>CM031234.1:304736272-305936272 GCA_018340775.1 Taxus wallichiana var. yunnanensis
TCATGAATAAATTCAATGTTTCCCACACAAGCCGTGGGACGTAACTCATAACCTCTAAATTAGGAAGTACATGTGCATAAAGATAAAAGTAAAATTAGTTTTTTTTTCCTAGTTTTTTTTTCTAGATACAACTTCATCTTCCATGTTTTTCATACAAGTAGATCTAGTGCACCTAAAAATAAAAGGAAAGACATCAGTCAAGAGTTCAAGGTTTTAATCTATAATCATGTACAGTCCAACTTCATGCAATTGTGTTTAATAATATCATAGTGATAATGTACATCAAGTAATAAATACATAATTGATAAATTAGTATCCTACAAGAACATCTATGATTTCCCGAATCATGAAAAATTAGAAAGAAAGAAAAGAAAGACTATGGAACATAAGAGAGGCCAAAAATCCTAATTATTATCTAACTATTTTCTTAAGTGTGTAGGTATATGTTGTAGCATAAGAAGTCAATGCATGTTTTAAAATTTTGTGCTATCAAGTATAGATTGCAATTAATGACAAAACATAATTCAAGGATTACATAACAAGAATCATTCATGTAGTCAAATGTTCAAGGAGAAGAGAAAACCTATTGAGAAGATAGAAAGCTTCACAATGGCCTTAATACACTTTTCTAAAAATCAACATAGGTGCATGAAGTTACAAAAGTATCCAACAAAATCAGAAATATGAACTTAAAATATAAGTACATAAGAATCAAAAGGATAAAAAATTACAACTCTTATTTCCAAATGTATATTTCAAATTGCAAATGCCGGAGTATAAACTTAAAACACATCTTTAAGCTCAAAAGATAAAAATGCACATATAGGAGATCAACTTTCACAATATGCAAGGAAATAGAAATGGTACAGCTAATCAAGTGTAAAATTCTAACTCTAGTAAAAGTACAGTTAAATTTATCAGAAACATGGTTGTAAGATGTCCATTATAGTCCAAATGAAGTACTTCAGTAATGAAACAAAAGAAATTACATTCTTCAAATTTTCAAAGTGAAGAGATATAATTTTATAGTTATTGAAAAGTAATGCACATTTACAAAATCTTCAACTTCATCATGTATCTTAGAAGAATTCAAAAGCAACAAGGATTCAAAGAAATAATAAATAGATCAACAAAAACTTATTATACTTTAACTTCAACTTTTGAATGAATGACTAATGGCTTCAGGTGCAAAATAGATACATTCTTCAAAATTCCAGTATTGAGCTTGTGAGGTCAAGAATGCACCATCAAATCATGTTATAGTAGTGTTGTTATTAATCAAAGAATACTTGTCAAATATCACACAAGGAGTCCGCACAGGATAGAAGGCCCAAAATATAGGGCCTGGAAGGACAAAAAGGACCTGTGCGTAAAAGGCAAATTCAGATTTCAGGACTTAGACTATTTTGGGCATAAAGACCTATTTTTTGAAGATGGCATGTGAAACATATCAACGATGCAAAGATGTGTGAGCCATGCATTATTTATCTTTGGGGAAGAAGTTCAAACTATTTATGCATGGAGAAAAGCTGAGAATAGAATTTACACTTCAGTTAAATGCAAGAGAACTATAGATAGTGCACTTGCATGTGTGGCTATGATTGTAAAAAGTATATGGCTATTAATAGCATGTGACCTATTTCTGGAATAGATAAATGTTTAAGGAAAGTCCCCACCCTATATATATATATATATATATATATATATATATATATGATGTTAGGTACATAGAAGAGAGATGTATGTATTACTTGAGAGAGTTTGGATGTATGAATGTATGAGATGTATGTATGTGTAATAGAGAATATACACATATGACTGAATCATTGTATTAGTTCCATGTGCGCATTGGTATAGATTGACAATATTGTAAGGAGCTTATGTATTTATTAATAGATGGAAGATATTGCATGAATCTCAGTATTATTCTGTGTGTAGTTGAGTATTGCATGTTATTAGTTCAATCATGTTTGTTGTTTAAGCTTGTTCTTTCATAGATCTGAGGGTGGCATGCATTGTAGAATAATGGATTAGTTATGAATCTATATGTTTCTTCCTTCATCATGTTAACATCATGTCATAACAACCCTAAAGAGTGACTTGGTACCTTTGTGCGCTTCGGGTGAGTGCTCACTCTCAGCTGAGTGATGTGCCAACGTGACTAGGGTGTTATCTGTAAATTCTAGGCTGCATCACTACTTCCGTTGTTGAGACCTCTTTTTCAATTGCTTTTAGGATGGTTCGCGATGAAGACATACTAGTTAACTCAAGCAAGTATTGAGGAATGGATACATGATCTGGAGAAAGAGTATGCACGATGGTTCAGTAGTGGATTTGAGTTTCATGCATGCACTTGGGTATAAAAGAATCTGTATGATAGCTTATAGGAGATCTTTTTCATTATCTTTCTAGTAGAGCTATACAAGTGGCTTACTACTTATGCATCTCAGTGGAATTGGAGGTATTACACAATTTTCTGGACACAGGAAGAATTTCAGGTCCTGTATGATGCTAATATAATCTGAAATCATGCGATGGATATGTGATTTCATGGTGTTTGAAACAATTATAATCTAGAATATTCAATTTTGACGTACTCTTACCTAGAGGTAGCTGATTTCTAGTTTTGCAATATCAAAGAGGAACATATTTACACAGTATTCCACTAACGATCAAGATCTTAAAGGTAACTTTGAACCTGGAGAGTAAACTGATGGCTAACTAAACTTTGCCACTTGCGAGGGAAGGACAGGTTTGGTTTAAGATGGCATACCTAGTGGTAGAGAAATAAAGAGAGGAAATGTGGCTTAAGTATAATGAGGCACATGAGAGGGAGATAGAGAAGCAACATTTCGTTGCAAAGAGTATGGCATGGAGGAGCGAGATGGCTTGTGAAGGATTTATAGCTCGAGAAGACGTGGATCCAGAACATCAGGAAATCCCCCATCTTGGAAAACATGATAGAGACACCCCCTCAGCCTCACATAGAAGTTCCCTAATAGAGACTACTTGGGCCACAAGCACGCATCTTAATCTACCTAGTGACCTAGCCTTTGCGCTTGGTTTTTCAGTATCTAGTACGAAAAGTAACCAATAAACTAACTTGGAAAGTAGGAAAATAGGTGTAAGTAAGGGATCAAGTACATCAATGGCAAGACAGATGGCTTCAATATCATTTGGAGGAGCATTCTTATGTGCATCATCCACATGGAATGTGAGTGCACAAAATTTTGGATTCACCTATGGAAGTGAAACTACCTCACAAACTATAGGGGTACATTATACTACTACTATCATAGCATAGGGGACTACATCTACAGGCCCTATTCCAACTACAAGTGGTGGATCAGGAGGTATAGGTAGTTCTAGTTTCGGTGGGTCTAGTGGTTATGGAGGAAGAGGTAAAACAGGAGGTTCTTGATCAAGTGGGAAAAGTCTGCAGCAACCACATAATATCTATATGGAGATTACTACACGTACTGAAGCAACACGTGTGAGAGAGGCATTACACCAGAATCCTATGATCACTAAGGAGGAGGTTTTGCATGTGAGGTACCCAGATCCTGCTCATCAAAAGCAAGTTTACCAAGATACCATGGAAGTGCTAAGGAATCTTTAGGGTGAGATACAGTACCTAAAATAGCAAAAGAAATTATAAGAGATAGTCTAAACTAATATCAATGATCTGTGAGAGGTGTGCAAGATGTTGCGCTAGGAGAACATTATTCCACTATTAGGAAGTTGGTTAAAAGGGAACACTCCACGCGTAAGTCTTGAGATTGGACGGTATATTCTACATGTAAAAATTCCCCCTAATAGCATTGACTATGACAAATAAACTACTGTGAATGTTGTTGTGGATGGGTGGCTATTGAGCAACATATCGATTGATACAGGTGCCGATGTAAATGTGCTTACATTAGATGCATGGGTATAAATGGGGATGCCTCCATTACGAGACATCATCTAATGTGTTATTTGTGGAAAAATGGACTAAGGCCACTCCCATAGGAGTTTTTAAGGATGCATCTATAACTATAAAAGGGGCCTAGTTCATTGGGTATCAGCACTTAAAGAAGCAGACAATTTTCCGGCCTTTCTTGGATGCCCTTGGTGTTATGTAAATAATGCTGACTTGAGATTCAATAAGGGGTATATCAGCTTTGTAAAAAAGAGGAAAGGGTTAGGATACCATTGAAAGATGGGAAGTCTACACAATATGATGAGCCTCTAAGTGAAGAGGATTTAAACAAAGTCTATGTACGCACTATTCAAGACCCAGAGGTCAATGAGCCATCAAAAGATGAAATCCTATAGTGGGAGGATTCTCATTCTATTAGTGATACTATGAGTTTTTCTTGTGACAATTGGGCTCATGGTACATATGAATTAGTAGGAAGTGAGGTGAAAAGCATGGTTGTGCACAAGAATGGACTTCATTCAATTCGACGGATAGGTAGTACAATACCTTGGTATATAGGGAGAAAAGATCTTCCTGCCTTTCTTAAGTCCATGGAAACACTATGGAAATATCAAATTACAAGGAGATATATATTAGTATATACACTATGCGGGACAACAACACACTGATGGGTAGTCCACAGAGATAATATTATACACTGGGAAGAGATTGGAATAGCTTTGTTTACCAGGTTTATAAGGAAGAATGCACCTATGCAAATCTACACTTATCATGGTGATCAACCTATTCAGCATCACATTCAGCAGTGTGAGAGACTCTAGACAACATGATAGGAATAATTACCACCTTCAATATAGGTGCATAGATTGTATTCTATGCTACAAGGATGCACATGCACCTAGTATTTATATGCAGAACTACATCGAGAAAATGGAAACTGGAAAGAGTTAACTGCAGATATGATCCAGACTTTTGACTACTTTTCAACTAAACCTCCTTTAGTAGAGGCATTAAAATTTGTTGAGTGCTTAACTATGGGAGATAGTGCAAAATCAAAAGATCATATTCACGAATTGTTTGGTGAGGAAGAAGAAATAGACTCCAAACTACTTGAACATGCTTGCCTTGAGAAAGAGAAAGGAAAGATGCTTTACGTCGTGGATGATGAGGAAGTTGAGAACTTAGATATTGAACATTAACATGGGGTGTGCAAGGTATTGGATAGTACAGACAAGGATACACACATGTACCACAAACCCGTGAAGAAAAAGAATGTGAATATAGGTTCAGAGGCTGAGCCTAAGGAGGCCATAATTAGAGATTACTTGTCAGACTCAGAGGTAGAAAAGATCATCGAGTTACTCGGGGATTATCAGGACATATTCCCTCAAGGATATCATGAACTTAAATGCGTGCATGAATCACTTGGGGAAATGAAGATAAAACTTAAGGATGGTGCATGGCTAGTTAGAAAGAGACCTTATAGAATGAATCCTAATTTGCGCGAAAAGGTGAAAGAAGAAATTGATAAAATGTTGAAATCTAGAATTATCATGCCCCTTGATGAGTTAGAATGGGTTATCCTAATGGTGATTAGTATCAGTATGGAAGGATGGATTAGGATATGTGTGGACTACAGGGAGCTAAATGATACATGTATCACAGATCCATTCCCAATGCCATTCATTGAGGAAATAGTAGGAATTGCAGTGTGCAAAATATATTCCTTCACAGATGGATTTATTGGGTATCATCAGGTTAGGATTTCTCAAGAGAATCAAGAAAAGACAAAATTTACAACTGAATGGGGTAGTTTTGCTTATACTATTATGCCCATTGGATTGGAAAATGTGCTTGCTGTATTCTCGCACATAGTTGTTGACGCATTTAAATATTTTATTTACAACTTCTTACAGGTCTACCTAGATGATTGGACAGTATATGGGCTTGTTAAAGATCATTGTGACAATCTGTGCTTAATGTTTGGATGGTGTAGACAATTGAGTATCTCTTTGAACATCAAGAAGTGCATATTTTCTACACCATTTCGGATAATGTTAGGACATATAACCTGTAAGGAATGTTTGCTACTTGATCCAGCCAATGTTGCAATCATTTTAGGCCTGAAAGTGCCTACCAATCAAAGTGAGGTGTGTGGATTTATAGGTCATACACAATATTATAGAAAATTCATAAAAGGGTAGGCAAAAATTTCTACACCCTTGGAAGAATTACTAAAGGAGAAAGGTACATTTTATTGGGGATAACCACAACAGTGTGCATTTGACATATTAAAAGATAAACTTACTAATGCACCCATTCTACACTTTCCCTCATGGGATAAACCATTTAATGTGCATGTGGACACTTCTGGTATGACCATTGGTCCTATGTTAGCTCAACCTAGATAAGGTATTATAGATCATCCAATCTATTTTGGTAATAGGAAGCTAACTCCTACTGAATAGAATTATAAAACTATAGAGCGCAAAGCTTTGTCAATGATTTATGCATTGTACAAGTTTTGATAGTACTTGTTAGCAACACCATTTGTGTTTTATATAGATCACATGGCATTCAAGTACTTGGTAAACAAGCCCATCTTACAGGGTCGCATATGCAGATGGGTGTTCCTTTTTCAAGAGTTTGATTTCATAGTTGTGGTGAAGCCAAGGAAAAGTAATTTTGGACCAAACCATTTATCTACAATAGATTCAAGAGAGGATTAACAGACATTGAAGAGACAATGTTAGATGCATAGTTATATAGGTTACAACGCACACCCATGGAATTAGAAGACATTGATGTCTTTCTATGAACATGTATGGCACCAGAAGTAGTGAAAGCATTAGAAATGAATTAGCTTGCTATACGTGCGGCACCATTTATGTTAATTAGTCGTCACCTCTACAAGATAGGTAGAGATGAAGCATTATTCCATTGTGTATTAGAGCATGAGTGTAAGGATATTATGGAAGAAGCTCATCATGGTATTGCAAGAGGTCATTATGTAGGTGATGTGACTACTCGGAAGATCCTACTAATTGGATTATGGTGTTGACATTGTATAAGGACTGTAAAGAATATTGTAAGGTGTGTGATCATTTTCATCACCTAGAAAAACTAGGGAAAGGAGATGAGATGCCTTTGATACCTATTACTAGTGCCGAACCATTTGAGAAATGGGCCATTGATTTTAGAGGACCTTTTTTTCCATCCACGCACAAGATTGGATCACACTATATAATTACTTACATAGATTATCTTACATGGTGGGCAGAAGTAACACCTACCAAAGACTGTATGGAAGCTAGGTTTCTATGAGAGAATGTTCTTACAAGATATGGATGTACCTTAACCTTGAAAAGTGATATAGGTACACACTTTTTGAATGAGATAATTAGGATCTGATTCGATGAGTTTATGGTTACACACCATAAAATTACACCTTATCATCCTCAAAAAAATGGAACTCACTGAGGCTTTTAAAAATATTTTGAGCCAAAAGTTGACAAATTTTTTTGATATTGGAAGAAAGGATTGGGATTACAAAGTATCAGTTGTTCTCTAGGAATATAGAACAAATTACAAGAGATTGAACAAAGCCACACCATTTCAGTCGGTGTTTGGCGCAAAAGTTGTTCTCCCTATAGAATTTATGTTACCTTCTTTGCGCATTACACATGCTGGAGGTCTAGCTGATGAAGAGGATTTAGAAGAGTGTATCGAAAATGTGATTTAACTAGATGAGCAATGAGCCATAACACGATGGATTTAGAAGTAGGAAAAGTATAGGCAGAAGGCATGACATGATAGAAACATAAGGGATAAGAAGTTTGAGATTGGACAAATGGTACTTCTTGATGACTTAAAGTTCTTGGACCATCTGGGGAAGATCAAAGTACATTGGTTAGGGTTGTATGTTATCACTTCTATACTTGAATCCGGTGCTTACCAATTAGAAGTAGTTGATGGAACATGGTTACCCGATTACTTTAACGGGAGTAGGCTGAAGCACTACTATAAATAAGTCTTCTTGGTGTTTTTAATAAGGTAGTAATTCCATTTTATTTAGGTTTTCAATTCTATGTTTCCTTAATGTATTTCCTTCATTGTCGCTATGCATTTTCAATTTAGTTGTTGTTCTTGTGTAATAAGTGTGCTTGTGCACCTAAAGCTAATTATTGTATAAAGAATGTTTATGCGCAAAGGACTGCACATACTTTTTGTGTGGGGTGGTTGTAGTTATCCAAGAAAATGACTATGGGAATTAAAAGGTGAAAGGAATAAGCTGCTACGGGTGTGATTTAAGTCAAATTTAGATTTCTTCTCAAAAGTGACCATGGATGGAGATGAATGAAAGAATAGTATAATGCAAGGTAAACGGAGGCCATGTTAGTTACAAGGATAAGGTACAGTGATGAGGTACTCAAGCACAGGGGCACGCATTGAAGAGAAGTCTATGACCAGAGGGTAGGAAGGCGCACTTAAAGGTTATAGCTCGGTGAGAAGATGTATTGCGTAGAATGAATGGATTCGGTCAATGAATGAGGGGATATTTGGTAGGTGAAGGAGTAATAAATGCATCAAAATTTGAAAAATCTATATAAGTATGGGATGTAGATTCATTTTTACCATGGAAAGTAATAGTATTTGAGAGAAGAGTCAAGTGTGAAGAGCCAAGTGATCAAGTTAAGGTGTGAAGGGTGTGAAACCAAGAGTGACAACCAGATCTGTGTGACAAATAGCTTACATCCCTGGTGGTGAGGGATTTGAACAAAACAGTGGACATAAAAGAGTTATGTTATGAAGTTTCCACCTAGGGCATAATTATATCGAGCTAGGGTTTGATTTGCAGAGTTGCAAAGATGAAGAGGAGATATTTGAAAGGTAAAAATAGCACCGAAGAAGGCATCTACAACATCAGTAAGAGGAAAGGAGAAGGTGGTCATTGAGGAAGAAGAGATGGCACTCAAAATCCATTTTTCAGAGATGCAATATCTAGAAGGAGTCATCATCGGCCAAGAATGGGACTCACCCATCAAAAAGAGAAAAGTGATCAAATATAATCATAGGACTTCAAAGAACAAGAAGGAGCTCGATTCCTTGTTCATTGCTAGAACAAACAAGCACATAGTGGAGGACATGCCAATATATGCCAATGTGGGTGAGAAGATTTTGAAGAGAATTGGGGTCTACCAGTTGTATGAGCTTTCGTATTTCGAGAAGTATGAGCCCTTGTATCAGTGGCTCATGAGCAGGGTACATGAAGACTTCTTCTACTTTGTAGGATGCAGAGTTAGAGTTTCATCTATGCTTGTCTCATCAGTTATAGGTCTCAAGGCCACAAGGTAAGACATAAAAGTTGATCTTGCAGATAAAGACATGATTGTAAAGGCCAAACAGGAGTTGGGGTACCTGAAGGGTTTGCATGGAATGGACATAGATAAATTAAAGAATTGTCCAGTTGTACAAGTTGCAGCACACCTTGTTACCAAGTTGAATGATCAAGAGCGGTGGTCATAGGTAAATACTATGTGGTTACATGTGGAGCGTAAGATGTCAAAAGGGAAAATGTACAACATTGCATGCTATATTATAGAGAAAATAGTTAAAGAAGTGTGAACATGAGGGAAGATCATATTTGGGGTTGTTCTACTATCACTGGTATTTATGGAGATCAAAGTACCAGATTAACAAAAGGAGAAAGTATGGGAATACCACATGGAGAACAATTCTCTAGCTGAAAGATTCAACAAGTACCTATGCAAGGGGGGCATGATAGATGATGTAAAGAAAAGGGTGGAAAAGTTGTATGACAGATCTACTCAGCATTTGGGGAAGAGTGGTGCATCCCAAAGGACATACCAGAAGTAGTAGGGAAACAAATTCAGTTTGTTATATATCATCATTTCTACATCACACGCTTCCCAATGAAAGATGAAGTCTGGAGCCCTTGGTGTAAATTTCCTTACGCATTCACTGCAAGGTATTTCCAAGAATCTGTTCATATATTTACAAACACGCACCAACTGGTCTTCAATGTAGATAAGGTAGACTATGACTACCATACATTGAGGAAGAAGTTTGTATATCCTGGCATAAGTTCTTATATAGAGAGGATCATTTCAAAATTATTGAATATCAAACCAATAAGTTTTGCTATAGCAGATGTGGGGGAAGCATTGGTGTATCTCCAGCTGAATCCAAAAATGGAGAATAACAAATATGTCAAAGGTGATTTCGCACTACCAGCACCACCAAAGGGAATGTATACAGTGGATAAAATCCCAGCGTCAAGCCCATAAATCCAATTAAAGTGTAGGATGAGGAGGAGGAGCATGAAGATAGTGGTGGTTTGGAGCATAGGGGTAGGATACGTCCTACAAATAAGAGTGAAGCTAAGCGCATCGTTACACCACCTCAACCATAAGAGGGGGATGATGAGAACTTGAATCCAATCCAAGGGGAGCACATGTTTAAAAGGGTATTTAGGATAATAAGGACCCAAGGTGATACTCCAATCACTGTGCATAAATCACCCAGACTCTCTCCATAAAAGGAGGCGACCGTGTAGAGAAGGAGGAAACTAAAGTTGAACAAGGAGGTGGAAGAGTCTGAGGAAATTCCTCCTAAATCTTCTACACTTCCAGAGGACATAGAAGAACAAGGTGAGGCATCAAAGGAAAAATAAGAGGAAGATAAAAGGCCAGAGGAGACAGCTGCAGAGGATGTTTAGGTCATGGAAAAACACGTCCCAAATTTGAAGGCTAAAGTTCCTAAGCAGTAAATGTTTAGAAGGACAAGTGGAGAGCACTTTCCACCAGCCATGGGGTATGTAGAGGACGCAAGAAGAATTTTCCACACCCACTTCTAGAGCACAATAGCACAAAAGGATTTATTTGGCTAGGAGTTGATGGATGAGGATATGGCGACTGTGCAGACTCCAAAACAACTATCGTGAAGGATGCACACCCACATTAATGAGCCTAACTTTTATGTGTTTGAGGATTCATGCATTTCGAGATGACTAAAGAAGGCACCTCAGGCTAGACACATGATAGTAAATTCTACTATCATGTCAGATGAGTAGGTCAGTAATGCATTCGTGAAAGTTTCTATTGAGGTGGCTAGAAGAAACATTGATAAAGCTGCCAAAATTAGAGCAATGCATGAGGAGTTGAAGACAAAGGAAGCAAAAATAGCGCTCATAACATAAGAGAGGGACTTCACGCAGAATAAGAACAAGGTGTTTATAAGCATCTCATAGGCTATTGGGGATAATGTAATCAAAATAATGCCACACTTAGAGGCCAAGGTACCAAAGACATTACCTTCAACGATAAACTATGTGGGAAAGTTAGTGGACTTGTTATTTGAAGATGAAACTCTACGTATGCAAGCACTAGAATGCTCTAAACAAGATGTCGATCAAGAGAAAGCATTTGTAATGAGAAAAAATGCATATTATGAAGGGTTATTGCAAGCATTACAGGAAGTATTGAAGAAAACAGACCAGGATTTCTATATATGAACAACTATGGAGCCATTTATCAACATCAAGACCCTCGAAGAGAAAAATGAGGTCCAAAAAGTGATGAAAGATGAGACATTGGGCTATGCAGAAAGGTTTTCAATGGTTAAACAAAAGCATGAGTTCCTATCAACAACATAAGAGCCACATAAGACTTGGCTATAAGAGCTTGGATAGTTGATTGTGCAGAAGATGGACCTTTTAAAAGGAAGAATGACATCAATTTCTAGTGTTGTTTTGGTTCTATGAAATGAGAAAGGAGAGATTGTGAGGGATGAGTTGGAATCCATTGTTGTGGACATCCGAGAAAAAGCAGAGTAAACACTCACTCACTAACAAGTATTAGAGGTCGAACTAAAGGAGAAGTATCCGGACATGATACTACAAATTGATACAGAGGAGGTTGCCTAATAACCTTATAGAAAATCTTTATTTATCCACATTCTTTCATTCTTATTCTTTCCATTCTTCTATTCTTTCCTTTAATTTTGGGAGATACCAATTGTTGGGATGATAATGAGATTAGTGTGGAGCAATGTTGATCAAAGAATGCTTATCAAAGATCACACAAGGAGTTTGTGCGGGATAGAAGGCCCTAACCAATGTCATGGAAGGATAGGAAGGACCCACACGCAGAAGGCAAATTTAGATTTCAGGACTTAGCTGATTTTGGGCATGAAGACCTATTTTTGGAAGATGGCATGCAAAACACATCAACGATGCAGAGACATGTGCGCCATGCATTTTCTATCTTTGGGGAAGCGGTTTGAAGCGTTTATGAATGAAGACAAGATGAGAATAGAATTGACACTTTAGCTAACTGCAAGATAACTATAGATATTGTACTTGCATGTGTGGTTATGATTGTAAATGGTGTATGTCTATTAATAGCACGCGCCTACTTCTAGAATAGATAAGAGGTAAAGGGAAAGTCTCCACCCTATATATATGATGTTAGGTAGATGGAAGAGAGATGCATGTATTACCGAGAGAGTTGGATGTATGAATGTGTGAGATGTATGTATGTGTAGTAGGAATATACCCATATGACTGAATCATTGTATCAATTCCATATGCACATTGGTATAGATTGACAATACTGTAAGGAGCTTCTGTATTTATTAATAGATGTAAGATATTCACTGAATCTAAGTGTCATTCTATGTTTTAGTTGAGTAGTGCATGTTATTAATTTAATCATGATTATTGTTTAAGATTGTTATTTCATAGATCTAAGGGTAGCATGCATTGTAGAATGATGGATTAGTTATGAATCTATATGTTTCTTCCTTCATCATGTTAACATCATATTACAACAACCCTAAAGAGGGACCTGGTACCTTTGTGTGCTTCGGGTGAGCGCTCGGTCTAGGCTGAGTGATGTGCCAACGTGACTACGATGTTATCTAGTAAACTCTAGGCTACATCAGTTGTGTCAAATTACCATTCAAGTAAGTACAGACTTCATTCTTCATATTTAGGAAAGAAATAAAAGAAACAAAAGAAAACAAGTCTTCAATCCATTTTAGTTCATATTACAAGAATGAAACAGAGTTAGTCTTAATGAAGTAACAAGATTTTAAAGTGAACCAATATAGAACAAGACGTATAAAATAAAGGTTTCAAAAAGCTCAAGCATGTTGCATCAGCAACATAAAGGATCAAAGTACAAGTTTTGAGTGATGCATCAAAATCTATAGCAGAAGGTAATTCATGATGAAAATTTAAGGTACACATGTAACCATCATTGGTGAATGAACAATTGAATTATTATTTTAAGTTGAAAGGGATAAATAACATAGTAAAGTATCATAATAAATGCAAAAACTTTCTCACAAAGTTTTTAGAGCATAAAGTTACAATATAAGTCAAAGCAGAATGCAAATTACAATAGTAAAAGTTTCCATCTCAAATTGCAGTATTACATGAAGACCGTACGCAGAGAAATAACATAATTACAACATTTTTTTTTCCCAAAGTGGAGGAAGGACTCTAAAATGTATTTCAAAGGTTTAAAATCAATATCCAACACTGGAAGGAGAAGGATTTTCAAGATTTCAAGAATAGAACCCAACAAGTGCCATAAAGTGATGTCATAAAAATTCCAAGTACAATACAGGTTTATATCATTTACAATGAAGGAAATGAAAAAGTATGTTACGGGAAGAATGATCATCATCCATATGAATGGAATCAAGATACACCAATGAGTTACAATGAGTTTCCATTTTCAAAGTACATTCCAGTATTAAAACTACATATTTAACATAAATTATAAAGAAATGAAATGAAGCTAAAATTCCAATCATGGGTAGTAATTGAAGGAGGAATAGTAAGATTTCATCTAATTGCATCAGAAGCATGAATTCTAATAGTTTTTGACATTCCAGTACCAATTATAGATTTATGTTACTCAACAACATGGAGTAATCAAAGGTAGGAGTTACATTCAACATTGGCATCGAATACAAATTCTATCAAAATCAGGCTTTCATCCAAAGCATATGAAACTCAAAAGCACTTAGTAAACACTAAGCCTAGATCCAAAGTAGAGGAAAATTAGATCAATGTTTAAAATCATATCAAATTGAGAAATCATGAGTAGATGTACAAAATTACGGATGATATAATGATTAAATACATTGAACTTTTACAAAGAAAATGAAACAGTTGTACTCTTATTATAAGTGAGCCTTCAAGGAAGCTGAGAATGTAAATGTTTCAAAGGAAAGGTGAACCCAATTTGGGTATAAATGAAAAACTGATCTTAAAATACTCACAAGAGACATAATCAACAATTTTAGATAGAATTTCAAATTTATCAAATTCAAAGTCACAACAAATATTTTCAATAACTTTTGATGTATGACTCATCTCTACTACAAAATTAAGTATTTCAAGACAAACGATTAAAAACCCAACAAATAAAGTGTAAGAAATCTGTGATTCAATGTACCTTGATTTAGGATTTGAGCTTAAAAAAACCAAAATATAAGCCCTTCATATATATTTGAGCCAAGCAGAGGAAAATACATAATAAATAGTTTCTTCAAACACCCACTGGGGTTTCATAAATTCAGAGTTCTAGATCTATAGAGAGTTCAAGTGGATAAGTGAGTAAAAAGAGTTACCTTTAGAAGAAGAGCCAAATCTAGAAAATTATGGCACAAATAAATAACAATGTTCAAGTAAACAACTTGAATGCACATTATTTTCAAATAACCACTTGTAAAAAATCAAAATTACAAATATAGCTCATGTAGGGTTTTTTAAATGAAAAAAAAGAAAACCCAGATTTTGGGTATATTTTAAAATCTTAAAATTCATAGTATGCCATGGTTGTTTCAAGCTTTCACATTTTTCTCAGTAGGCTTTTGAAAAGGAGCCAAACTTACTAGTTTCAAAATGAATTTGTCAAATGCTCATCAAAAGGTTCATTAAACAAACAAGTACCTAGAGTCCCTTTTCATGCTCATAAATTTACATAGAAGCAAGAAACTATGAAACCACGAATTTTAAAAGATATTTAGTATAAAATCAATGGAAACAACAAAAAAATGGACGTATGCAGATTTAAAACAAATGGAAATAGTGACTCACCTTTTCAAAGTGTGTATCCAACTAGAGAAATGAAAACATTCACATAAAACACATAAGAATAAGATTATATGGAATACATGCTCAGAAGGCTCCCAAAAAAGCCTAAACCCTAAAAAATGGCATCAAATGAGATCTATAGACCAATCAGATAAGTGAAGATGCTCAGAAATCACGGGAAATACAATTTACAGAGCTCAATATTTTCAACAGAGATGTCGAATTCAGAATAATTCCAAATGAATTAGTCAAGATGCTTTGGATCTCAATAATAAATCACTAGAGATTTGGTGAAGAAAGAATAGTTATAGAAAGGTCGATTGCTAAAGCTTTAAAGAGCTCAAACTCATAATTGTCAGTTAGGAATATTCTATAGAGCTCAAATAAGAGAAAATGCACCATAAAATATGCAAGTATTCATAGATACAAATTCTCATGAGTCAAGAGAAGATTGATTCCGAGCTCGAAAAGTAGAATAATGGCGGTCTAGAAGATTTTGCAAGGGCTTTATTTGCAGACCAAAAAATGCAAATGAGCAAAATGATTAGGGTTAAATTGTTTTAACTTGCCAAACAAACTCCATAAACCTAACTCGATCAAGAGTTACCACATCGATGGTTTGAGATTAAAAGTAAAATTTCCAACCGTTGAGAATAGAAACTAGCATGTTAACCATGTTTCACGAAATCAATAGCTACAGATCGGATAGACAGACATCAACATTTAAAAATTAATCACTAGGATCAATGCAAACCTTCGCAGATCAACGATGGAGATGGATTCATGGCTTAGATCAAATGGTCACCATCAAATGGCAATTAATGCAAACCCAACTACCACATATGATAGGATCAGAGAATCAACACCTCATATCAAATTGGTATAGATATCAATGAAGGAGATGAAGCCACGCAATCAATGTAAAGTCAAAGTTGTTATCAACTTAGTTAGGGTTAAATTAATGATTTCCACCGATAATGGAAGGGTCGATTATCATGATAGGGGGAACAAGTCCCTTTAGATTATCATTAGATGGAATTCACAAAAGTTTCACAACAATAGTTATTGCTATGGTAAATCAAAGTTGGTCAATCAAAACTACATGCTGAAACAAATGCCTAAGTCCATCAAGGGTGGCCAAACATTATTTGCAAGGGCCAGTCAATGGATAATTTTGAATAATCCGTGATATGCTAAGGGTCTCGTAATCTTATGTTTTAAAAAATGCAATAATTGTTCAAAATAAAACCACGTATGTGCCAAAGTGGATAATCAACATGATTATCATATGGAAATTGACCTTAATCAAACTGTTACTATATGCCGTGGTAAAAGTTAAGGGGCTAATGATGCCAAAGTATATGCCTTAAAATTTGTAAAATACCTTAAACCTTTTAAACGTAGCCTCATACTATGGATCATATGACCTTAATTTTGCATGTGTACATGGAAAAGTGGTCTCCACAGTTGAATATTTTTACTAAGGATGAACATAAGTGCACTATTTTTCTTACGCAAGAGTATTATGAAATGCATGTGAAGTGCACAAATGTCAACATCATAGGGTTAAATGATTAGAGTGATGTCCTAATTACCTTATTTTCCACAAAATAAAGGTATTATTTTCTTGCACATGCCAATATGTGGTCCCCACATGGAGTTGAATATTTTTGCTAAGTATTGAGTATTAAAGGAATTATTTTATACAAAATGTATTTTTGCATGCCTTCACAAGAGGACATAACAAAGATGAAGACAAAATACCATGTAAGAGGATAAAACACACAGTGTCACACCATGTACAAGAAGGAAAAGATCATGAACTTACATTGGAGAAGACTTGCACAACAAGCAAGTGGCTAATATTAGCCAAAATATTCACCCAAACATTAATTGTATTAAAAATAGAATAGTCAACTACACTTTGATTAAGTGTATTTTTATGACTAATGCTATTGATGTCTCATTGTAATCAGTGTGTCTATTTTTATTCCTTTAATTATTCCTGATAAAGGGGTACAATTAGCATACATGGGGGAGTATAGAATGTAGTCTATTTTTAGGATGGGTTTGGTGAAATATTTTTTCTATATATGTGTGTGCTAACAAGGCACAAAAGGGGACTTTTGGAACAATGAGTGCTGAACAATATTTCTGCCAGTTTTGCCTTAAATGAGAACTAGTTTTGGCCATTCCAGTTGTTTGGAGTGGTGTGTATCTTTCCATTAATTATTGTAAATGTTAATTCCCTGATTAATTATCATACCTTGCTGTAAATCTAGTATTTTCTACATAATCTTAGTGTTCATGTTTAGCTTGTTGTGTTGTTGTGATTTATCCCTCAATACATAAGTGTTTTGCCTTAATATTCTACTAAAAACCATTGGTTCATGCATCTAAAATTCATTCTCAATTTTATTGTGCATATACTTAGTCAAATCCCTTAACATGTTTGGTGTATCACCCATTTCAATTTGAGTTACAATAATCTTTTTACCCTCAAAACCTAAAAATTATTTTTGGATACATCAATAAGGAACTGTCCTTGATACCAGAGACTCACCTCAACAATAGGTATACCCATAGACCCGAGTTGTTTCAATTGTATCTATGAAAGTGAGAGATCAAGAAAGCTTAGAACCATGTTGTAATCTCTTAACTAGGGTGCACATTCAAAGATAACAATTTCTAAAAAGGAGGTAATTTACTGGATGTAAAAGCGTTCCCTATAATAAATGTTACTTTTCACAATGGTATTTTTCCTTTGGGTTTTCCACTATAAATCCTGTGTCATTTGTTATGTACTTTATGTAAGTATTTATTTATTTGTTATACAATATAGTGTGATGTTTATTGATTTAATATTGCATAGTTTATTAATGTTGTTTAATTTAATTGATTAAATCCATAGTTAATGGAATCCTTAAATTCTATAAGTGTTAAAACTAAAATAGTTCTTGTATTATTACATCTTTATTATATTTGTAAATAAAATCTAATATATCCTACACCTAATTAAATTGAGCTAGAGATCTAATTGAGGTTTAAATATTTTGTTGACACTAGTTTTTATCTAACCCACCTAATCTAGGATATTATTTATTCCTTAAATATTATGCATGTTCATCTCTAAACCCTATTTGACTTAGGGCTTCTATTTGAAAGCATGTTTATTTTTAAAGGCATTTTATTCCTTTTGTTTATAATCATTTGCATTCTTTTTTGGTCATTATTCACTACTTTTATCCTGGCTCACAAGTAGTTTTTTTAAATCAACTCCTTTATTGCAACCACACTGATTCTTCCAAATATTACCCCCAAATTATTATGGTGATTTTTTCTACTTGATTTGTCCCACCGATTAAATTTGGTATTTCATCTCTCAAGTTAACAGATACTAATGAATGATCACTTGCACATATTATTATATATACACTTGTTGATTTTTACTACAATGATGATATTAACACCTTACACCCTAAAAAAGGCCTTGTTAGATAATGTAAAGGCATTAAATTTTTTTCTACTAGCCCTCTACCAATCATAATCAATTTTATTGCTATCACATGTGCCACTTGTGATGTTTCTCCTTCTCCACATTCTACTAATTCAATGCATGATCTATTCATAGTTCTTCCTCTTCTATATTTTTTTATCATGTGCAAGCCTAGGTATCTAATTCTACACCTAACCAACATGATCAAGGTCTCCCTAATGAGGATTATGTTATGGAATAATGGATAAAATATGCGGAATAATCCCTCACAGAATCGCAACAATAGAAACTAATATGCAGAAAATATTACAGATCTCAAATAAAAGTGCAAAATAAAATACCACAACAAAAAGAGACATTATTTAACGTGGTTCACCAAATTTGGGCTACGTCCACCAAGAATCACTTGCTCATATTTTATTACAAGCCACCACTCTCTCAATACAATAACCAGATTTGTTTGGATCTATGCTCAACAAACTCTACAGAATTCACACCTGAATTCAAAGCACATTTGCAATGTTTTTCATCCTTCTATCATATGCATAAAACCATATAAGTAGACAACTACTTAAGAAGTTTTACAAAACCATGGGTATCAAAACCATGGGCAAAAACCGTCCCATAAACCTATGGGTCAAAATCCCACCCATATGAGAAAATCACGTTTCTTGATATATCCAACGTGTTTTAAGGCCCAAAAAAAAATTACGGCTTCGCCCCCGAACCCCTACTTCAAGGGGCTACTGTCCCTGGACCACCGCTCGAGGCCTGGCTCCTCCCCGAACCCCAGCGAGGATACATGTAAAGTTTACAATACTCTTAGTGTACAATCTTCAACACTTTAACACATGAAAACAAGCTCCACAACCTAACAATCTCCCACTTGGAGACTAGTTTTCCTCTTATCAAGCTTCTCAACCCTTCACTAGTTTCCATGAAGACCAACCAAAGCTGAACACAACTTCAATTTTTCCCTTGTGACCACCTTGGTCATCATGTCTATAGGATTATGACTAGTCTAGATCTTCTCCAGATTCAACTTCTCTTCCTCTAAAGCTGTCCTGATGAAATGGTACCTTAACTGTATATGCTTTTTCATAGAGTGGAAAGAAGAGTTCTTAGCTAGGTGTATAACACTCTAACTATCACTATGTAGCTTTCCTTCCTCCTGCTTTTCCCCAACTCCTCAAGAAATTGTTGTAACCAAATCATTTCTTTTCTTGCCTCTGTGGCAGTAACATACTCATCCTCTGTGGTTGACAAAGCCACCAGCTTCTGTAGTCATGAAATCTAGCTCACTGTTGTCCCACCTACAGTGTAAACATAACCTGTCGTGCTCCTCCTACTATCTACATCTCCAGCCATATCTGAATCTACATAACCACACAAAGTGGTGTCTAATCCATTGTAGCACAAAAATGTCCCCATGGTCCCTCTCAAATACTGAAGGATCCACTTTACTACCTGCCAATGATCTCTGCCTAAATCACTCATAGATCTACTCACCACTTCCACTTCATGGGCAATATCAGGCTTGGTACACACCATGAAATACATCAAAAATGTTAATTGATGATGAGTAAGGTACCTTGGACATTTAGTTTCTCTCTTGCTCTTTCTTGGGACACTGCTCCTTTGATAACTTGACATGGCCTACCAAAGGAGTCCCAACAAGTTTAGCATCCTACATATTAAACCTCTCCAAGAATTTCTTAATGTACTCTTCCTGAGATAAAGTATTCTTTTGTTCCTTCCTATCCCGAGATATCCTCATACCAAGGATTTGTTTGTCTGCCCCCAAATCCTTCATAGCAAATGATTCACTTAGTTTCTTCTTAAGTACTTTTATTTCTTGCATGGTTTTACCTAGAACCAACATGTCATCCACATATAGACATAAGATAACATAACTACCATCCCCAAATTTCTTTGTATACATGCAATGATCAGAATGACATCTAATATAACCTTGATCCATCATGAAGCTATAAAATTTATTATACCATTGACGTGGAGCTTGTTTCAAGCCATACAAGCTCTTCTTTAGTTTGCACACCATCTCATCTTTACCTTTGATATCATAGCCCTCTGGTTACTGCGTATATAGTTCCTCCTCTAAATCACCATGGACAAATGCAGTCTTTACATCAAGCTAGTCTAAGTGCAAGTTTTCTACTATAACTATTCCTATAACAGTTTTAATAGAATTCATTTTTACTACAGGAGAAAAAATCTCATCAAAATCTATACCTCTTTTCTATGCAAACCCCTTGACCACCAACCATGCCTTGTATCTTTTCTTTCCTCCTTCCTTTTTGACTCTAAACACCCACTTGTTTTGTAATGCTATTTTTCCTTCAGGTGGCTTCACCAAATCCCATGTCTAGTTCTCCATGAGAGCCTGATGCTCCTCATTCGTGGCTTGCTCCCACTTCTTCCTGGCATCTACCTGCATTGTTTCATCAAAGCTCTTTGGCTCTCCACTATCAGTGAGTAGTAAATAATAAAGAGAAGGAGAAAAAATCCATGTTCTCTTCTTATCCTAGAATACGTCCTCAATATAGGAGTTTGGGGTTCCTATTGAGGAGGTTCCTGAACTGATTCATGTGTCACTTTTCCATCAAAGAATATCCTCTACCGCTGCATATTCTTTCTTGGATTCTTCCCTTTTTCTTAAATCGCTTTATACATGACTTTCTCATTAAAGACCACATCCATAGATCGAATGATTTTATTTTCCTTAATACTCCAACATTTATATCCAAATTCATCACCACCATAACCATTGAAAGTACATTTTTCTAACTTAGCCTCTAGCTTGGTCCTATCATCTTTGACTATATGAAAACACACCTCACATCCAAAGACTCTAAGAAATGAATAATCAACTTTCTTACCATACCAAGCCTCCTCAGGTATGCCTCCATCCAAGGCACTTGAGGGTCTTCTGTTTATCAAGTACATAATTGTGCTCACCGCTTCTACCCAAAAATAAAGAGGCAGTCCTACATGTAACCTCATGCTCCTAGCACATTCCATTATTGTTTTGTTCATCCTTTCTGATACCCCATTATGCTGTGGAGTTCCTAGAACCATCTTTTGCCTGTGGATTCCATTCTTAGAATAGTAATGATAAAATTCATTGCTGCAATACTCCCCTCCATTATCTGACTTAAGACATTTTAGCTTAAGACTTGTTTCATTCTCTACTAAGGCTTTCCATTTAACAAAAGCATCAAATACATCAGATTTATTTCTAATACAATAAACCCAAACTTTCCTTGTTGTATCATCAATAAAAGTAACATAATAACTTGAACCCCCAAGAGATGATACTTGAGTAGGCCCCCACACATCAGAATGCACCAGCTCTAACTTACTTTTTTTTTTGTAGGTCCAACCTTGAGAAACCTTACTCGCTTTTACTTCCCATATATGCAGTCCTCACAGAAATCCAAACTTATTTCTATATCTAGGAAAATCCTTCTTTATGATCTCCATGCCCTTATGGCTCATATGACTGAGCCTATAGTGCCACAATGTTGTATCTACTTATGAAGCCACAAGATTACAAACATTAGTTCTATAAGTGGTTAAATACAAGGTTCCAACCTTCTTACCTCTTACCACCACAAGAGCACCATTGGTAACCTTCGAAGAGTCCACTATAAAATATCACAGTATAACCATCACTTCCCAACTGCCCTGCCGATATCAAATTTCATCTTAATGTAGGCACATGTCTGACATCCTTCAATAGCCAAGTATTCCCATTATGCATCTTAACCTGAAAAAACCTTTTCCAACTATGCTGTAAGGCTCATCATCACCAAGAAAAACATGCCCAAAATCTCTTTGAACATAATCACCAAAATAATGCCTATGTGGAGAAGCATGGAAAGAAGCCCTCAAATCTAAAACCGAAGATTCGGTAATATTGTGGAAAGAAAGAATCAAAGCATCCTGACATACATTACCCATTGCCACATTTTCCTCCTTGTTTTCTTCATGTTGTTTCTTCTTATTCCAAATCTCCCAACAGTCCTTCTTTGCATGCCCATACTTTCCACAATGCCAGCATACTATCTTACTTTTGGATTTTGACCTTTCTTGATCCTTTGATTTTCCACGGTTTCCTCTATTCTTTTGTCTCCCTCTAGTTTCCACTGTCAAAGAATTCCCTGAAATAGAAGATTTGCCAGAGATTTTTCTTTACATTTCCTCACTTAGAATCACCCCTACAACATTCTCAAACTTCAACTTTGAGTTAGCAGAACCGAGTTGCTTACCACCATTACTAGGCTATTCCAACTCTTAGGTAAAGAGCACAAAACTAATAAAGCCCTAACTTTTTCATCAAATTCTATTATAACCGAAGCTAGCATATTTACAACCGTATTAAAATCATTTAGATGACATGTTAGTGAACCATTCTCAGACATCTTCATATTAAACAACTTTTTCATTAAAAATATCTTATTAGAGGCAGAGGGTTTTTCATACAACTTCCCTAATGCATCCATCAGTTCTTTTGTATTCTTTTCCTTTGAAACATTAAATAATACCAAAGATGCAAGACACAACCAGATTGTCCCAAGTGCCTTCATATCCAAAAAATCCCATTCTGCATCTATCATGCTCGAGGGTTTGTTCACCTTCTCAGACAACGGAGTATAAAAATCCTTTTGATAAAGGTAATCCTCCATCTACATCTTCCAAAGACTGAAATTCTACACATTGAATTTATCAAACCTAGATCTTCCATCATTTGCCATAGCTCCCACTCAAGATAAAACTTTCCCTGTGATTCAACACTTAAGCAAACCAAACTAGGCTCTGATACCAATGTTTAGGGAATAAGGGATAAAATATGCAGAATAATCCCTCACAGAATCGCAATAGTAGAAACTAATATGCAGAAAATATTACAGAACTCAAATAAAAGTGCAAAATAAAATAACACAACACAAAGAGACAATATTTAATGTGGTTCACCCAATTTGGGCTACGTCCACCAAGAATCACTTGCTCATATTTTATTACAAGCCATCCCTCTCTGAATATAATACCCACATCTGTTTGGAGCTATGCTCAACTCTGAAATTCACACTGAATTCAAAGCACATCTCGCAATGTTTTTTATCCTTCTATCATATGCATAAAACCATATAAATAGACAACTGCTTAATTAGTTTTACAAAACCATGCGCAAAAACCGTCCTATAAACGTATGGGTCAAAATGCCGCCCATTTGAGAAAATCACGTTTCTCGATATATCGGGCATGTTTTAAGGCCCGATTTTTTTTTTCGAGGGATGTGCCCCCAAACCCGTGCAAGGATACATGAAAATTTTATAGTACTCTTAGTGTACAATCTTCAACACTTTCACACATGAAAACAAGCTCCGCAACCTAACTAATTCCCAACATTTTGATCTAATATTGGAATATAAATCTCTAATATAGATCTCCTACTGTACATTACATGAAATCATCTTAAGAAAGCTTCACTAGACATATAGCCTCTATTGTTCCCACATATGTGGTTTTTACCCATTTAAGTGCACTTCATCTATTAGTACCAAATTTATCTATGTCTATTTCTACTACTCCTCCTAATGGATTGCATGCATCTTCTTCTAGAACACAAGCTATTGAATTCATTATTCATACATTACAAGCATAAATATTACAATTCCAGAAAGGTGCATCCGCTTCCTCCAATTCTATGGATGTTACACAATTACTTATCAATTCAATTAAACCCATATTGGTTTCTTAATTACTATTTGTTTGTTCTCTTTCTCCTAAATTGGCTATCTTTAATGGAAAAGGGGATCCTACTGAGCATCTTCATTCATTTCATGTTTCTTTCTTTGATTATGTTTCTAATGACATTTCCATCGCAATATTTTCACATGAAGTCTTAATAAATTTACATTACAATTATTTTACGATGTTCCCACTCATTTTTTTGCACACATTTACCTTCTTCAGAAAATATCATCTAGGAACAATTCTCCATGAATATTAAAGAACAAATATCTTACACACAATTGCATGAAATATGAGAATGGTCTACTGAACCTCTTTATTCTTATGTGTTGCGTTATATCACCTTTCTCACGAACATTGAAAATATCTTAACCGATAATGAATTAAAATACCTAGTCATTCAAATTAACATTATTTCTCCCTTTCCAAGATTCAACAATATTTTATAAGTTTCAATGTTTCAACCATCTATGTCATACCTTACAAGAGCGTGAGGATAAATTATTATATATGAAAAAATTGATTACAATGTTATCGCTCTTCCCATATCCACTATAAATTTATTTTAAAAACTACATTCAAAAGAAAGCTTAATGAAGTCAAATGATGCAAGAGCATCGTGTAAATAGACTTTTTTAAAAAAATTGTAGGTGTTTTAAGTTTCTTGAGTCCATCTAGGGTGATCATAGTTGTTCTAGACCATTTAAGGCTTCAAAAGTTTAAATAACGACTTTCTCTCCATTTTGGTAATTTTTAATATTTGAATTTAGTATTAGGATGGTATAGTGATAGATGTTAACTTAAGAGAAATATTTTATATAATAAGAGATAAAATACATATTTATCACCATTGGATTAACTCACCTATCCCTTAACTCGTCATGAAAAGCTTAATCAAAGCAGGTTTAGTTGTCTGAAAACCCAAACTAACTTATTCCTACTCATTTTGTAAAGGAAATGCATTATGTACTTGAATCAAAGAAGGATAAGAAGGTGTAAGGAGAGGGAGAGAGCTGAAAAATATTTTTACGGAACCCTGATGGCTCTTGAAGGTGTGCATGCACTGTAAATTATTAATAAAGCTTCTTAATTTTGTAAAATTGTCTAATGGAAGTTGTGGTTCATTGGTATGTGATTATATTTAAATGGATCTTATTGGTATGTCAAATGTATGTGAATGATTATTAGGGTAATAATATATGTAATAAGCCGTTGACATACATCAAGAAATAACTAAGTTAAGAATATCTAAGATACCAAAAATATGTAGAGAAAAATGGGACAATATGGTGAGAGGTAAGAATTTTGTTTTCATCTTTTTTAAGCTTAATTCATGAAAAACATAGAGCAGGTCAAATATTGCAGGTTATTTAAGTTATTATAAAGGATCAAGTTATCTTATAAGAGAAGAGACATGTTAGGTATTGCATGAAATATTAAAAGAGGAAATTGTGCATATTATGATTGTGCATAACTGTGTATTCTATGTTTGACGGAACTTAGACTCATGGATAGAAAAGGTATTGAATGGGAAGAAAGTAATATTTTCTCTAATGGTTTTGAAATCCTTGTATGATGTATAAGGAAGACTCTTCACGAAAAACATTGTGCATGTTGGAGAGGAACCAAGCATGACAAGAAACTATGATTATGGGTAACTATATAAGGTTGTAATCCATGTATGAATGTATCTTTCTCATTTCTATTTCTAAATACACAAAGATTCAATTTATAAAGAAAGTATACTCTTAGGTGCTAGGTATGATACTTACCTTAGTTATTGAAAGGATAAATAAATTGTGAGTGTGCAAATTAACAACCTGGGACAGAGCAGTAAAGAAATGGTCTATTTCTATGGATGGAGACTTAAAAGAAGCCCGATGATGACCCATAAACCTTTAACAAGTGAGTATATGTACAATCCAAATTTTTAAACTTTAAAGGAAATTTGAGAGAAAGATATTGAGAATGTTTTCTTCTCGGGCTCATTATGAAAGTTTTACCAGTCTGCACTAGATCTTAACTTTTGGAGATGCTAGACATGAAGTATCATCCTGAAAATTGTATCAATTAATGTTAAATGAATGTACTAAGATATTAAAAAATAAATTCCACCTTTCAATGATTGTTTTCCAATTTATCCATGAAAGTATCAGAAGAGGAATCGAATCACAGTCATAAGGCTATGCGCAAGAGTCCCTGTACAAAGAAAGTACACTTAAAATGGATATTTGACTCTTGAAACTACAAAGACATCTATACACTCTTATTTGGTGATAAAAAAGACTGAGGATTTGGGTGGAACACTCCCGCATGAAAATTTTTAAGTGATTTAGGATTATCCCTGATCTAGTAAGGAACTAGAAGTAAGAATACAAAATATGAAGTTGAGAGTGTTGTAGAAGGAGTAGGGAATTGAAATTTCTGGTTAATTTTGAGGTAGATAAAGGTGAATAAATGAATATGGTTTTTCCTTCTAGGTACCTATAGAATTCTATATGCTGGGGAAGCAAGGCACATTGTCTTAAGGGTTTGAGAGCAAAATTTGCAAAAAGAGATTTATAAGAAGTGGATCACAGAGTTGAGCCATGTTATTTCACAAGCATGTAAGGGGTATGGAAACATATATAATGAAATTGGTATTTCATTACGGTTAGCTTTAAAAATGAAAAATATAATTAAGATCAAGAAAGGAATTATTGATAACAAGTAGGTTGCAATTTTAGAAAAGAGAAAGAGTATAGTGGAATTTTTTGAAGTTTTCAATACTTTTCTTTGTTGAATCTAACTTTTATATGAGGTGATGTAATAGGAGGAAAGTATTGAGAAGAAATGTAGAGGATTTTGAACTAAATGAAGTATTGACTACCTAGTAAGAAGAAAGAACTAGATTTCTAAAAAATTACAATTGTTTAAAATATTTTTAAGCTTCTTAAAATATTTCTAGTGCAAAATTTGATTAAGTTGTTGCTTATTTCTCTTCAATGACTTAAAAGAATGATGAATTGACAGTTTTTCTACATCCTTGAAACTGATTCTAAATATATTTTCAATGTTATCACGTAACCTCTTAAGCTACAACTCCAACATATTTTTCATCAATTGAATTACTTTAGAAGACCTCCTCATGTTGTATTAAAGCAATTACTCCAATGCAATCTCATATATTTCCCTCCACCATTTGAGGTTGATACTCATAGACGTCCAAGTAATAATTTCAATGTTAATGCCCATGTTTATTATTATTGATGTTTCAGGAACTCTACAAACAATTTTTAATGATTTCCCATGTTCTTCAAGATCTTATAAATTCTTAACCATGAACCCACTGACGTCCATAATCCAACCAAATATAATGACAATTAAAAACATTCACCGATCCACTTCCTAAGCATGAAACTATAAATTCTTCTAGGGATGTTCTTACTAGTATTTGTGTGGTTCCTCCACGACACTCTTATGATCAGCCCTTGGAAGAAATGATTGAAATAGTTAATCATGCACTATTTTCTCCTCCACTAATCACCTTTGATGATTTTGATATCATTTATGTACTTCTAGTAAATATATTTTCTATTAATCGAAAACCTATTTAGGTTGTCTTGGATGATCTAAATGATAAAGATACTTTTTTTATCTTACACTATAATATTTGGATATTTCCACACAAAATATTTTACTTGATACCAATCCTATCTACTACCACATTACCCTAACCATTATTGTTTTTCCTCTTACTACATAAATTACATTCTTTATAGTATCTAATATATGTTTGGGTGCCTTGCAATTACCTCTCCATTGATTCCATACATTTAGGTCCATTCCCTTAATCATAAAACAATGTGTTAAAATCATCCATAATCAAAAAATCATCACCATTAGAGATATTATCTTTAATATTACCCCTTCTAGCATGTCTAGTTCTCATTCTACAATCACTCCTCCTATTCCTCCTATACACAAGTAATTTGTTGTTCCTAATTTCTCTAACACTTCTATGTTACTCCCTAGGCCATTACTCTTGAACTCTATTACTAATTCTACAAATTCTTCTACACCCCTTCTTGCACTCACTTCCTCTTATGGTATTGGTCCTTTTAGGTCTCTTTATAGGCCTTTAGTTGTAAACTATACATCCCATGACTCTAATCCTCCTAATAACATTTCAATATCAGGATATGTTTATGAGCATACTGACTTCCCTAGAATTTTACATCGGTCCTCTAGTGCACACACTAACTCCATATCTTCTTTATACCCTTGTATTTTCCATCACACCCATTCCTACACTAAATAACATTGGCACCATTCTATTCATCTTATTGCCACGTCTATGAACTCTTCTTTGAAATATGTTACTACCACAATTCCGCTAGAATTTACATGCTCACTAAAGCCTAAACCCCATCTTTTATGGAATCTCCTTCACTCCTCAAGAGGTTATTATTAGTTATTATTTTTTTCTACTTGCATATTTTTTACATATCTATGCATTTTAATAATACAAACATTCAAATAATTGTAAAAAAATTAATATAACATATCTATGCTTTTTATTTGAGTTGTTATAAATTTATGTTGTACATATTAATTTTCATTATTTGTTTAATAGATAAGATAATTTATCTATTTACACACATGTTTAAACTAAAAATAATGATAAAAAGATCGTTCTAAGCCACACAAAACTCAAATGATAAAACAAACCACACTCAATAATATGAAAGTAATTCTCTCGGAATAAATTTACAAAAACCTTTGCAAATAAATGAGTAGTAATATCATATATTATAATGGAGATCTACGAAATACAATGAAAATGGGCCTTACTTATATAGGATAGGAAGATAAGTATCATAAATATTCAAGGCCATAGTTCAAGCCATACAAAAGGGAAATAATAGGTCGAGGAGGAGGAGGAGGGTTTGAACATCGATGGGTGGGAAACTGATAGCAAACAGATCCTACCTAGGGAGAGTACAGATTCTTAGGACTAGTATTTGAGGGATAAATTTATGAACGAGACTTTACTTGTGGATGGGATTAATTTGGGAGACGGATCCCCTAAATCGTTATGCGAATATCTTAAAATCTTACAAGGAAAAAATATTAGGAATCATTCCTCATCTCAAACATAATGAAAAAGGAAATTATTTAGACATTCTTGATATCGTTATAGATCTAAATCTGAGAAAAATGAAAATACCTAGATTGGTAAACTAGTAGGTGGAAGGCCTAACATTGAGTCTATTAGATCTTGGTTTTTTCTGAAATGGAAGCCCAAGGGGCATATGGATGTTACAAATTTATCAAATGGTTTCTTTCTATTTACTTTCAACAAATATGAACACCCTCAAAGGGTCCTAAATGATGCTCTTCGGTTCCTCGAGAAACTTGGAATATTTTTAAGGAAATGGAATCCTATGTTCAATGATGATAAATATAATATAAATCAGTTCCATGTCTAGGTGAGACTTCTAGGTATACCATTGGAACTTTGGGATGTGGATATTATTAAAGGAGTTGTAAATAGTCTTTATACCTTTGTTGTTGTGGATAACGCTATGCTTATGAAATCAAGAGTTGTTTGTGTGAGATTTTACATCTATTATTTGATGGGATTGACTTTACCTAAATCCATATATCTTAGTTATAGATTGGGTTGCTTGAGAAAAAAATAGAGTTTGAAAACTACCCACAAATATATAAGAAATGCAAAGTTTGGGGGCATGTTAAGAAACACTGCAAGATGATGGTGTCGAAGGTGTTTTGGGAGAAGCATATCAAGGATCAAGATAAAGGCAAGGAAATTTCTCATGTGGTTACTAACACTCCCAAGAATTTTAATCCAAATAAAGGTATTCAAATCATGGAGGATAATGGAGATAGATCAAACTTGAATCAAGTCTAGACTCCTAAGCTAATATATGATTAGGGCTTTATGGAAGTAAGGAATAAGAAGAACCAATAGAAATATTTATCTGAATCCCATTTTCAGAAAGAAAAGATCCATATTCAAGATGAGAAAGTTTTATCTTCAAATAAAATGGATAATCTTCTAAAAGAAGTCGCGAAGGATCATATCCCACCAAAAATGAAGAATGGAAGTACCCTTGATGAAACTTTGGATCCTTTTTCTAACCATTTTGAAAAGTTGATGGAATGTGTAGATAATGATATGACAACTAGAAATGAAGATCAGCTGGAAGTAAACAATATTCATAACATTATCCAGGAAGTTATTTCTACTCAACAAGATTTTCTTTATAGACAGAATAAACCGGAAAAATTGGATCCCAAATAAAAAGAAAAAATAGACCTCTCGGAAAAACTCCGTCCAACAAAGGAGAGCCTTCCGAGGTTACTCCAAAAGAGAAAATAAATGGTTCAGGGAGACCTTCCAAGCAGGTTGTAAGGAAAAAATAGAGTCAAAAGGATATTGATGATGGAACTCAATCTAAACTCAATCTTTGGAGCTTTAGAAGAACTAAAAACCAAGTGGTAAAATGAATATTATATCATGGAATGTTAGGTGTTGAATAACCCAGCTAAGTGGAGGTTAAATTTTTTTTTTTTGGTGACACACAATTTTGATATTTTGGCTTTGCAGGAAACTAATATGGAGGAAGGACCTTTCTTGGAAGATAATTATAGGTATTGCAAACAGTTTACTACTTTTACAGCTAGTTGGAATGGATCTACGGGAGGAATGGAAGTTATCTAGAATGATGAACAAATCAAAGGTATGAATCTTCTAAGTAGAAATAATCACATGGCTTTGTTATTTCAAGACAAGAATTCTAAAGAATTTTGGATTTTCTCTAATATATACATCCCTAATAATAAAGGTGAAAGGAAAAATCTCTAAGCTGATCTTTCTAAATTCCAAAACATTATAAAAGGGAATGAATGGGTGATTTTGGGTGACTTCAACACCCCTTTGAGTCCAATAGAAAAGAAGGGGGTAATATTGATTTAACTAAGAGCATGGAAGATCTTCAAGATTTCATAACACTCAACAATCTCATGGATATTGAGTTACGAGGTAGTATATTTACTTGGTCTAAAAGAATAAAATGACATCAATTGATTCAAGTCAAACTTGATAGAGCTTTTACTTTCTAGAGATGGTTTAATAAAGAAGTTGGTCTCTTCTCTCTCCCTTACATTGGGTCAGATCACAATCTGATTCTCTTTCAGATCAAATATAAAGAGAGGAGAAGAATCCCTTTTAGATTTGAGAATATGTGGCTACAAGATGAGGAAATTTTGATTTAATTAAGGGATGGTGGAATGTGAACATCAAAGGGAAACCATGTTTAGGATTGCTAAAAACTTGCTCATGTCAAGAACAATTTGAAAGGATTGAATAAAATAATTTTTGGTAATATTTTCGAGAAGAAACAGTCTCTCTCTAATGAGATCTCATCTCTTCAAGTTAATATGGAATATCTTGATGATGAAAATTTTCATTTTGAACAGCAAAAAGAGAAGGAATTATTAGTTGATTATTATAACATTCTTTTGAAGGAGGAAACTTTTTGGAAACAAAAATATAGGGTTCATTGGCTCAAAGAAGGTGACAAAAATAGGAAATTATTTGATATCTCAACTTTGAAAAGGAGGAGTAATAATATAATTATTTTTATTAAATGGGAAGAGGGTGTGTTGATAAATGATAATAAAGAAATCCAATAAGTTGTTATTTCCCTTTTTAGTGGGATTTTTTCTTCAGCCATCTCTTCTAACATCATTAACAAAGAGCACTTTCTAGACTATATTCCACAATTGATTAATGAAGCTGAGAATAACATTCTTACCAAAATCCCTTCTATAGAAGAAATTGAATTTATGCTGAAATCTCTAAATCTAGACAAAGCTCCGGGACCGGATGGGTTTCCGACTCTCTTTTTTCAAACCTTTTGGGAGATAGTTAAGGAAGATACTTGCAAAGCTATCGAAGAATTATTTAAGAAAAAAATAAGCTTCAAGAGTTAAACAAAACCTTTCTATATTTAATTCCCAAGAATCATAATCATACGGATTTCAATAATTTCAAACCGATTAGAGCCTATGTAATTATGTTTATAAAATGTGCTCCAAAATTCTTGCTTTAAGAATTTAGCTTATCCTTCCTTCTATAATTTTTGACTAGCAGGGAGGTTTTTTTATGGGAAGATAGATCTAGGATGGTATCATCACTATTCAATAGACCCTTCATATGGTTAAGAAGAATAAAAAGGAATCCATGTTTATCAAACTTTACATGGAGAAAGCCTATGATCGGGTCTCATGGCCTTTTCTTCTAAAATTTCTAACTAGGTTTGGTTGATGATACATACATGTATTTTCACAACTAAGTTCTTGGTCTTGATTAATGGGACCCCTTGTGGTTTTTTTACAACATGCATGGATTAAGACAAGGTGATCCTATTTCTCCCTTTCAATTGATAATTACAATAGAGACCCTCAGTAGAGCTCTTAATAATGCTTCCTTGGAAGGAAGAATCAGAGTTATTTCTTCTGTTGTTAACTGTACTAATGTTTCTCACCAACATTTAGTGGATGCCACTATGTTGGTTGTTTAACCCACTGTCCCAAATGCTATTGATTTCAAATCGATAATGATCGATTATGAGGTGATCCTATTTTTACCTTTCTATTCATAATTATGGAAGAGACCCTCGGTAGACCTTGATTTCAAATAGACAAGGTGATCCTATTTGTCCCTTTCTATTCATAATTATGGAAGAGATGCTTAATAGAGCTCTTAATAAGTCTTCCTTATCACCGAATCACAAGGAAGAATCACAAAGTGTGAGGTATTTCTCCAAGTTGTGGGACTTGCTACTTGAGATAGACCTCCGGTTAATCATGCCACAATCTACTCTAATGCAGGAGGATTAATGTTTCTTTCCACCAACATTCAATGGATGCCACAATGTTCATTGTTTAAGCCACTATCTCAGAGGCTATTGATTTCAAATAGATAATGATCCATTATGAGGAAGAATCTGACCAATTGATCAAATATGGGAAAATTTTGGTTTATTTCATCAACACTCCGGAAAGAATATATAATAAAATATCTAGAATTATTTGTTGCATGACAAAACCTTCCCCACCAGGTATCTAGGTCTGTTTATTGGAATGGAAAAACCTAAGAATGCTGATTGGAATTTCTTGATAGATAGGTTTCTTAAGAAACTTGAAGGTTGGAGAGGTTCACTATTATCCCAAGTAGGTAAGGGGGTCCTCCTTCAATGCTTGATTCAGAATCTTCTTGTTTATTAATTGCTTATTTATAGAATACCCTTCTCTATTGATAATTAGTTGGAGAGAATTCAAAAACTATTCCTTTGGAGTGTCTCAGAACCAAAATATAGAATTATTCTTATTGTGTGGGAAAAGGTTTTCTCAGCAAAAAATCATGGAGGTCTAGGTATCAAAGATTAGACCAAAATTAATAAAGAAATACTATCAAAAATGATCTGGAGATTGGTCAAGGAAGATAGTGTTTAGACATCCATTATTAGGGGAAAATATTGGCCAACTCTAACTACTAATGAATGGTGCTTCTACAATCAGGATTCCAATGGTTGTTTTTTTGAAATTGATAAAGTGGGAAAAACACTTAGTCTATGAGGGTAGTAAATGGATGGTTGGAAATGGGAGAATGGTTTTTTTTGGGATGATAAATGGTTAGGGGACCTTCCCTTTAAGGCCATTTATCCAACGATATATTTATATTCTATGGTAAATTACAAGAATAAGGTTAGAGATTATTTCAAATTTGATGAACCCCTTGGAAAATGGACAACAATTGAAATTTAAGGTGCTAACAACATTGAGATAACCTCTATTAACATCAAATTAAAAGGATTTATTGTTGATAAGAAGATTTTAGATGATGACAATAATTATTTCTCAAAAGTGGACAATTTAATATTCTCGGTTCAAGTGCCTATAATTCATTCTTTTCTGATGTTGGGTAAACTTATAACTTTAATTGGTGAAGAGTTCGGTCAAAGAGTTAACTCCCAATATTAATATGTTCTGGTGAGTTTTTATGCATGCTAACTCCCTAAATTTAGTAACCTTAACAAGATAAATTTTCACATGGTTAACAAGTGTGTTCTATGAAAGAGAGAGTGAAGGCTCTTCACACCTTTTCCTGAACTATTCCTTTATGGAATCGGTTTCTCATACCCGTCAATTGGAGGATGTCAAATGCAGGTAGTCTTTGATTGACGTTGTAATGCATGTCCATATGAGAAAGACTATTCTTAATCTTTTCGAAATCAATTGGGCTTTCCCAAATTCCATTAACCAACTTTGGTCTCAATGGTCTAGTCCTTTAAGAGCTAAGGACTAAAATATATTTGGACCTTTTCTATTATGCATTTAGCCTGGGAAATTTGGAAAGAGAGAAATAGAAGAATTTTCAAAGGGAAGAAGGATTTAATAAAGAATGTTGGAGCCTGTTGTGTTAATACTATCCATGCTAATTTATCTACTTTGGCCCCTCATAAGAAGGCTATACTTCAGAATGAAGTTATATTTTCTTCAAATTGGGGGTTGGGGTCTTCACCAAATAGTTCTCCTATTCTAAACCCTAGACTCAAAGGTTGGGTGAACTTAGAAAGGAGTTTATTAAGTTTAATTTTGATGGCACTTCTAAAGGAAACTGTACGTACCCAAAATTGTAAGGTACTATATTGCCAGAACAACGTGACACGTGCCCCAATGATGATACAGGTCTCCTCGCAAGGTGTTCGGGATCCAGGAAAGCTCTCCGAGTGTGCATTAACATCCCGCATGCCCCGCTTAGCCCCTGTGTGCTTTATTTTTCCCTTTTCCCCTCTTTTCTTGGCCTTTTTCTCTTCAAAAATTTCTAACTCTTTTCTACCGCCACCCTCGAACAGGCAGCGGTCTCGGTCCCGCGTGAAAGCGCCTCCTATATGCCACCACCTGCTTAGGGCGGTGGTCCTTTACGCATTTTCTAGAAAGCTCTTTTAACACGACTCACATAAATTCAACGTTTTACAAGCTTTCTTTCACCGCCATAAGCTTGCATTTATGATTCTGGTTCCCTGGAATAGTGTTTTGACATTGTTTATAGTTTAAGAGTTCTATTTGGCTTTTAGCTTGAGTAAATGCAAATGGTATAAATAGTTGGCTTGTGCTCAAGAAAATGGCCCCTCAAAATTTTCCTCCGATTTCTCTTTGCAATAGATTTAGTTTTCCTTTTCTTTCAATTCGGTAGATATTCCTTCTTTGAGATATTTTTAGCTTAGAATGCTTAGTTTCTTTCATCGCATGCTTAGTTAGCATTGTTTTACTTGTTGGTAAGCCACATATCCATCTTGTGCAAGCACTTGATGTTATTTCATCCAATCCATTGGAGTAGAATAGCTTAGGAATCCATTAAAGTTGCAGGTTTTTTTAGCTCCTCAAATAGGATAGTTTCAGGTTTTGGACGCTTTATGTTGCATGACTCGCAATATATCCCGCTAGGAATTGCATAAGCCAAGCTCTGTACTCTTGCGCTATCCCTCTCCTACTCACATTGTATTCGCATCTGTGTCTTGAGCTACCTTTTCCCAATATCTACTTCGCTGATGCTTCATACACACAAAATCTTTTCACTACCAATGAGACACACTTTTCTGGATTCCCTTGAGCATTCCTTCGGCTGTGCGAAATGTTATCATGGGATACTCTTGCATATGCAACTTTTCGGATCCACGAACACGAAGGAATGAGGAGATCACACTGAGGGGACAAGATCACACACACCATCATATTCGCCACTTTTCTGCAGAATCCAGGTTCTAGCTTTCAAATTTCTAGTTAGAATCATATCAAATAGAGTAGTTAATTGCTTTATTTCAGTAAATTCTATTCTCGATATTGCTAGGGAAGCTATGGGGATTAATAGTTTCTGAGAAACTATGATTCACTCCTCACTTCTGAGGTAGGATCGAGAGTCTTGCAAATAGATTAGATAAGCTATTTCTTTGTTTAGAATAGATCTACAAATTGCACAGACAAATAGCTACACTCGGTTATTTTGTTTGTTTTAAATTATTATTTTATTTTTCATTTCTAGATATTTTAAATAGCTGTTTTCTTGAATTCGTAAAGCTCATCAGAAAACACAAAAAAAATAGAGAGGTCATACATACTATAGATATACTTCACATAATTAAATATTATTTTACCGTAGTTTGCTTTACTTTGTTGCTTTTGTATGACAATCACGGGACCTACAAGAGCCAGCCCGGGAATACATATTCGAGCCAATCGTGCTGACCCAATCTCATCACGACAATAATCGATGATATAGATCAAAATCTTACGATTTAAGTCTTCCGAACAATGGTAATCTTGCAAAAAATCAATTCCCAGTTGAGTGGGTTAAACGTAGAAGATGACCAAGCACACAAGTTTTGGTCAAATCAACCGAACTACAGATTACACTAGGAAATATTCATATGACTATAGAAAGGTTTGAAAGAGAACAAACCTTTGATTGTGATCCTTTAGTCCCATAGCCAGATGGAGGAGACACTCTTACATATATAGATACCAGCCTAATAATCAAGGTTGCGCGAACGCCTGTAAGATATTCTGAGAAAATCACACAGTTATTGATCCTAAATATAGAAGTTGAGAAAGCATACGATTACTGGATATTAGGGATTAGGACTTGATTTCACGCATGACCATAGCATGTCCACAACAACCACGAGTCTACGGTTGTGACCCACAAATCCCGTGGCCCAACGAATCCATAGGAGAATTAGACATAGACACTGGCCTACGTACACTAGTATTCAAGTCTACCCCACTTCAACCTATTATCATCAAACTATTATCCTTGCTAAACACATAAGCTAACAGAGCTAGGGAATTCTGGACTAGGCCGAGAAATCGTCCATAGAATTGACTACATTTACCATCCACCATATGACCCTGTCCAGAGAAATACACGAAACTATCCCGGGTCATTTTCCACTTATTCCACAATCTATAGATCGAATCACACTAGAGCTCGATATTGATTGGATCCTTCGAGCATTCATCCTTGTTGACCGATCCATCACACCAGCCTCAAGTTAGGAGGGATTTCTTTTCCTTAGATTCGTGAGTTCCGCTAGTGCGCATTGAAGACATTAGATTTCCTAACTAGTTTGTCTCTTTCTTCTTTGGGCAGAGTTAGAAAAATATGAGGGGACCCTAAATATGACTTTTTCTATCTCACACATATTCCATCCCCACCGGCTTTCTCGGCATGACCTCGGGAGGTCGGGTGTGAGGAAGAATTACTTGTAGATTCCCACGCTCACTTGTCACTTTTCCATCATACAGAAACCATGGTAGAGTTGGTTGTGGTGGGGTGTTTTATGATTCTAAAGGAAAATTTATTCTACAGTATCATAACAATCTTGGAACTCAAATAAACCATGTTGCTACGCAACAAAGGTTTTTTGGGGGTTTTTTAATATCTCTTCAATATATTTCTATTAGATTAGAGGTGGAAGGAGACTCTAGGAACATTATCAACAACATTTCTGTGGAAAGGGTATACATTAATTTCCATCCAAAACACTATAAAGAGTATAAGGGAAATGTATAATTTGATTGAAATTATAACTTTCATGCATGTATATAGAGAGGCTAACTTTTTTACTGATTATTTTATTATCATGGGGGATAATTGTAATGAGTTTACACTTATCAATGAAGTTAAATCTCTTGATTTAAAGGTGCGAGCACACCTACATAATGAATTAAATGGACACATTATCAAAAAATGTCAAGACACAATGTGTCATAGTCATCATGTTCATATTCTGTATGAATAGTGGGCATTTATTTCTGAATGATGATAAGATCTAGGAGAGGATCCACTCGTGTTCTTTGAAATATTTTATTTCCTTCTGTGCCTGAAAAAGTAATATCTTTGGGCTTTCTTGTAATCTTCTATCTACCCAAACATTTGGTTCTTTTGCCAACTTGTTATTGTGCTACCAAATGGGAGGAGATCTGGTTAGAATAGAACCTTTTGACCTAGATGGAATGACGCCAGAAGCCATAGCGATGTTTGAAAAAAAGGGGTTTTTGCACTCTTCCTTAAAAAATTTGAAGGACATTTTAAAATCTATGTAAATATTTTTCTACTACTTGGAAGACTAGAAAAAAAGGGGCGGTATAAGAAATGAAATGGATTTGTTTAGAGATCTCTATGGATTCATTAGCTAAAGTGATGGGTCTTCCTAGTGCTGGGAGGGAGGTCTAAAAACCCAAAAAAGAAGCCTCCAATGAAATTAACTTGTTTCTTAGAGGTAACAAAAATCTTACTCCCCACTTTGTTGGTTATCTTGTCTGTATTTATCTAAATTTTTTGATGATGTGGCTCTTACCCTTATCCAATTTCTTACTCTTGAGGGTGCTCACAAGTGAATTTATGCCTATCGTTTAACTATGCTTAATTACTTCCATCCCGACCATACTTTTAGCTTCCCCTAGTTTATTTTTTGCTCTCTAAGCGCTTTAACTTCTCAGTTTAAAAGTAGAAGACTCTCTATTCCACTCCATCAGGGATTCATTCTCACCCTTTACGAAAGAGCAGCTCTAGATAATTATAATTCTTGTTCCCTTACAAAATCCCTAGAGCCTAATAATCTTGAGCACTAAGATATGAGAAAATCACCGTTATTGATCCTAAACACTATAGAAGTTGAAAGCGATTATATAGAGGAGGATGACTCTAATTAAGAGGAAGAATACTCAAGTGATGAGTATTGACTCGTTGGAAGGTGACTCAGAGAAGGATAAAGATGTTATTGAAATTGTTGCTGCCTAGAACCTTAGGGAGCGAAACTCCAAGCAGGTTCTTTGTGTTTCAGTGAATAAAAAAGGGGATTCTAGTAAATAGGATGTTCAAGCTCATGTTAATGTCCAATTAGAACAAAATTTCAAGGTTATGGGGCATGTTGGATGTGTGAAAGGGGAGAACCATCTAGCTAAGATGGTGGTAGACATTAAAGAACTTAAGGGATATTATGAGGCTCACCAAGAGCTCTATGTAATTCCTGTTCAATGATTGCCATAAAATGAAATTGCAGTTCAGGAAGCTTTTAAAAATGGGAATGGTGGAGAGGTCAGAATTATAAAAGCTGACTATGGTTTCACAACCAACAAGGTAGACCAAATTCATGCTATTCTTCACACTACAACAAGGTCTAAAACCCAAAAAAAGAGAGAGTGGAGTGTGTGGTAATAATCAAATCTACACTTAACATCTCCGACTTTGGGTTAGCTAGTTAATGCTTATAGTGTGTGCAGGCAATCAGGGAAAGAAAATAAAGTAGACTCCTTAAGGTCTTGAATTGGTGTCTCTAGCTATCAACATAGATGCTCTGGCTAAGGAATGGGAAGAATTACTGAAAGGGATTTAAAAAGCCTATAAGTGATTTAAAATGGGGGGTTCTTTATTTTCTTCCATGTGTATTTTTTTCTATTAGTTCTTAGGTGTTGCTAGTTCCTCTTTGTTTTTTTATGTTGTTGTATTTAGCCACTCTTTAGTATTACTCTTGGTGGACCCTGAGTATTATTGTGGACTTTTATACTATCTTTTTGTTTGGCATGTAATGATTTCATCTGCTCATATGTAGCTTTGAATTTTTATGAGGTATGGTCCCCTAAACCCTTTTTTACCTTGTATAAAATAAATAAATAAAGGAAAGAACTAGTCATCAAATAACTAGTCAAACTACCATATATTTAGGAAATAACTTGTCATCAAAGGACTAGTTAATACTATTGATCAAAGAAAGAAACATACGTAATAACTAGAGGATATCTTCCTTGTATCTAAATAATATAAATCAAATATCCACACATAACTTGGTGAGGATAAATAGGAAATAAGGTAAATAAAGTACCTAGGTGAACACTAGTTAAGGTAAATACCTAATATAACACCCCCACTCAAGTGAAGTTAGGTGCCCAAAATAAGAGTGGCATATCCACAATATGAGTCTCATTAACTAGGCCTGATCAAATACGCATGTATATTATATAAAAGAAAAAACATTGAACTAAAAATAGAAAAGAGTCCTTCTAGAAAGAAATAAAAACAAGAAAAGGAAGATGTTCTCATAAACAACCCCTTAAAAACCTGAAACCCCAAGTGTGCCACACAAATCAAGGTAGTGAGGTGATATAAATGGATTTGTAAAGATGTTAGAAATATGCAGCTAAGTCGAAATTTACTCCAAGTTAGGAACTCCATCATGAATGTGTTGACCATTAAATTGTATGTGAATCTGAATATGATTGGTCTGATGGTACTCAACACGGTTACAAGAAATGTGAATCTCACTTTGGATGTCACACCAAAGTACACATGGTGAATCTTGTGGGAATCCAAACTTTGTCAATAACTATTAAATCCATAGAATTTTTTGACTCAATATAACTGATGCCCTCCACTTTTCCACTAAAGGTTAAAGTGGAATATCATGTTACTTTTTAAATACCCAAGTAGCATGAAAGAAACCAAGACAAAATGGTAGGCAGAAGTGGAAAGTTTTTCTGCAATAGAAGCTACTGTTATCTCTCGAAAGTGCACTGTGTAGAGAGATGGCTTCAGGTTTTCTAAGATTGCTATGGATCTTGGTCTTTCGTAGATACAATGGAAACACCTCAGGTATGTGGGTATACCTATTTTTAGGTGAGTCTCTGATATCAAGGCTAGTTCCTTTTGATGTATCCTAAACTAATTTTTGGAGGGATTTGAGGGTAAAAGATGACTGAAAATAGATAAATAATGGAGTGATACACCAAACTTGTTTAGGGCTTTGACTAAGTACATGCAAAAGTATCTAAGAATGGATTCTAGATGCACAAACCAATGGATTTCAGCAAGATATTAAGGCAAAACACTTGATGTATTGAGGGAAAAATTCACAACAATATTGATAAGATAAACATGCACACTAATATCATGTAGAAAATACTAAATTTGCAACAAGGTAGGATTATTAACAAGGGAATTTTGACATTCCAAATGATCAATAAGACATACACAAGACTACACATTTTTGGAAAGGCAAAATATAATTCTCATTCAAAAGGTAAAACTGAAAAAAGCTACTTCAGCACTCCTATGTCCAAAAAATCCTCATTTCTTCTTTGCTAATGGACAGAATATATAGCAAAATTCTTCACCCCACCCTTCTTAAAAAAGACTAAAAATTCTACTCACCCATGCATTCTATTTTTAAATTTTATAATAAATAAATGAATAAAATAAACATTCTAATATAATGAGTCATTAATAGCCTTTGTTACAAAATTACAACTCAGTCAAACTGTAATTGAGTGCTCTTTTTCTAATAATGTTGGGTGAATAATTCTGCTAATAATAAACCTTTCTTGATGAGAAAGTCTTCTCCAATGCAAGAAATATTTTTATTCTAGTGCTTGATGTGATATCTGCAACTTTCATCCACTTGCCCCCTTGGATGCACATGCAAGGTAATATTTCCCTTTGTGAGAGCAAGAAAATTATTTTGATTTAACACTTTACAAAACTCACCCAAAGCATTGGGACCACCTACAGGCTCTGATGTTGACATCTCCATGCATAATTTTCCTTGTCTCTTATGATAATATGTAATTTAAAACCTTGCAACATACCCCTTAAGAAAGTGGGGACCACATGGCACATGATGTATAGAAACTTTCCTTCCATTGGCTATGCCACTTGTACTTGATTTTATATTCAAGAAGTTGAGGTAGTTTGATTTGTTTAAGGTAGTGTGATTCCTGTAACCTGGCATAAGTGTGTATATTAACTCACCTTTTGGTAAGATTATTGCATACATATGTTTTGGCACCTTTTTGAATATCATTGCATGCTATATATGACCGCCTTTTGAGAATAATTTCATTGTGATTGGTTGTTGGTATTTTATTGTTTGTTATATGTTATAAAATCTTATGTAAGGTCAATGCAATGATTTATTCAATGGGGATGGTACTCTTCGGCGTGATGACTCACCCCTTCCTTTTTGGTGCATTTACTTAATCTTACCCTAATTAGGGTTTGATCATTGGTTGACATGTGGATGCTTTGACTAAACCATGGTTTAAGTGGGAGTTTGTTGAGCTTTGTTGATTTTGTACTATCTCATCTAACATTGTTGATATTTCTGACCCTCGGTTAGGTTTTTGTCTTGTCATTTAAAGTGGTTGGTGGTGTCAGGCATGGTTTCTGACCATCGATCATTGCATGGATTGATCTTTTCCACTAATGGTAACTCCAAGTGAGTTGAGTTGGGTATAAGCTCGTCGAGCTTGTCATTTGATCCTTTTCATTTTCTCATTCAAAGTGGTGAATCCCCAACAAAATTTATCCTCACTGCCATTGTTAATCTCTGCGAGCTTATTTTACCTCTGTGATTGCTAGTCATTGCTCATTCAGATGATCTTCTGCTACTTCCTGAGTTCTTCTATTGAGAGAACTTCAATTATGTTTCCTTTGACATCGGTTGTTCATTTTTGGTTTTTAGAAGGTTTGAAAAATCTCTCATAACACACATCCACAAGGTGAACCTTTTGATTTTTCTTTATTCACTGTCTCGATGGCTCAATTTATGACATCCCTCGGTTTGGAGCTCATAAAGGATATGTATATGTGCTCAATTTTACTTCTGAATGTGCTTCTTTCTCTAAGGTGAGGGTTTCGTGATGGATCCTTCTATTTGATGACTTGACCATTACCATTGAACTTAATTTCTTTACTTGTGAATGAAAACTCCGTTAAAGGTAACTCTGGATTCATATTTTTCTGAATGGCACAGTAATGTTAATATTCTATTTTCCTTGACGCTGGTAAGATCTTATTATCAGGGTTTTCATGATTCTTCCTATTAGCTTACTTTAAAGTGACTGTGGAGGGTTTTTTAGACGATTTCCATTATGGGTATTCGATATTTTGCATTGATTTTCTTATGAGTATTCACAATTGTTGTTCCTATTTGGATTTGAACTTGAACGTTATACTTGCTTCTCATAGCTGAATTTAGGACTTAACTTTAGTGCTTTACGTTATGTTGCTAATATATTTGTGTTTTGGTTGTTGTGTTGTATATGTTTTTCCTCTAGCCCGCTTATGGGGTGTGAGTTCTGGGACTCGTATTCGAGCTAGGCCTTAAATAACTTGATTTTTTTATCTCTTGATACTGTCACTAGAATCTTCTAGCTATGCACATTCATGAGGACTTGATTCATCTGTAGGTAAACTTTATTTTTGATTTAAAACTCAGTCTGTGCCACCATTCTCTTCTGGTTTGGGATCTAATTTGTTCCCTTTTAATCTAGGATCTCCATTTCATGGCTATTGTGATTTTGGGTTTTCATTCTTTTATTTGAGCTCTGAAGTTCTTGCATTTCATGACTATAATTGCCACCATTTTATAGCCTAAGCTCTATTTTTCTAACTTTTCAAGCCTTAAGATGTGATTTTTCTCATTTGTTGCTTAATGTTCACTTTGACTTGATCATTTTACACCTTTTGGGCTATATTTTCAATATGCCTTTGATAATTTATTGTCCATTATGATATTTTGGGAAAAAATCCCTTGAATTCGAGAATACATAGTTGTAGAAATTTTACAATTGATTATTCATCATTGTTTAAAGCATGTTTGATAACTCAAATATCACAGGACATAATAAAATGAAATGTCTTCAATGGATATTTATTCCTCATTTCCTCCTTTTCATTGCTCTACTGTGAAACTAATGGTGTACCTTGATTTTAGAGAACAAATGTAGCTTGTTCTAATCCAAAATTATTCCTTAAAGATCATGGAAAGAAATATCATAAATATTGTATTCAATTTACCTTATGAAAAGTTCTCATGAGTCACTTTGCAGTCTTTTATAAATGTTATTTTTCTTCCTTGTAGAGATGTAGAATTTCATTATGCTTCGCTTATTTAAGGCTTAACATCCCATGTACTCAATACACATAAAATATTGAGGGCTACTATCTACTAATAATAAAGTTGAAGGTGATGCTTTAAAATGCATGATTTACTTTACTGTGTTGCTTCTGATGCAATGGAAAGTTGAATGTTGTATTTATTGTACTGTGTGAGCATTCTTTGCACTATAAAAGATAGGATGATTGAACTTGAAAATTTGATCACTTGGATTACTACACTTTTATGAACTCAAATCCTTGTTTGTACATGAAGATTCCATGTCTAAAACTTGAGGTAACTTTTCCTTTGAAAAACGTACCTTCTGAGTCTTGTTTGTTACTTCGAAGTGGGTTCTTCAATTTTCCATACAATTAGGTGCCATTTGACCGGGTTTGAAGCTTGGTATAACCTTGAAATTTCAAACCTATATCTTTAATCTGGGCTCGTTTTTCTTTCATCTTTATCTTTATTTTTTGTGAGGCCATTATGAGATTTCTTTGAGCTGATTTTGAGATTCTAGATTCAATATGCATTATCGTTGTTGAAGATTTGCAGATACATATAGATTCTTTCATGAGTTTATACATTTTCTATTTGGTCCATTTGTATTTTAGTTGATATCTTATTGTAATAACCCTCCTAATCATATAGAAATATAAGTACTTGATTCACTTATAAAAAGTGTACCTGAAATACCAAAAAAATGGCATGGTTGAACTTGTAATCTTTCTCTGAAACATGTTGATTTCCATTTGATCTAGTTGGGATTTTTCTTCTCACTTGACTATCCAACTATGAACCTGCTACAATAAAACCATGGAAATATTCTTCCTCTTGTTCAGTTCTTCAGCTAATAACATCTGATATCTTGAGCAGCTTAGATTTTTCTTATTTTGGAAAACACATAAATTTCTACTAATTGACTTATTTGAAGTTTGTATAAATATTACATACAATTTTCTAAGTTATTTCTTGTGGATGTATCTTAAAACAAGATTGTTGTGTTGGAAATTTTTTATAATGCCTTAAACACACCATTGTGACTCTTCTATATGAGCATACTATAGATTGTGTTTTTACTACATCATACCCCATCCTTCAATGGAAGTTTGTAAGGTAAGGAACACTTATGCCAACTGTAACTTTATTTATGGAATGGTGGATTTTCTACAATGCTATAAAATTGTGACAGTCTTAAGTATAAATAGCAGTGGCCTATACCTTAACCACTAATACTTGCATCATAACCTAGTTTGAATTTTCATAAAAGGAGTTATTTTATTCCCTATCTACTTGTACATACAATCACTATAGAATATATGAGGATTTCCATACTTTACTAACTTACTATGAATATATTTTAGTTTAACATGCCATGATTGAATTTGATTGAGCAGTTGTTTTAACAATTGAGTACTAACCATGCATGCAAACTAATATTTTTTTAAAGTTGTTGTATTCTTTATTATAATCCTTCATCATGAATTGTATTTTGCGTCCTTAGTTACACTATAGCTGAAAATATTCTTTATCGTGAGGTAACTTGTATTTATTTGAATTTGTAGCTTTGACTATACAATGTACTCTTTCATTTCTTGTATACTATTTGATTTATCTAAAAATTTCAAGCATGTAGTAATTTGAAAAAGTATGATGAAAAGATGTAAAATGTCCATTTTACATGGCGAAGCCCTTTCAAAATTTCTCAGATTTCCTTTTCCATTTTTTTAATCAGTAATCTTCTCTCATTTCAGTTAACTTCAAAATTTAGTTTGAAATGAAATAAAATGTACTTATCTGATTTAAGTTCCAGGATGTATCAAGTATTTCTTCTTACCTGTATCTTCATATTTATATAAACTGGTTAGAAAACATAATGCTTTTTGGCCTCTCTTTTATTCTATAGTTTTTCTCTTTCTTCTCTGAGTGAATAATTCATGTATGTTTCTAGAGAATAGTTATTTTATCAGTTGTGCCTTTGAATCTCATGTAACTTATACCTCCTAATGTTAAGAGATCCTCTTGCATGAGATTGGATAATATAGGAATATGGATCAACCCTGAGCTGAAAATTGACAATCTTTCATTTTCTTATTTTTAGGTACAGTGCCATTTACTAAGAAACGAGGATGAAGATGGAGAAAAGATGGAGCTGGAAAGAAAGAAACCCAAGGCAATGATGGGTTCTTTCATACTCATTTACTCTCTTTTTTTCATACATATGTACCTCTTACTTTAGTAGTTACAATTTACTTCTGAGTTATATCACATGGCTTGTATGGGAACATTTGAAATTCCTTAGGAAAAAAATATTGAAATATGAAACTTAGTTGTGTATTTCTTTCTACTTTTTAGCTTTATCTATGGATTTTATGATGAATTAAACAACTCAATAACATAGTTGAATGTATTTAATCATGAAGGAAAGAGCTTTAAAATACCTATAGCTTTAACAATGAACCTTGACTGACTGTCATCTACAACTATGATTATTGTTGGAAAAATTAATACTTCATCTATTATGTATTTTCAGTCTTCATTAAGTTTACACATCTGTCCTTTGGGGCTTTATGTTCTTTTGCTAAAGATAATAATGAAATTATAGACTATGTGATTTGTTACATTTTGTAACATCACACATAGTTCAAGATTTCATGTAATCATTAATTAATCTAATAGAAACAATATTGAAATGAAAGAATCTCCCTAGATTAGGTTCACTTCCCCAATGCCATCCATCATGAAAAAGTTTCATGTTGACTATTTTTGCACAAGTGCAAAAATTGTCAATAGTTGTGTCAATCCTGCGGGGAAAGTTGTCTGCTAGCTTGTAAACCAGTGCCTTGCTCTTGTCCATTGGGCATGGATTCCAAAGCATGTAATCAAAATATGGCTTTCTGAAGGACCAAACCTAACAAAATGAAGTAAAAATAGGAAGAATCTAGTAGACTAGATCACGTGCATGAATGCACTTATTGAATTTGAGAAACATTACAATGTGAAGGAACTATGCTTATTGAAAGGGAAATCCTACTCTAAACAAACACTGTATGATTTTCAATAACAATGTTTGAGAAACATACCATTCATAGGAATGGGGAGTTCCTCTCCATTCAGCCTTGAAATCTGAAAAGCATTATGTTCTTTGCAAGATGAAATTATGTATGGACCAGTCCAGATTGTATCAAACTTCGTGTGATTTCCTGGATTTGCATGATCAACATCCCATTTGAACACAATGTCTCCTTCATTGAAGATTCTGAATTTAGCCTTGTTATGAAAAAAATTTCTTCATCTATTTTTGATTCTTTTCCATGTTCATATGAGCTTGATCTCTCATCTCTTGTAATTCCATGAATTCTACATAACAAATCTGGAATGGTTCATTCTCTAATAGCTCTATCTAATGTAGCAAATCTAGTATAGGTGACTCAATTGAAATAGGCATTCTTGCTTCTCTTCCGTAAACAAGATTGTACATTGAATTGTAAACTTATATTTTAGGAGTCACTATGTTAGCCCAAACTGTTGAATTCAACCATAGATGCAAAGATCTCTTGTTATCTTTGAGTGTTCTTCTGATGATGCTTCAAATATTCTTGTTAGTACTTTCAGCTAACCCATTACCTTATGGGTAATAATTAGATGACGTAATTAAATAAATTTTGTGTTTGATAGCCCAATATGTTACCTTTGCACTAAGAAATGCTAAGGCATTATCTGAAATGATAGTTTTTGGAACAACAAAACTGTAAACTATACCTTCATAAAAGGATAGTATCAAAGTTTCATTAGCATATTTCAAAGCTATTACTTAAGTCCAATGTGTAAAGTAATTTGTAGCAATCAAAATCCACTTTTTTCCTTGTCATGAAGGTGGGTTTATCATGCCAATAAACTCAAGACCCCACTGCATGAAAGGTTGATCCACTAAAATAGGTTGTAAGGGAAGCGGAGCTAAATGATATTTTCCAACAAAGAAAACACATTTCTTACACTTTCCAATCCATTCGAAATAGTATTTGAATATGCTGGGCCAATAGTAACCAGCTTTCATATTTTTTAAGGTTTTGGTACATGCTGAAAAATTACCTCTTGCAAGTCCTTCATGGAATTCAAATAATAATAACTAAATTCTATTGTAATAATCACATCACAACAAGATTCCATTTATATATATTTTGAATAACACACCATCAATAAAAACATAAGGTACAACTTGTAACATGAAATATATTCATTTTTTCTTGTCCATACCTTCTAGATAGGTGTCATGTTGTAGATAATTGACTAAATCAATCATCCGTCTTTATTCCTAAACTTCTTGAATAAGCTCAGGTTGTTGTTTTTCTAGTTGCACCATGATATCTGATTGCTGATATATAATTTTAGCATGTTGTTTTTCCGTATCAGCAATTAGATGCTCACACAAACATTTACCTCGAACTATCTTTGCAACATGGATATCAACATAGTATTCCATGAATTTCGTTATCTAGCTTGTTCTCTTCTCATTCAATTCTTTATTTAACAAGAAAGATTTTACACTTGGATGAGAAACAAGAAAATGTATCTTATTGTTTGAAAGCATGAACTTAAAATTCTTTAGTCCTCTTACTACTAAAAGTACTTATTTTCCAAGAAATGTGTCCCTTGTTTCCTAATAATGCAAAATTTGTCCAAAGAAAATAGTTGGCTGCTCAATATTTTCATCATTAACCTGAGTTAATATGGTTGAGATTGTTTCAGCCTTCCTTTAAGTGCATACATTGTACAATATTTAAGAAAATTTGAATTTACAAGAGTAGGAGCCTATGAAAAGGCTATTTTAATTGCTTCAAACCCTTCTCTCCCTTCACAGGTCAAAGAGAAAGTCTTCTCTTTCATCAACATAGTTGTTAATTATTTAACCAACAGTACAAAATATGGAACAAATCTTCTAACAAAGTTGATTTTTCCCAGAAAGCTATGTAGTGCCTTCTTGTGATGAGGCAATGGTAGTTGTGATATGGATTCAATTCTGAAAGGGGCAATTACTAAACTTTGTTTAGAAACAATATGACCAAGCAATGTACCTTAATGTACCGAAAGGATAGACTTTTTGGGATTCAAAGATATTCCAAACTGTCTACATAACTAAAACGTATGAGTTAAGTGTACTAGTTGTTCAACTAATTTTTTGAAAATACGGTAATATCATCAAAATAAACTAGTATGCACTTATTTAATAAGCTATGAAAATCCATGTATATTACACGTTGAAATGTTGCAGATATTTGAAAGGAAAAAAGGAATCCTTTTGTAAGTATAAGTACCCCGCTTGGTGGTAAATGCTATTTTTTATGTATCTTATTCTCGGACTAGAATCTGATTGTATCCACTATAACCGTCCAGTAAGAGATAGTCTATCAAAACCATTAAAATGTTCTCAAAATTTGATCCATGTTGGATAGTGGATAGTGATATTTCAATGAAGCCTTGTTAAGATCTCTAAAATCCACACATCATCTGATTTCTCCATTATTTTTCTGAACCGGAACAAGATTGGCCACCCAACTTGAATGCTTAACTGGAAAAATTATACCTAATTCATTCAACTTAGATAATTATTTTCTCATTAAAGGCTCTATCTTGGGATTTATAGGCATCTATTTTTGCCTAACTGGCTTGGAATTTGGTTGTAATTCAATATTATGTTGTGAAAAACTTGGATCAAACCCTTTCATATCTTGTTATTTCCAATTGAAAACATCCTTAAATTTTTACAAAGGTTAATAAAGGAATTTTTTTCAGGTAAGGAACATACCTTTCCGAGAAATAAAATTTTCCCATCATTAACTAAGATGTCTTAATAATTGTCTGCATGTGTTGACATATTTGTTTTGTCCTTCCTTAACCGATCATCAGTTTTGAAGATGTTTTCTAATATGACACAAACTTGAGGTAGTTTATTCATCTTCAATTGAACAATCTGGTCACCATATAAGTGCTACAATTTCTCTTGATTTACTATAGAAAATTCAGCTTCTTACTACAAAAACCTGCAAATCTATTCATCTTTTTCAAAAACTTTCCAATTTGAATCATTATTAGGTATGGAAGGCCTGACAATAATCTTTATATGAGGCTGAAATATCATTGTTTTTAATTTGTTTCAGCACTTCAAAACTAGCACTAATTGTTGCAAGTCTATCTGCATGCTTATTTTATGTTCTTGAATAGACTGAATATTAATAACATCGAAATATTCCATTAAGTTTGAAACTCTACGTTTATAATAACTAATTAATATATTCTTACAAACATTAAAATTTCTTATTTGATTGATAACCAACTCAAAATCACAAAAAATCTATAACGTGCTTATACCTCTCTTTTTGGCCCACAATAAGCCATGAATTAGCTCTTCATATTCAACTACGTTAAAAGTGCAAGAAAATTGGAGACTCAAAGCTAAGAAATACCTTTTGTTTGTGGGGGAAGTGAGTATAAAACATGCTCCTTTTCCTTTCTTATTCTTAGCTCCATCAAAATGAAGCTTCCAAATCCCTTCTATTGCATTTTCTATTTTGGAAAGCAAGAGAAATGGTGTGTTTTCCTCATGCAAGAAATACACACCAAACAGATGTTCTTCAACTTATTTGATAAGTTCATGAGCATGTCCTTCATGTGTATTTTCATCCATAAATAGATTAGAAACAACATCTAGTGTTGAAATATGAGCTGTGTTATTAAAATAAGACTGGTCAAAGGCGCATAATTAGCTAATGCATTAGAAACATGAGGCTCGATATGAAATTTGGCCAAGGGTTCGGAATTGATAGTAACTTTGGTCCTATAATGTGTAGTCAAGAACAAAAATGACCAATCTGAAGAGAGATAACCTCCTATTTTTGATGTGAAATCTCTTGATAAGCATAAAGCAAAGTAAGGAGGTAAATCTACAACAATAACATCTTGCAAAATGGAAAATTTTGGACAAGAATGTAATGTTACCTCTAGATTTCTAATAATACCAACAATGTTAGTTGTAGTCCCATCAAGTTGTAGGACACACTTCTCTGTAGTTTCATACTATAAACATAATTTTTCTACAATTGCTTTTGGCATAATTGTGCTACTTGTGCCACTATAGACCATGCAGTTGTGAACAAGATACTCTCCAATAATCAGTTAAAAATAAAATGGTGGTGGTTTCTTGATTTCTTGAGTATTTAAAACCTTTTAAACCATCCATTTAAATTCTTTAACGCGGTTATGTTCCATTCTCCCAAGGACCATGTCTACTTTTTAAACTTCCTTCTCTAATGTTTTTGAAGAAATATGTAGCTTAGCAAGTTCATGAGAAAGAAGCTCCGCCTGCCATGGAATATTTAAAGCATCCCACATTGAGATGTTAACATTATGCTTTTTCATTACATCAACAATGTTAAAAGAAGAAATAGTTTTAGAAATAGACTCTACTGTTTTAGCATAGGCTTTAGTGAAAAATGACTCTGCTTCAGTTGCCTTTGATATCTGAGGTATAAATAATCTTCTTGGATTAGGTTGTAGTTGTTTTTTTTGCTCTTTACCAGCTGAAACACTTGCTATTTTTTGTGGAACAACAAAACTATTAGCTGATTTTTGGCCTGTAGTTACTATTCTATCGGGACTATGTAGGTAGAATAAGCCTATTTTTCTATTTTTCTCTCCTAAAGCCTTTTCTTGGGCTCTAGTTGTAATCAGTAATAGAATATTCCTCTCAAAAAGATCATCAAATTTTGTTCTAGTGGTTTCGAATTTGAGTGTCTTGCTTCCCACCCTCAATTTGAGGCATGAATAATGCTTCAAGTTGAGGTTGTGCAACAAGGCTTATATTAAAAATGCATTTGGGAAATTTGTTGCTTTGAATGAGGTTGATTGCAAGGCTCACATCATTCCTCTAGAATCATATTGACTCGGACTAAAGTATTAGATGAACTAGGTGATTTTGGGTCAAATTTATTTGGTTGATATGGTTGCCTATAATTATGATTTTGCTGATAAGGCTACCTATTTTGTTGACCCTGTTGATTTTTTTGGTAAGGCGCTTGATAGGGCATGTTACATTTTGCTAAATTATTTTGTAAATATCATCTGATGGAGATAGAATAGTAGGCTCTACAATGGTTATAGGGCGAGGAATAGTTGTCAAATCTGCTAAAAAAAAGCATTAAAGGCCTTGGTGCTAACTTCTCGGCTTGAATAAGACTATTTTCATCTCGAATAGTGATATCATAGGTTCTGGGAGAGTTTCTCTTGCCATAGAATGAATCATAGTTGAAATATCACTATTTAGGGCTCTAAGATAATAAAGAAAAGCATGATCAACTTGAGGTTTGACACTTGCTGGAATTATTTCCCAAGTTTTAGCAAAACAGATATTAAAGCTGGCCATAAATTCATGAGGGGCTCTCTTAATCATAGATAGCTTCTCTATAAGGGATAAATGATCTGAATGATCTTGAAATTGTTTCAACATTTTCTCACCTAACTCATCCCAAGTTCTTATACTTCCAATTTCTAGGGTTCTATACCATTGCAAAGCTTGCCCCTTAAAGGATGCAACTAAAAGTCTTAAGGCTACATCTTCATGGGTTATGTTATGAACTACACATAGGGATGCAACATCTTTGATATGATTTGTTGCTGTAAGACGATTTTCACTAGTGAATGTAAGTAAAATTTTCATGGAAGCATTAGGGATATCATGATAAACTCATATTACTAATGGGCTTCCATTAGTAAAGGTAACAAAATTCCTAGGTGGTTGAATATCCATTGAAAAAACTGGAAACTGAACGAAAAATATTAACATGAGGTGAATGAATATTAGGAGGAGGGTTAACAAAACCAAGTCTATTATAAGGTAAAGTATTACTAACTCTTCTCCTTCTTACAGAATTCATAGGTAAAAAAATAAAATCAGATGGAATTCCTCTTATCGATGATATTGTAGTCTCTTTAGGCGTGGAACATGCTTTGCACAACTCATCCGAAATCAGCTTTACTGAGTCTCCAAATAAATCTTTAAATCTTTAGAACAAATTTTTGTAGCTTATAGATCCAAAAGTAAATTTTTTTGGCTATGAATCTATTGTAAATTTTTGTAAGTTTCTTGTAGATCTTATTCGTTGTCCCACTGTGCATGCCAAAATATGTTATCTCTCGAAAGTACACTCTATACGAGATGGTCAGAGGTGTTCTAAGCTTTCTCTAGATCTCTCTCTTTCTCAAATACAATGGAAACACCTCAGTACGTGGGTATACCTATTTTGACGTGAGTCTCCGGTGACATGGCCAAGCTTATTCTTGATGTATCCTAAAATAATTTTTGGGGGTTTTGAGGGTAAAAGATGACTGAAAATAGATCAAAACTAGACTGATACACCAGACTTGTTGAGGGATTTCACCGACTACATGCAAAAGTATCTCGAGAATGGTTTTGGATGCACAAGCCAATAGTTTTCAGCAAGAGATTAAGGTAAAGCTCTTGATGTATTGAGGGAAACATTCACAACAATACCGATAAGACAAACTTGCTCACTAATATCATGCGTAAAATACTAAATTTGCAACAAGGTAGGATGATTAACCAGTGAATTTTGACATTCAAAAGGATCAATAAGACATACAAAAGAGTGCAAATTTTTGGAAAGGTAGAATATAATTCTCATTGAAAAGGCAAAACTAGCAAAACCTCGCTTCAAGACTCCCGTGTCCAAAAATCCTCCTCTATGATTTGCCAATACACACAATATATACCAAAATTATTCACCCCACCCTTCGCAAAAATAGACTAAAAATTGTACTCGCCCATGCATTCTATTTTTATCATTTATCATAAATAAAGGAATAAAATAAACATGCTAATATAATAAGGCATTAATAACCTTTGTTACAAAAATACAACTTAGTCAAACTGCAGTTGACTGTTGTATTTTTAATAAAGTTGTGTGAATAATTCTACTAATAATAAATGTTTCTTGATGAGCAAGTCTTCTCCAATGCATGCAATCTCTGTCTTCTAGTGGTTGATGTGACATCTGCAACTTTGATCCACTTTCCCTCGATGCACATGCAAGGTAATATGTCCCTCTGTGAGAGCAAGATAATTCTTTTGATTTAACACTTTAAAAACTCACCCAAAGCGTGGGGACCACCTACAGGCTCTGATGTTGACATCTCCATGCATAATTTTCCTTGTCTCTTGTGATAATATGTAAGTTTAAACCTTGCAACATACCCCTTAAGAAAGTGGGGACCACATGGCTCATGATGTAAAGGAACTTTCCTTCCATTGGATATGCCACGTATACTTGATTTTATATTTAAGGTAGTTGAGGTAGTTTGATTTGTTTAAAGTAGTGTGATTCTTGTTACCTGGCATAACTGTGTATATTAACTCACCTTTTGGTAAGCTCATTGCATATAGATGATTTGGAACCTTTATGATGACATTGCATGTTATATACGACCACCTTTTGAGCATCATTTCATTGTGATTGGTTTTCGCTTATTTTATTGTTTGGTATATGTTATAAAACCTTATCTAAGGTCAATGCAATGATTTATTCAATGGGGTTGGTCCCCTTCACCATGATGACTCACCCCTTCCTTTTTTGGTGGCTTTACTTAATTACACCCTAATTAGGGTTTGATCATTGGTTGACACGTGGATGCTTTAACTGAACCATGGTTTAAGTGGGAGTTTTCTGAGCATCGTTGATTCTATACTTGTTCATTTGACGTCGTTGATATTTCTAACCCTTGGTTAGGGTTTTATCTTGGTCTTTAATATTGTTGGTGGTGTTGGGCATGGTTTATGACCATCGATCACCGTACTGATTGATATTTTCCTCGATGGTAACTCTAGGTGAGTTGAGTTTGGTATAAGCTCATCAAGCTTATCATTTTATCCCTATCATTTACTAATTCAAAGGTGGCAAAGCCCTAGAAAAATTTCTCCCCACCTCCATTTTTGATCTTTAAGAGCTTATTTTACCTCTGTGATTGTTGGTCATTGCTCATTCAGATGATCTTCTGCTACTTCCTGAGTTCTTCTACTTAGAGAACTGCCATTATGTTTCCTTTGAGCTCGGTTATTAATTTGTTTTTTTTTCGAAGGTTTGAGAAATATCTCATGGCGTACATCCTCAAGGTGAACCTTTTGATTTTGTTTTATTCGTTATCTCGATGGCTCAATTTATGACCTCCCTCAGTTTGAAGCTTGTCGAGGATATGTATATATGGTCATTTTTACTTATTAATGTGCTTATTTCTCTGAGGCAAGAGTTTTTCATGGCTCCTTCTATTTGACGACTCAACCATTACCATTGAAATTCATTTCCTAACTTGTGAATGCAAACTCCTTTGAAGGTAACTCTAGATTCATATTTTTTTGAATGGCTCAATAATGTGAATATTTTATTTTACTTGAAGCTGGTAAGCTCTTATTATCATGGTTTTCATTATTCTTCCTATTAGCTTACTTTGAACCGACTGTGGAGATTTTTAGATGATTTCCATTCTGGGTATTCGATATTTTGCATTGCTTTTCTTATGGGTATTCACCATTGTTGTTCCTATTTGGCTCTGCACTTGAACTTTATACTTGCTTCTCATAACTGAATTTGGGACTTAGCTTTATTGCTTTACGTTATGTTGTTAATATAGCTGTGTTCTAGTTGTTGTGTTGTATATAATTTGCCTCTAGCTTTGCTTATGCGGTGTGAGCTCTGGGACTGATATTCAAGTTGGGCCTTAAATTCCTCTCACTTTTTTAGCTCTTGAGATCGTCGATAGAATCTTCTCGGCTCTACACATTTCGAGGACTAGATTTAGTTGTAGGTAAAAAAAAATTTAATCGAAAACCCACTCTGTACTCACCATTCTCTTCTCTCGGTTTGAGATCCAATTTTTTCCTTTTAATGGGATCTCCATTTTACGGATTTTTTGATTTTGGGCTTTCATTCTTTGAGTTGATTTATGAAGTTCTTGCATTTCATGACTATAATGGCCACCATTTTTATAGCCTAAGCTCGATTATTATGTCTTTCAAGCCTTGAGATGTGATTTTTCTCATCTATTGCTTAATGTTCACTTTGACATAAGCATTTTACACCTTTTGGGCTATATTTTCAATGTGCCTTTGATAGATGTATTGTACATTATGATATTTTGGGAAAAACTCCTTTGAAGTTGATAACACATAGTTGTACAAATTTTACGATTGATTGCTCATCATTTCTTAAAGCTTGATTGATAACTCAAATGTAACGGAACATAATAAAACAAAATGTCTTCCATGGTTATTTATTCCTTTTTCCTCCTTTTCTTGGCTCTACTTTGAAACTCATTGTGTATCTTAATTTTAGAGAACAAATGTAGCTTGTTAAAATAAAAAATTATTCCTTAAAGATCATATAAAGCAATATCATAAATATTGTATTCAATTTACCTTATTAAAAGTTCTCATGAGTCACTTTTTAATCTTTTTTAAATGTGATTTTTCTTCCTTGTAGAGATGTACAATTCCATTATGCTTCGCTTATTTAAGGATCAACATCCCATGTACTCAATACATAAAATATTGAGGGCTAACATCTATTAATAATAAATCAAATGTGATGCTTTAAAATGCATGATTTACTTTATTGTGTTGATTCTGATGTAATGGAAACATGAATGTTTTATTTCTTCTACCGTGTGAGCATTCTTTACACTATAAAAGATAGGACAATTGAACTTGCAAATTTTTTAACTTGGATTACTGCACTTGTATGAACTTAAATCCTTTTTGTAGTTGTAGATTATATGTCTAAAACTTGAGGTAACGTTTCCTTTGAAAAACATACCTTTTGAGTCTTGTTTGTTGCTTCTGGAAGTGGGTTATTCAATTTTCCATACAATGTGGCACCATTTCACCTAGTTTGAAGCTTGGTATAACCTTGAAATTTCAAACTTATATCTTTAATCCGGGCTTGTTTTTATTTCACCTTTCTCCCGATCTTTTGTGAGGTCATTTTGATATTTCTTCAAGTTGATTCCAAGCTTCTCACTTCAATATGCATGGTTGTCGTGGAAGATTTACCCGTACATCTCGATTCTTTTATGAGATTTTGCATTTTCTATTTTTTTCATTTTTGTTTTAGTTGATATCTGATTGTAATAAGCCTCCTACTCGTATCGAAATATCGTTACTTGATTCACTTATAAGTAATGTACCGAAATCCCAAAAAAATGGCATGGATGAACCCGTAATCTTTCTCTTAAACATGTTGATTTCCATTTGATCTAGTTGGGATTTTTCCTCTCACTTGACTATCCACCTATTTACCTACTATAATAAAACCATGGAAATATTCTTCCTCTTATTCACTTCTTGATTGATAGCATTTGATATGTTGAGGGGCTTGATTTTTCTTATTTTGGAAAACACTGACATTTTTGCTAATTGAATTGTTTGGAATTTGTATAAATCTTACATATGAGTTTTTGAGTTATTTCTTGTGGTTCTATCTTAAAACAAGATTGTTATGTTGGCAATTTTTAATAAATCCTTCAACACACCATTGTGACTCTTCTATATGAGCATGCTATAGATTCTCTCTATACTACCTCATACCCCATCCTTCAATGGAATTTTGTAAGGTAAGGAACACTTATGCTAAGTGTAACTTTATTTATGGAATGTTGGATTTGCTGCAATTCTATAAAATTATGATAGTCTTAAGTATAAATAGAACTGACTGTACCTTAACAACTGATACTTGTATTATGAGCTGGTTTGAATTTTCATAAAAGGAGTTCTTTTATTTCCTTTCCAAATTTGTACATATAGTTATTGTAGAACATATGAGGATTTCCTTACTTTACTAACTTACTATGAATAGAGCTTAGCTAAACATGCCATGATTGAATTTTATTGAGTAGTTGTTTTAATAATTGAGTTCTAACCATGCATGTAAACTAATCTTTTGTTAAATTTTTGTATTCTTTATTGTAATCCTTCATCATGAATTGTATTATGCATCCTTAATTGAAATAGGGCTGAAAATATTCTTTATCATGAGGTAACATGTATTTATTTGAATCTATAGCTTTGACTATACAATGTAGTCTTTCCTTTCTTGTATACTATTTGATTTATCTACAACTTTCAAGCATGTATTAGTTTGAAATATCATGATGGAAAGATGTAAAATGTCCATTTTACATGGTGAAGACCTTTCAAAATTTTATCGATTTTATTTTCCTTTATCTTTCTGCTATAATCTTGTCTCATTTCAGCTTAACTTCAACATTTACTTTGAACTAAAATAAAATGTACTTTTCTAACTTCAACTGAGAACATATCACTTCCTTCTTCTTACCTTTATCTATACATTTAGATAAACTGGTTAGAAAACATTAGGCTTTTTGGTGTCTTTGATTCCATAGTTTTTCTTTCTTCTCTAAGTGAGTAACTCATGTATGCTTCTACGAATAGTTCTTTTATTAGTTTTTCCTATGAATCTCATGTAACTTATACCTCCCGATGTTAAGAGATCCACTTGCATGAATTTGGATAGTATAGGATTATGGATTAAACCCGAGCTAAAAATTAAATATCTTTCCTTTTCTTATTTTCAGTGCAGTGCCATTTGCTAAGAAGTGAGGATGGAGATGGAGAAAAGCTGGAGCTAGAAATGCATCAACTGAAATGAAAGAAACCCAAGGCAATGATGGGTTCTTTCATACTCCTTTACTTTATTTTTCATGCATATGTACCTCTTACTTCAATGTAGTTGTAATTTAATATTGAGTTACATCCCATGGCTTATGTGGGAACATTTGAAATTCCTTATGATTAAAAATTTAATTCTTAAACTGATTTGTGTATTTCTTTCTACTTTTCAACTTTATCTATGGATTGTATGATGAATTAAATGACTCAATAACATAATTGAATGTATTTAATCATGAAGGAAATAACTTTAAAATACCCTGTAACTTTAAGAATGAACCTTAGACTGATCAAGCAATCTGCACCTATTATTGATGTTCTAAAACTTAATACTTCATCTATTATGTATTTTAAGTCTTCATCAAGTTTACACATGTCTCCTTCTGGGCTTTATGTTCTTTTCTGAAGATAATAATGAAATTACTGAGACTATGTGATTTTTTACGTATTGTAATGTTACACATAGCTACAAATTTCATGTAATCATTAATTAATCCAATAGAAAAATATTAAACTAAAATATTCTCCCTAGATTAGGTTCACTTCACCAATTCCATCCATCATAATGAAGTTTTGAGTTGCTCATTTTTGCACAAGAGCAAAAATTTCAACACTGCCGAATATGAATTTGTATATCCAACCAATTTAGTAGAAATCCTAATGTAGTATAGTCGAAATTGGGTAGTGGCCTACAAATAGCACAAAATACTTTTATAAATCTATAAGTGACTACTGTGAGGAGAATGTGCAAACCGAGATATAATCCTTACCGCAAATGAAATATTAGATCGAGTATGCGTCAAGTACATTAAACTTAGAACCAACTACCTATAGAATGTAGGATCAAAAAGTGGAGTGGTACAAATCTAAGTAAGAAAAACCCAAGACTCATTAAGGAGAAGCACTTGGTTTTTAATTATCCATATTAAAGCTAAAGAAGATCATTGGTGTACTTTTTCCGACTTTAATGAATCTCTCAATTTTTCTAAGAAATCTACATACCAAGGAAATAATGTAATAACCCAATGTCTTTCATGTCAAATTACATGGAAAGAGTCCTCTAAATAGTCTAAATGTGGTAAAAAGAGCTACCAATTAGTATCACATCATCAAAATATAAGACAAGTATCACAATTTCCTCACCAACATGCTAGATATATAATGAAATATCGAGTGATAACGAACAAAAATAGTAGATAGAATAAAAAATACATCTTCATGTACTAAGACCGAGGAGCCTATTTGAGACAATAGAGAGACATTCGAGTCTAAAAATAAGATTAGAGTCATGAAAAAATACAACAAGTTTCTCCACATATATTTCCTCTTGTACATTTCCATGTAAGAAGGCACTCTTCATGTCCATTTGATATGGATCCCATTTGATGAGCATACAACACTTCATAAGAAGAATTACTGGGATCTTCAATGAGGTGAAACATATTTGTCTCTCCATACAAATTTACAAGGATGCGTTCAATTGGAATTGTGGTAAAAGACATATCCATCTAAACACTTGCATCGCACTTTCTTGATAAGAGCATGCCCCATTTGGAAGGAAAATCAACAATAACAACATCAAGTTTCAAGTTCTTACCTGGATAAGTTACAAGTTTTACCACTAAACCTTTTACACATCCTACAACTGGCACCTCTCTATAATCCATTGCAGTACATGTGCCATAAGATGTTGTCACTTTAATGTTCAAGTCATTCATGAACTCTAGAGGCATAACATTGCATGATGCTCCGTAATCAAACATACAACCGTAGCGATCTGTCCTTAATAATCGAGTTGTAAAAATGGATCAACATTTAATTGATACTCAACCAAAGATGTTCCAAAGTAAACTTCAGGTGGTGCACCTATCTCCTCCAATTCGGTGGTTTTTCTAGGTCTACAATGGTAGGAGGAGGAGTGTTTATATTATTTACATTTCAGCCTTGGGTACTCCTATCTTATTCCAATCCCAAATACTCAAAACCCTCTTCTTATGCTCAAGAATCCTAAGAAGTTCAACAAGTGGAACAAAATCTTGATCGACTCAAGACTTCGGCAATTTCATAAGGATTGTATTTGGGCAAAGCAGATTTGGAGAAAGATTGAAAACTCATTAAATGGCACAATATTTTTCACATTTTTGGCATGCGTGGGAACACTAGTTCTACTTGAGAAAACAAGGCCTTTTCCATATGTATATTTATTTTGATTTTCTTTTGGGATATTGGTGAGATCTAGGGATTTTGGTTTGGCTTGAAGCCCTACCCCTTTGACAACTTTACTTCTTGTGCTATACTCTTTTTCTTGGGAAAAACAACATTCATTAACAGTTGTATATCCTCCTTTGATGGGATTCCTCCATCATACTTCTTAATCATTAGATCTCTTAGGTACTAAAAATCATTATTATGAAGTTCAAAACTTGTACCATATCTATTTATAAATCTACTTATGAGATGGAAGAAGAAGAGGTACTTGGTGAATGTAATCCCAAATACATGCAGCAGCTTCTTGCACTTATTAATTCAATTGAAGTTGCTTCTTGATGTGAGCTTAGAGAAATCCACCATGCATGCATCATCATCAGTGTTATCATCATCGTCAGCTTCTTCAACTCGTTGATCTACTTCACATGGCAGGTGGGGTAAGAAAAATTTGTCACACCAATCAATTTTATTTGTCTCTTCAACAACAACAACTCTAGTATTTAGAGGATCAGACACTACTCTATTTTAACTAGCTTGGGGTTGTCTAGCTCCCATGGGTCCTTTACCTCTATCATCAAATCTCTGATCATTTCTAGGATGATTTATAAATCAGTCTTATCCTTGTTGCCTATTCGACCTTAAAAACCTTGTCCAATTCCTTTCTCTACCCCGAATAGCTTGTTAGAGATTTCTTTGATAGCTCCACCAAATTATTTATAACTTCCTCAAGATCCAAATCCTTACTTGATTGAGGCCTCTCTAGGTTGATCAATTTAACACGCTCCCTCTTAGGTGGCTTTCCAAATGATTTAATGTTGTTTACAATTTGCAGAGCCATGGTAAAGGCCTGCCACAAAGTTTCATGGTTCTTATCCCTCAAATAGTAAGAATATTTCTTATCAAATTAATTTGAATACTTTATCGACATGATTCATCACATGGCATCAAATTAACAGAAATCTTATCAATGTTTTGTTAAATCTTGTATATAAATCATGAACTGATTCATTAGGATTCTTCTTAATATTTTAAAAATCTGATAAAAAGAAACCTAGGGTCTATTTTATCACCATACTACAGTCTAAAAGCATTATTCATTTCTGTCCAAGAATCAATGGAATTATTTGGAAAATATTTATACCAGTCCCTTGCATATTCTTCTAGAGTATGGATAAATAATTTAATGTACACATCCTCAAATTATATTTCAAATTCCTCCATCATATTGAAAAAGAGCTTCAAGTGTTGATCACCAGTGATTTCATTATTTCCTTGAAACTTAGGAAATCTATTTCTTACATCTTGTGGCACAACATTTGGATAGCCAGCCATACCTCTAAAATTGATGGGGCCAAAAGTATTAATAGTAAATGGAGGTCTGGGTGGAGGCTGAGCCATATTATTTTGAGGAGGTGACCTTAAAGGAGATGAAAACTAATGAGGAGTGAGAATTATGTGTCGTACAGGGATGCAATTCTTAGAATGACTGCCCTCTAAAGGATTTGTTTCTTAGAAATATGTATCAAATTTAGAAAATATAGGGGCAGATTGAGAAGAATTTTTTTCAAATATAAATGAAGGCCCCTCTCTATATGGAGAATTCAATTCAACAAAGAGACTACCTGATTCAGATTCACTTGAGGAAGTATTGCAATCTTCAATCATAGGTTGATTAGTTTCACCAATGGATATCTCTTTTCTTAATGCTTAATCTCCAAAAACCTTCCAAATTATTCTTCATTCTAAATTAGACTTTCCCAACTCTGGAAAAAACCTTCTAATAGGGTCCTTGGTGAAGAAATATCTTCTTCCTTCCAAACTTTGTAGAGATTAATGACAAATATTACTTGATATATGTTAAGACACTAGTATTTATTAAGAATTTAAACAACATAGAGTCGCCACTAAGGATTTTTACCTTAGTTTGTTCAAATGCACTATGAAAGACCTATCAAATTTTTGTCAATACTAGATTCATGCAAAGCTTACAAGAACTTCTATTCTTCCACCTAAATTTTTCAATGATGATACAAACTTTAGTGCAATAACTGTATATGCTAGAAATATTACACTCAGAACTTACAACTTTGAACAATTGTTACAGATCTGAAAAGATAATGATGTTAAATAGCAATGTATGAGCACACAAAACATGTAAGAAGTACTTACCAGGGTTTTCATGCACTACAATTATAAAATACTTTAAAGAATCCTCGGAAATGGTGCCATGAGTGTTGGTATCCAAATTTGTTCTCCTTTTCGGGATGAGCAACATCACGAGTTCACATGGATCTTAGAGATAGATAGATCATAATGTATGTCAGTTTGTAGCCGGGGATGAGATTTAACGGCCCTTTGTCACTCGGGGATTTTGGAGAGATGCATAGCACCTTCAAGAGGATTTGACCTATCCTCACTACTTTAGATTGTTCCTCTCAAACCAGGTGAGAAGACCCTTAGTGTAACCTCTTTTTGATGAAGGATATGGAGATATCCTTCTTTCACATAAATTTTATTAAGAAAACCTTGGGAAATTAGATCCAATACTCCATAATTTAACTCTCAAGAGTTGTCACTTCTAAAATATTGAGATACTTTCAAAACAAGGCTAAGGTTACTGCAGACATTATGAAATCCTGATTGTTCTGCATATTTTAGTAAACATATTTTTTTCCTTTGTGGATATATAGGGAAAAATAGGGGTAGTACAGAGTAGTATTAGTCATTTGAATGATTTTTTTGTGTGATATTGAGAAAGATAAATTGGAATTTTCTAGTTTTTTGAGAAACTTCACAACAATGGACAACTGAACAATATAAATCTTCCAAATAGTTAAGACATTCCTTCAACCAGAAGGTGTGCATCAATAGAGGCCTAGATTTGCACTTTTTCACACAATATCCAAGAATTTAACACAAAGTTCGAGCTAAAGGCTTAATAAAACATCAAATACCCCCAGGTTCCTCATGCCTAAGATACACTCTAAGTCTTACAGACAATATTTATCAAGAAATGATAGTGAAGTGATTTTAAATTGTTTATCTCATCACCGGATGAAAGTTCTTCTTGAAATGAAATTGCAAATGCCACTAAACTATCACAGGGATGAGATCCAATGTGATTCAGAGGGAATTTAACACAAGATTGTAATAGGAATAAGAAAAACTACTTGTAGACATTCTAAAATAAAGTGGACACAAATTTCTCCAACATTGACACAAATTTACTCGAAATCGATTACATTCATTAGTTGGGGAAAGTTTCTTTGAATAGTCTCAGAGCTTGTCAATGGCTATACACTCACAACCAACTTGACGTGATTGAAATCTAAAACACAAGAAATTAACAGCTTTTCTCGGTTTGTCTCTCAAGAAGATGGGCTCTCTCAAAATTTCTATTAAGAATTCAACCACCGACCCTTTGTAAGAGTATTCTCATTTCATTTATACTTTTAACTTTCTCCCTCATCCCAAATTTTCCTCCTAAAAAGAAGAATATTCGAGGGACCTATGCTTGTTAACAATTTCCCTCAGAAAGTGACTTTTAACAAATTCACATCTGAAAGCTTCCAGGTGGACCAATTATGAACTAATCATGTTTCTTAGACCCTTGACTAATGACTAGGATGCCATTCCACAACTTTTTAGTAGTCCTTTTAATCATTTTGATTCGGTCATGTGAGAAATCCCTGTTTTAATCATTTTTCGGAGGCTTTGTATAGTTGGATCTAACAGTAATCCTTTTCACCCTCGAGGAAACACCTTTTTAATCCTTTGCACCTATAACCTCCATCATTTCATCCTTTTCCTTATCTTTCCTCTAAAACTCTGTCTCGCATTTAGCTTCTCTGGTAATTCACATTTTTGCAAGTGCCCGAGAAATTCCAACTTCAAAATATCAAACTTAACAATCCTTGGACTCACAAATTAAGTTCTAAATCAATTCAATGGCACTTTGCAGATAAAAACAATAAGGAATTTCATCAAAATGATGAAAAATAGTGTGTATTCGCATCTCCGGAGTCTTCGAGAAAAAATGGCTGAAAAAAGGTGAAATGCATAGCAACCATTTATTATGCCCCTTCTCAACTCTAGATTAGAGTCATCTATGTGTTTTCTTGGTGCAACTACAAAGATGACGTAAGGTGGAAAGTTTCCAAACAAGAGAGGGCCTTCCACGTTCCATGGGCCAAAGAAAAATGCCTTTTGGCCTTTGAAAATGTCTCAGTAAAAAAGGAGCCAGTGGAAGCCTCCACGTGTCACCTTAATACACCTTTGGTATGGCCCTAAAACACGGAGACACCAAACAAGCGCGAGCTCACCATGTGTCCCGGCTTTGATAGAGTTGCTAAAAAAGTTGAAGGATCAGCAGAAGGCGCCATATGTCTAGGGTCCGAGAAAATTTTCCTTGGCCGTTGAAAATTTCAAGCAAGGGCAGAGTGAGCAGAAGCCTCCAAGTGTCTTCCTAGAACTTCTTCAAAATAAAACTTAGGGGATGGTCCCCAAACAGGCACGGTCCCTCCATGTTTCACAGGCCTTAGAAAATTGCTTTGAAAAGTTTAAGTACAGAGCAGAAGTGGAGCCGCGGAAGCATCCACGTGTCTCCCAATGCAACTTTGAGATAGTCCCTAAAAATGGAGACCCTGAACAAGCATAGGCTAACTACATGTCCCCTTGGTGTAACTGTTAAGGTGGGACCCTTAGGCGGATCTTCATATGTGTGCCAGCCATCCACGTGTCTATGGTCTGCCAAAACTGCATCGGCCTTATGAAAAAATGTCCTAAGTCTAGGCAAGGCAGCGGAAACCTCCAAGTATCTCCCTGGTGTAACTCCAATGTCAAACCGAAAGGCATATTTTCAGATGAGCACCGACCTCCACGTGGACAATATTTGAGTTGAATCGGCCTTAGAGTTTCTAAGTGCCCCTTCGAGCCACATCCAACGAAAGGGCCATGTTTCCACAGATCTTTGAGATGTAAATTTGACCAGTGAAAGCACGCCCACAAACCGTAAAATGCGGGAAAATTACCATTTGCGCCCGAAAATGAATATTTTTTTACGGGTAGAGATTTTAAAATAATATAAGGCCCAAATGTGATCCAATGAGCCATATCCATTAGATAAGACCATGTTTCCATAGATATTTGGGAGAAACATTGTGAGGAAAAAAAAGGTGGTCAGTAAAACAAAAGGAAGGAAAAAAACTCGAGTTTTCTCCCAAGTTACAAATTCTTTCACATGGATGGAGAGGAACATAAAAAAACTCTCGGATTTAAAGTCATCCTCGATTAAAATAAGGGACTCATAATGGCAACCAAATGGAGGATAGAGTTTTCATGGATCAATATGGGGAGATAGAAAACACGACAGAGCACTCGCAAAATGAAGAATTTCAAGGAAAAACGGGCGAGATCAAATCGAGCACCAACACACTAAAATAGATATCACTAATATTTTGTGGTTATCAATTTACTCTATATGATAACAATGTAATAGATATATAAAATCTCAATTTTACATATAGTGAAAATATGTGTAAAGACTTTATTATTATTATTATTATTTAATCTAACTTACTCTTAAAACTTTCTCACATTCTCACACTTAATTCTTAAGTTTTTCAACATATGAATTCTTCTACTTAATCCACTCAATCTTCATATAATGTAAGCTCACAAGCATTCCCTAATCTTTTTCAACTACACTATTTCTTTTAATGTCTACAATTATATATTCCACATTTCCACTCCTCCATTTTGAATAATATATGTTAGCCCTTCCATTTAACTTATTAAACCCTTCATTATTACCTGTACTTATGTTTGCATATTTACCTTTGACTAGTGTAAAAATATACATTATGTTAAGGTTAAATCATTTATCTCTCTTATTTATAATTAAAAAATATTTATATTTTATAAATCTATTACTAACTTATTTTATACTTATTTCTTATGTTGTAATCATTTCGCAATATTTTTTAATTTTAAATTATTAAAATAAACTTTATGTAATCTATCGACTCTATTTATAAAAATTTAACTTCTACTTTTATATAATATTTTGATCCCTAATTATAATTACTAAACATGTTATATAAACAACTTATAATTATTTATGTTACCTTGTAATGTTTTATTATGATATCATTATCTCTTCTATTAATTATTTGTTCATACTCACTCGTGATTAGTTTACACATAAACACTTGCAATGTTTTTAAATTTCAATCACAAAAATAATTTTTAAAATATATATAAAGTGATATTAATGTAATATTTTATTTAACGCAATTTTAATAGAGAAATGTACAATTTAATTATAATTTCAATGTAAAACTTTTTAATTAATGTTTATTTGTATCAAGTGTAAAGATATTTTCTAAAGAATATTTTTAAAATAAATAAGATGATTTAGTGAAAGAGATTTTATTAAAATTGTATTATATTTATTTTAAGTATATATTTTTAACATTTAGAAAAAAATTATTATTATTATTTATATGCCATATATATTCATTTAAGAGACGTGGAAGGGGTCGTTAAACATATTACGTCATGCATTATCATTATAAAACAAAATTTATGTCACGACAAAGGTGGTCAGATTTATTAAAAAAACTATTCATATTAAATGTAAGATGGTTAATATAGTAAGTGCATACCAAGTATTAATTTTAGACAAGAGATAAGGGTACTCAATTTTAAAAGGCATGTTTAATATTTAAAAAGTAAGTGTTTAATTTTTAAAGTGGACACATATACATAGCTTGGTAGTTAATACGAAAAGATTAGGAATAATATAATATATATTTAATATAGGTAGGCATTTAAACATAAATTGATTTAATACTATGTTTTAATTTAAAATTGGCTCACATTCTATTAATAGTATATAGTTAAAAATTACAATTTTAAATAGGTTTTAAATTTAAACATTTAGTAAAATTAAACTATAGTCTATATATTTTAATTCAACCGTTCTCGGGAGACATGAAATTAGTATGAGCCAATAGGAAAAATTGAATTCCTATTTTCAAGGAGTGTTGTCTCCGTGAAAAACAATAAAAATAATTGTAATGTGAAAAGTATTAAAATAAAAATTGTAATATTTCTACGAGAAGTACAATTTTTTTAATAAATTTGCTATTTATTTACTTACACTATTTATATAATTATTTAACCCATTTCACACAACTTATAGGATTAATGGCTCTGATACCAAAATGTGATGTGACTTTTCTCCACATTAATAAATTAATGATGATGAAATATTTTTAAATATATGATTTTTAATAATCTATGTTTTAATTTAAAAAACAAGATTTAGAATTTAATACTAAGAATCAATATGAATGTGGCACACTTACTATAGTTTATTCAATTTATAATTCAAATCCTACAAAATTTTAATTTTATTTTTACCCCATTTAAATTATCTTCGTATTCTCGAGGAGGATTGCCTCCCTATAAAACGTTAGGTAAATTGAATTTACTTATCCTTTAAAACATAAATGATCACAATTAAATATGATGGTTTTAATATAATGGTAACTTAATATTTTAAAGTGGTTAGAACTTTTAAAATGACATTACAAAATACAAAATTTACATTCTAGTCTTTTTTAAAATCATGTACAAAATTTTCAAAGCCATATATTAATAAAACAAATGAAAATTTATTTTCTTTATTAATTTGTGCAAATCAATATTCAATAAGTCCAACTGGAAGTTAACTATTGAAATGCACTAAAATAACTTGAGTATTTTATTTTAACTTTACTATACAAGTAGAAACAAGAGTTAACAATTTTACTTTAATATAAACTAGAATTTATTTTAAATAACCAACCACAAAACACCTGTGTAAAATTTATTTTGTTTTCTGGAAATCAATACACAGAGAAGCAATACGACACTATAAAAATAAATTAGCAATGCAATATCACTTAATATAGTTTCATATCACAATTAAATTAAATATCCATTCCAACAAAAATTACAAATAAAAGAACCATAATAATTTACTCCTTTATTTAATTTGCATAGTATACAACCAAAATACAGAGAAGGAACTTATCTCAATCTGCAATGGATTTGCTATGTCAATTCCCGGTCCACTAAGATGTAAGCACCAAAACCATGGCCAAATTAATGACGTGAAGAAAATATTCTTAAAAGTACAAACCGATGCAATGGCTAGGAACTATCCAGGATTTTACTTTATATCCCCTGTTAGGACCCATCTCGGGCCCCTCCTTCTGCCCATAGTCATGCTTACAAACCTAGCTTCCTAGAAAATATACACAAGATCTTTGAAATTTGTTAGCAATATTAGCATAGTCTAGGTAGTATTTCATTGTTAGACTAGTTGTTATAATACATTCCTTTATTCTATCGTATGGTTTGGAACTACTCCACCTATCCCGGGAGTCTTGTTTATTCATGTACCTATAAATATTGTATATGGTACCATTGTTTAATAGAATAATATAAGACATATTCAATCTCATTTTTCTCTCCACTATAAGCTCCTCATAATTTAGTACCAGAGAATACTCAGTCCTCAGCTGCATGAAAGAAGAAAACCAACACTTAGGAACTAGACTGTAGGTTGCTGGAGATTTTTTTATTTGCTTCGAAGAAAGGAGACTGCTATTGTTGCATTGTTATTCTTCCTGGACATGTGGAGGAGGAAAAGCGTAGAAAAGACCGCTAGTCTTTTCTGTACATTTTGTTATTTGCTTCAAACTCCAACTGAAAACCTGTTTGAAGAATATAATATTCTTTTTCTGCTGGGCATGGTCCTCCAAAGCCGTGAAATAAATTTGTTGCTACATGGAACACTTGCATGGGTTTTGTTTTCCCCTTTTGTCTTCTACCTTCTTGTTGGACGTGTGACACACTATTGTGTGGAAGTTTGCGTGGAGAACATCTTTTTCCAACATGTTTTTTTCCTGTAAAGTATGTGGTAAGGAGAACTGATTTATGTTTTTTCTTGTGTAATAATGAGAACTAAATTACATATCTTCTAAGCTACAATTTCCTGGCTGACTTGTGTGGAAGAGCCCACAAACGGAGACTGTTGCGTGGGGATTTAAATTCAAATTTACTTTTGTTTATTTTCTGCGTGGAGTTCATATTCACCTGCGTGGAGAGCTGTTCATTGCGAAAGTTGCATGGATGTTTAAAAGCTCCTTAAAAACTCAATGCGTGGAATTAGTTGAAACCAGCTGTGACGAGAAGTACATGTAGAAATTGTTGCATGAGAATTTGATATCCACGTGAGATGTATTACAATCTCCAATCAAGAAAAGGTCATATCCCTGTGTGAAAGACAAAGGAGAGGAGAATTTTAAAAACAAATGTGCCATTCGTTTCCTGGAGATGAATTCTCTACCAAGGAAACATATACCCTCTCAAAGCCAACGCCGAAGGACGAGTATGAATAATACGATCGAGAATGCTGAAATCCATAACATCAATGAGAATGTTGATAGTTGCGACATCAACTCGCATGTAGAAGAAAATAGTGCAGAATCTCCTGAAAGATCTGGGTTCTTTTTAGCCTTTCTACATGAGCTTCAAAACACGAGCAATCTAGTCTTTGACGAGATAGTTTGCAAAGGGATTCTTGAATATTTCCTTTTTGATGTCAGCTTTCAAGAAAAGTGAGTTCAGGAAGAACTAGAAGCCGGTTATGACACCGACTATGAAGAGAAAGAAGAACACCCCCCAAATCATCATCGTCTCTCAACACGTGACTATCATTAGCATCTACTAGTTGGTACTTCTCATCAATGAGTAAAATTCGTAATAACCCCTGAAATAAATAAATAAATAGATAAAAAGTTTTTTTTGTTAAGATGTCTTCTCTGAAGTTACTTAAAGGGCCAAATTATGCGGTCTACAAAACACAAATGTGTACAATCCTTCAGTTTGAGGGATTATGGAGCATTGTCACAAGGTCCGCACAAGTTCCAACAAACCCTAATGAGATCATTAAATATGAGATTGCAAGTGCTAAAGCACTAATGATGATAATGTTGAGTATCACCGATGACATGCAACCACATGTTTGGGATGCAGAGAAACCAAAGGAGGCATGGGATAATCTTGCTACCATCTTTGAGGTGAATAATAAGACTAAGGTTCTCCATCTTCAGTAAAAATTGCATACCCTATCTATGGGGTCCGATGAGAAAGTTGAGGAGTTCTTACGTCAAGTGGCTGAGTTGTAAATGAAGTTAATAGCTCTTGGTGAGAAGGTAGAAGATACGATTCTAGTTCCAATCACCTTGATGGAACTCCTTCTCGCCCGAGTCTTCGTTGACACCGAATGTATCCAACAGGAGTAACGATGTTCAAAGAACTCGTGAACATATTGCAGTAGGAAGAGGAAATCAATTCAGTCCAAGATGAGGCCTAGGAAAAGCCCTTTTCTCAAGGCCCCAACGTGGCCAAAAGAATCAAAAAGGTCCCCCAATGAAGCAATCTCAAGTAGATCAGAATCAAAAGCTGTAAGCTCAAAATTCCAAGCGATGGTGTCAAATATGCACTACCAATACTCATGACACTGATTATTGCTAGAACAATAGCTTGAAATAGGCGTCTTTGAGTCAAACAAGCACATCAGGGTGTGATGATTTTAAAAATTCCAAATGACGTCCCCACCAGAGAAAGAAGAAGGGACATCTCGTAGCCCAACAAGATGATGAATCTGATGAGGAGACATCAGAAGGAGCCAATTGTGGTAAGAACCTTGTACTCATCTCTCAAACTTCTCATCCCACGAAGAAAGTATGGTTGATAGACTCCGGTGCAAGCAATCATATGTCAGGTGACAATAAACTGTTTGATTCATTGAACAAACAACCCACTGGAGATCAGGCTCAAATCGTTGATGACAAAGAGTACATTGTAGAAGGAATATTAAATGTCATCATTCCTGTGGGACCATGAAAATGTACAATTACAAAGGTACTATATGTTCCTGGCTTGACTTACAATCTCTTTTTAGTGACTCTGCTCTTGTATCATCACCTAAAGGTAGAATTTATTTTCCAAAATGACATTAAATCATGCTTAATCTCTAGACAAGGTATGGTCATTGCTAGAGAATTTCTAAAAGATAAGTTAATTTCTTTATATATTGTTTCATCTTGTGCGAGCTTTATCTCCTTTTAATAGTAGAATCTACAACCCTTTGGCATTTTAGATATGGTCACTTGTCAATTCATTCATTGCATCAGATTAGTTCAAAAGAAATGGTACATGGAATACCCAAATTGTCTAGTTCCTTTCCTATTTTCCCTAGTTATATTGCAAAAAAAAACATAGTGATCCATTTTAGATGAGCACCTTCCATGCCAAGAAGCATCAAGAGGTAGTTCATACTAATTTGAACAACCCGCTACCTACTTCATTTTCGGGATACAAGTACTTCCAAATGTTCATGGATGACGACTCTCACAAGATGTGGGTGTTTTTCTTGAACAAGAAAAGTGAGGCTCTTCAATATTTCAAAAATTTCCATCATCATGTTGTGAAAGAGGCCGGAAAACTACTTCTTCTACTTGAATAAAATCGAGGGAGGAATTCACATCAAAGAAGTTCTTGGCCTTCTTGAACCAACAAGGTGTTAAGAAGAACTTGACTTCTGCCTACCCACCCCAACAAAATGGCATTGTTGAGTGTCGCGAATCACACACTTGATGGAGATGACTTGCTTTGTATGCTAACAACAACAAAAAGCTAGAGGAACACTATTGGGCTGAAGCAATAAAGATAGTTGTATAACTTCTCAACATGGCACCGACAAAGATTTTAAAAAATAAAATGCCAGAAGATGTATGGAGTGGTACAAAGCCATTAATTTATGATTTATGAGTATTTGGTTGCACAACATACAAGCATGTCCCAGCTCAGAAGAGAGAGAAGGTTAAGCTATAGATGCTCCCCATGCATCCTACTTGGCTATAGCACTACCTCAAAGGATTACCATCTCATAGATCTTGAGACAAAGGAAATATATGAGATTCGAGACATGGTTTGTGATGAGTCATCCTTTGACTTAGTAGTGACTTAGAGAAGAGATGTGCTACCAGGAGAGCTATTTCTTGACCTTGGAGAATTGGATAATGTGACTCCACATCAATCTACATGGAAATAACATAGTTCTTCTCAAAATTAGACAAGTTCTCGTCCGAAGTTTGGTACAAAGCACCATCAAGTCCTCACATTTGCAACAACTCCCAAATACATCATCTAGAGTCAAAATAAGGAGTCAAATAAGAAATGAGGTAAAATTTGCACTCATGATTTCACTGATTGATATCTCTAAGCTTGATAATGTTCATGAAGCACTCAATCAACCTCAATGGAAGGAATCCATGGATATATAAATTAACTCACTCAAGAAAAATTGAATGTGGGAACTTGTCGATCTCTATATAGGAAAGAACCCCATAGGCTACAAATGGGTTTTCAAGACAAAATATAAGGTAGATGGATCCATCGAAAAACAAAAAGCGTGACTTACAGCAAAAGGATATGCTTAGAAAAAGGTCATTGACTATGAATAAACCTTTACATCCACTGTAAAGATCAAGACCATTAGAGTTTTTTCCACACCGGCAGCATAGAAACGATGGAGACTTCACAAGATGGACATCAAGAGTGCTTTCCTAAATGGTTATCTGAAAGAAGAAGTGTACATGATCCAACTAGAAATATTTGTTGATGAATAACATCCTCAGAAGGTATGTCATTTCTTTTGGTGGTCAAATTAGTCTTGCCCGTTTTTATTTAAATTCCTTAGTTTGCGACTTTTGTCATATTCTCTATCTCCCAGGTGTTGGTACTTGAAAAGAACTTGTCTACCATTCGGTTATTGTGATCAGTCCCTTCCTATGTCAAGGATCACTTAAAGGTCCAGAATTTGTTTTTCGTTTCTCTATCCATCTGAAGGATACTTTCTTGGACCCTAGACACATGGTTCCTTCCGCTAAACCTTCAAATTTTTGAAAGAATCTGCCAGAATGAGAGACATGTTGAGCCTATTCTTTTTTGGGAGTCTCTTCTTTTCGGGACCATCTCAAAATGTGCCATTAAGACACGTGGCAAGCGGGGAAATGGAGAAATGGAGCTTCGGGGTAATTTAATTTTTTTTTACCTTTTGTAAAAAGGGATAAAATTGTAAGTTAAAGCGTGGCCTGGACAAGAAAGTAAATGCCAACGTTGAATTTTCAAAAGCAGAGGTACAGGCCCGTGGGGAAAATGTGGAAGTTTTTCCTTTTTGGAAAATAAGTATAAATTGAAAAAAGTGAAGCACACGATCGCTGGGACCCACATAAGAGGCTAAACGTGAAAGGGTAGAGAGGCAAGGAAAATTTAGAAAATTTTACTTTTTATAAAGGTTATAAAATGTAAAAAAGTGCTTGAAGGCCCATTTCCAATAACATTTTTCCATGTGGAAGGCTCAGATTAAAAGTTAAAAGGAAAGATCAACGATTTGTGCATTTCATTTCATTTGCCACCATTAAAGCTCTGGGATGTTTGGAGATGCATTTTTCGCATCATTCTTCATCAATTTTTCGGCAACTATGTCTCACTTTGGTCTATAAAGTTAAATTGAATCAATTTGGGAGCCCAATTTGTAAATTTGAAGTATATGTGAAGTGGATTTTTCTTGGGCTCATGTAAAAATGCAAAATAACAGATCCGGAAGTTGCAGAGTAAAATTTTAGAGGAAAATGATTGTAAAGGATGAAATGATGAAAGTGCAGTGCAAAAGGTGAAAATGGCATTGCCTCGAGAGTAAAAGGGGATGACTGTCAAGTCCAATCACGAGAGGCTCCTAAAAATGATTAAAAATGGGATTTCTCGCATGACATAATTAGAATGATTAAAGGGTCTCCAAAAACGTTTTGGCATGGCATCCTAGTCATTAGTCAAGGGCCCAAGAAACATGATCAATTCATAGTTGATCCACTTAGAAGATTTTGGATCTGAATTTGTTAAGCGTCACTTATCAAAACAAATTGGAAACAGGCAAAGGTCCCTCGAATATTCTTCTCTTTTGTGGGGAAAATTGAGTGGGAAAAAATGTATAAATGTAATGAGAATACTCTTGAAAATGGTCGGAGTATGAATTCTTGAGAAAACATTTGAGAAAGTCATCTTCCTGAGAGACCAAAGGTGAGATTACATGTTATTTTCTTTTGTGTTAGATTTTCTATCGTGTCAAGTTGGTTATAGATGTATATCCATTGAAAAGCACCGAGATTGCTCTAGAATCTTTCCCCTGCTTTGATGAGTCTAAGAAATTTTAGAATTAATTTCTGTCTAATCTCTAGCAATTTTGTGTTTGCTTTATTTTCGATTGTCTGCGCAAATAGTTTCTTTCATTCCTATTCCAATCTTGTACTGAAATTTTTGTGAAATCACACAAGATCTTGTTCTGTGATGATCTAATGGTATTTGCAATTTCATTTCAAGAAGAGCTTTCATCTTGATGAGATAAACAAATGTAAAATCAATTTACTTGTCATTTGTTCATAAATATTGTGCGTAATTCTTCGTGTACCTTAGACGTGATTAATCGTAAAATTTAGTGTTTAATTGAGTCTTCCAATTCAAGCCTTTTTGTTGGAGTCTCAAAGATTATGTGAAAACATGTTGATCCAAGCCTCCATTGAATCACACCTTCTTCTTGAAGTAACGTCTTGACTGCTTTGAAGCTTTATGTTGTGAAGTTTTTCATTATTGTGAATTCCCTCTAAAGATCTGGTATAATCAACTTTATCCTACTTTATCTCCCACCAAAATGTTTTAAAAACATTTGATCCACCCTAAACTACCCCTATTTGCTCGTGTATCAACAAAGGAACAAAATCTACTTACAAAAATATGCGAGAACAATTAGGATCTCTTAATTTCATTAGTAACCTTTGCCTTGTATTAAAAATATCTCCATAATCTAGAAGTGACAACTCGTGAGAGTCGATTTGGTTGGTTGATCATATTTTCCCAAGGGTTTCTTTATAAAATTTCTGCAAAAGAAAGGTATCTACTTTTCCTTCAATAACAAAGGTTACAAAATTGGTTCTCTTACCTTGGTTGAAAGGAACAACCTAAAATAGTTAGAATAAGATGAAATCATTTTAAGGTGCTACCCACTTCTTCAAGGCTTGAGTGCTAAAAAGTCAGATAGATTGCTTCCCTGACTACAAAATGACATACATAATCATATTTCTACTTTTGAGTGTCCCTTCAAATCCATGATGTTGCTTGGTTTGTGAAGAAGATTAAATCCTCGTAGCAACACTAAAATGGCATCATTGTTGAGCGTTCAATTTGATCCATGTACATACATATTTGAGGTATTTGAGCATTTACACCATCAACCATACTTTTGGCACCATTGTTGAGGAACCGATTTACATTGCTTGGAACAGAGTTCCATTAACGAGATTGATTTGTTGATTTATTTCCAGTTCATATCCATTTGGACCATCAACAACGCTTATGGCGCCGTTGCCAAGGATTATTTGAAGAATTTAAAGTTTTCAGGACCTTGTTAATGTTTCTTACAGCTTTTGTGTACAAATACTATTCGTAAACATCATTCTCTAATTAGATCTGTAAGGATTGAACAAATTTATAAGTTCTGCATGTTTTCTGCCCAATTTTTCCAGTAGTTATTGTACTAGGTTTGCCTCAGCATTGATAAATTTGGGTGAAGGAAGGTCTGATTTGTAAAGTTTTACATGATTTTTAGTGCTAACAGACATTTGAAAAATTATTTTAGTTCATTTGCACAACTAGGGTGAAAATCATGAGTGGCAACTCCGTTTTGATTTAGATTTTGTAAATGTCGATGTCTTACCCTCTCATCAATGTAAATTTGTTACTAATATTTGCAAAGCTAGAAGGAAGAAGATCTTTCTTCACCACAAACCCTAATAGATGGTTGTTTCCAAAGTTTGGAAAGTCTAATTCAGAAGGAGGAAGAATTTGGAAGGTTGTTGGAGATCAAGCATCAAGAAAAGAGATCTCCATTGGTGAAACTGATCGGCACATGATTGAAGATTGCAATGCTTCCTCAATTTCTTCTGAATCAGGTAGTCTCTTTGTAAATATGAATTCTCCATCTAGAGAGGGGCTTGTTATCCAAAATTCACCCTCAAGGTAATTTTGATAACATGCATCAAATTATTCAGTCCTGAGCAAGTAGATTGATTCAAGGCCCGAAATCATGTTTTTGGGGGCCCCTTGGCTTCTCTCTAACTCTCCCATCCAAGAAGAAATCCCAACGAGTTATAAAAAAAAAAAAATTGCAAAAAATAATGTTGCGGGATTGTTTTAAAAGAATTTCGGGTCAAGGGTTCGGTCGTACCAAGGTTAAATGTAAATCTTAAGCTTGGGGCGAAATACAAAGAAAATCAGCTAAGTCAGACATTTTTGTCCCAGGCGGTCCACGGGACAGTTGGGACGTCGGGACACGAGGGACGCGAAAAGCCGAAACGGCCAAAAGCAAGGAAAATCATCAAGTTTTTGTTTCACGCAGCTTTTGGGACAGTAGGAGAAAAGTACGTGTGGGGCGAAATCGCCAATTTGCCGACTGAGACAGTCCATTTCGAGTAATTCGAGATATTTTTCCTAGAAGTGATCCGGGACAAAGTGACAAAAAAGTACGCAAGGGACATGTGGGACGCGAAAAGGTGAAAAAGCCGCAAACAGGAACAATACAGCCCGAATCGGCCGAAGCAAGAGATTTTCGTCTGGGACAGCCGGGCAAAATAGGAAAAAGGTACATGCGGGACGTGAGGGACGCCGAAAAGCCAAATCGGCCAAGACAAAGAAGAAAAGTCAACGTTTGACTTGTGAAACTTCAAACAACCATAACTTTAGACTCAGGTTTGATTTTCACAAAATTGGACTTTCTGGAGCGAGCACGACATCCAGTGTGAATAATACGATCGAGAATGCTGAAATCCATAACATCAATGAGATCATTGATAGTTACGACATCAACTCGCATGTCGAAGAAAACAAAGATGTAGAATCTCTGAAAGATCAGGGTTATTTTTAGCCTTTCTACATGAGCTTCAAAACACGGGCAATCTAGTCTTTTATGAGATAGTTTGCAATGGGATTCTTGAATATTTCCTTTTTGATGTCACTTTCAAGAAAAGTGAGTTCGGGAAGAACTAGAAGTCGGTTACGACAATCGACTATGAAGAAAAAGAAGAACACCCCCAAAGCGTCATCATCTCTCAGCACATGAGTATCATGAGCATCTACTAGCTGGTACTTCTCATCAATGAGTAAAATTCATAATAACCCCTGAAATAAATAAATAAATAGATAAAAAGTTTTTTTGTTAAGATGTCTTCTCTGAAGTTACTTAAAGGGCCAAATTATGCAGCCTACAAAACAAAAATGTGTACAATCCTTCAGTTTGAGGGATTATGGAGCATTGTCACAGTGAGTCCGCACAAGTTCCAACAATCCCAAATGAGCTCATTAAATATGAGATTGCAAGTGCTAAAGCACTAATGATAATAATGTTGAGTATCATCGATGACGTGCAACCACATGTTTGGGATACAGAGAAACCAAAGGAGGCATGGGATAATCTAGCTACCATCCTAGAGGTGAATAATAAGACTAAGGTTCTCTATATTCAGTCAAAATTGCATACCCTATATATTGGGTCTGATGAGAAATTTGAGGAGTTCTTACGTCAAGTGGTTAAGCTGTAAATGAAGTTAATAGCTCTTGGTTAGAAGCTAGAAGATGCGATTCTAGTTCCAATCACCTTGATGGAACTCCCTTCTTAGTTCTGAGTCTTCGTTAGACACTGAATGTATCCAACATGGTAACAATGTTCAAAGAACTCGTGAACATATTTCATTAGGAAGAGGAAATAAATTAAGTCAAAGATGAGACATAGGACAAAGCCCTTTTCTCAAGGCCCCAACATGGTGAAAAGAATTGAAAAAGTCCCCAAGTGAAGAAATCTCAAGTAGATCCGAATCAAAAATCAGCGTAAGATCAAAATTCCAAGCAATGGTGTCAAATATGCACTACCAATACTCATGACACTGATTATTGCTAGTACAATGGCTTGAAATAGGCATCTTTGAGTCAAACAAGTACATAAGGGTGCGCTGATTTTAAATATTCCAAATAACGTCCCCACCAGAGAAAGAAGAAGGGACAGCTCGTAGCCCAACAAGATGATGAATCTGATGAGGAGACATCAGAAGGAGCCAATTGTGGTAATAACCTTGTACTCATATCGCAAAATTCTCAACACACAAAGAAAATATGGTTGATAGACTCCGGTGCAAGCAAGCATATGTCAGGTGACAATAAACTGTTTGATTCATTGAACAAACAACCCACTGGAGATCAGGTTCAAATTGTTGATGACAAAGAGTACGTTGTAGAAGGAATATTAAATGTCACCATTCTGTGGGACCATGAAAATGTACAATTACAAAGGTACTATATGTTCCTGGCTTGACTTACAATCTCTTTTTAGTGATTCTGGTCTTGTATCATCACCTAAAGGTAGAATTTATTTTCCAAAATGACATTAAATCATGCTTAATCTCCAGACAAGGTATGGTCATTGCTAGAGAATTTCTAAAAGATAAGTTAATTTCTTTATATACTGTTTCATCTTGTGTAGTAGCTTTATCTGCCTCAAGAGTAGAATCTAAAACCCTCGGACATTTTAGATATGGTCACTTGTCAGTTCATTCATTACATCAGATTAGTTCAAAAGAAATGGTACATGGAATACCCAAATTGTCTAGTTCCTTGCCTATTTTCCCTAGTTATATTGCAAAAAAAAAACATAGTGATCCGTTTTAGATGAGCACCTTCCATGCCAAGAAGCATCAAGAGGTAGTTCATACCGATTTGAACAGCCCGCTACCTACTTCATTTTCAGGATACAAGTACTTCCAAATGTTCATGGATGACGACTCTCACAAGATGTGGGTGTTTTTCCTGAACAAGAAAAGTGAGGCTCTTCAATATTTCAAAAAATTCTATCATCATGTTGTGAAAGAGGCCGGAAAACTACTTCTTCTACTTGAATAAAATCGAGGGGAGGAATTCACATCAAAGAATTTCTTTGCCTTCTTGAACCAACAAGGTGTTAAGAAGATCTTGACTTCTGCCTACCCACCCCAACAAAATGGCATTGTTGAGTGTCGCAATCACACACTTGATGGAGATGGCTTGTGTATGCTAACAACAACAAAGCTAGAGGAACACTATTGGGCTGAAGCAATAAAGATAGTTGTATAACTTCTCAACATGGCACCGACAAAGATTTTAAAAAATAAAATGCCGAAGATGTATGGAGTGGTACAAAGCCATTAATTTATGATTTATGAGTATTCGGTTGCACAACATACAAGCATGTCCTAGCTCGAAGAGAGAGAATGTTGAGCTAAAGATGCTCTTGTGCATCCTACTTGGCTATAGAACTACCTCAAAGGATTACCATCTCATGGATCTTGAGACAAAGGAAATATGAGATTTGAGACATGGTTTGTGACGAGTCATCGTTTGACTTAGTAGTGACAACGTATAACCATTACCAACCACGTCTCACGAGACTAGTCTCTAAATTAGATGATCATCCATAGGAGACAACTTAGAGGAGAGATGTGCTACCAGGAGAGCTATTTCATGACCTTGGAGAATTGGATAATGTGACTCCACATCAATCTACATGGAAATAACATAGTTCTTCTCAAAATCGAGACAAGTTCTCGTCCTCAAGTGGGTACAAAGCACCATCATCTCCTCACATTTGCAACAAATCCCAAATACATCATCTAGAGTCAAAATAAGGAGTCAAATAAGAAATGAGGTAAAATTTGCACTCATGATTTCACCGATTGATATCTCTAAGCTTGATAATGTTCGTGAAGGACTCAATCAACCTCGGTGGAAGGAATCCATGGATATATAAATTAACTCACTCAAGAAAGATTGAACGTGGGAACTTGTCGATCTATATATAGGAAAGAAACCCATAGGCTACAAATGGGTTTGCAAGACAAAATATAAGGTAGATGGATCCATCAAAAACAAAAAGCGTGACTTATAGAAAAAGATATGCTTAGAAAAAGGTCATTGACTATGAATAAACCTTTACACCCACCGTAAAGATCAAGACCATTAGAGTTTTTCCACACCGGCATAGATAGAAGCGATGGAGACTTCACAACATGGACATCAAGAGTGCTTTCCTAAATGGTTATCTCGAAAGAAGAAGTGTACATGATCCAACTAGAAATATTTGTTGATGAATAACATCCTCGGAAGGTATGTCATTTTTGTTGGTGGTCAAATTAGTCTTGCCCCGTTTTTATTTAAATTCCTTAGTTTGCGGCTTCTTCATGCATATTCTCTATCTCCCAATGTTGGTACTTGAAAATAACTTGTCCACGATTCGGTTATTGTGATCAGTCCCTTCCTAGGTCAAGGATCACTTAAAGGTCCGTAATTTGTTTTTCATTTCTCTATCCATCCAAAGGATACTTTCTTGGACCTTAGACACATGGTTCCTTCCGAACCATCGATTTTTGAAAGATCAGCTGTGCGAATGAGAGACATGTTGAGCCTATGCTTTTTTGGGAGTCTCTTCTTTTGGACCATCTCAAAATGCGCCATTAAGACACGTGGCAAGCGGGAAATGGAGAAACGGAGCTTCATGGTAATTTAAAGTTTTTTTACCTTTTGTAAAAGGGATAAAATTGTAAGTTAAAGCGTGGCCTGACAAGAAAGTAAATGCCAACGTTGAATTTTCAAAAATAGAGTACGGGCCCGTGGGGAAAATGTGGAATTTTTTCCTTTTTGGAAAATAAGTATAAATTGAAAAGTTAAGCGCACGATTCTTTGGGACCCACATCAGAGGCTAGAGGTGAAAGGGCAGGATGCAAGGAAAGTTTAGAAAATTTTACTTTTTATAAAGGTTATAAAATGTAAAAAAGTGCTTCGAGGCCCATTTCCAATAACATTTTTCTATGTGGAAGGCTCATATTAAAAGTTAAAAGGAAAGATCAACAGTAGCTGTGCATTTCATTTCATTTTGCCACCATTAAAGCTCTGGATGTTTGGAGATGCATTTTCCGCATCATTCTTCATCAATTTTTTGGCAACTATGTCTCACATTGGTCTATGAAGTTAAATTGAATCAATTTGGGAGCTCAATTTGTAAATTTGAAGTATATGTGAAGTAGATTTTTTTGGGCTCGTGTAAAAATGCAAAATGTCGATCCGGAAGTTGCAGAGTAAAATTTTAGAGGAAAATGATGGTAAAGGATGAAATGATGATAGTTCGAGCACAAATGGTGAAAATTGCGTTGCCTCGAGAGTAAAAGGGGATGACCATCAAGTCCAGCTATGCACAGGCTCCTAAAAATGATTAAAAATGGGATTTCTCGTATGACATAATTAGAATGATTAAAGGGTCTCCCAAAACGTTTTGGCATGGCATCCTAGTCATTAGTCAAGGGCCCAAGAAACATGATCAATTCATAGTTGATCCACCTAGAAGATTTCAGATCCGAATTCGTTAAGCGTCACTTTATCTCAAACAAAATGGAAACTAGAAAAGGTCCCTCGAATATTCTTCTCTTTTGTGGGGAAAATTGAGAGGGAAAAAATGTATAAATGCAATGAGAATACTCTTGCAAATGGTCGGAGTATGAATTCTTGAGAAAAAATTTGAGAAAGTCATCTTCCTGAGAGACCAAAGGTGAGATTACATGTTATTTTATTTTGTGTTAGATTTTCTGTCGTGTCAAGTTGGTTATAGATGTGTATCAATTGAAAAGCACCGAGATTGCTCTAGAATCTTTCCCCGCTTTAATGAATCTAAGAAATTCTAGAATTAATTTCTGTCTAATCTCTAGCAATTTTGTGTTTGCTTTATTTTCAGAATGTTTCGCAACTAGTTTCTTTCATTTCTATTCCAAGCTAATATTGAAATTTTTGTGAAATCACACAGGATCTTGTTCATGTGACAATCTAATGGTATTTGCAATTTCATTTCAAGAAGATCCTTCATCTTGGATGAGATAAACAAATGTAAAATCAATTTACTATCATTTGTTCATAAATATTGTGTATAATTCTTCGGTGTACCTTAGACGTGATTAATCATAAAATTTAGTGTTTAATTGAGTCTTCCAATTTGAGCCTTCGTGTTGGAGTCTCAAAGATTATGTGAAAACATGTTGATCCAAGCCTCCATTGAATCACACTTTCTAGCTTGAAGTAATGTCTTGACTGTTTTGAAGCTTTATGTTGTGAAGTTTTCATTATTGTGAATTCCCTCCAAAGATCTTGTATTATCAACTTTATCCTACTTTATCTCCCACCAAAATGTTTTAAAACCTTTGATCCACCCCGAACTACCCCTATTTGCTCGTGTATCAACAAAGGAACGAAATCTACTTACAAAAATATGCAGAACAATCAGGATCTCTTAATTTCATTAGTAACCTTTGCCTTGTATTGAAAATATCTCCATAATCTAGAAGTGACAACTTGTGAGAGTCGATTTGGTTGGTTGATCATATTTTCAAAAGGGTTTGTTTATAAAATTTGTGCAAAAGAAAGGTATCTACGTCTCCTTCAATAACAAAGGTTACAAAATTTGTTCTCTTACCTTGGTTGAAAGGAACAACCTAAAATAGTTAGAATAAGATGAAATCATTTTAAGGTGCTACCCACTTCTTCAAGGCTTGAGTGCTAAAAAGTCAGAAAAATTGCTTCCCGACTACAAAACGACATACATAATCATATTTCTACTTTTGAGTGTCCTTTCAAATCCGTGATGTTGCTTGGTTTGTGAAGAAGATTAAATCCTCGTACCAACACTAAAATGGCGTCGTTGTCGAGCGTTCAATTTGATCCATGTACATACATATTTGAGGTATTTGAGCATTTACACCATCAACCATACTTCGCACCATTGTTGAGGAACCGATTTACATTGCTTGGAACAGAGTTCCATTAACGAGGCCGATTGCAGATTTATTTCCAGCTCATATCAGTTTGGACCATCAACAATGCTTATGGCGCCGTTGCCAAGGATTCTTTGAAGAATTTAAAGTTTTTAAGACCTTGTTAATGTTTCTTACAGTTTTGTGTACAAATATGTTTTGTAAACATCATTCTCTAATTAGATCTGTAAGGATTGAACAAATTTATAAGTTCTGCATGTTTTATGTCCAATTTTTCCAATAGTTATTGTACTAGGTTTGCCTCACCATTGATAAATTTTGGTGAAGGAAGGTCTGATTTGTAAAGCTTTACATGATTTTTAGTGCTAATGATGACATTTGAAAACTGTTTTAGTACATTTGCACAACTAGGGTGAAAATCATCAGATGGCGACTCTGCTTTGATTTAGTTTTTGTGAATGTCGACATGTCTTACCCTCTATCAATGTAAATTTTTACTAATCTTTGCAAAGCTAGAAGGAAGAAGATCTTTCTTTGCCACAGATTCACCCTAATAGATGGTTGTTTCCAGAGTTTGGAAAGTCTAATTCTTAAGGAGGAAGAATTTGGAAGGTTGTTGGAGATCAAGCATCAAGAAAAGAGATATCCATTGGTGAAACTGATCAAGCACATGATTGAAGATTGCAATGCTTCTTCAACTTCTTCCAATCGGGTAGTCTCTTTGTAAATATGAATTCTCCATTTAGAGAGGGGCCTCGTTATCCAAAATTCATCCTCAAGTTAATTTTGATAACATGCATCAAATTATTTAGTCCTGAGAAAGTAGATTGATTCAAGGCCCAAAATCATGTTTTTGGGGCCCCTCGCTTCTCTCTAACTCTCCCATCCAAGAAGAAATCCCAACGAGTTAGAAAAAAGGAAAAAATGCAAAAATAAGGTTGCAGGATTGTTTTAAAGAATTTCGTCCAAGGGTTCAGTCGTACCAAGGTTCGCAGTGACCAAGCTTGGGGCCGAAATACAAAGAAAATCAGCTAAGTCAGACATTTTTGTCCCAAAGCGGTCCATGGGATAGTTGGTTTTACGTCGGGGAAACGTGAAAATCCGTGGAACGGCCGAAAGCAAGGAAAATCGTCAATTTTTTGTTTTGCGCGGTTTTGGGACAGCTGTGAGAAAAGTACGTGCGGGACGCGAATCAGCCAATTTACCGGCTGAAATACCATTTCGGTGGTTAAGAGATATTTGTCCCAGGCTGTCCGGGACAGTTGGGACAAAAGTACGCAAGGGACGGGAAAAGGTGAAAAAGCCGCAAACAGGAACAAGACAGCCCGAATCGGCCGAAGCAGGAGATTTTCATCTGGGACATCCGGGAAAAAGGTATGCGCAGATCGTGAGGGACGCTAAACGCCAAATCGACCAAGGTAAAGAAGAAAAGTCAACGTTTGAGCCGTGAAACTTCAAATGGCCATAACTTTAGACTCGAGCTCGATTTTCAAAAATTGGACTTTCTAGAATGAGCACGACATCCAAAGTGTGAATAATACGATCGAGAATGCTGAAATCCATAACATCAATGAGATATTGATAGTTGCGACATCAACTCGCATGTCAAAGAAAACAGTGCAGAATCTCCGAAAAATCTGGGTTCTTTTTAGCCTTTCTACATGACCTTCAAAACACAGCAATCTATTCTTTGACGAGATAGTTTGCAAAGGGATTCTTGAATATTTCCTTTTTGATGTCAACATTCAAGAAAAGTGAGTTCAGGAAGAACTAGAAGTCGGTTACGACACTGACTATGAAGACAAAGAAGAACACCCCCCGAAGCATCATCGTCTCTCAACACGTGACTATCATTAGCATCTACTAGTTGGTACTTCTCATCAATGAGTAAAATTCGAATAACCCCAAATAAATAAATAAATAGATAAAAAGTTTTTTTTGTTAAGATATCTTCTCCGAAGTTACTTAAAGGGCAAAATTAAGCGGCCTACAAAAACACAAATGTGTACAATCCTTCGGCTTGGGGATTATGGAGCATTGTCACAGGGTCCGCACAAGTTCCAACAATCCCAAATGAGATCATTAAATATGAGATTGCAAGTGCTAAAGTGCTAATAATAATAATGTTGAGTATCACCGATGACGTGTAACCACATGTTTGGGATACAGAGAAACCAAAGGAGGCATGGGATAATCTAGCTACCATCTTAGAGGTGAATAATAAGACTAAGGTTCTCCATCTTCAGTAAAAATTGCATACCCTATCTATTGGGTCCGATGAGAAAGTTGAGGAGTTCTTACGTCGAGTGGATGAGCTGTAAATGAAGTTAATAGCTCTTGGTGAGAAGCTAGAAGATAAGATTCTAGTTCCAATCACCTTGATGGAACTCCCTTCTCGCCCGAGAGTCTTCGTTAGAAACCGAATGTATCCAATAGGGTAACGATGTTCAAAGAACTCGTGAACATATTTCAAAGAATCGAAAAAGTCCCCCAGTGAAGAAATCTCAAGTCCATCTTAATCAAAAACTTTAAGATCAAAATTCCAAGCAATGGTGTCAAATATGCACTACCAATACTCATGACACTGATTATTGCTAGTACAATGGCTTGAAATAGGCGTCTTTGAGTCAAACAAGCACATAAGGGTGTGCTGATTTTAAAAATTCCAAATGACGTCCCCACCAGAGAAAGAAGAAGGGACACATCGTAGCCCAACAAGATGATGAATCTGATGAGGAGACATTAGAAGGAGCCAATTGTGGTAATAACCTTGTACTCATCTCGCAAACTTCTCAACACACGAAGAAAATATGGTTGATAGACTCTGGTGCAAGCAAGCATATGTCAGGTGACAATAAGCTATTTGATTCATTGAACAAACAATCCACCGGAGATCGGTTCAAATTTTTGATGACAAAGAGTACGTTGTAGAAGAAATATTAAATGTCACCATTCCCGTGGGACCATGAAAATGTACAATTGCGAAAGGTACTATATGTTCCCGGCTTGACTTACAATCTCTTTTTAGTGACTCTGCTCTTGTATCATCACCTAAAGGTAGAATTTATTTTCCAAAATGACATTAAATCATGCTTAATCTCGAGACAAGGTATGGTCATTGCTAGAGAATTTCTAAAAGATAAGTTAATTTCCTTATATACCGTTTCATCTTCTGCAATAGCTTTATCTACCTCAATAGTAGAATCTACAACCCTCGGGCATTTTAGATATGGTCACTTGTTAGTTCATTCATTGCATCAGATTAGTTCAAAAGAAATGGTACATGGAATACCCAAATTGTCTAGTTCCTTGCCTATTTTCCCTAGTTATATTGCAAAAAAAAAAACATAGTGATCTGTTTTAGATGAGCACCTTCCATGCCAAGAAGCATCAAGAGGTAGTTCATACCGATTTGAATAGCCTCGCTACCTACTTCATTTTCGGGATACAAGTACTTCCAAATGTTCATGGATGACGACTCTCGCAAGATGTGGGTGTTTTTCCCGAACAAGAAAAGTGAGGCTCCTCAATATTTCAAAAATTTCTATCATCATGTTGTGAAAGAGGCTGGAAAACTACTTCTTCTACTTGAATAAAATCAAGGGGAGGAATTAACATCAAAGAAGTTCTTTTCCTTCTTGAACCAACAAGGTGTTAGGAAGAACTTGACTTCTGCCTACCCACCCCAACAAAATGGCATTGTTGAGTGTCGCAATCACACACTGATGGAGATGGCTTGCTGTATGCTAACAACAACAAAGCTAGAGGAACACTATTGGGATGAAGCAATAAAGATAGTTGTATAACTTCTCAACATGGCACCGACAAAGGTTTTAAAAAATAAAATTCCAGAAGATGTATGGAGTGGTACAAAGCCATTAATTTATGATTTATGAGTATTTGGTTGCACAACATACAAGCATGTCCCAGCTTAGAAGAGAGAGAAGGTTAAGCTAAAGATGCTCCTGTGCATCCTACTTGGCTATAGCACTACCTCAAAGGATTACCATCTCATGGATCTTGAGACAAATGAAATATATGAGATTCGAGACATGGTTTGTGACGAGTCATCCTTTGACTTAGTAGTAAATAACCGTATAACCATTACCGACCACGTCTCACGTACTAGTCTCTGAATTAGATGATCATCCATAGGAGACAACTTAGAGAAGAGATGTGCTACCAGGAGAGCTATTTTTTGACCTTGGAGAATTGGATAATGTGACTCCACTCAATCTACATGGAAATAACATAGTTCTTCTCAAAATTAGACAAGGTCTCGTCCGAAGTGGGTACAAAGCACCATCAAGTTCTCACATTTGCAACAACTCCCAAATACATCATCTAGAGTCAAAATAAGGATTCAAATAAGAAATGAGGTAAAATTTACACTCATGATTTCACTGATTGATATCTCTAAGCTTGATAATGTTCGTGAAGCACTCAGTCAACCTCAGTGGAAGGAATCCATGGATATATAAATTAACTCACTCAAGAAAAATTGAACGTGGGAACTTGTCGATCTATATATAGGAAAGAAACCCTAGGCTACAAATGGGTTTTCAAGACAAAATATAAGGTAGATGGATCCATCGAAAAACAAAAAGTGTGACTTATAGCAAAAGGATATGCTTAGAAAAAGGTCATTGACTATGAATAAACCTTTACACCCACTATAAAGATCAAGACCATTAGAGTTGTTTCCACACCTGGCAGGCATAGAAACGATGGAGACTTCACAAGATGGACATCAACAAAGCTTTCCTAAATGGTTATCCGAAAGAAGAAGTGTACATGATCCAACTAGAAATATTTGTTGATGAATAACATCCTCAAAAGGTATGTCATTTATGTTGGTGGTCAAATTAGTCTTGCCCGTTTTTATTTAAATTCCTTAGTTTGCAGCTTCTGTCATATTCTCTATCTCCCAGTGTTGGTACTTGAAAAGAACTTTTCCACCATTCGGTTATTGTGATCAGTCCCTTCCTAGGTGAAGGATCACTTAAAGGTCCAATTTGTTTTTCGTTTCTCTATCCATCCTAAGGATACTTTCTTGGACCTTAGACACATGGTTCCTTCCGCCAACCTTCAAATTTTTGAAAGACTCTCCCGGAATGAGAGACATCTTGAGCCTATGCTTTTTGGGAGTCTCTTCTTTTTGGGACCATCTCAAAATGTTCCATTAAGACACGTGGCGGGCGGGAAATGGAGAAATGGAGCTTCGGGTAATTTAAAGTTTTTTTACCTTTTGTAAAAAGGGATAAAATTGTAAGTTAAAGCGTGGCTGGACAAGAAAGTAAATGCCAACGTTGAATTTTCAAAAACAGAGGTACGGGCCTGTGGGGAAAATGTGGAAGTTTTTCCTTTTTGTAAAATAAGTATAAATTGAAAAGTGAAGCGAGCGATCACTGGGACCCACATCGAGGCTAAAGGTGAAAGGGCAGAGATGCAAGGAAAAATTTAGAAAATTTTTCTTTTTATAAAGGTTATAAAATGTAAAAAAGTGCTTGAGGCCCATTTCCAATAACATTTTTCCATGTGGAAGGCTCGATTAAAAGTTAAAAGGAAAGATCAACAAGAGCTGTGCATTTCATTTCATTTTGCCACCATTAAAGATCCGGGATGTTTGAAGATGCATTTTTCGCTTCATTCTTCATCAATTTTTCGGCAACTATGTCTCACTTTGGTCAGTAAAGTTAAATTGAATCAATTTGGGAGCTGAATTTGTAAATTTGAAGTATATGTGAAGTGGATTTTTTCTTGGCTCGTGTAAAAATGAAAAATGTCGATCCAGAGTTGCAGAGTAAAATTTTAGAGGAAAATGATGGTAAAGGATGAAATGATGAAAGTTCGAGGCACAAATGGTGAAAATGGCGTTGCCTCGAGAGTAAAGGGATGACTCGTCAAGTCCAAATTGTGCAGAGGCTCGTAAAAATGATTAAAAATGGGATTTCTCGCATGACATAATTAGAATGATTAAAGGGTCTCCCAAAACGTTTTGGCATGGCATCCTAGTCATTAGTCAAGGGCCCAAGAAATATGATCAATTCATAGTTGATACACTTAGAAGATTTTGGATCCGAATTTGTTAAGCGTCACTGTCTGAAACAAATTGGAAACAAGCAAAGGTCCCTCGAATATTCCTCTCTTTTGTGGGGAAAATTGAGTGGGAAAAAATGCATAAATGTAATGAGAATACTCTTGCAAATGGTCGGAGTATGAATTCTTGAGAAAACATTTGAGAAATTCATCTTCCTTAGAGACCAAAGGTGAGATTACATGTTGTTTTTTTATGTTAGATTTTCTGTCATGTCAATTTCGTAATAGATGTATATCAATTGAAAAGCACCGAGATTGCTTTAGAATCTTTCCCCTACTTGATGAATCCAAGAAATTTTAGAATTAATTTCTGTCTATTCTCTAGCAATTTTGTGTTTGCTTCATTTTCGAATATCTGCAAATAGTTTCTTTCATTCCTATTCCAATCTTATACTGAAATTTTTGTGAAATCACACAGATCTTGTTCTGTGATGAGTCTAATGGTATTTGCAATTTCATTTCAATAAGAGCCTTCATCTTGGATGAGATAAACAAATGTAAAATCAGTTTCTTGTCATTTGTTCATAAATATTGTGTGTAATTCTTCGGTGTACCTTAGACGTGATTAATCATAAAATTTAGTGTTTAATTGAGTCTTCCAATTCGAGCCTTCGTGTTGGAGTCTCAAAGATTATGTGAAAACATGTTGATCTGGAGCCTCCATTGAAGCACACCTTCTAGTTGAAGTAACGTCTTGACTGTTTTGAAGCTTTCTGTTGTGAAGTTTCTCATTATTGTGAAGTCCCTCCAAATATCTGGTATAATCAACTTTATCCTACTTTATCTCCCACCAAAATGTTTTAAAACCTTTGATCCACCCTAAACTACCCCTTTTTCTCTGTGTATCAACAAAGGAAGCAAAGCTACTTACAAAAATATGCGAACAATCGGGATCTCTTAATTTCATTAGTAACCTTTGCCTTGTATTGAAAATATCTACATAATCTAGAAGTGACAACTCGTGAGAGTCGATTTGGTTTATTGATCATATTTTCCCAAGGGTTTCTTTATAAAATTTCTGCAAAAGAAAGGTATCTACGTCTCCTTCAATAACAAACGTTACAAAATTGGTTCTCTTAACTTGGTTGAAAGGAACAACCTAAAATAGTTAGAATAAGATGAAATACTTTTAAGGTGCTACCCACTTCTTCAAGGCTTGAGTGCTAAAAAGTCAGATAAATTGCTTCCCGACTACAAAAACGACATACATAATCATATTTCTACTTTTGAGTGTCCTTTCAAATCCGTGATGTTGCTTGGTTTGTGAAGAAGATTAAATCCTGGTACCAACACTAAAATGGCGTCATTGTCGAGAGTTCAATTTGATCCATGTGCATACATATTTGAGGTATTTGAGCATTTACACCATCAACCATACTTCTGGCACCATTGTTGAGGAACTGATTTACATTGCTTGGAACAGAGTTCCATTAACGAGACCCGATTTGTTGATTTATTTCTAGTTCATATCCATTTGGACCATCAACAACGCTTATGGCACCGTTGCCAAGGATTATTTGAAGAATTTAAAGTTTTCCAAACCTTGTTAATGTTTCTTATAGTTTTGTGTACAAATACGTCTTGTAAACATCATTCTCTAATCAGATTCGTAAGGATTGAACAAATTTATAAGTTCTGCATGTTTTCTGGCCAATTTTTCCAATAGTTATTATACTAGGTTTGCCTCACCATTGATAAATTTGGGTGAAGGAAGGTCTAATTTGTAAAGTTTTGCATGATTTTTAGTGGTAACAGACATTTGAAAAATTATTTTAGTACATTTGCACAACTAGGGTGAAAATCATGAGTGGCGACTCCGTTTTGATTTAGTTTTTGTAAATGTCAGTGTCTTACCCTCTGTCGGTGTAAATTTGTTACTAACCTTTGCAAAGCTAGAAGGAAGAAGATCTTTCTTTGCCACAGACCCTAATAGATGGTTGTTTCCGAGTTTGGAAAGTCTAATTCGGAAGGAGGAAGAATTTGGAAAGTTGTTGGAGATCAAGCATCAAGAAAAGAGATCTCCACCGGTGAAACTAATCGGCACATGATTCAAGATTGCAATGCTTCCTCAACTTCTTCCGAATCGGGTAGTCTCTTTGTAAATATGAATTCTCCATCTCGAGAAGGGCCTGTTATCCAAAATTCACCCTCAAGGTAATTTTGATAACATGCATCAAATTATTCAGTCCTGAGCAAGTAGATTGATTCAAGGCCCGAAATCCTATTTTTGGGGGCCCCTCGGCTTCTCTCTAACTCTCCCATCCAAGAAGAAATCCCAACGAGCTAGAAAGAAGGAAAAAAGTGCAAAAATTAAGGTTGCAGGATTGTTTTAAAGAATTTCAGGTCTGAAGGGTTCGGGTCGTAGCAATGCGGGTCGTACCAAGGTTCGTCGTACCAAGCTTGGGGCCGAAATACAAAGAAAATCAGCTAAGTCAGACATTTTTGTCCCAGGTGGTCCACGGGACAGTTGGGACGTCGGACGCGAGGCACACGAAAAGCCGAAACGGCCGAAAGCAAGGAAAATCGTCAAGTTTTTGTTTGCTGATTTTGGGACAATGCCGGACAAAAGTATGTGCGGGACACGAATCGGCCAATTTGCCGGCAGACATACCCATTTCGGTGGTTCGAGATATTTGTCCCAGCGATCGTGATAGTTGGGACAAAAGTACGCAAGGGACGCGTGGGACGTGAAAAGGCAAAAAAGCCGCAAACAGGAACAAGACAGCCGAATCAGGTGAAGCGAGGAGATTTTCATCTGGGACAGCCAGGAAAAAGGTACGCGTGGGACGCGAAAAGCCAAATCGGCCGAAGGCAAAGAAGAAAAGTCAACGTTTGACCCATGAAACTTCAAATGGCCATAACTTTAGACTCTGAGCTCCGATTTTCACAAAATTGGACTTTCTGGAACGAGCACGACATCCAGGTGTGAATAATATGATTGATAATGCTGAAATCCATAACATCAATCAGACTATTGATAGTTGCGACATCAACTCGCATGTCGAAGAAAATAGTGCAATCTCCCGAAAGATCTCGGCTTCTTTTTAGCCTTTCTACATGAGCTTCAAAACACAGGCAATCTAGTCTTTGACGAGATAGTTTGCAAAGAGATTCTTGAATATTTCCTTTTTGATGTCAGCTTTCAAGAAAAGTGAGTTTAGGAAGAACTAGAAGTCGGTTACGACACTGACTATGAAGACAAATAAGAACACCCCTCAAAGCATCATCGTCTCTCAACACGTGACTATCATTAGCATCTACTAGTTGGTACTTCTCATGAATGAGTAAAATTTGTAATAACCCCAAATAAATTAATAAATAGATAAAAAGTTTTTTTGTCTCTCAAGTTACTTAAAGGGCCAAATTATGCGGCCTAGAAAACAAAAATATGTACAATCCTTCAGTTTGAGGGATTATGGAGCATTATCACATGGTCCGCACAAGTTCCAACAAACCCTAATGAGCTCATTAAATATGAGATTGCAAGTGCTAAAGCACTAATGATGATAATGTTGAGTATCACCGATGATGTGCAACCACATGTTTGGGATACATAGAAACCAAAGGAGGCATGGGATAATCTAGCTTTCATCTTAGAGGTGAATAATAAGAATAAGGTTCTCCATATTCACTAAAATTGCATACCCTATATATTGGCTCATGAGAAATTTGAGGAGTTCTTACGTCAAGTGGTTGAGCTGTAAATGAAGTTAATAGCTCTTGGTGAGAAGGTAGAAGATACGATTCTAGTTCCAATCACCTTGAGGGAACTCCCTTCTCAGTTCCGAGTCTTCGTTATGACACTGAATGTATCCAACAGGGTAATGATGTTCAAAGAACTCGTGAACTTATTGCAGTAGGAAGAGGCAATCAATTCAGTCCAAGATGAGGCCTAGGACAAAGCCCTTTTCTCAAGGCCCCAACGTGGCCAGAAGAATCGAAAAGGTCCCCAGTGAAGCAATCTCAAGCAGATCAGAATCAAAATTTGTAAGCTCAAAATTCCAAGAAATGGTGTCAAATATGCACTACCAATACTCATGACACTGATTATTGCTAGTACAATGACTTGAAATAGGCATCTTTGAGTCAAACAAGCACATAAGGGTGCGTTGATTTTAAAAATTCTAAATGACATCCCCACCAGAGAAATAAGAAGGGACATCTCGTAGCCCAACATGATGATGAATTTAATGAGACATCAGAAGGAGCCAATTGTGGTAATAACCTTGTACTCATCTCATGAAACTTCTCAACACATGAAGAAAATATGGTTGATAGACTCCGTGCAAGCAAGCATATGTCAGTGTGACAATAAACTATTTGATTCATTGAACAAACAACCCACCGAAGATCGGTTCAAATTGTTCATGAGTAAGAGAACATTGTAGAAGGAATATTAAATGTCACTATTCCTGTGGGACCATGAAAATGTACAATTACAAAGGTACTATATGTTCCTGCCTTGACTTACAATCTCTTTTCAGTGACTCTACTCTTGTATCATCACCTAAAGGTAGAATTTATTTTCCAAAATGACATTAAATAATGCTTAATCTCTAGACAAGGTATGGTCATTGCTAGAGAATTTCTAAAAGATAAGTTAATTTCTTTATATACTGTTTCATCTTGTGCAGTAGCTTTATCTGCCTCAACAGTAGAATCTACAACCCTCTGGCATTTTAGATATGGACACTTGTCAGTTCATTCATTGCATCAGATTAGTTCAAAAGAAATGGTACATGGAATACCCAAATTGTCTAGTTCCTTGCCTATTTTCCCTAGTTATATTGCAAAAAAACATAGTGATCCATTTTAGATGAGCACCTTCCATGCCAAGAAGCATCTAGAGGTAGTTCATACCGATTTGAACAGCCCGCTACCTACTTCATTTTCAGGATACAAGTACTTCCAAATGTTCATGGATGACCACTCTCACAAGATGTGGGTGTTTTTCCTGAACAAGAAAAGTGAGGCTCTTCAATATTTCAAAAATTTCCATCATCATGTTGTGAAAGAGGCCGGAAAACTACTTCTTCTACTTCAATAAAATTGAGGGGAGGAATTCACATCAAAGAAGTTCTTGGCCTTCTTGAACCAACAAGGTGTTAAGAAGAACTTGACTTTTGCCTACCCACCCCAACAAAATGGCATTGTTAAGTGTCGCAATCACAAATTGATGGAGATGGCTTGTCTTGTATGCTAACAACAACAAAGCTAGAGGAACACTATTGGGTTGAAGCAATAAAGATAGTTGTATAACTTCTCAACATGGCACCACAAAGATTTTAAAAATAAAATCCCAGAAGATGTATGGAGTGGTACAAAGCCATTGATTTATGATTTATGAGTATTGGGTTGCACAACATACAAGAATGTCCCACTCGAGAGAGAGAAGGTTGAGCTAAAGATGCTCCCATGCATCCTACTTGGCTATAGCACTACCTCAAAGGATTACCATCTCATAGATCTTGAGACAAAGAAAATATATGAGATTCGAGACATGGTTTGTGATGAGTCATCCTTTGACTTAGTAGTGACAACTGTATAACCATTACCAACCACGTCTCATAGACTAGTCTCTGAATTAGATGATCATCCATAGGAGATAACTTATAGAAGAGATGTGCTACCAGGAGAGCTATTTGTTGACCTTGGAGAATTGGATAATGTGACTCCACATCAATCTACATGGAAATAACATAGTTCTTCTCAAAATTAGACAAGTTCTCGTCCGAAGTGGGTACAAAGCACCATCAAGTCCTCACATTTGCAACAACTCCCAAATACATCATCTAGAGTCAAAATAAGGAGTTAAATAAGAAAATGAGGTAAAATTTGCACTCATGATTTCACCGATTGATATCTCTAAGCTTGATAATGTTCGTGAAGGACTCAAGAAACCTCGGTGGAAGGAATTCATGGATATATAAATTAACTCACTCAAGAAAATTGAACGTGGGAACTTATCGATCTATATATAGGAAAGAAACCCATAGGCTACAAATGGGTTTTCAAGACAAAATATAAAGTAGATGGATCGATCGAAAAACAAAAAGCGTGACTTATAGCAAAAGGATATGCTTAGAAAAAGGTCATTGACTATGAATAAAACTTTACACCCACCGTAAAGATAAAGACCATTAGAGTTTTTCGACACTTTGGCAAAGATAGAAAGGATGGAGACTTCACAAGATGGACATCAAGAGTGCTTTCCTAAATGCTTATCCGAAAGAAGAAGTGTACATGATCCAACTAGAAATATTTTTTGATGAATAACATCCTCGGAAGGTATGTCACTTTTGTTGGTGGTCAAATTCCTGTTTTTTATTTAAATTCCTTAGTTTGCAGCTTCTGTCATATTCTCTATCTCCCAATGTTGGTACTTGAAAAGAACTTGTCTACCATTCGGTTATTGTAATCAATACGTTCCTAGGTCAAGGATCACTTAAAGGTCCAAAATTTGTTTTTCGTTTCTCTATCCATCTAAAGGATACTTTCTTGGACCTTAGACACATGGTTCCTTCCATTGAAACTTCAAATTTTGAAAGACTCTGCTGAATGAGACACATGTTGAGTCTATGCTTTTTGGGAGTCTCTTCTTTTCGTGACCATCACAAAATGTGCCATTAAGACACGTGGTAGGCATGGAAATGGAGAAATGGAGCTTCGGGGTAATTTAAAGTTTTTTTTACCTTCGTAAAAGGGATAAAATTGTAAGTTAAAGCGTGGCTCTGGACAAGAAAGTAAATGCCAATGTTGAATTTTCAAAAATAGAGGTACGGGCCCGTGGGGAAAATGTGGAAGTTTTTCCTTATTGGAAAATAAGTATAAACTGAAAAAGTGAAGTGCACGATCGTTGGGACCCACATCGAGAGGCTAAAGGTGAAAGGGCGAGAGATGCAAGGAAAATTTAGAAAATTTTACTTTTTATAAAGGTTATAAAATGTAAAAAAGTGCTTGAGGCCCATTTCCAATAACATTTTTCCATGCGGAAGGCTTAGATTAAAAGTTAAAAGGAAAGATCAACGTGAGTTGTGCATTTCATTTCATTGTGCCACCATTAAAGCTCGGGATGTTTGGAGATGCATTTTTCGCATCATTCTTCATCAATTTTTGGAAACTATGTCTCACTTTGGTTTGTAAAGTTAAATTGAATCAATTTGGGAGCTCAATTTGTAAATTTGAAGTATATGTGAAGTGGATTTTTCTTGGGCTCGTGTAAAAATGAAAAATGTCGAGATCCGTAGGAGTTGCAGAGTAAAATTTTAGAGGAAAATGATGGTAAAGGATGAAATGATGAAAGAGCAGGCACAAAGGGTGAAAATGGCGTTGCCTCAAGAGTAAAAGGGGATGACTCAGCAAGTCCAAATATGCAGAGGCTCGTAAAAATGATTAAAAATGGGATTTCTCACATGACATAATTAGAATGATTAAAAGGACTCCCAAAAAGTTATGGCATGGCATCCTAGTCATTAGTCAAGGGCCCAAGAAACATGATCAATTCATAGTTGATCCACTCGTAAGATTTCGGATCTGAATTTGTTAAGCGTCGCTGTTTGAAACAAATTGGTAACAAGCAAAGGTCCCTCGAAAATTCTTCTCTTTTGTGGGGAAAATTGAGTGGAAAAAAATGTATAAATGCAATGAGAATACTCTTGCAAATGGTCGGAGTATGAATTCTTGAGAAAACATTTGAGAAAGTCATCTTCCTTAGAGACCAAAGGTGAGATTACATGTTATTTTCTTTTGTGTTAGATTTTCTGTCATGTCAAGTTGGTTATAGATGTATATCCATTGAAAATCACTGAGATTGCTCTAGAATCTTTCCCCTGCTGATGAATCTAAGAAATTTTAGAATTAATTTCTGTCTAATCTCTGGCAATTTTGTGTTTGCTTTATTTTCAGAATGTCTACGAATAGTTTCTTTTATTCCTATTCCAATCTTATACTGAAATTTTTGTGAAATAACACAGATCTTGTTCTGTGATAGTCTAATGCTATTTGCAATTTCATTTCAAGAAGAGCCTTCATCTTGGATGAGATAGACAAATGTAAAATCAATTTACCGTCATTTTTTCATAAATATTGGGTGTAATTCTTCAGGTGTACCTTAGACGTGATTAATCGAAAATTTAGTGTTTAATTGAGTCTTCCAATTCGGAGCCTTCGTGTTGGAGTCTCAAAGATTATGTGAAAACATGTTGATCCGAGCCTCCATTGAATCACACCTTCGCTTGAAGTAATGTCTTGACTTGTTTTGAAGCTTTATGTTGTGAAGTTTTTCATTATTGTGAATTCCCTCCAAAGATCTGGTATAGTCAACTTTATCCTACTTTATCTCCCACCAAAATGTTTTAAAACCTTTGATCCACCCCGAACTACCCCTATTTGCTCTGTGTATCAACAAAGGAAGCAAAGCTACTTACAAAAATATGCGAACAATCAGGATCTCTTAATTTCATTAGTAACCTTTGCCTTGTATTGAAAATATCTACATAATCTAGAAGTGACAACTCATGAGAGTCAGATTTGGTTGGTTGATCATATTTTCCCAAGGGTTTCTTTATAAAATTTCTGCAAAAGAAAGGTATCTACGTCTCCTTCAATAACAAACGTTACAAAATTGGTTCTCTTACCTTGGTTGAAAGGAACAACCTAAAATAGTTAGGATAAGATGAAATGCTTTTAAGGTGCTACCCACTTCTTCAAGGCTTGAGTGCTAAAAAGTCAGATAAATTGCTTCCCGACTACAAAATGACATACATAATCATATTTCATTTTTTGAGTGTCCTTTCAAATCCATGATGTTGCTTGGTTTGTGAAGAAGATTAAATCCTGTACCAACACTAAAATGGCGTTGTTGTCGAGAGTTCAATTTGATCCATGTACATACATATTTGAGGAATTTGAGCATTTACACCATCAACCATACTTCGGCACCATTGTTGAGGAACTCGATTTACATTGCTTGGAACAGAGTTCCATTAACGAGACCGATTTGTTGATTTATTTCCGGTTCGTATCCATTTGGCCCATCAACAACGCTTATGGCACTCATTGCCGCAAGGATTCTTTGAAGAATTTAAAGTTTTCCAGACCATGGTAATGTTTCTTGCAGTTTTGTGTACAAATACATTTTATAAACATCATTCTCTAATCAGATCTGTAAGGATTGAACAAATTTATAAGTTTTGCATGTTTTCAAGAAAATTTTCCAAAGTAGTTATTGTACTAGGTTTTCTTCAGCATTGATAAATTTGGGTGAAGGAAGGTCTGATTTGTAAAGTTTTACATGGTTTTTAGTGCTAACAGACATTTGAAAAATTATTTTAGTACATTTGCACAACTAGGGTGAAAATCATGAGTGGCGACTCGTTTTGATTTAGTTTTTGTAAATGTCGGTGCTCTTACCCTCTGTCAATGTAAATTTTTACTAATCTTTGCAAAGCTAGAAGGAAGAAGATCTTTCTTTGCCAGAGACCTAATAGATGGTTGTTTCGAGTTTGGAAAGTCTAATTCGAAGGAGGAAGAATTTGGAAGGTTGTGGGAGATCAAGCATCAAGAAAAGAGATCTCCATTGGTGAAACTGATCGGCACATGATTGAAGAATGCAATGCTTCCTCAACTTCTTCCTCGAATCGGGTAGTCTCTTTATAAATATGAATTCTCCATCTAGAGAGGGCCTGTTATCCAAAATTCACCCTCAAGGTAATTTTGATAACATGCATCAAATTATTCAGTCCTGAGCAAGTAGATTGATTCAAGGCCCGAAATCATGTTTTTGGGGGCCCCTCGGCTTCTCTCTAACTCTCCCATCCAAGAAGAAATCCCAACGAGTTAGAAAAAAGGAAAAAAATGCAAAAAATAAGGTTGTAGGATTGTTTTAAAGAATTTCGGGTCTGAAGGGTTCGGGTCATACAAATGCGGGTTGTACCAAGGTTCGTCATACCAAGCTTTGGGCAGAAACAAACAAACAAAATCGGCTAAGTCGATATTTTTGTCCCAGGCAGTCCACGGGACAGTTGGGACGTCGGACGGCTATGCAAACGGCAGAAAGCAAGGAAAATCATCAAGTTTTGTTTCGCGCGGTTTTGGGACAAATGGACAAAAGTACGAAGCGGGACATGAATCGCCAATTTGCCGGCAGATGTCCATTCCGGGTGGTTCGTAGAGATATTTGTCCTGGGAAGTCCTCGAGCAGTTAGGGACAAAAGTACGCGAGGGACGCGTGGGACGTGAAAAGGTGAAAAAGCCGCAAACAGGAACAAGACAGCCCGAATCAGCCGAAGCAGGAGATTTTCATCTAGGACAGCTAGGAAAAAGGTACGAGTGGGACGCGAGGGATGCCAAAAGCCAAATCGGCCAAAGGCAAACAAGAAAAGTCAACGTTTGACCTGTGAAACTTCAAACGGCCATAACTTTAGACTCCGAGCTCCGATTTTCACAAAATTGGACTTTCTGGAACGAGCACGACATCTTCTATGCCACAAACACTAGATTTATTATTTTTAATGAGGGTATATATATTTAATTAAAATAAACATATTCGGCTCCAGTCACTTAATGCTCATTCCCGTCAAATGACAAAAATGCCTGCCGACCCAAAATAGTTGCCCGCACTCGAACGCAATAACGTTTTCATTTCTCAATGAAATTGCACAAAATTTGTACCGTTGGAATTATGGCTCCGAGCCCGATGCACAAAAATTAAGAAATTCTAGATTTGGTGAGATATCGATTGATATTTTTCATAAAACGTGGCCGGGTTCATAACAGTGTTTTATTTGGTGGTTAGGAGTGCAATTAAGAGGCATGGTCATCATTATTTCTCTGTTGCAGCACCTGGGACAATATGGGGAGCCTTTTACAAGTAATATATAATCATTTTACTCCATTTAATGCCTCTTACAAGTGGTTGAAGGACAGATTTCGGGATTTTCATTTTCCCTCTCTCTCTCTTCTCATCTTTTCTATAAATTGGAGTGTTGGGCTCATTGTAAAAGGAGGTAGTTTTTGTAGCAAAGCTCTGCCAAAATTGCTTTGTGAAGCCAATGTGTTGCAGGCCCTTGTTGTGGACTCCTTGCATGGTGATCCAGGCCCTTTCTTGTAACCGATTGAACCGTGTATATCGGAGCGATAAAATATAAGTTTGTGGATGCATCTTCCCCTGTTGTATTTTCTTGCATTCTTCTTGCCCCTTCAACCTTGATTACAAGAATATTGTTTCTATTATTATGTTCATGCAGGGATCCATTATCATTGTGTATGTTTGAAATATTGTTGTGAATGTGTTTTGCTAGATTATGGAGAACTGTCATCACCTCTTCTAGTGTGCACTTTGCTTCTATATTTCACGCATTTGAAGACTACTCTCACACCCTCCTTTTCTGGTGTATCACCGCTTTAGTGTAGGATTTCATTTTATGCATTCTCTCTCCCTTGTTCCTTGGAAATTTAGATTAGAATAGTTAGTTTCCCCTGCATTAGAGTAGATTGTGGCAGGTAGTTTAGAGCAAGAACCATCTTTCTCACGGAGGTCTATCTCAAGTAGCAAATCACACAACTTGGAGATAGTACCCATGTTATCTAATCACACCGCGAGTTCAAATATATGCGCTTGTATAAACCAAAGAAGGGTTCTATGATTCGGTGATAACAGGGGCCTTTTCATTCCACCCTTGTATTTGAAAGATTTGCATCTTATTCTACCCCTGTATTTTCCAAATCTGATAGTGTCTTCCATGAAAAAGAGCCATTACAGGATAGTCATTCTGAAAATTCTATCCCTATACCACATAGACCCCTCACTCCTCTTCACTCTATTTCCCTTGTAAGATCAACTCCTCAGAATAATATGGCTCAACCTCCACCCAAACCTCCATTTGTCATTAATACTTATTCTCCTATCTGTTTTAGAGGTATGGATGGCTATCCAATCTTTGTGCCATAGGAGTAAAGAAGTAGATTGCCTAAGTTTCAAGGAAATAATGCAATAATCGGTGATCGAACTTGAAAATATTTGTCAATATGATGGAGGATTTTGAAATAGAGTTTGAAAATGTATACATTAAAAATATTTATTCATACATTAGAATAGGATGCAAGGGACTTGTTATCACCGAATCACAAGACTTCCCACAGGACGTTGATCAAATTTATAGTTTGATCACTCTAAGCATCCGGTGTTATTGGATAACATGGTTACTATCTCAAAGTTGTGGGACTTTCTACTTGAGATAGACCTCCGAGAAAGCTAGTTCTTGCTCCCAAACTACACCGCCACAATCTACTCTAATGCGAGATAAGCTAAATGTTCTAATCTAAATTTCCAAGGGACCAGGAGAGAGAATGCATAAAATGAAAGCCTACACTAAAGCGGTGATACACAAGAAAAGGAGGGTGCGAGAGTAGTCTCCAAATGTGTGAAATACAGAGGAAAGTGCACACTAGAAGACGTGATGACAATTCACCATAATCTAGCAAAATGCATTCACAACAATATTCCAAGCATAGACAATGATAATGAATTTCTGCAAGAACATAATAAAAGACACAATATTCTTGTAGAAAGATAAAATGGGCAAGAAGAATGCAAGAAAACAAAGCAGGGAAGATACATCCACAAACTGTATTTTATTGCTTCATGATATGCATACGCTTCGATCTATTACAAGATAAGGGCCTGGATCACCATGCAAGGAGTCCACTACAAGGGCCTGCAACACACATGGCTTCACAAAGAAATTTTGGCGAGCTTTGTTACCCAAAAATCTCTCCTTTACAATGATCCCAACACTCCAATTTATAGAAAAATGAGAAGGAAAAGAGAAGGGAAAATGGAAATCCCGAAATCTGTCCTTCAACCACCTGTAAGAGGCATTAAATTGAGTGAAATGATTAAACATTACTTGCAAAAGGCTCCCCATACTGTCCCATATGATGCAGCAGAGAAAGAATGATGACCATGCCTCTTCATTGCACTCCCACCTACCAAATAAAACACTGTTCTGAATCCGGCCACGTTTTCTTAAAAATCTCAATAAATTTCTAATAAAATCCAGATTTTCTTGATTTCTATGCATTGGTCTCGGAACCACAATTCCAACGGTACCAATTTTGTGTGATTTCGTTGAGAAATGCAAAAGTTATGGCCTTCGACGAGTGCGGGCAGCTATTTTGGGCCCAGCAGCGTTTTATGTCATTTGACGGGAATGAGAATTGACTCGATCGGAGCCGAATATGTTTATCTTATTTAAATATATCTACCCTCATTAAAAATAATAAATCCAATTTTTTTGGCATAGACGCGTCGTGCTCATTCCGTAAAGTCCAATTTTGTGAAAATCGAGCTCGGAGTCAAAAGTTATGGCCGTTTGAAGTTCCACGGGCCAAACGTTGACTTTTCTTCTCTCTTCGCCATTTCGCTTTTCACGTCCCACGCGTCCCAATCGTCCCATTTGATTTCAGGCGCCTTGACTCATTTCGGTCGGTTCGGCCGGTTCGCGCTTTTCGGCCCAATGTCCCATTTGCTTTGGTGCCTTGACTCATTTCGGCCGGTTCGACCAAGTTCGCATACTTTCGCCCAACCTGTCCCATTTGGTTTCGGATCGCTTTGACTCATTTCAGCTGGTTCGCGTACTTTCGCCCAAACTGTCCCATTTGCTTTCGGATCGCCTTGACTCATTTCGGCCGGTTCGCGTACTTTCTTCGCCCAACTGCCCCATTTGCTTTGTCGCCTTGACTCATTTCGGCCGGTTAGCCGGTTCGTGTACTTTCGGCCCCACTTGTCCCAAATGCTGTGAGGACTAGGACTTAGCCATTTTTCATGATTTTTTCTGGCCCGAGCTTGTTTTTGCATTTTTTCACATTTTCTCAGAACTTGCTCTCTTCTTCTTGGACAGGGGAGTTAGAAAAAATCTGAGGGGACCCTAGAAACATGACTTTTGTCTGGACTCAATATAATTGCTTGGGACTAAAGAATTTGATGCATGTTATCAAAATTACCTTGAGGGGTGAATTTTGGATAACAGGACAGTATATAAGATTTACCCGATAACTCTATTTATTCTTGACCGAAATGAAGAATGCATTTAGATTGTAGTATGGTGACAATACAGACCCTAGGTTTCTCTTGTCAAAATTTGAGAATATTAAAAGAATCCTAATCAATTAGTGCATGATTTTAATATGAGATTCAATAAGATGGTGAGAAGATTTCCTTTTAATTTAAGGTCATGTGATGAATCTTGTCTTATAAATTATGTTGATGCATTTGAAAAGAAGGTTGCATACTATTTGAGGGATAAAAACCCTGGCACTTTGAGGCAAGCCTTTACCATGGCTCTATAAATTGAGAACAACATCAAAGCAGTTGGAAAACCTCCTAACAGGGATGGTGTCAAACTGATAAACCTAGAAAAACCTCAAGCAAGCAATAGTTTTTATCTTGAGAAGATCATTAAAACTTTGACAAGGGATGTCAAAGAAATCTCTTACAAACTAGCCCTGGTAGAGAAAGGAATTGGAAAAAGTTCACAAGGTCGAGAAAAGGCACAAAATCACGACAAATTTGGAAATCATCCTAGGGGTGATCGGAGGTTAGATGATGAGGTAAAGGACACATGGGATCTGCAAAAAGACATCCCCAAGCACATGAAAGTAGAATGGTGTCTAATGCTCTCGATTGCCTGTGTCTGCTTTGTTGATGAAGCTAATGAGATCGATTGGTTTGATAGATGATTTCTACCCCATCCTCCATGTGAAGTAAATAAAAAAGAAGAAGAAGTCGATAATTTTGATGGTACTAATGATGATGTTTCCATGATGGGTTTCTCTTCAAGATCACAATAAGGATCAACTTCAACCGAAATTATATGTTCTTGAACCGCTCTACAAAGTTTTTGAATTGCATTAGTCCGTAACACTTCTTCCTCATTTTCATAATTTTGAAGTAGATGTAGTGCAAGATTTTGAAATACCTAATAATGAGTTTGAGTATTTCAGAGATTGAATGATAATTAAGTACGATGGAGGAATCCCTTTGGAGGAAGATAGGCAGTTATTGATGAACGCTGTTTTTTCTCAAGAAAAAGATTATAATACTAGGATTAGAATTGTCAAAGGAGCATGGCATCAAGACAAACCTAAAACTCCATTACTTACTAGTATTCCTAAAGAGTATCCTAATAAAGATACACCTTCCAAAGGCTTTGTTGTCCTAAAAAGATTAATTCTTCTCCTCATGCCCAAACTGTCAAGAATCCCATGCCATCTGATGACTTTGTTAATCTCCCTTCTAATGCTGCCTTGCCAAAGAATGTTCCATATGACCTTTCCCAGGTTTTGAGTCAAATCAAAGTTAGTGTTCCAGTTATTGAGTTACTTAGGATTCCTGAGCACAAGAAGAGAGCATTTGAGTACTTGGGATTGAAAGAAGAAAAGAGTACCCTAGCCATAAATGTAAACATTGTAGAAAATCCTCCTCCAACCTTTGCAGACCTTGAAACACCACCAACATTGGAAGAGCTTAGAGAGGAACCTAATATTTACTTGGAGACATGTTTCATTGAATCCCAATTAAATTTTGATCCATTTTTACAACTTTGATCATTAAGGACAGACTGCTACACAAATGTATGTTTGATTCCAAAGCATCATGCAATATCATGCCTCTTGAGGTCATGAATGAGATGGATATCAAAGTGACAACAACATATGGAAGATGCACTATCGCCGTGGACTCTAGAAACATTCCCTTTTTGGATTTGTAAAAGGTTTGGTTGTACAACTTGCAGCTTATCCAGGTAAGAACTTGAAACTTGATGTTGTTGTCATTGATTGCCATGCCAAATGGGTCATGCTATTATCAAGAAAGTGGGTTGCAAGTGTTGGTGGAAATGTTCGGATGGAAATTTCTTATGCCACCATACCAATTGAGGGAAACCTTGTGAAGTTACTTGGTGAAAAAAATATGTTATATCTTATTGAGGACCCCAACAATGCTTCTTATGAAGTATTACATATAGATATTGATATTGATAAGTCTGTGAATTATGCTACATTCAAGGAATATGAAATTGATCAATGCAGGTATCATGAGAAGGATGATTTTCCTAAGACTTTGATGTTTGATGTAGCCTCGAAAGATGTTAAAAAAATTGACCCAGGCACAAAGGATAAGCCTGAAGAAATGTGGTCAAATAGTGACTTGGATGGAAAAGAGAGGTAATCATATGACCAGTTATTAAAAACATATCAGAACTGCTTAGCATGGTCATATCTAGAATGGAAGGCACTTGAAGTTTTTCCTTGATTGTTTTCTTTGAAATCAGGATGCTCTCCATTGTATAGTGTATAGTTCTTTGTTTTCATTCTACTTTTGTGTTTTTGTTCGTTCTGGTCCTGGGTGACCTGGTTTTACTGGTTCTCGGTTTAGTTTTTTTAGGATGTTTATGGTTGTTCTACTTTGAAAGATTATTCTTTGATTCCATTTCCAAATGCTCTAATTTTTGCACTTGTTCTCGCTATTTATTCTTGTGGTACTCACAGGAGTTCCCATCACCAAGTCGAAGCAGATGTTGGTGCTCAAATTAGTTTCTCCCCATTTTTATTTGAAATTCCTCATTTTGCAACTTCTATCATGTTCTCTGTATCCCTGTGTTGGTGCTTAAAAAGATCCTGTCCTCCATTCGGTTTCTGTGATCCGTCCCTTCTTGGGTTGAGGATCACTTAAAGGTCCAAAATTTGTTTTTTGTTTCTCTGTCCATATGAAGGAGACTGTCTCGGACCTTAGACATATGGTGCCTTCCGCTGAACCTTCAAACTTTTGACTGAATCTTCTAGAGAGACATGTGCTTGAGCCCGTGCTTGTTTGGGGGTCTCTACTTTTCATGACCATCTCAAAATGCACCATTGAGACACGTGGCAGGGGGGAAATGGAGAAATGGAACTTTGGGGTCATTTAAAGTTTCTTTTCCCTTTTGTAAAAAAGGGATAAAATTGTAAGTTGAAGCGTGGCCACGACAGAAAGTAAATGCTAGTGTTGAATTGTCAAAAGCAGAGGTGCAGGAACGCGAGGAAAATGTGGAACTTTTTCCTTTTTGGAAAGTAAGTATAAAGTGAAAAAGTGAATCACAGGTCCACTGGAACCCACATTAGAGGCTAAAGGTGAAAGGGCGGAGATGCATGGAAAATTTGGAAAATTTTACTTTTTTGGAAAGGTTATAAAATGTCAAAAGTGCTCCGAGACCCGTTTCCAATCACATTTTTCCACATGGAAGGCTCAATTAAAAGTTAAAATGAAAGATCAACAATAGTTGTGCATTTCATTTTATTTTGCGACCATTGAAGCTCCAGGATGTTTGGAGATGCATTTTTCGCATTATTCTTCATCAAATTTTTGGTAAATATTTGTCGCTTTGGTCTACAAAGTTAAATTGAATCAGTTTGGGAGCTCAATTTGTAAATTTGATGTACTTGTGAAGTGTATTTTTGCTTGGGCTCGTGAAAAACACAAAATGTCATATCCAGGGTTACAAAGTAATATTTCGTGAGGACAATGATGGTAAAGAATTAAATGATGGAAGTGCAGGCATAAAAGGTGAAAATGGCATTGCCTCGCGAATAAAAGGGGATGATCTGTCAAGTCCAACTATGCAAATGCTCAAAAATGATTAAAAAGGGGATTTCTCGCATGACGTAATCATAATGATTAAAGGGACTCCCGAAAACTTGTGTCATGGCATCCTAGTCATTAGTCAAGGGACCAAGAAATGTCATTAGTTCACAATTGGTCCACCTAGAAGATTTCGGAAGCATCACCTGTCTCAAACAAATTGGAAACAAGTAAGGGTACCTCGAATATTCTTCTCTTTTGGGGAAAATTCGGTGGGCAAAAATTTATAAATGCAATGAGAATACTCTTGCAAATGGTTGGAGTATGAATTCTTGAGAATTTTTTTGAGAAAGTCATCTTTCCAAGATACCAAAGCCGAGATTATCTGTTATTTTATTCTATGTTATATTTTCTGTTTGTGTTAAGTTGGGGCGGATGTATAGCCATTGAAAAGCACTGAGATCGCTCTAGAAGCTTTTTCCTACTAATGAATCTAAGTAATTTGGGAATTAATTTGTGTCTAATCTCTAGAAATTTTGTGTTTTCTTTATTTTCGAATGTCTCGCAAAATAGTTTCTTTCATTACTATTGCAATCTTATACTAAATTTTTTTGAAATCACACAGAACTTGTCCGTGTGACATTCTAATGGTATTTGCAATTTCATTTCAAGAAGAGCCTTCATCTTGGATGAGATTAAAAAATTTAAAATAAATTCACATTTGTTATTTGTTGATAAAGATTGTATGCAAGTCTTTGGGTGTAGCTTAGGCATGATTATTCGAAAATTTAGTGTTTATTTGAGTCTTCAAATTTGATCCTTCGTGTTGGAGTCTCAAAGATTATGTGAAAATGCGCTGATCAAGGCGTCCATTGAAGCACACCTTCTAGTTGAAGGAACATCTTGACTGTTATGAAGCTTTCTGTTGTGAATTTGTTCATTATTGTGAAGTCCCTCTAAAGATCTGGTATAATCAACTTTATCCTACTTCATCTCCCACCAAAATCATTTAAAAACCATTGATTCACTATGAACTACCCCTATTTTCCTTGTTTATCAATAAAGGAACAAAATCTTCTTGTATAAATATGTAGAAAAATCAGGATCTCTTAATGTCTTTAGTAACCTTTTCCTTGTATTGAAAATATCTCCATAATCTGGAAGTGACAACTCATGAGAGTTAGATTTGGTGTGTTGATCATATTTTCCCAAGGTTTTCTTTATAAAATTTGTGCAAAAGAAAGGTATTTGCATCTCCTTCAATAACAGAGGTTACAAAATAGGTTCTCTTACCTTGGTTGAAAGGCACAACCTAAAATAGTTAGGATAAGATCAAATCCTTTTAAGGTGCTACCCACTTCTTCAAGGCCTGAGTGCTAAAAAGTTAGATAAATTGCTTCCCTGGCTACAAAATGACATACATAATCATTTATCTACTTTTGAGTGTCCTGTCAAATCCATGATGTTGCTTGGTTTGTGAAGAAGAGTAAATCTGGTACCAACAGGTCTCATCAAATCATTGTATGGACTGAAACAAGCTTCAAGGGAATGGTATATCAATATCAACGACCACCTTTTGCAGGTATGGGTTCACTCGTAGTCCCTCGCATTCTAATTTTTATATAAAGAAGGTAGGCAAAGAAATTTTCAGTCTTGTTGTGTATGTGGATGATCTTATGATCACTAGAAATTTAGAAGATCAGTTGATATTGTTAAGAATGATCTCAAAATAACCTTCAACATTAAAAATTTGGGGATACTTCATTACTATCTTGGCTTGGAAATATGGAAAAGGAGCATCACATTTTCATCTCCTAGATAAAGTATGCCAAGAGACTCTAGGAAAATACGAATGTCGGACAATAAACCTATATCCACTCCCATGAAGAAAGGCTTGCAACTTTCAAGATTCCAGGACTCACCTCAAGTAGATGCTACTCTCTACATGCAATTTGTTGGAGGGCTCATCTATTCGATAAAAACTAGACCAGATCTATGCTATGTTATTAGCTATCTTTCCAGTTCATGCAGAGCTAAAGAAATCTCACCGGATTGCATAAAAGCATGTTTTGAGATATGTTCAAGGAACAACTGATTATGGTATGGAATATAAGAAGAATGATAAATCCTTCTTATAGGGATACATCGACTCGCACCATGCCGGATCTATTGATTACAAGAAGTCAACAACATAATACATTTTTCATCTTATATCGGGACCTATCTCGTACATAAGAAAGAAGGAGAATATTATTTCTATCTCATCCACAGAGGTAGAATATCACACTACATGAGGAGCTATGTGTAAAGCGATATGGTTATGTCACATTTTGGATGACACAGGAATTCTGAAAAACAATCACCTATTCTCTATTGTGAGAATTAGAGTGTGTTAAAGCTCGTGCAAAATCTAGTTTTCCATGAATACACAAAGAATATTTAGATTTATTGTCATTTCATTTGAGAGCACATTTTGGAAAATCAAATTCACTTCCAATACTATCCTACGAGAATCACAAGTTGCTGAAATTGTCACAACATCTCTTGAAAAAGTGAAATTTTAACTATTTAGGGGTCACATTTGCAATATTAGCATAGTCTATGTAGTATTTCATTGTAAGACTAGTTGTTATTTTCTTTTCCTTTATTCTCTCATATGGTTTGTAACTACTGCACCTATTATGGGGAGTCTTGTTTATTCACGTACCTATAAATATTGTACATGGTTACATTGTTTAATAGAATAATATAAGAGATATTCAATCTTTTTTTCTCTCTACTATAAGCTCCACATAAAATTTCCAAAAATAATTTTCTCCTCAAAGTGATCCTCAACAAATCTTACAAGCCATTTAAATAATACTTTTCCCAATTTGGTTACATTACCAAAGGTTACAACAATAAATTTCTAATTACAATTTTACAATTAGTTTAATATAAATAATAGTGTCACGACAATTTCTACTCCAATTAAATGCTTTTCACTTTTAATTTTGGAACTACATAATAATGTTCCAAAGTGCTCACAATATTTTACTTATTGATTTATGATTATTATTTTTTAACAAAAAAATATCGTGGATTTTGATACATCACAACACCTATGTTCTTCATGAAAACTACCCCACCAAAAGAGTATGAGAGGTTAGACTTACTTTTGATTTAGAAGAATCATTGAGTTTATGGTTTTTTTCTTTAGGTTTAGGAGAATTTTGAGACAGATAAGGGGTGAAATTTTATTTACCTTTTTGTTTCCCCTTTCCTTTGTGATTAGATGTTATTAATCCCTTTTGAGATTTGGAAGACTCAATATTAGACGATTTGTATTCTTCCTTATTACGTTTTTCACAAAATGTTTCTAAGTTAGGTATTTGTAACATGTTACCTAAATCATCTATGCTAGAGAAAAAGTGAGAAGAAAATATTTTGAATGAACTTCAACATTGATAGAATTAAGTAAACACATACTTAGTCTTTTTATCTCTTCCACTCCCATTCAATTGTGCCAAAAAAAAATTAAACATAGTAAGATAGTATATAATTAATTGAAAACACTTATGATTAAGAGAGTTAATCTCAATTTCAAGTTGCATGGCTCTCATGTGATCCACCTTACCAAATAAGTCATCCAATTTCTCCCATATTATAAAAGGACAATCACATATTTCCAAATGAAACAAAATAATATCACTTACATAAGTTCATATCAAACACATACACTCATATAATTTGCATTGGTACCAAAATTTCTCATATTCTCTAACATGAAGAAGTTAAAGCCCTTAATCATTTGTGTTTAATGATTGTTTCCATTCTTGTTTTCCATGTGCAATAATTATATGTTATTATTGGCTAAATTTTATCTAGTGCATGAGTAAAAAATTACACCATTCTCAAAATTAAAAAGCATAATGAAAGAATCAAGGAATGAAAAAATACCACCTAGATTTGGTACTTTATAATTTTAGTATGTGTTACTGATATGGCACCTTATAATTTTAGTGAGTTTCTCAAAATAAATAGTTCTAATGGAACAAGGATGAAAAAATAAACACTTAAAAAAATGGCTCTCGATTTTGATTTGCATATCAAAAAATACAATATTTTTACTTTGCGATTTAATATTTATTGTTAAAAAAAATTAAAAATGCTTTTTGCCTTATGCTCTTCAAGTTACTTTTCTGGAAAAAACTTTCCTATTATATATCTACAAAATGAAAGAAGAAAAAAGTCCAAGATCGAATGTGAAAACCCCATAAAAACACATAAATTTATTTTCTCGGGAAATTTCCCCCTCACGATTTTTTTGATCCAATGACCTTGGAAATAATTTCCAAGATCCTCAAATTCTTACAAAATATGAAATCTATAAAACAAGAAAAAATAAACCTAGAATGGAACACACAAAACCCAGAAAAACCCAAAAATGGGTTTTCTCACATTTTTTCCTCTAAAAATTACTTTCAAAACCAAGGAAAGGATTTTTAAGATTTTCAAATACTCAAAAGATAGGAAATCAAACAAAGAAAAAAATTGAGAACTAAATGTGCAAAACCCGAAAAACACACAAAATATTTTTCTTAATTTTTTTCCCTAACCGACAAAGATTTCTAAGAAATCGACATGGATTTTTAAAATATTCATCTATTAATTATATAAGAAATCCACAAAAAAAAGAGAAAATTCAGAACTGAAATTGTAAAACCTATAAATTATTTTTCTTGTTCTTCGCCTCACTAGCATGTATTTCCAAGTGGATCTGTTCTTCGATCCACTTTTGCAAAACCAAGAACTCAAATTTTTTTATCTCTGTCGGAAGTTGAGTTTACAATAATTTTTGGGGTTTTACACCTTTTGATGCAATTGAGATCTATGTTTTGCTTAAAAATACACACCGCAACATAATACTAATAAATTATGAAAAACATTAATATTAAAAACCCTTTTTACAAAATAAAACTTACCAAAAAAAAGTATATAGTAAACTCCATCTCTTATACCATAAAAGTAATGATAAGTAGATCATTCCCGCTTATAAAGAACTCGATTCCACTAAAACACCGCACTCAATAAGATGAAATAAATTAACTAGATAAACTTTGCAAAAACCATGGAAAATAAATGAGCAACAATATCATATATTGTTATGGAATTCTATGAAGTACAATGAGAAGGGGCCTTGCTTATGTAGGAAAGGAAGATCAATATAATAACTAATCAAGATCATAGATAGGGCCATAAATCAAGCAAATAAATTTTCATCAAAGAACATGTCAAGACAATAGATTTAGGAAATAACTACATATCAAAGAACTAGTCAATACCATAGATCAAGGAAATAACTATACCTAACAAATAGATAATATCATTCTAATATCTAAATAAGATAAAACAAATCTCCACATATAATTGGTTGAGGATAGAGAGAAAATAATGTAAATAAAGTACCTAGGTGAACATAAAATAAGGTACATACCTAATCTAACATTCACTAGTTGGTATGTTAAGCTAGATGGATGATGCATAGATTGGTACATACTTTAAAGATCACTAATTTATCCTTATATTCTCCTCATTTGGGGAAATACCTCCAATCTCATAACCTTTTGGACAATTCACATAAACTTCTTCTTCAATATAACCATTCAAGAATGCTTATTTTACATCCATATGATAAATTGGCCATTTGTTCTGAGCTATAGTTGCTAAAACCATTCTTATCATGTCCAAGTTTTCTACAGGTGCAAAGATCTCACTGTAATCTACTCCATATTGCTATAAAAAACCTCTGGAAACCAACCTTTCTTTAGGTTTACGTACTTTACCATCAACATTATATTTGGTTTTATAGACCAAATTCACTCATATCACGTCCTTTCCTTCGAAAGATATACCAATTCCCATATCTAATTATTCTCTATTGAGTCTATCTCATCAACCATGGCTTCAACCCAAAATTAATTGTTTATAGTCTCTTCAAAGTATACTGGATCTGCAGCTTTAGAAAACAATGTAAAAACTGAAAAAGCATTAGTTATATCAACATTATAAATCTCACGAAGACTCCTTGTTTTCTGCTACAAAACATTATCCGATAATGTTGTATTTTGTAGTGATGGAGTAACTTCTAGTGTTCTTTCAGTGTCTACCGCATGTTTGAAGATGACTTAAATCTTGGAGATATCTTGGGTGTAGATGGAGGTGTAGCTTATGCTACAACTTGTGGTGCATTTCGAAGATTCAAAGAATATACAATACATTGTTTCTCTATTCTTTCATCTGTCATATCATCATGAGAAATAACTGCTACTACACTGACTATTTTAAACAAACTATACATCTCAGTTTATTATGACCTTTATGATAATTGGATTGAACAACTTGTAATATTTTTTACTCTCTGAATATCCAATAAATATGCATTTTTATCCTTTGTTTTCTAACTTCTTCTTTAGCTCATCAAACACATGTGTGTATGCCACACAACAAAAACTCACAAATGAGAAACATTGTGTTTCCTCTTATTCCAAGCTTGTTGAGGAACCATGTTTCAAAAAAATTTCATTGGACACCTATTTATGATGTAAAAATTTGTTGCTACTACTTTTGCCTAATAATTATTTTAAATATGTTTTTCCTTCATCATACTTCTCGCCATCTCTTAGAGATATTATATAGTGTGAACATTAGATATGATGAATATAATATTATCATGGATTAATGTGAATGTAATATTACATATAGTAAATAGTATTTACTATATGGTAATTAGTAAATTAGTAAGTTCGATAATAAAACAATGAGATATTGTTTTATTATCAATGTTACAATTAATGGTTGAAACCATTCGGGTAGATTGGTTTTATATGCAACCAAAGATTGTTGAGAGGTTACATGTAAAGAAAAAGACATTGTTATGAGAGTTATTACTATGCAGATCCTATATAATGGAGTGTAAAACTATGGGCAATGAATCAAGGTTAATAGAAAATAATTAAAGCTAAATCTATGCTCCTAAACCTATATTTCCTTACAATCTCCATGATGGTTCTATTCTATCTCTCTACTACACCATTCTACCGTGGTGTATAGCTGGTAGTAAAATTCTTGTGTATACCATGATATTTGAAAAAATAAAAAAATATTGGAAACATATTGATCTCCTCTCGCTATTCTCGTAACATTGATGTAGTACCCACTTTTATTTTCAACGAAAGCCTTGAACTATTGAAATATATGAATAGCATCTGATTACTCTGTCAAAAAGAACACACATGTCTTCCTTGTATAGTCATCAATGAATGTCATAAAATATGAAGAACCTCCAATCGAATTTGTTTGCATTGGTCCACATAAATCTTAGTGAACAATTTCAAGTGGTGCACTTTTTTTTCTTATTTTTCCAACTGGGATGGACTCTTTGTGTTGCTTCCCCAAAATAAAACCTTCACAAACTCTATTTGGTTTCTCAATCAAAGGAAAACCTTTCACCATATTTTTTCTGTAATATATTGAAATGAAAAAAATTTAAATGACCAAACCTAAGATTCCATATCCACGATTCATCTTCTTCAACCGACTAAAAATTTGATTCAAAATCCTTAGCTCTAGATTGATCTCAGTATTATGAACTCTAGATGTGGCTGGTATAATATTCAAAGGAAACATTTTGTTGCTTGTCATATTCACTTTAGCAATCACCTGGGTACTTGGAGCTTTATTCATGATCACACATTCATTATTTTTAATGTAAAATCTGTATCCCTTTTGTACCAATTGACCAATGCTCATAAGATTATTCTTCAAACCTACAACATAATAAACATCCTGCATAATATTTTTCTCCCCTTTTTAGTTAGAATGTTGATTGTTCCTCTTTTTTTTTCAATCACTGTATTATTATTCCCAAGGGTAATTTCTATCTTTATTGACTCATCCAAATTAGAAAATAAATCTAAGTTACTTGACATGTGATTATTGTAACCAGAATCCAAATACCACACATCACTAGGACTCTCTTGTGATAGATTACACTCAATAGGTGATGCTTTGGCAATATTTTTGCATGCAATAAACATGGAGCTTGAAGTAGAGATCCCAAATTGATTTTGATTCTTCTTTTTGATCATACTATTTTTCCTGCATTCATAATCATAGTGCCCATATCTCTTGCAATAGTGACACTACACATGCGATTTATCCTATCTCTGACCTGAAAAATGATTATTATTGTGCTCTTGACTATGTCCTCTTCCACTTGAGTTTGATGGAGAACTGTTGCGTCCTTTAGATGAACTTCTTCCTCTACCTCTAGGGCTTAAATTTCTTCTTTATCTTCCATGATTTCCCGATACTTGGGATAAAAATCTTGATCTAAAACTGCATGTGATCTATTCAGCCTTTATTCATGATTTATTAGCGATGCATGCAACTCATCAATTGAAAACTGAATTAGATCCTTGCTTTCTTCAATAACAACTGCCAAATGATCAAATTTTGTAGGAAAACATCTAAGCAGTTTTTCAATAATCCTTGTCTCCTCAATAGTTTCACCATGAGATTTGATTTAATTGACTAAACCAACGACAAAAGTAAAAAATGATTCTATGGAATCAATCTTCAAAGACATATTTGTAAAATCTCTCGTGAAGTAATCAAGCTTGGTGGTTTTTACTTTTTCTTTACCTTGCTACATAAATTGGAGTGTTTCCTAGATAATTTGTGCTTTACTGGCTACTACCACTCTAGGTAGGATGCTTTCATGCATGGCTTGATGAATGAAGAAAAGATATTTTCCATCTTTCTTTCTTAATTCCTTCAAAGTTTCTTTCTATGCCTATGAGTGTATGTTATATGTTGCTGCATTTTTGGGCTCAGTGTACCCATTCTCTATGATTTCCCACACATCCCGGGATATGAATAGTGCCTTCATGGTTAATGACCAATACTTGTAATGCTATTCTATAAATTGTGGTGTTTGCAGACCAGATATAGAATCCACAACATGTCAATTAGAAAACTGCTGAAAACATCCATGCTCTGATACCAAATTGTAGAAATTAGGCACATAAAATAACCACTAACAGAAATAAAATAAAGAATTGCAAATAAAATGTATTATTGAAAACTTAGATTAACACTTTTGTGTATATATTTATTCTTCTAGCTCCAAAACTTAGGCTGAATACACTCTCTTTGAATGTTTTGATATATCAAAATACTTACAATTTCTGTAATAAAAATAGAGCTAAAAGCACATGCTTTTGTGCAATATACAATTTTTATTTATTAGCTTTTCCTAAACTTAAGAACATCTAAAAATAAACTAAAAAATAAAAGCATGTAAAAAACAAACTACCTTTTACTTTTCTAGGGAAAATTACATATTTTCTAACACCAACCTCTAATACCATACTTTAATTATGAACCTTATGATGTCATGATTAATTTTTATCAAAGGAACCATCTATACGATTTCGATTAATCACGAAGAAATACATCACAAAAAGAGACATAATTCTTCATAATGAAGAGTAAGGACTTGTTACAACTTTGTCATTATCAACAAATTTTCTAACTTGTAGCATTTGTATTCCTCCAACTTTCCCTAAACAAAATCTCAACAGACGTAGGATATTTTTTCCTTATAGATTTCCCCCTTCCAAAGATCATCTTAAAATATATTATAGAATTTATTTGACGAAGAATTATTTGATTCCATTTCGAGATGACATAGTTGAGCCATCAACCAGATTTAGAGGTATATAATCTTCTCTTTTTCATGCTTGATTTTGAGATAATTCAAAAATAATATAGGGTGCCTTTATTGTCTTCATATAACTAATTCTGGCCCTAATTTTAGCCCCTCAATCCTTATAAAAATTTAAAATTCAAAGTTATCAGTTGCCCTTCAACCAAGGCTAGTTAGTATTCAAATTGTTGGTTTGTGAGGTCTATTCCTAAATGTGAATAGGAAGTGATGTGGGGCAGTTGAAATTTTTGAACAGGTTGTAGACAGGGTCGTCACTACTCACTGTTGTTAGGAAATTTATTGTTTACATTGGCATATGGATTTTACCGTACAGTGAATTAGTATTTACTTAATGTTGTTATTTAGTTATTTGAATATATTGTTATAACAAAAATATATTTATTTGTTGCAGCCATGTATCTACACCAGGTAAATTTTTTATTGTCACTTCTTATTTTGTAGGAAGATTTTTAGCTATATCTATGGCTATATAATAGCCGGTGTAATAATGCAGAGTGTGTGCAGAATAAAATAATTATATTATTATAAGGTGTTCTATCTGTGCAAATCTAGTTTATATTTTATATTTGGTATCAGAGCATTTGATGATCTTATGTCTGTGAAAAATGAGAGTCTAGAGAGATTTCAAATATTTTATTATTATATTAGCTTTGTTGGCATGCATTGTCAGTTTGAATGACTGTGTCTTTATCTCAGAGTATTTTTTAGTCTTCAATGTATTAATATCTGTGCAGTTTGGGGATTTAGATTCTTTTTTGTGGATTGAGTGATGATCATGTAGCCAAGAATCTTCTATACTTAAGAGGACGAGCTTGCTAAATATTTGGTGATTGAATACAAGATTGAAGAGTTAAAAGACTACAATCTTCACTGCTGGGAACACCCAACAGTGAGAACCATGGAGATATCATTCAGAGATCAGTTTGTGGATTTAATATCTGCTAATATTGGTGAGACGCTTTTGTGCATTCAGAAATTGATTAAAATAATCTCATAGCGGTTTCATAAGGGAAAAGCGGCGGTAGAGGCAGAGGCATGATATTATTGTACTAATTTCTGAGTCTCTGGATGAAGGATTAGGCCATTCTTTCTGCTCCATTAGGCCTATGGAAGATGAGAAAGAAAATCCCACCACTCTCTATCCCAAGATGAGCTCGTTCCAGTCGCTCAAAAGCATTCAGTCTCTAAATCACTCCATTATGTTGACTATCATTACGGATGCCTCCTTTTCATGAAGACATCTAAACATGTAAGTGACTACCTGATTGTGATCATTCATGTGTCTGATTCATATTTTGTAGGGCTTCAAAACTGGCATTGGATTTTTGAGTTTGGCATTGAACTTCACACCTACCAACGAGCTCAAGTTATCCCAATTCACATTTATAATTGATGCATAAAATCACCACCAACATTCATAAGTCCTTTATATTGACGGATTCAATATTCTAAATTGGTGTTATGCAATTTTTAAGTATGAAGTCTGTACTTTCTATTGAAGAAAAAAACTATTAGTCATCAATGTTTGGTCTTTCATATCATTTTCCCACATTGCATGACACAATTGACTAACTCATTATATTGAATCATATTGTCAAATATTTTAGTCATGGAGAAATTAAGTCATATTGAAAAGTTTGAGGGAAAATATTTTCATACTTGGAAAGTTTGGACCCAATTATTTTTAATCAACAAAGATCTTTGGGATATTGTTGATGGAAAAATAAAGAAACTGATGGATGCAGATGAAGCAGCAAAATGGGAGAGAAGAGACTGAAAATCCATACAAATCATTGGATTGGGACTATCTGATGCTTATTTGCATCATATAGATTTGTCTAAATCCTCTCATACAATTTGGAAAACATTAAACAAATTGTTTGGTTCACAAGATGGAAGTGCAATGATAGCATTCAAGAAAATATAGTTCAAGATCAAAATTGAAGAGGGTGACACATTGTTAGAGAACATTAGTAAGTTTCGATCCATTTCAAATTAGTTAGTTGGAATTAAAATAGATGTACCTGATGATGATGCAAAGGTTGTTTTATTGAATAGTATGCCAATAAGTTATTCTAATATGGTTTTTACATTGAGTAAAATTAATCCTAGTTTAGAAGATCTCATTTCTTCTTTACTTGAAGAAGAAAAAATAATTATGATTGTTGAACCAGAGGAAACTACAATGTATGGTAGAAACAAGAAAGAAAAAGCATTTGTTAAGAAAAAATCCAAATATGGTTCAACTTCCAAAGGTACAAAGAAACAACTTACCTGTTACTATTGTAAAAAATGGTCATATATCTACAAATTACAGGAAAAGAGCACAAGATTTACTTGATGGGAAACTGCAAGATAATGCCATGACTACTAATGCAGAAGGAGACGATAAAGAGGAAGGAAATACTTCTTGTACAGAAAATAAAAGTGATGAAAAGTATCTCTACTAGATAATTGTTGGGATGGAGGATGAATGCAATGGAGGTCAGGTAGGTTATTCAAGGACCTCTAGTAAGTCATCAACATCGTGGCCACACTTATGCTTTGTGATGACCTTTCTTTCATTGTGTTGTGAGGATTTTTGTGTTTCAAAGTGTGGTGTGAAAAAATAAGAATGTTAGGTTTATTATTACTTACCTATATATTAATTATGCATTTCATATTAATTAATGTATTTATTAATTATATGGTTATAAACCATATTATTGTTTTTTATTCGAACAATAAAAGTGTTGTTATATTGTTTTAACAATATAATTGTTTGGTTGTAGTTATGCTTCCTGACGTAATATTGGAAGCTTATGTAGTATGGAATATGGTTGCACTGTGCAACTTAGTTTCTTGTTTGTATTTGGTATGCAATTTCTATAAATATTGCAGCCAATTCTTTGTAATGTTAGTTGATTATGATTAATAAAAACATTAGGCTTCCGTCCTGTTTACATTTGGTACCCAGTGAGAATCGGACTGTGAAGGAGTGAAGGAGAGAGCAGCTGAGATAGAGGAGTTTTGGAGAAGTGTTTGCAACATCGGGAGAGCACATGCAGCCTCCTGCAACCTCCGAGCCTCATCCCTACCTTCTCACATCCTCTTCTTCCTTCTAGGTGTTTGGAAGGAAAATTTTTTTGCACGAGTGCACCCAACACTAGGAAAAATTTGTTGCAGGTATATCTATAAAAAAAAATTCCCCAATAGGGGTTTTACCTCTAATAGCAGAGGAGATCTTAGCTATTGCTATTGTAGACCGAGCTCACACCACATCGAGTTGAGGCATACCCTGTTTGGTGGATTGATCCCACACTGACCGAGCTATCTCATACAAGCGACTGAGTTGTGTTACACTTGCATTGGGTGAGTTGTTGCAAATATTGGCATTTAAATATTGTCTAGTTCCATTGTGTACCACTATGCCCTAGTTTTATATTGTGACCGAGTTGTGAAGGATAAGCAAATGTCCAAATCAGGCCAAGTTGGATACATCTATGAGCTAATTCAAGCCATCTATCAACGATTCATAACATGTAAAAGGGAAGATCTTTTTGCAAAGTGGGAGAGACATATCTTGTCTTTGGTTGTATTTACCAAGGTCTGATATGTGGATTGAGTTGTATGGACCGAGCTCCTATTAAAATAAAATCAGTTAAAATTTGATGTGATCCTGGCATGTGGAGTCCCCTGTAAACTACTTCACATCAAATCCAAGTGAATCTACCTCCATCACATCCTCACCATGCTTGACTTGCACACAAAAGACCTTCAATGACGTCTCTGCTCCATGAGATCAAACAATCCACATGCACCTTCAACTACATTGCAAAAAAGAAAACAAATCAATAAGAAATTGGTGACAAACAAAAAATAATACAAGCGGTGGTATTATATTCCATCCTCATGCAAAACTGTGGCAACAGAGCAAATCGATGAGAAAAATCAAAGAACAACGAAAGGAAATACAAAAAAATGGCTTAATCAACAATACAAAGAGGCGTGAACCTAAAGTGAAGCAAAAGAGATAAATTCACTTCAAATCTGGTTTTTCGCATACGTGAGACCTAACCACCCTTCTCCAAGAAATATCAACATGGAATCCTCAAATTGGTTCAGAGTTCTTTCCAAAGGTTAGTTTGAATTTGAATTCATTAAATATCATATTCTTCATTTTGTGCATGAGCGCTCATAGAGCCTAGTTGGACAAGGAGAAAGGTTTAGAGATGAGAGGTGCATGGCTCAAGAACAACACAAATTTTCAAACTTATTGAAATTTAGTGAAAAATTCTAAACCCGCCAGATTTAGAGGGTATTTTAGCGGGAGAAACACCTCTATTAATTTAGTGAGAAAATCCCTAATTTAGGGTAAAATTATTTTTTTCCTCCACTAGACTGTTTCTTCATTTTGGACATTTTTGGAGAAAGGAATACCATCCAAAACCTCATCTTGGGCCTTTCTAAATGGTTTCGGCATTTTGGGTCATTTTGGGCTCTGGAGGCCACTAGGGCCTGATAAACAAAAAAAAATCTTGGCTTTCAATTTTTCCATATTTTTGAATGTAATTTGTATATCTTGCATTATATTTTACTAATTTATAGCCTGCCATACCCAACTAAAAACTTGTAAATCTTGCTTAGAAAGCTGCAAAATTGTAATAAAAAATAGCTAAAAATTGGTTATGTAACACTCACGAGATCCTAGATCTCATTCGCAGCGTTCAGTATATACGGTGCCTCTAGGAAGCACTTACGACTAAAGTTGTCACAACTCTTTTGCACTTAACACCTAATATAGCTGCAACAATATCATCTGGGCATCAACCCTTTAAATCGATGGTGAGTAATAAGGTCATAGTGCACACACTATGAACCATCCCATCCATCTGTGAACGATTGCATGATATAAATCTAGACTGAGAAATTATCTGAGTATATAGAGAAGTTGCGCACACTTATGAGGATATTTCTTTGAGCCAGTGTTAATAATCGCATAGACCCCATAAGTACTATCTTGGTACCATTTATTGAATTATTTCAAGTATGTTAATGCCTCTTTCACATACCGCACTGGGTATATAGAAAGGGTGAGCTTCTTCCACATACCGCTAGGTATATCGGAAGGGCGTGTATATAGAAAAGTTTGGTATATCGGACTGATGGTATATAGATTGGGAGACCTTATACCTGGAGTGATAAGAGCTAAACCCTATCAGTGATCTCTGCAAAATGGGCACTAATGCCCCCATATTTTTTCTTCTGGATTCATAATTAGTCAGAGGAAACAACTATGTTGCATGGAAGAATAAAATCAAGACACAACTTGAGTTTGAATAAATATGGCCTGTTGTGAATGGTACTCTGACCAGATCAACTACTAAGACAACAAAACAATAGTAGTTTGATAAAGTAGATCAGAAGGCCAAACTCATCATCTTATTTGGAGTATCCGATGATGTACAACCCCACATTCGAGATTCCAAAACATCCAAAGTAGCGTGGGATAAATTGAGCACAGATATGAGGCCAAGAACAATAATTTTATACTGAATTTGTAGAGTCGATTACACACATTAAAGTTAAATTAAAATGAAACAATATAAGATTTGCTAAGAAGAGTTACAAATTTAAGGGCTTCACTTCTAGCCCTAGGAGAACCGGTCACAGATGATGCTCTTGTTCCCATTGTTCTAAGAGCACTCCCCTCTTCTTACCACATTTTTGTCACAACACTAAATGTGTCAGATACGACAGTTGGTTTTGACAAGCTAGTAAACCTACTGCAACAAGAGGAAGCAATGCACAATAAGGATGATGAAGAGGAGCAGAAACTGTCTTCACATCAAAAATGGAAAGGAAAAGGTAAAGGAAAACCTAATTCCTATCTAAAATCCCAAAATCAAAATCAGTATCAAGGGGATAGAAATCAGAAGAAGCAATGTCCAATCTGCAAAATATGACATAACCAACACGATTGTTGGTATAATACTTAGAAGAAAGTTTCATCAAGCAACTCTGGACCTCCACAAAAATCTAATAAGTGACATTCTAACTACAATCAAAGGTAGAAAAAGGGGAACTGGAAAATAATACCCCACCAAGTAAGGTAATATTGTTGAGTAACAAAACGATCGGATAGTGAAGACTTCTTGTTCGCTGCTTGATCAAGTTAACCATCCACGTCATCTAGTGATTTTTGGTATGTTGATTTGGGGGCCACTCGACACATGACCAGCCAAAGAGACCGGTTTATTTCAATGAGGGACATGCCATCAAAAATCATGTTTCATTGGGAGATGATTCTTTGTATATAGTTCGAGGGGATTGGGAACATTTCTCTACCCTTGGTTCTTACAAATTCGGACTATCGGATATCCTATATGTCCCCTGGGTTGACTAAGAATATTCTTTCGGTTAGTCAACTCCTAGATAAAAACCTAAAAATTGAATTTGATAGTCAATCCGGCAACAAAACATGTTTGATTCGAGACAAATCAAGAGGCACAAAAATAATTGCAAAATCCTCCAATGTGGGACGCATGTTCCAACATGATTTTGTTCATAGAGATGATCAAGCACTTGTGGCTAAGAACTCCACCTCAAAGCATAGTTTTGGCATCGATATTTGGTCATTTTAAGTTTCAAATATCTCGAAACACTTCACCGGCGTAATATGATACATGGGCTGTACCATCTCTTGAGAAAGGATACAAACAACATTGTCCCGACTACCTAGCAGGAAAACAACACAGAGATTTATTCCAAAGGAGTACATTTTGAGTTCATGGTAAAATTGAACTAGTTCAGACTGATCTTTGTGGTCTGATGCATCCAAGTCATTCTAGATTCCATGACTTCATGCTTTGTGTTGATGTCTATTTGAGAAAAATGTGGATTTTCTGTCTTCACAAGAAAAGTGAAGCGTTTGAGAAAGAATCGATTGTCACATCGAACTCTCCACTCGAGATCGAGGGAATTCACCAGATCATGAGTTCAAAGACTACCTAAACACTCATGGATTTGTCCAAAATTCCTCCTCCACACACACCACGAGAAAAATGGTGTTGTTGAGAGAAGAAATTGTACTATCATGGAAATGGTGAGATGCATGATCGATGATTCCAGGACTTGCAAAGACATTACAGGTAGAAGCAAAAACACAACAGCTTTATTTGTTGAAGAGAGCACCCACAATTGCTCTTGAAGGAGTAACACCACAAGAAGCATGGTCAAAACGAAACCATCTATTGCACACGTCGAGTATTCGAGTGCAAAACAAGCATGCACATACCCAAACAGAACAAAAAGAAATTGGACATGAAGTCACATAAACTTGTCTTCATTGGGTACAGTGAAGAGACTCTTGGGTATAGATTGATGGATCCTAAGACCGAGAAAAGTCTACACCAGTAGAGATGTTGAGTTTTTGAGAAGAAGGAAGCAGAGACTCCTCCAAAGTCACAAGATGTAGATTTTTCACCTATTGTAATAATTAAAGCTCATGTTCCCTCGAAAAATGAAAGTGATGATGGGGATGATAGTGTTGATCAAATAGAACCATGACCCATGGGAACAGGTTCGATGTAGGCCTAAATGGTGTACAAGTACATTACGAGATGCAAGAATGGATGCTCCACTTTGGATACATCCACCCCTGGACCACCGATCGGTGATAAAGCAAGATAATAAGTTAATTTTGTCTTGATGAGTAGAGTTATTGAATCTGATGAGCCCTCTACATTCTAGGAAGCCCTATAGTCAAAATCTTGGAAAGATGCCATGGATTCTGAATATCAATTAGTGATGAAGAATAACACTTAGAAGCTTTTCAATCTTCCACCAGGGAAGAAACCCATTGGATGAAGATGGATATTTAGAACAAAGTACAAAATATATGGGACAGTGGACAAGTATAAAGAAATACTTATAGCAAAGGGGTATGCACAAAAAGAAGGCATTGACAATGAGAAGACATTTTCTCCCATAGCTAATATCAAAACAATCAGGATGATCTTTTCTCTAGCTGCATAATTTGGATGGAAAGTCCACCAAATGGACGTAAAAAGTGCCTTCCTAAGTGGATATTTACAAGAAGAAGTCTACATGACTCAACCTGAGGGATATGTACTACCCGGTCAAGAAGCAAAGGTTTACTGAGACTCAAGAAATTTCTGTATGGTCTCAAACAGTACCCCGGGCATGGTACATCAATATTGATGAGCATCTAGTAGAACATGGATTTGTTATAAATCCATACGATCCCAATCTTTACCTCAAAAAGCAAGGGGGGAGATTGTGATTTTCGTTGTCTATGTCGACGATCTAGTCATCAATGGTAGTTCAGTGAGGATGATCGATGCAATGAAGAAAGATCTTAATCAATCGTTTGACATAAGCGATCTCGGTCGATGAATTACTATCTTGGATTGGAAGTATGGCGAGAAAGAGAATCACATTTTTGTATCTCGGATGAAATATACTAGGACAATGCTCAAGAAGTTGAGGATGATGGATTTCACACCGGTTGCTACACCTATGGAGAACATATTACAATTATCTCGTTTAGATACATCTCCTAAGGTAAGTGCCACTCTATATCGACAGATTGATTGGGAGTCTCATTTACCCGACCTACACTAGATTGGATATCAGCTTTGGAGTGAGCTATCTATCTAGGTTCATGCAGCAACCCAAAGTTTATCATTGGAAAGAAGAAAGGTGCATTTTGAGATATCTCAAAGGATCAGTGGATCTTGGTTTAGAATACAATAAGAATGACAACTTATTCTTGACTGGATATTTGGATTCAGATCATGCAGGTAACATTGATGATAGAAATTCCACTTCTCGATTTGTATTCTTTATGGGATATAAACCAATATCATGGGGAAGTAAGAAAAACACTTCATTTCTCTCTCTTCCATAGAAGTCGAGTATCATTTTGTAGGAGAAGCTATCTGGTGAAGCGATTTGGCTACGTCGCATACTAGAAGGACTTGGAATACCACAGAAAAACCGACCACCATGTATGTTGAAAATGAAGGTGTTCTCAAACTTTTTCGCAATCTAGTTTTTCACGAAAGAACAAAGCACATTGAGGTACATGTACATTTCATACATGAACATGTGTTGAAGCACAACATCCAGCTTCAATTTTTTCCAACAGCTGAACAATGAGCAGATATTTTCACAAAGTCACTTGCACGTGACAAGTTCGAGTTGTTCAGAGAGTTCCTCTCCTCATCCCTTGAGACAATGCACAATTAAGGGGGGGAATGTTAGGTTAATTATTATTTACCTATATATTAATTATGCATTTCATATTAATTAATGTATTTATTAATTATATGGTTATATCTAATTATAAACCATATTATTGTTTTTTATTCAAACAATAAAAGTGTTGTTATATTGTTTTAACAATATAATTGTTTGGTTGTAGTTATGCTTCCCGGATGTAATATTGGAAGCTTATGTAATATGGAATATGGTTGCACATGTGTAACTTAGTTTCTTGTTTGTATTTGGCTATGCAATATCTATAAATATTACATCCCATTCTTTGTAATGTTGGTTGATTCTAATTAATAAAATTTTTAGGCTTCCACTGTTTCTGAAGAAAAGATGATGTAAATTCCTGTTCACTTGAGAGTATTCCTCTTGTAACCCCTTTTATAGAAACATTGTAAAATATTATTGTAGTAATCATGATGTGAAGGTTATTGGTAAACCATGAAAAATAATTTTATAAGGTTGTTGGTGAACCTCTAAAACCAATTTTGAAAGGTTATTGGTACACCTCCAAACCAATTTGATAAGGTTGTTGGTAGAAGCCGAGAAAAACCATCGATTGAAGAAATGTGCATTGGCACATGTGTGAGTTTTGTGCATGCCAAATGTTGCACAGTTGTGAAGTTGATCATGAGCACATAGAGGTGGCACGCTATATTAAAAGAACGAGATATGTTTTACCATGTAAACAATGAGGGGGAATGTTATGAAATTTATTGTTTACATTGGTATATGGGTTTTACTATACGATGAATTATTATTTACTTACAGTTATTATGTAGTTAATTGAATATATTGTTATAACAACAATATATTTAATTGTTACACCCGTGTATCTATACCGGGTAATTTGTTATTGTCACTTCCTATTTTATAGGAAGTTGTTTACCAATACCTATGACTATGTAATATCATGTGATATATTCTGAGTGTGTGCGAGAATAGAAGAATTCTATTATTATTTCTTGTTCTATATGTGAAAATATGGTTTATATTTTAGAAGCTGTAAATTCTAGAACTCTAGAACAGAGAATGGACATGAGCACCCAATGTAAAGGCGAGACATGCCTAGGTGTTGGTGATTTTATTTGGACATTGGTGACTAGTAAAATATTAGGAACTACTTTCTTCTTTGTTGCAAGGGATTCACTTTGGTGATTCATGTTGGTCACCCAATATTCTCTCCTTGATCGTTAAAGAGACATGTAACCTACGAGAAAGAATTTCACCTATAAATACCCACAAACCACATCAAACCTAAATGGGAAAATGTAGAATGGAGAGTCAAAGTGACCCCAAAAGTCACATGAGTAGTGAACTTATGATCGAGAATGTACTACATATCATAATTTATGTATGTAATTCCTAGTTATAAGACATATATATATATATATATATATATATATATATATATATATAAAAAAAAATTTATAAAAAAAGATGAAAATAAGACGGAATGCATGTTGGCACTGGTTGGGGATTATTGGTGCTAATGGAGTAGGTTTTGGAAAAGGGAGGTGGAATAATTGAATGTGTATTAGGTCGGATGGAGACGTCGGGGCAAGAGATTGGCAGGGGTATGGGTGTCGTGAGATCTTTTCAAACTGTCATTATGCTTGACAACAATACAATAAATCTTGTTGTCATATTTTTAGTTCTGAAATGCTCCTGCAAATATGTATACAAGTGTGGGAATGTGCACTTGGACATGTGCCAAAAACATGAGTGCAGGAACTGGGAATGGATTTCCATCAAACCATAAATGGTAAAGGAATTTTTAAGTTATTGTTGTTGCAAATGCTCTAGCGATTGTGTATACGAGAATGTGGAACCTCTCACAAGGTAGATGATCCATTTGGTAGAATGTGTTTTTTAAAAATTAAAAAAATAAAATGTGGGTTATTGTGGACAACGTGGACTGCAGGATATGGACTAAGTGGATGTGTTGAAAATGGGTTCATTGAAAAGACTTTATATATTAAAAGCAAAAGAAAAATGTATGGAACCAAAATGAAATTACTTCCATGATGTTGTTTAGTTCATTGGAGTTGTTTTTATTTTCTGATCCACGATATTCAGCGCTTCAATGTACTGGTTTTAAGTATGTAATGACATTTGTGATCGCATTATATTTATCCCCTAGAGTTTTCATCTAGTATATATCGCACACCCATTTATATTGGAGATGAGTTTGGGTTGGGTTGTTTCTTATATTGTTGTTTCCCTTCATTGCTTTCCAAATCCATTTGTAGAGATGATGATAAAGAAACACCTTATCCAAAGATAGTCTCGGCCTATGGAAAACTACAAGTTTTGGAACAGGGTATGAATAATATAATATGGTTTTTGGTTATATGTTGTAGTTGCAAGTTCCCGATAGACATATATGCAAATGAGGGAGCATTCAGATGGCTCACCAACTGTTTGACATATTGCATAATGAAAATGTGGTCTCATGGATTGGGATGACTACTTGAAAAGCACAAAATGATGTTTTGATGAGACATGGGTACACAACTAATGGCTTAGGTTTTCACGTGACTATCTGTCATCATGTGGCAACAATGGTGGTGTCAAAATATCGTGAGTTTAAACCACCTTGATACCTATATACCCAATTCTCTCATCGTTCCCGGAATGGTTCATCTCACCTTGTCCTTAATAATTCTCTTTCCTTACTTTTACTTTTATGTGAAATAAATTTAAAACCTTGGAGTATCTACTTTAAATTATTTTATATAAACTTGTTTTGTAAAAATTACAAATTTTTTTGGCACTTATGTAACCCAAATAGCACTTTGTAGACAATCTTAAAATGAAACCCCTCCTTCGGACATAATATGGAAAACTTTGTAACTAGACTCTTAACGTGAAATAATAAAACTCCTCATGTTTTACATTACCGACCTATAATTTGATCATCATCCATGGTTGCAAAAATAACATTATGCACTACTAGACCTTGGGTATCAAAATTTGGTTGTTGTATCTATTGGTATTGGCAAGAGCTAGATGATTCGTCAACTAAAACAACCTTTATGTCTACCTTGTAAAGTTAGAAAAATGTAATTTCCAAAGACTTGCAAAACAACATTCCGAGCCTCGTAAAAGAGATGGAAAGTGTCGTATGTGTTCCTATTACATAGAGAGTCACGTAAAGCATTAGTTTGACCACATTTTACCATTTTCTCTCTTTTATTCTCTCCTCTAGGAGCCTGTTACCTTGTTTTGTAATATTGGGAAGTTGTCAAAATTAAAAAGTTGTGTTTCATATTGGGTAGGCTTTGTTTGAACCACTGACAACAAAATGCTTATCCTTGTTCGCAAACCTCTAATATTTTTACTAGACAATTTCCTAGAACATTCTGTTTACGGAAAAACACGCTTCTTGACAGTTTAGAAAAGGAATTTTTTAGGTCTCTAGTCATAGTTTGAATAGGTCAAACTTGACCAAATACAAATAGTGGCTTTAGAAAACCCATCGCCGTTTAAAAACTGTTTGTCGGTTCTCAATCATGTCAATTCTGGTGAATTCTCCATATATAGGGGAACTTGTAATAAATTTATCGTTGCACACTCCTTTACCAAATGTTAGTTTTGGATGTGGTTTTCTGAGCCCTTGAGAAAACTTTTGATCATTTTTAACTAGGTCAATTATGACCGATGGCCTCGGAAAAACGCCACCAATCATAAACCATTTATCGATTCTAAATTTCTCTAGTTCCTTTGAATTCTTGGTGTATAGGAGGACATGTAAAAATTTACAGGGTGTTTTTTTGCATCCGAAGAAAATGTATAAAAGTGGTTTCTTAGCCTCGAGCGTAAATTGAACGGTTTTGCGGCTAATAGGAAAACAACAAAAGGAAAGTTGTAGGACCCTAGTCGAGTTACCAAACCACTGTGGAAACTTGTTGACACTTGTAACTAAATTTTTGGAAATATATCTTGTGGCTTATTGTTTTAAATTTAACTTTTGGGAAAAAAGTATTTCTCTCTCTTCACTACTGTTTCTCTCTCCTTGGTTAAGAAATGAAGTGAACTGAAATGAAATAAATTTGTGTCTCTATCCCTCTCATATTGAATGAAAATTGTTATTAATATTATTACATAAATAGGAAACTAAAAAATATTAATTATGCTAGATCTAGGTGGATTCCATGCTTGTAATTTATCGTTGATTTCATGCTCATGTGGTTTTGCGGGATAGAACTGAGATGGCAAAAATGTGTGGTGTAATTAATTGTTCATTATTATAATTTATATATGTTATTGGAAAATGTTTATATGTATAATTTATTTCTATGTTAAAGAAATTTATATTTGAAATTTGGTAATATGTATGAGATGCTAGATTTAGGAATCCCTTGGGAGATGTCTATTTAATCATAGGTGTTATTTTGATTCGAGTTACATATGGTAAAAATTTCTGATATGTATGTTAAGTGAAATCGAATTTAATATCTTATTGTGCATTCTCTTTGTGAAATTTGTAATGAAATCTCAAGATTGTTGTGTTATTTAACTAGAAAATATAGAAAAGAAACCTAAATATAACATCGACTTGAGTTTAAAACTAGTGCATATCTACCCTTATTGCATGATCATTTTAACATAGAAGAAACTAAACCCATAAAATGAAGTTAAAATTTAACTATTGATGGAACCTTCTAGTTTAAGTAAACAAGAGCCCAATTTTTAGTTTTCATCATAGTGAGCATCTTTAAAGACATCATCATGAACCCGACGGTTAGGAATGACATAATCAAACTTTATCCGGAGTATGTAGTTCCCTTCCAGGATTGTAAATCATGTTGGTGGTAAGGAGAATGTGTATTGCAGCATGTTCTATGCCTAAAGTGACTACAAAATCATCGGTAAGAGGAATTCCTTCTAATTTTATTTCTTTACCTTTGAATTATTCAAGAAGGAGAAGATTTGGTAATACTTTACCTTATAATAGTTTTTGTTTTTGATAACCCACCTCCTAATATTCCTCCACCAAGTATCAATTTCTCTATTCGGATCCTGAGTTTTCCAATGGCTATTCAACCACCGAGGAATTTTTGACCTTTACTAATGGCAGCCCATTAGTAATCCCAGATTATCATGATATCCCTAATGCTTTTATGAAACATTTTCCATTATTCACTTTGGTGAAAATCAGGTTACACCTACAGAGCACATTAAAGGTGTTGCGGCCTTATGTGCGGTTCATAATATCACTCATGAATATGTACCTTTAACACTTTTAGTTGTATCCCTTAAAGGACAAGCCTTACATGGTATAGAAATTTAGAGATTGGAAGCATAAGAACTTGGGATAATTTAGGTGATAAATTGTTGAAACAGTTTAGGGATAAGTGAGATCATTTATCCCTCATAGAATAGTTATCTAGCATTAGAAGATATCCTCATGAATTTATGTCTAGTTTCAACATTCCTTTTTCCAGATCTTGGGAAAGAATCCTAGCAAGTGTTAATCCTTAAGCTAATCATGCTTTTCTTTATTATCTTAGAGCATTAAACATTGATATTTCAACTATGATTTAGTCCATGGGAGGAGAGACTCTCCCAGTAGCTTATGATATCACCATCCAAGCTGAAAATAGATTATTCAAGATGGCAAGTTAGCTCCAAGGCATTCAATTCCTTTTTTGGTAGATTTAGCTCCTATCCCACATCCTATCACAATCATAGAACCTGTTATTTCATCCCCATGAGATGACTTTTTCAAGCTTTACGGACTATGGGAAATAATTTGAAGTCAATTGAAAATAGACTTATCTTTGCTTAATAGGCCTTATCAAAGCAAAAAAAAACAAAATAGGTAGCCTTACCAGCAACATAAAAATTATAGGCAGCCTTATCAGCAAAGGTAGTTTGACCCAAAGGCTCCTAGTTCATCTAATTCTTTAGTCCCAATAAATATGGTTACAAAAGAGTGGTGTTAACGTTGTAATCAACCTCATTCAGATTGCTAGTTTCCCAAATACTTTTCTGAATATAAGTCTTGTTGCACAACCTCAATCTGAGACATTGTTCATGCCACAAATGGAGGGTGGGAAACAAGATACTCAAATTGAAGGCACCTAAATAGAAATTAGTCAATTTTAGTGAGAATGATTTCATTGCACTTATTACTAGCGCTCAAGACAATGTTGCGAGAATGTAAAAAACAACAAAATATGCCTATTATGTCGGGGTAAGTGCAGAAAGTTGGGGACAATTAAGTGGACATCAAATCTGAATTTTAAATCAAAAAGACAAAACATCAAATTTAGTCTTGATTGCACTTGAACCATGTTGAAAAGTAAAAATATGTCATAAAAATGGTACCATTGCGTAGGGGAGATTTATTAGCTTTGTATAAATATTGATTTTAAAGTGAATATAATAGGATAAATATCATTTTATAACTTTTTACTAATAGTAGGTCTTTAAGACACTATTTCCCATGAATGTTTATGTCTACGTTTAAGACTGTGAATTTTGTTTCACTTGTAAGAATGTGATAAAACTTATACCATCCCAACTGTGGTGAAATTATATACATGTTCAAAAAAATTTATTTGATTTCAATAATTTTTGATGAAGTTATGGTGGGCAAACAGAAAGTGCTCTATTTTCTTTATGTTTTCAGACCACTTTCATGGAAAAAATGATAAAAAATAAAATATTGCTAAAAAATACAAAATAAAATCTTTCCCAAGATAGATATCAGTATCTAATTTCTCACCAAAGGAAAATATATATATATCAATTTTTGGTCATCGAAATCGTGGGAAAACGGACTACAATCTTATAGGCATTTTTAAAAAAAATAGCAAGTCATTGAATTTTGAGTGTTTAATATAGCTAAACTTGTCCAATTTTTAAAAAAATTAGTAGTTTAGAAACTAGATTCCAGATGCTATGATTCATATTGATATATGTTTTTCTAATTTTGAGTGTATGCATTTCTAATAATCCCTACAAGTTGATATTATGTTGTTATTTGCAATATGACGTCCACTTATGACCCCTTTTTGTCCCCTAACTTCCCTGCACTTACCCACCAACCCTTTGAAAAAAAAACTATAGGATCAAAACCAGCTAATAGTGTTGTTGTTCCGCAAACAACAACAAGTGTTCCATCTTGTAAAGAACAAAAAAAATAGCTACAACCTGATCCAAGAATGTTATTTATACCTCAGATATCAAAATCAACTAAAGTAGAATAAGCTTTACTTAAAGCCTATGCTAAAAAAGCAAGAGAATCTATCTCTAAAACTGTTTCTTCTTTTAACATTGTTAATGTAATGAAAAATCATAATGTTACAATCTCAATGTGGAATGCTCTAACTATTCAAGGACAACAAGATTTACTTTCTCATGAACTTGCTAAGTTGTATATTTCTTCAAAAACAACAAAAAAGGAAGTTCAGAAAATAGACATGGTCCTTGTAATAATGGAATAGGACCACATTAAAGAGGTTAAATGGATGGTTCAAAAAGTTTAAAATGATCATGACATCAAGAATCCACCACCATTTTATTTGTCACTAATTATTGGAAAACATCTTGTTCATAACTGTATGGTAGACAGTGGTGTAAGAAGAACAATTATGCCAAAAGAAATTGCAGAAAATTGGGTTTGCATTATGAACCTACAAAAAGAATGTCCTACAATTGGGTTGAAACTGCAACCAATACAGTTAGTGTCATCAGAAATCTAGAGGTAACATTGCATGCTTTCCCAAATTTTTCCATTCTGCAAGATATTATTGTTGTAGATTTACCTCCTTACTTTGCTATATGTTTATCAAGATATTTCACAACAAAAATAAGAGGTTATCTCTCTTCAGATTGGTCTTTCTTATTTTTCACTACATGTTATGCAACCAAAGTTACTCTCAATTCAGAATGTTTGGCTATATTTCACATTGAGCCTCACATTTATAATGTATTAGCTAATTATGCAGCCTTAGACTAGTCTGATTTTGATAATACAGCTCATGTTTCAGCATTGGATGGTGTTTCTAACCTTTTTATGGATTAAAAGAAACATGAAGAACATTCTCATGGTCCTTTCAAATAAGTTTAAGAACATTTATTTGGTGTGTATTGCTTGAATGAATAAAACACACCAATTCCCTTGTTTCCCGAAATAAAAATGCATAAGGGATTTGGAAGCTTCATTTTGATGAAGCTAAAAACAAAAAGGACAAGGAGTAGGTTTGATGCTCACTTTCCTAAAAATGAAAGGTATTTTTCAGATTTGAGTCTCCAATTTTCATGCACTTGTAATGTGGCTTAATATGAAGCGTTTATTCATGGCTTACTTTGGGCTAGAAAAAGAGGTATTAGCATGCTACAATTTTTTTGTGATTCTGAGTTGGTTATTAATCAAGTAATAAACTTCAATTTTTGTAAGAATCCATTAATGAAGTCTTATAAACATAGAGTTTTAGACTTAATGGAAGATTTAGAAGATATTAATATCCAATCCATTCCTAGACATAAAATAAGCATGCGAGATAGACTTGCAGCAAAGAATCGGTGCTAGTTTTGAAGTTACTGGAATAGATTGAAAATAGAAAGATTCAACCTCATATAAAGTTGATTGTCAGGCCTTCTATACCTGATAATGATTTTAATTGGCAAGTTTTTTAAAATGATGAGTAGCTCTGCAGGTTTTTACATCAAGAAGCTAAATTTATTACGGTAAATCAAGATAAATTACAACGCTTGTATGGTGAATGAGTTGTTTAGTTAAAGATGAATAAACTACCTCAAGGCTTGTTCACATTACAAGACATCTTCAACACAAATGACCAATTAATGAATTAAAAACTAATATGTCAACACATGCTTTGATAAATATGAAGAGATCACGATTGATGAAGGTAAAAATGTATTTCTCGAAAGGTATTCTCATTAGCTGAATAGCATTCCTTTATTGATCTTTGAAAATAATTTAAATATTTTTTCAATTGGAGATAACAAGACACGAAAGGGTTTGATCCTAGCTTGGTACAACATACTATTGAATTACAGCCCAATTCAAGCCAATTAGGCAAAAACAGAGGCTGTAAATCCTAAAATAGAACCTCTAATGAGGAAAGAGTTATCTAAGTTCATCGAATCAAGTATTCTATTTCCATTTAAGAATTCAATCTGGGTAGCTTATCTTGTTCCAGTTTGGAAAAGAATGGACAAATCAGATTATGTGTGGATTTTAGAGAATCTTAACAAATCTTCATTAAAAGAACATTACCCAATTCCAAATATGGATCATATTTTAAGAATAGTTTTGATGCGAATAGATTATCTCTTCTAGATGGTTATAGTGGATACAATCAGATTCTAGTTTGATAATAAGATAGGTACAAAATAACTTTTACCACCAAGTGGGGTACTTATGCTTACAAAAAAATTCGTTTTGGCCTTTCAAATGCTGGTGCAATGTTACAATGTGCAATGGACATGGATTTTTGTAACTTGTTAAATAAATGCATCCTTGTTTATTTAGATGATGTTACTATATTTTCAAAAAAAATAGATGAACATCTGAAATATCTAAGGAAGACTTTTCACTTATGCGAAAGTTTGCAATATCTTTGAATGCCAAAAAGTTCATCTTTTGGGTACGTCACGGTAAATTACTTGGTCATATTGTTTCTAAGCAAGGCTTATCAATTGATCCTTTCATAATAGAAGCCATATTACATCTATCATTGGCTCATCATAATAAGGCATTACAGAGTTTTCTAGGAAAAATCAACTTTGTTAGAAGATTTATTCTAAATTTTTTAGGATTGGTTAAACCATTGACAACTATGTTAAAGAAAGAGAAGAATTTTTCTTGGAACAAAAAAGGGAGAGAAGGGTTCGAAGAAATTAAATCAACCATCTCTCAAGCTCCTACTCTTGCAAATCTAAATTTTGATAAATATTTTACAGTGTATGCACTTGCAGGAGCTGAAACAATCTCAGCCATATTAACTCAAGTTAATGATGAAAACATTGAGCGGCCAATTACTTTCTTTGGAAAAATCTTGCATGACTCTACGAAACAAGGTACACTTTTCATGAGAAATAAGAACATGAATTTTGTTGTTTGAAATCATAAAACCACCTTCATCTTCAGGACACAAATGGATTTTGACTACTATAGATTACTTTACACGCTGAACTAAAGCAATAGCCTTGAAATATACTAATGAAACTTCGATGCTATACTTTTATGAAGGTATAGTTTGTATATTTGGTGTTCTAGCAACTATTATTTCAGATAATGGTTTACAATTTCTTAGTGCAAAGTTAACAAATTGGGTTATCAACCACGAAATTTATTTAAGTTCTTCATCTAATTATTACCCAAAAGGTAATGAGCTAGTTGAAAGTACTAACAAAAATATTTTAAGGATCATCAGAAGAACACTTGAAGATAACCAAAGAGCTTAGAATCTAATGTTGAATTCAACACTTTGGGATGATAGAGTGACTCCCAAAAGATCAGGTTGGCAATTCACCATATAAAAGTGTCTACGGAAGAGAAACAAGAATGTCTATTTCGGTTGAGTTACCAACATTATATTTCCTACATCAAATGGAGTTGCTTGAGAATGAACCATTATGGGTTCATTATGTATAATTAATGGAATTACAATAGGTAAGAGATCAAGCTCATATGAATATGGAAAAGAATAAGAAAAAAAAGAAGAAGACTTTTGATAAGAAATCCAAGATCAAAATCTTCAATGAAGGAGATATTGTGTTAAAGTGGGATGCTAATTGTGCAAAGCTAGGAAGACACACAAAGTTTGATACAATTCTGGAGTGGTCCTTACATGATTTCAACTTGCAAATAACACAATGATTTTTAGCTCTCAAGGATGAATGGAGAGGAACTTTCCATTCCTGTGAATGGTATGTTTCTCAAACATTGTTATTAAAAATCCTACGATTAATCTCGTTTAGAGTAGTAATTTCCTTGAATAAGCGTAGTTCTGCACATTTCAATGTTATTCAATTCAATAAGTGTGTTTGTGCATGTGATCTGGTTTATAAGATATTTCCCAGCTTTTAGTTCATTTTGGAAGGGTTGGACCTTGAGAGGCATATTTTGTTACATACTTCGAATTCATGCCCAATGGACAAGAGCAAGGCACTACTTTACAAGCTAACAAGTAGCTTTCCCCACAGATCCCAGAATATTGATAATTTTTGCATTTGTGCAAAAATGGGTAACTCAAAACTTGATTATGATTAATAACATTGGTGAAGTGGACCTAAGATAGGGAGTTTCTTTAAGTCAATATTGTTTTTGTTGAATTAATTAATGATTACATGAAATCTGTAGTTATGTGTTCTGTTATAAAATGTAGCAGATTACATAGTCTACAATTTCATGACTATCTTCAGCAAAGAACACAAAGCCCCAAAGGACAGATGTGTTGTCTTCATGAAGACATCCAATTAAAGAATATATGAAGTGTTAGGTTTTGGAATCTGTAATCATAATTGCATATTGCAGCAATCGAGTTCTCTCCTTCATGGTTAAGAAATTCAATTATATTATTGAGTTTTTAATTCGTCATATAATCCATATAGAAAGATGAAATGCAGAAATAAATACACAACTCAATTTCAGAATTCAATTTTTTATTCATAAGGAATTTCAAATGTTCCCACACAAGTTGTGGGATGTAACTGAAAAGTAAAATACAACTACTGAAGAAAGAGGTACATATGCATGAAAGAGAAAATAGAGGAGTATGAATGAACCCATCATTTCCTTGGGGGTTTCTTCTTCGGTTGATGTATCTCCATCTCTAGCTTTGTTCCATCTTCATCTTCACTGCTGAAAGCACTACACCTGAAAGGAAGAAAAGAGGAAACTATCAATTACGAGTTAGGGTTAATCCATATTCCTATACTATCCAAATTCGATGCAGATGAATCTCTTAACAACGAGATATAAATTACATGAAGATCAAAGGCACTACTAATAGAAGTAATTTTCTGTAACAACATACATGATTTACTCACTCAGAAAGAAGGAGAGAGAAGAAAATAAAAACCATGGACATAAGAGAGGCCAAAAATCCTAAATATTTTCTAACTATTTTCTTAAGTGTGCAGGTATAGGTTGTAGTCAAGAAGAAATAAATCATGTCTTACGGTCCTCATTGTAGATAAAGATTATAGAGTTCAATGACTTTTATCCTATGGTACATGAAGCAGATAAGTCACAAGTACATATTGGTATAAAGGAAGAATGCAACTCAAATTTCAGCAACTATTCTAGAAATAGAAGAAGTTACAGTACAAATCAGAGGAGAGACTTACAGATAAAAGTACATGTTTCAGATTACAACTAAAGCTTAAAAATTAGAAGATAAAGACTGAAGCTAACTGGAAGGATAATATTATAGCTGAAACAAAAAGAAAAAAGAAGGAAATACGAAAAAAATTTATGAGGGCTTTGCCATGTAAAATGGACATTTCAAATTTTTCATCATGTATACTAAGGCTATATTAAAGATCAAATACAATACTTAAGTAGAAAATAAATCGAACTACATTTTCAGTCATCAAATTAAAGGACTTTGGAGCATTCATTACAGCTTAACAACTGAAGAAAATGAATTTTTAAGGTAATCTTACAAAGTGCAACCATTCTATGAAGTTCAGTTTTCAAATGAAGCAAATATGAGTGCACAAAAATGCTACCATATCAAAGAAGTATAGCTATTTAAGCAAGGAATCAGATCAAGAAAATATTAAGATCAGGTTCATTACAATAAATTAAAAATAGAGCTCAATTTATCAAATAGTCATGTTTTACTAGCAGAATCAAACATGTACGGTTTGAAGAACAAAAACATTGTTTCAACATGTCTAGAGTTAATGTTCAGTTACAAGACTTAAGCAATTTGTTATGAATATACAAAGAAATTAAGTAAACATGTTCAAGAGATAGAAGTTTTAGATGACTCTGATACACTCATCCAAACAAGAAATGGTGGCCAAGGTAAATCAACCAAGGAAGCTCCAAATGGTAGCAACTCAAAATAAAAGCACAACTTCAGATAATAGCTCAAGAAGAAGAAAATCCAGTCAAGAAGATATCTATAGTTTTTGAACAAAAATCTTCATCTTCAAGAAAAATAATGAAGGAATATACCCATATCTAGGTTGTTTAAAGGAAACAATTCGAGCTCAGAATAAAGGAAGTGTTGATAACTCAATACCCATATCTCGAAATGCATAGATCTACATTTTTAGAGAGTAAATGAGCTCAATTAAATCCAAGGTTCACAGATTATCGGGACCGGGGTTTCCAAAAAGGGGACAAAAGAATCTCAACTCCGACTATGGCTCAACTCAACAAATCTAAAATAGAGAACATCATTTTACGAGTTTAAATCGAGATCGAACGAAAAATACCCATGTCTGCATTATTCAATATTTTGCTTTTGAATTTGAAATTTGAGATCATACAGGGTTTCCAAAAGGGGTCAAGGATCAAACAAGAACTTACCAATAGGGGTCAAGGTGGATGAATCTTGAAGATCATTTATTTGAGCTAAAATAAGAACTCTTAACGAGTTTGATTCATAATTTCAAAAGGAACTACGAAATCACAAAAATATACAAAGAAGGAGCAAAGTATCAATATCTTAAAGTCAAAGTGATAATGACGAAGTAGTTACCATGCTCAGAGATCAAAACTTATCATATTTTATCAAACATTGATGCTAGTTACACATAACCAAGCTCAGTAGAGGTTGACAATGATCACCATTCTTTCATAAAACCAAATTAACGAGGATCGAAAGGGACAAAATGGTATAAAAAAAACTCATAGAACACATTCATAGTGGGAACTAAGCTCGAAGATTACCCTAAAAATTAGCGAGCATCATCCAAATTCTCTCAAAAAGTTCTAATAGAGAAAAAGACTGAATATATAAGATGCACGAAGATACAAAAACCAAACAAACCTCAAAAACCGAGCTCAAAGTTCACAAGAAAAACGTGGCCATGACCACAATGCTTCACCTTAAAAGTTTGGGACCAAGAAATCAGATGCCTCACAAAGTACACAGAGCTCGAAGTTCATGATAATGGCAGAAAACACCCACGACTACCTTGCTCAGAAAACTCAGATAGAGTAAAAACCACAAAGATACAGATGTAACCGAGCTCAGAAGACCAATCTGGTAAGAGAGATGAGCTTGAAATAAACAAATGGTGATCTGAAAAAATAATTTTAGGGCTTCACCGCTTGGATCAAGAAAAAAATAATGACCAAATGATGGAGCTCGGGTACTTTTCAACTCACCCGCTAACCTCGGTACAATCTAACTCAACCAAGAGTTAGGGATCGACGATCAGAGATCAAGCCATGTAAATATCAAGGGCTGAAGATGGATACAATATTCAATGCAAACCACCATGATCAAATGCCACCGACCACTTTAATTACAGGGTTGAAACCCTAACCATGAGTCAAAGATCGATGACCTGAGATCCCATAGTACAAAGATCAACGATTGGAAACTGATCAATAGAGTTCAATGCAAATCACCATGGTCACATTAACAACTAGCACATTAAATGCCAAATTGGAAACCCTAATCATGGGTTAAAGATCAATGGCTACAAATCGAAAGGATACCAATCAACGATTAAAAATTGATCACCAAATATCAAAGCAAACTTGACCTGAGTTAACCATGTCACCGAAAAAGCATGTGGAGGGGTGAGTCATTGTAACAAGGGGGTTGGCCATATTATTTTAAAATTATTTGACAGATCAAAAGGGGATCTCACTATAGTCCGAGCACCAAATATTCTAAAAGTGCCGACCATCATGTTCAACAATGATCACCCAAAAGGGTAAGGGTTATAAAACTATAATCACCAAGTGTTATCCAAACTCCAAAAGCTGACAAGAAATTACATAGTCATGTTTTAATCAAAGGTGGCCGAGTATGACATGGTGGCCTTTTACAAAGTGCCCCCTTGTCTTATTTCAAAACATAATAATGTGCTAAGTCCACAAGGGTGGCCAAACCAAGTGAAGACTAGTGGTCAACTGCAAAGGTGGTCCCCACAGTGAGGTGAATAATTTTGCTAAGTTTTGGAGACCAAAAGTATTCATTTTCTTGCACAGGAGTATTTTTACATGCCTTCAAAAAAGGAAAGAACAGACAAGAAGACAAATTTACATGCACAAGGAAGGAGACTTTCTCATCAAGCAAGATTTATTATTAGAAAATTATTCACCCATGCTTTTCTTAAAAATAGAACAGTCAACTACATGGTTTAGTTGTGATGTAATCAAATGCTATTAATGCCCCAGTAAAATCATGAGGGGAGTAATTTTAGATACAAGAGTGCTTTGAAGAGTTTATACCAGGTTTTGCCCTCTGAATGTGAAGTATTTTCTACCTTTCCAATTATTTGTAGTCTTGTGTATGCTCAATTAATCTTGTGAATGTTGAATTCCTGATTAATCATCTTACCACTTTCTGAAAATATCATTAGTTTCTTCATGATATTAATGTGTATATTTTACTTAGTAGTATTGTTTTGATTTTTCCCTCAATAAATCAAAGTGTTTTCCCTTAATAATCTATAGAAAATTTTTGGCTTGTGCACCAAGAATTCATTCCTATATCAGTTGTGCATGTACTCAATCAAAGTCCTGATACAAGTTTGGTGTATAACCTCATTTTTAAATCCTTTTACAGTCTTCTTTTACCCTCATAACCCCAGAAAATCAGTTTAGGATATATCAATAATGAATTGACCTTGATACTCGGGAGACTCGCCTCAAAATAGGTATACCCACAGGACTTGAGGTGCTTGCATTTTACCTTCAAAAGAGAGAGATAACTTTTTGCAAGATTTGAACACATGCAACCATCTCTCTACACACGGTGCACTTTCGAGAGATAACAGTAGTTTAGCATAAATATATCCTCTCACCTTAAACTCATATAAAGTTGGGCGTATATCCTTAGGTGTAATTAGAATTAAAACAAACCTTAGTTGATTAAGGGGTTAACTTATGGGTTGAAATTGTACATAACTCTTAGCAAATGCAATTGTATTTAAAATAAGTTGACTTAAGAGAAGTGTAGAAACTAAAAACAAGAGGGCCTCATTACCCCATGTGCCTAATTTCCCTTTTTACCCTAGTGAGTGGCCCAAAACCAAACAAAGGCACTAGGTGATACTCCTATGATTGATCTCATGGTGGGATTTGAGTGACACAAGTGGATGTATTTGTTGTAGCATGTGTTTAATATTGTAGTGTATACGTGTAGTGTCCACACTTTTATAGCTCAGTTATTTGTTGTTCCTCTTACTCTTAGACATGTTTTGGAAGGGTTTTGATATATATTGGACTTTACATTAGGATATTTGACCTTATTAGACATGTATGGAGATTTAGGCGTATAGCGCCAATTTAGCTTGATTACCATGTTGTCACATTATCTTATTATGTCATGGATACTATTGATATGGTGTTGTTTTGAATGTAAGTATATTGATGGATACTCGGATAGTTTCATGTTGGGATTCTATGGATACATGTCACCTTATCATTATGTCTAAATTATGGTGAATTGTTTATAATTGTCCACGTAGTCGCATTTTCGATTCCAAGAGAGATGATATGTTAGTTTAGAATTCCTTGATATCTTATTTAGTAGTTGATTCACATTTTATCGAGATAGGTGCGTTTAACGTGTGCAATGGGTGTGTAGGTGATAGGTCACGGAGAACGTGGGATTCAAGCCAGCTATGCAACTTTGCACAAACAGCCCCACGGGGCTAAGTCCTATCCGTGTTCATTGCATGAGACCTTAGCAGTAGTATTAATGTTTTGGGCACCATGGGTGACACTCATTTGTAATGTAATATGTCTTGTATTATTAATCTTGCTTAGGGTGTTTAGTTTGTGTTGTAAACTTGTTTAGGGAAATTAATAGCCCCACTTACATTTAGTTTTGAATTTTTTTAGTGATGTACTTAATCAAAAGGGTTTAGGGTCACATGTGAATCCTTGGGTGGGACCCACACCCTCTACCCTTGTGCCAAATTTTCCAAACCCGAAATTGGGTTATTATAGGCATTTTTAGGGACCCATTTTTAGTTTGGGAGTTCCCTTAGCAAGAAAATGGGCCCTTGGACCCTACCTAATAGGTAGGGGGTTTATTTCCAAGGCTTAGAAGGATTTTCTGTCCCTTTTTGTCTCCCCTTTGGTCACATCCATGTAAGGGGTATGGATAAGTGTGCTTTGTTAAAAGTTGCACAAGATTGTTTTGTTATGATTTTGAGTAATTTGGGTGATGGGGGCTAAAAGCCATTTTATCCTTTCTCTCTTTTATCTTTGGCATCTTTAACCTTGAGGGAAGAGAGGGGGTGACAGATGTCACCCCTCATTTGTGAAGATTTTTGCTTGTTTCTCTTCAAATTCTCCCTCATTGGAAAAGAAGAGAACTTTTTTGGAGCTTTTGCTTGGAGTCTTGTGGATTTGGAGCTAGAGTTTGCTTGGGTCAAGAAGTGGAAGAGATTGAATTTGGAGAGCTTTTCTTTGAGGTAGGCTTCTTGAGATTTATTGTGTTTGTTATATCATGCTAGAAATTAGTTGTTTACTTGGAAATGTTTGTTGTTGCATGAAGATTTTGTTGTTGTTTATTTGATTTTTCTCCCTCCATCATATGGTATGATGGAGTTTTGGAAGTCAAAGTGCGGGAACAGAGAGGGATTTTTCCCCTCTCAATCCTCATAGGCTTGATGGGAAAGCCTTGTAGGATTTAGTTACTCCCCTCAAATGGATTGAGTTGGAGAAGATGGTTAATTTGGCTTGAACCTCCTTCCCCATTCTTGGTGAGGAAACCCCTTTGGGGTTTGAAAATCTGTTATCCAAAATTCAGCCCTCAAGGTAATTTTGATAACATGCATCAAATTATTCAGTCCCGAGCAAGTAGATTGATTTAAGGCCCGAAATCATGTTTTGGGGCCCCCTCGGCTTCTCTCTAACTCTCCTATCCAAGAAGAAATCCCAACGAGTTAGAAAAAATGCAAAAATGCAAAAAATAAGGTTGCAAGACTGTTTTAAAGCATTTCGGGTCTGAAGGGTTCGGGTCGTACCAGTTTGGGTTGTACTGAGGTTCTTCGTACCAAGCTTGGGGCCGAAAAACAAAGAAAATCGGCTAAGTCGGACATTTTTGTCCCAAGCGGTCCACGGGATAGTTGGGACGTCGGGACGAAGGATGCACGCCGAATTGGCGCGCGGGGAAAATCGTCAAGTTTTTGTTTCACATGGTTTTGGGACAGCTGGGATAAAAGTACGCGCGGGACACGAATTGGGCGATATCTTGTGAGACAGTCCATTTTGGGCGGTTCGGAGATATTTGTCCTAGGTAGTCCGGGACAGCCGGGTCAAAAGTATGCGAGGGACACGTGGGATACGAAAAGGTGAAAAAGCCACAAACAGGAACAAGGAAGCCTGATTGGCGAGGCGGGATATTTTCATCACGGGGGCGGTTGTGACAAAGGTATGCGCGGGACACGAGGGATGCGAAAATCCGAAACGGCTGAAGCAAAGAAGAAAAGTCAACGTTTGACCCGTGAAACTTCAAACGGCCATAACTTTTGACTCCGAGCTCCGATTTTCACAAAATTGGACTTTCTAGAAAGAAACATATTCGGCTCTAGTCAGTTAATGCTCATTCCCATCAAATGACAGAAAAAACATCCGCAGACCCAAAATAGCTGCCCGCACTCAGAAGGCCATAACTTTTGTATTTCTCAACGAAATCACACAAAATTGGTACCGTTGGAATCGTGGCTCCGAGCCCAACACACAGAAATTAAGAAATTCCATATTTGGTGAGAGATCGATGGAGATTTTTCATAAAACGTGGCCGGGTTCATAATAGTGTTTTATTTGGTAGTTGGGAGTGCAATTAAGAGGCATGGTCATCATTCTTTCTCTGTTGCAGCACATGGGACAGTATGGGGAGCCTTTTGCAAGTAATATATAATCATTTTACTCCATTTAATACCTCTTACAGGTGGTTGAAGGATAGATTTCAGGATTTCCATTTTCCCTTCTCTTTCCCTTCTCATTTTTCTATAAATTGGAGTGTTGGGCTCATTGTAAGGGGAGGTAGTTTTTGTAGCAAAGCTCTACCAAAATTTATTTTTGAAGCCAATGTGTTGTAGGCCCTTGTTGTGGACTCCTTGCATGGTGATCCAGGCCCTTACCTTGTAACCGATTGAACTGTGCATATCAGGAAGCAATAAAATATAAGTTTGTGGATGTATCTTCCCCTGCTGTGTTTTCTTGCATTCTTCTTTCCCCTTCAACCTCTTCTTTACAATAATATTGTGTCTATTATTATGTTCATGCAGGGATCCATTATCATTGTGTATGTTTGAAATATTGTTGTGAATGCGTTTTGCTAGATTATGGAGAACTATCATCAGCTCTTCTAGTGTGTACTTTGGTTCTGTATTTCACGCATTTGAAGACTACTCTCACACCCTCCTTTTCTGGTGTATCACCGCTTTAGTGTAGGATTTCATTTCATGCATTCTCTCTCCTGGTCCCTTGGAAATTTAGATTAGAATAGTTAGTTTCCCCTGCATTAGAGTAGATTGTGGCAGGTAGCTTAGGAGCAAGAACCAACTTTCTCTGGAGGTCTATCTCAAGTAGCAAGTCCCACAACTTGGAGATAGTACCCATGTTATCCAATCACACCGTAAGTTCAAGTATATGCACTTATGGAAACATAAGGGTGTTGTGATTCATTGATAACAAATCCTTCCAAGAAGGATTAGTGAAAGGGTAGAGAAATAAGGAGGGCTTGAGTGAAATTGGAGAAACAAGGAGGGAATGGAGATCTTGGATTTGTGTAACTAATGTTTGTTATAACTTTGGAGAACTCTTTTCTCTTCCCCATTTTAGAGGTAGAACATGGGTTCTCCTCTTTTTCATCTTTGTAAAATTTTGAGTCTTGCATTGTTTTTGTATGGATGTAGTGTTGTTTGTTCACCCTCACTCTTGTGCATAGTTATGGATGGTTGTCCTCTTTCCCATGGGCTTGGGGGAGGCTAGCATGCATCCCAACCTTGGGAAAGACATGTAATGATGCCTATGGTTGAGTGGAAAAACAATATTCTTCTCCTTGTATGGATTCCTTGAAGGCATTTGATGTTGGATCTCAAAGTTGGATGTTGGTTAGAGTTTGAGACCTCTTGGTCTCTCATTGTCCTCTCATTTCTTTGTGAAACATTACTTACATTGTAACCTTTAAAAGTATGGCCATGTGGGAAGATTCTTTGGCATGCAAAAATTCTTCATCTTGTAAATGGTAAATCACTTGTAAGATTGGTATTCCATTAGTATTTGAAAGGTTTTAAATCAATCTTGGGAAGGAGTTTGTTCGGTTGTTTTCTTATGCATTTTAGTATTTTGAAATATGATGTATTGAGAAATTGTGCATAGAAGTCTTGTAAAATATATTTTTTTCTTTAAAATACATTTAGTGGAATAAATTTATATTCCTTTAACATGCTTGTTTTTCAATATTATTAACAAGCGAGTGGGAAATTTGGGGGGCGGGGTGGGGAGGATTAACTATTGGAGAGGAAATCTAGTTGTTATAGGAAGTTTGCTTGTTAATATTGTAAGAAATTATTATCAATTTGAAATGTAGATTCCTTTGCAAAATGTTCACATATTTACATACCAAGTGAAATTAGATTTAAAAATATTTCTACCACTATGGTTTTGGAAATTTAATTATTTGTATTCAAAGGGAAGTTGAGTTATTGGGAATATTGTTATTTGGATATTTGTCAAAAGAATAATAAAATAAATTTAAACTTATACTCATCATAATTCTCTTGGTCTATTATTGAAAAGGATTATTACATACTTATAGATTAAAAACTATTTTTTTCTTGTTAAGTGCAAAATCCTAGTTTTATCATACTTTTATTTTCACCTTGCATCTAGATATATATATGTATGTATGTATGTATGTATGTATGTATGTATTTTATATATATCTATGTATATAGAAAAACTTAAATATTATCAATTTAATTTCACAATGATATATATCTATATATATATATATATATATATATATATATATATATATATATATATTATACTACATAATATATCATATATTATATATTATATATGTATATATATTCATACATAACTATATAATATAAGATATAGTTTTAAATAAAAACAAAACAAACATTGTTTTTAAAAGTTTTTAACAAAAACTAATAACAATAAACAAAAAAAAAAGTTTTTAATCTTGTTGGGGAGGGCGAACCCCTCCCCCACCCTTTAATGACTGCCCCAATCTACCCCGACCTACCCGGCTCCATCCTTTGTCCATTTTCCCTCCCCTTTGTCCACTTGTCCCAAACTCCCCACCCGTCGACCTCCTTCATGCCGCCGCTTTGTCCCTGCCGCTACCAACCTCTTTCACACCACCATTTCCATGAAGACCTCCCCACATCTACACGAGATGCCCCCTTTTCATACCCTTTTTCCCCAAAAAACCCAGCCTCCTCCTCCACCACTACAAAATTTATTTCCTCCCCCTTCTTCTTGAAAAAAATAATGACATGCGGCCATACACATTACTCAAAAAAAAATTGTAATAATAACACTCCCTCCATAGCTCTCCATCAATCTGCAAGAAGAAAAAAAAGCAAAATGAGAAAAAAGAATGAAATTCAAATGAAAAGAAGGGAAAAGATAAGGATGTTAGGGAAAAACTTTAGGGTAAACTCAAAATCTAGGGACCATATTTGTTTGATCCTAGGGCTCCCATTTATTCCTACACACTTAAAGTCATGTGACTTATTATGGGAATGAGAATCAATTTAAAAAGGGGTGTGGGAAAATAAATTAAAAGGGAGACTAATTAATTATAACAAGGGGGTTGTAGACTATTATTTCGTGACTCTAGTTAACTTAAGAAGAATAAATAATTAAGTCATTAATGGAATAGTTTTAATTTAAATTTTTGGTAAATAAATTTATAGTAAAATAAATTAGTTGTGGGAAACAGTTAAACAAACATTAGTATTAACCGTTCACGTTTAAAAAAAAAACCCTAAAATTTTAGTTGTCTTTTGGTATGGTTTTCCTATGTTCCGAGGTGGGGCATGACATTTGGTATCAAAGCGATGTTCACACACGTAGACACTCTGGGTAGTTAATTAACTAGTTAACGATATTTGTAATAACATTAAAGTAAATAAATAAAAAAATAATTTAAAAAAATTCTTCCGCAACCATTTAAACACAATTTAATAACCTCTTCACTCACCTCGTGCATAGGATGGCACCCGTGAGATGACATTCGGTTAGGGGTTTGGGACGTGGTTTTCCTATCCACTGAACCACCAAGCCCGAGTTAGGGCCTCAGATCTTAGAGGCTCTTTAGCAGTTGATCGGTGTTATTCGGCGTCTCCCACCACCGTAGGATGCGAGAGAGGAGGAGATTCTATCGGAGACGAGAGCTAATAGGTGGGGATGCACATTTAGAGGGCCACTAGAGCACGATACACCGAGATGGGAGAGGTCACGTAGCCCTTCCATTCACCATGAGAGGGTATCCTCATCTTGTCGTAGCCGCTCACATAGTCTCCAGGGACCATTTGGGGATAGGTTACCCCTTTCACATGTTGGACTACATCGCGGGATCAAGATACGAGCGGTGTGATCGAGAGACCTTCTCCATTGCGCAGCCCACCTACACCGGTTCTACGAGATGGCTTTGGGGGCTGAGTCATGGCTCCTTAGCTTGGATAGTTTCTTTGGCTTGCACTCCTACGAGAGCAATGTCAAGGCAAGGTTCACTATAGACCTCCTTCGAGACACAACGAGCATTTGGTGGAGGAATGAGGAGCGAAGCTCGATCGACTCGAGAGACAGTGACACAGGACATGTTTGAGGAGCCATTCGGGATTCACTATATGTCATAGCATTTCATGTAGAAGAGGATCGATGAGTTTCACGACTTATGACAGGGATCTGGCATAGTAGCATAGTATGAGAGTAGGTTCCTGGATCTTTTGTAGTATGTGGATTACCTACAAGATGAAAAATTGTAGGTTAACAGGTTTATTCGAGGACTTAATGCAAATATAGCATGTGCGATCGGGATGTTATCTTCTCCCACACTTGAGAAAGCCATTGAGAAGGCCTACTTAGCCGCGAGAATAGGACCAAGGCACAGGAGAACTAAGATAGAAACAAGAGCAATTTTTAGGAGATGATACAGGCATTTTAGGGTAAGAGGTCATGGGGTACAACACCACCCCCTAGAGGAGGATTGGCCTCCTCCAGTAGCCACGAGGGCCGCACCGCACCGTAGTGCAGAGCGTAACATCATGGTCACCGGTAGAGAGAGGGCTAGGTAGACTCAGAGCTTTCAGAGAGGTGGCACTAGAGGATGTTTTGGTGGAGCCAAGGATAGGAGGTAGGGTAGTTAGCAGTCTACAACTAACTCACACGCAGTAGTCTACTAGGGTTGGACTGGCAGGATCAGTGCACCAGAGTACAGGAGGGACCCCATCTCAGAGGGGTACAGGAGGATGTTTTATTTTTGGGTCTCCTAATCACTATGTGTGCATGTGCCCACACAAACCCAATACCATGGACACACAGAGGGCCTCTAGATCTAAGTATATGGTGGGTGACATAGGATGTGGTCATCATGTATATGAAGTGGTTGATAAGCTGTCAGTGAGCATTAGGCCATAGTCAATGAGATGACAGGTACTATAAGGGGTATTTCTGTCTCGAGTGGTAATTTTTATTCGGTGCTTGATTCTTTTATATCACCTTCGATAGTGGACCGGTGTGGGCTACTTGTGGCTAGCAACTAGATAGTTAGCGAGTTGAGTTGGCCTCTGAGGCCAAACTCATTGTGGACTCGTATGTGGAAAGTTGTGTACTTGATTTAGGAGCCTTCTTTAGTACACTTGACCTCTGAGTTATTCCTCTAGGATCCTATCAGGTAGTGTTGGGTATGGATTGGCTCGAGGCTCATCGATCTAAGGTGGATTATAGAAATAAGGTCATTGAGTGTCAGGATGATCTTGGGATTGCGGTTGTGATATCGGGATGAAGAGAACTATATCCTTGCGCATGATCTCAACTAAGAAACTCAAGCGGAGCATGCGTAAGGGATGTCAGTTGTTTGCTATCACCATCAGTGACCACTCAAAGAGCACTCTATAGCATTCACCCTTATAAGATCATGCGCTTTTGAGGAGTATGCCAATGTGTTTCCAAGCAAGATTCGGGGTTACCACCCCGCAGAGAGGTGGATTTCACCATTGATTTAGTACTTGGATCTGCACCGATTTCTAGGGCACTCTATTGGATGATGACTCTTGTGCTTAATGAGCTCAAGATTTAGTTAGAGGAATTGTTAGAGAAGGGTCTTATTCACCCTAGTGTATCTCCTTGGAGACCACCACAGTCATATTTGTGAAGAAGAAGGATGGTTCTCTCGGGCTTTGTGTAGACATCGGGCAGCTCAAAAAAGTCATAATAAAGAACTGTTATCCACTCCCCATGATTTATTACTTGTTTGATTAGATGTGGGGAGCAAGATTGTTCTCGAAAATTGATCTCAAGTCGGTACCATCGATTGCGCATATCAGGTGCAAACATTCATAAGACAACGTTTCACACATATTATGAGCTTTATGAGTTCGAGTTGTTCCATTTGGTTTTACTAATTCCTAGTTGTCTTCACGAGCCTCATGAATGGAGTATTCGGGACCTTTACGGATTGTTTTGTCTTAGTGTTCCTTGATGACATATTGATATATTATCATTCCAAGGAGGAACATGAGGAGCATTTAAGGTAGGCACTTTAGGTGTTGAGAGAGAAGAAATTATATGGGAACTTGGGAAAATGCAACTTCTTTCAGACAGAGATTTAGTACTTGGGTCATATCATATCAAGAGAGGGTATCTCGGTAGATCCCACTAAGATACGAGGCTATCTTGGATGGACAACACCCACATCAATTACTGAGGTGAGGAGTTTTATGGAATTAGTAGGTTATTACCACAGGTTTGTATAGGACTTTTCTTGGATTGCTCACCCTATTACTTCTATTCGAGAAAAGGGAAAATTTTTATTAATCGAGAAAAGTGTGAAAGCCTTTTAATTACTTAAGGAAAGGTTAACCATGTTTCCCATCTTAGCAGTTTTGGACCCTATAAAGGATTTTTTTGTTTGTACTGATGCATCACTAGAGGGTTTGGGAGCAGTTCTTATGTAGGAGCATCGGGTTATTACCTTTGAGTCTCGTAAGCTCAAGGACTACGAGATTAACTACCCTACTTGTGACTTAGAGCTAGTAGAAGTGGTTCATGCACTTGTGTGTTGGTGACCTTTCATTTTGAGGATAGATCATCGCAGCTTGTAGCATATCTTCTCACAGCTGAACCTTAATGCTCGTCAATGGTGTTGGATGGAGTTCCTATGTGAGTATGACATGGAGGTAAAATATATCAAGGGAAAGGAAAATGTTGTTGTAGATGCACTTAGTAGATGATGACACGTGCTTGCTTCTTTGACACTTGATCAGTTTGAGAGGTAGAATTCTTGAGCATCTTCCAGAGGACATGTTTTATGAGGGACCGGACAGATGTTGGAGTCACCGGTTCATTAAAGGGAAGATATGTAGGGTGTATTTTAGAGACAAATGGTTTACTTTGGTTCCATAGGCACATCTACGTACCTAATTCAGCTGATTTGCATAGCTTCATCCTTACAGAGGCTCATCGAGCTCCATATGTGGCACATCCAGGAGTGAAGAAAATGCATACTAATCGAGGAGTTATATTATTGGCGGGTATTCGACGGGATAGAAGATTTTTTTGCATGTTGCCTTGAGTGCCGGATGGTCAAGGCGAGCATTCTCATCCCACATGACTCTTACATGCTCGGGATATTCTAGAGTGGAAATGGGATGTGATCTCCATGGATTTCATAGTCGGACTTCCTATGTCTTCTTATCATCATGATGTCATTATGGTCACCATGGATAAGTTGACCAAGGTTGTGCATTTCTCACCAACCAAGGTCACCTATAATGCACAAGCCATCGCCAAAGTATTTATGGAGGAAATTGTTAGGTTGCATGGGATTCTGAATACCATCATCAATGACCTGGGATACCATCTACACTTCGAGTTTTCTGGACTTCCTTTCGACCGCTCACGGGTACTCATATTAATTTCATCTCAACTTATCATCCAGAGACAGATGGATAGATAGAGAGGGTTAATCAGGTACTGGAGGACATGTTGAGGATGTATGTGATGGACCAGTAGAGGAAATTGGAAGATTATTTGCATTTAGCTGAGTTTTCCTACAACAAAAGCTATCATAGCTCCATTGGTATGGCTCCTTACTAGGGTTTTTATGGATGACCTTGCAGAAACCTTTGAGATGGGACATACTAGATGACAAGATTATTCTAGGACCAACTTATCTATAGGATTTAGATAAGTAGGTTGTTCTAATTAAATAGCATCTTGAGTAGGCTAGAGAAAGCTAGAAGGCATGTGCGAGACACCAAGGATTGATCGTCACTTCTCAATGGGTGACAAAGTCTTCTTGAGAGTTCATCTGCATAAGATCCCAATCCACTATGGAAAGGGTTCTAAGCTATCGCCTCATTTTGTGAGTCCTTTTCACATTTTATAGGTCATCGGTCAATTTTCCTATCGCTTAGCTTTGCCACCATGCCTCGCATGGGCCCACGATGTTTTCCATGTTTATGTACTACATAGATATGTACGGATGCTTCTCATGTTTTGGATTAGTTAGCATTATAGGTAGAGGACAAAGGAAAGTGGAGACTGGAGCCTGTATGCATACTAGAGCATTGGATGTTGGCCCTTCGAGGTCGAGACATGGACCAGGTTAGAGTGCAGTGGGATCGTTACGATGAGACAACAAACACTACGGAGGATGCAACAACTTTGAGGGCTAGATATACCTATCTCTTTCAAGTAAATTCTAGGAGGAAGTCTAATTTTAGTAGAGGGTTGTAGTGCCCACACTTTTATAACTCAATTACTTGTTATTCCTCTTACTCTTAGACATGTTTTGGCAGGGATTTGATATATATTATGGACTTTACACTAGGATATTTGATCTTATTAGACATGTATTGATATTTAGTTCTATAGTGCCAATTCAGGCGTGATTACTATGTTATCACATTATATTATGATGTCATGGATACTATTGATATGATGTTGTTTTGAACCATAACTATATTGATGGATACTCGAGTTAGTTTCATATTGGGATTCTATGGATATATGTCACCTTATCATTATGTCTAAATTATGGTGAATTGTTTATAATTGTGCACGTTGTCGCATTTTCGATTCCAAGAGAGATGATTTGTTAGTTTAGAATTTATTGATATCTTATTCAAGAGTTGATTCAAATTTTATCGAGATAGGTGCGTTTAATGTGTGCCATGAGTGTGTAGGTGACAGTCACGGGAGAATGTGGGATTCGGGCCAGCTACGCAACTTTGCACAAGCAACCCACGGGGCTAAGTCCTATCCGTGTTCATTGCATGAGGCCATAGCATTAGTATTAATGCTTTTGGCACCATGGGGGACACTCATTTGTAATGTAATATGTCTTGTATTACTAATCTTGCTTAGGGTGTCTAGTTTGTGTTGTAAGCTTGTTTAGGGGAATTAATGGCCCCACTTACATTTAGTTTTGAATTTTTTTAGTGATGTACTTAATCAACAACTTTTAGGGTCACATGTGAACCCTTGGGTGGGCCCCACACCCTCTACCCTTGTGCTAAATTTTCCAAACCCGAAATTGGGTTATTATAGACATATTTAGGGACCCCTTTTAGTTTGGGAGTTCCTTACCATGAAAATGGGCCCTTGGACCCTACCTAATAGGTAGGAGGCTTATTTACGAGGCTTAGAGGAATTTTCCTCCTTTCTACCTCCACTTTGGTCACATCCATGTAAGGGTATGGATAAGTGTGCTTTGTTAAAATTTGCACATGATTGTTTTGTTATGATTTTGAGTAATTTGGGAGAAGGGGGTTAAAAGCCATTTTATCCTTTCTCTCTTTTATCTTTGTCATCTTTGACCTTAAGGGAAGAGAGGCGTGACACATGTCATCCCCTCATTTTGAAGATTTTTTCTTTCTTCTCTTCAAATTCTCCCTCATGGGAAAATAAAAGAACTTTTTTTTGGAGCTTTTACTTGGAGTCTTGTGGATTTGGAGATAGAGTTTGCTTGGGTCAATAAGTGGAAGAGATTGAATTTGGAGACCTTTTCTTTGAGGTAGGATTCTTGAGCTTTATTGTGTTTGTTATATCATGCTAGAAATTAGTTGTTTACTTGGAAATGTTTGTTGTTGCATGAAGGTTTTGTGTTTTTTATTTGATTTTTCTCCCTCCATCATATGGTATGATGGTGTTTCTAAGTTGTGGGGGAAGAGAAAGGGCTTTTTCCCCTCTCAATCCTCATAGGTTTTATGGGCAAGCCTTATAGGATTTAGTTACTCCACTCAAATGGTTTGAGGTGGGGAAGATGGTTCATTTGGCTTGAACCTCCTTCCCCATTCTTGGTGAGGAAACCCCTTTGGGGTTTGAAAATCCTTCCAAGAAGGATTGGTGAAAGGGTGGAGAAATAAGGAGGGCTTGAGTGAAATTGGAGAATTGATGAGGATATGGAAATCTTGGCTTTGTGTATCTAATGTTGGTTATAGATTTGGAGAACTCCTTTTTTCTCTTCCCCATTTCATAGGTAGAACATAGGTTCTCCTCTTTTTCATCTTTGTAAAATTTTGAGTCTTGCCTTGTTTTTGGATGTATGTAGTGTTGTTTGTTCACCCTCACTCTTGTGTATAGTTTTGGATAGTTTTCTTCTTTCCCATGGGCTCTGGGAGAGGCTAGCATACATCCCAACATTGGGATAGGCATGTAATGATGCCTATGGTTGGGTGGAAAAACAAGCTTCTTCTCCTTGTATGGATTCCTTGAACGCATTTTATGTTAGATCTCAAAGTTGAATTTTGGTTTGAGTTTGAGACCTCTTGGTCTCTCATTTTCCTCACATTTCTTTGTGAAACATTACTTGCATTGTAACCTTTAAAAGTATGGCCATGTTGGAAGATTCTTTGTCATGTAAAAGTTGTCATCTTGTAAATTGAAAATCACTTGTAAGATTGGTATTCCATTAGTATTTGAAAGGTTTTCTTCCAATCTTGGGAAGGAGTTTGTTGGGTTGTTTTCTTATGTATTTTAGTATTTTGAAATATGATGTATTGAGAAATTGTGCAAAAGAAGTCTTGTAAAATATTTGTGTTCCTTTAAAATACATTTAGTAGAATATATTTATATTCCTTTAACATGCTTGTTTTTAATATAATTTTTAAAAAAGGGGATGAGGGGGATTAACTGTTGGAGAGGAAATCTAGTTGTTATATGAAGTTTGCTATTTAATATTGGAAGAAATTATTATCAATTTGAAATGTACATTCCTTTGCAAAATGTTCACATATTTAGATACTAAGTGAAATTAGATTTAAAAATATTTCTACCACTATGGTTTTGGAAATTTGATTATTTGTGTTCAAAGGAAAGTTGATTTATTGGGAATATGGTTATTTTGATATTTGTCAAAAGAATAATAAAATAAATTTAAACTTATATTAATCATATTCTCTTGGTCTATTATTGAAAATAATTATTGCAGACTTATAGATTTAAAACTATGTTTTTCTTGTTAAGTACAAAATCCTAGCTTTATCATATTTTTATTTTCAGCTTTCATCTATATATATATATATATATATATATATATATATATATATATATATATATAAAACATATATATGTATAATATATATATATATATATATATATTATACATATATATGTTATATATATATGTATATATGTACATATGTATGTATATAGAAAAAAACTTTTAAATATTATCAATTTAATTCCAAATTTTTTTATATATATATATATATATATATATATATATATAATACTACACAATATATCATATATGATATATTATATATGTATATATATTCATACATCACTATATAATATAATATATAGTTTTAAATAAAAACAAAAAAACCAAAACAAACATTGTTTTTAAATTTTTTAACAAAAATAATAATAATAAACAAAAACAAAGTTTTTTTAATGTTGTTGGGGAGGGCCGAACCCCTCCCCCACCCTTCGGCGATCGCCCCAATCTATGTCGACCGACCTTGCTCCCCCTTCGTCCATGTCCCAAACTCCCCACCGTCGACCTCCCTCATGTCGCGCTTTGTCTCCGCCGCTTCCGACGTCCTTCACATCACCATTTCCACTGCAAGCCTCCCGACTATGCACATTCGCCCCCTTTTCACGCCCTTTTCCCCAAAAAACCCAGCCGCCTCCTCCACCACTACAAAATTTACTTCCACCCCTTCTTAAAATAAAAATAATGACATGGGGACATACACATTACTCAAAAAAGAATGTAATAATAAGACTCCCCTCCATAGCTCTCCAACAATTTGCAAGAAGAAACAAAAGCAAAATGAGAAAAAAATGAAAATAAAGAGAACGAAAAAAGAATGAAATTCAAATGAAAAGAAGGAAAAGATAAGGATGTTAGGGAAAAACTTTAGGGTAAACTCGGAATATAGGGACCAAATTTGTTTGATCCTAGGGCTCCCATTTATTCCTACACACTTAAAGTCATGTGCCTTATTGTGGGAATGAGAATTAATTTAAAAAGGGGTGTGGGCAAATAAATTAAAAGGGGAGACTAATTAATTATAACAAGGGGGTTGTAGACTATTATTTCGTGACTCTAGTTAACTTAAGAAGAATAAATAATTAAGTCATTAATGGAATAGTTTTTATTTAAATTTTGGGTAAATAAATTTATAATAAAATAAATTATTAGTGGGAAATAGTTAAGAAAACATTAGTATTAACCGTTCACCTTTAAAAAAAAATTTACCTAAAATTTTAGTTGTCTTTTGGTATGGTTTTCCGTGTTCCAAGGCGGGGCATGAAAATAAGACAAAATAAATGGGATGTCTCGTCTTTGGTTACACTCCTTGTAGTAGTGAATCCATTAATGAAAATTATGTGTTATTTTGTTTACAATTGTTATAAAACAATGCCAATAGTGAGACCATAGTTCGATATTAGAGTAAAACATATAAGATTTAAATGAGATTTGAGGTTAGGGATAATGTCACTCTTGGAGTCCTTATAACTCAATTAGAAATTTTGATGTGTTAAAAATAATATGAATTGCCCTTGGTGAGATCAAACTTTGAGAAAACAAAAGATATATATAAATCTAAATAAAATTTCTCTATGTGTAAATGTTGAATGGATTCAACAAGTTATTGAACTATATTAACTATGAAAGGGAAATAAAGATACAATGATCTAAAAATGTTTATGGTAAATGGTATTTTGTATCTAAATCTCCCTTCAATCTGAATATTTCTTTCTTGACATCATGAAAGATTCACTTATGCAGCAAGCGTAAAATTTTAACATTGAATAAACATTTGAGAAGCGTAATCTTAACATAAGAACGAGATGATTAGGAACTTTGTATACAATTTGAAATAAGTTATAGAGATTATCATAAGGGATAAAGAGCCAACTTAAATGGTAGAACCGTAAGCTGATTTTGAAATGAATTTAAGAATCTCTAGGTCGAAAAAAGGAGAAAACTATCCTTGCATAATAATGTTCTTGGAATTTTAATCGTAACTAAGATCTATAATCATGCTAATGATGTGTTGTGGTTTTTCCAATCCTTGGGTCCCTTCTTGTGGTTGGGTAATTGCTAGCATTCGTTCATTGGGGAAATAGAGGCATCAACATTTATATGGTGTTGTCATGTGTCTATGTGAGTTGATGACTTGTGTAAGTGTCTTATGTGGTGTTAATTTTATCTATTGGAGCCCATGTGGTGTTGTGTAATGAGCATTTAAAGTCAAAAAAAAATATTCTAGTATTTTTATTGTTGTATTTGTGTGTCTAAATTGTGGGCATTACATTTGGTATCAGAGCAAAGGTTCATGTTTTCGAACCTCCAAGATGGATTGGAGTTGTGATGATTCTACATAGTGGTGGTGGATATTGGAAGAATAATGTGGTATATGTTGTAATTTGAACAACATTGTAATTATGATATTATGAATGTATATGTTGTGCATGTCACTTAGTGCATATTTTTATCATGTTGATGTGCTCATGATGAGAGTATTCACTCTCCTTGTTGTCGACTCAATGAGGAGTTCAGGAGAGATGTGTCACTTTTTGTGTGTGAAAAGAATGTTATTGTGGATTATGGAGTGTTGGAGTTTTTTTATTATGTGATATGAAGGTTTGTTGATGTGTTGTATGAAAAATATTGATGCATGGTGAATTGGATTGTATCGTGATGTCTCCACCATGTTATGATAAATTATGTGTGTCACCATGTTGTGTTGCAAATTACTATATGTTGTAATGTTATTCATTATGTTCATGATATGTATAATTCGTGTAATATGTGATGGTACATGTCGTGAATTAGGGGCATATAGTGATTGTATGACCCTTATTGTATAGTAATTGCACGTTGGGTGCATTATGTGGAAACGTGATGTATTATAACCTGTGAAAATAATGATTTTGTTATACCCTATATATATACCATGCAAAAGATGTTATGGTTAATGTGCGTGAATCACCATTGTGTTAGTGATGTAGATATATGTATGTTGTGAACCTTACAGTAGATGACCCTATGGGGAGAAATCATCAAGGTTTTATGTGTGGAGAGAGGAGGCGAGGAATATTTTTTCATATTATTGAGCCAAGTATGAGTGAGGAAATGGAGTCTTATATCAACTGAAAGACCACTTCTATCTGTTTAGTATACTTCGAGCTTGCTCAATATATTTTCATTGTGCACCACCTTATGCTTGACTTATGCAAACTAGCATCCCCTGCTCTCTCCTATTGGGTTGTCCATCGAACAATCCTATATGATTTTGACTATGTTGAGTTTTGGGTGAGTATGGAGGGATGATTCAGACAAAGATGATGACAATTGTATTATTTGATATGTTATTTTACAAGTTGAGGCTCAATGACTGAGTGTCAGCAACTCATTGATTACCCCTTTGGTGGCCATATAAGGCCACATATTTAGTGTGATATGTTATTTCTATATATGTATTTTATTTCAAATTTATCATTATCTCTTTTCTTTTGAGAACCAACAATTTTCTTTATTGATATGTGCTTATATTTTTGACTTTTTATTTGATTTTTGCAATAACATACGTATTTTTCACTAACTATGGATAATTAGCCATTTATTTTTATTATATTTAAATTTTCTTTTCATGTTTAAAGGTTTAATAGCCTAGCAAAATTCTTTGGATTTTTTCAACTTGGCATTTGAAACGGATTATTATGCTAGTTCTAATGTCATAATGTGTGGAATAGGGTCATGGGATGCACCATGGAGTGGCTGAACATATGGACCCTTTTCATTATATGGGGTACACCCCAAGGAGTTACACATAACTAGTGGGTTGTTGAACAATGATTTATTATGTCACTTGGGTTAGGGGTGTTTAGAATCTATGTTCCTAGGGCCATACGGTGACCGAATTCTTTATGGGAGACATAAGAGAATTGAGGGAGACATAAGAGACTTGATGGAGACATAAGAGACTTGAGGGAGGCATAAGAGACTTGTGTGTGTGTGATTAGTGCACTTGGAGTTTTATTTTTATGTTTGTGATGCTTTGGGAGGTATATGTAGTTGTTGTTGATGCTTTGGGAGCTATATGGAGTTGTTTTGTGATGTTTTGGGAGGTGTATGGTGTTGGTGATATGATTTATGTGTACTCTTGAGAGTCTTGCTAGACATGGTTATGATTGAGGTTTTACGCTCCTCTTGATTTGCATGTACTATTGGATCTTGTCTTTTATCTATAATGGTACACAGTCATGGTTTTTGGGTCATGTACTACCAATTTTATATGTATCAAAGCATGATGATTCTATTCGTTAGTCACTTGTGTGTGTTGGATTTATGCCCATGAAATAATTGTTGGAAATTGTTTTCTATGTGGAATAATTGATGACATTGCATGGTGGAATTAAGGGTCTTGTGATGTGATAGAGTTGTGAGAGTATGTAGCATGATGTCTCGTGGGTCTTTTCTATTGTTTTTTGGTTTTATGTGTCATGTTGATGTCAGCTACCGTTGGTCACCCACAAACATAAGACAAACTGAAATCTTAAATAATGAAATACTAAGAGAATGAGATTGAAAATTACTTGAAAAGAAAAATACTAAGCAATAAAGTAAAATAAAAATGCCAATCTTCATAGAACATTAAAATTTAAGATATTGTAAAAATTAGTTTTCTTCCTTGTGGTTGTTTTAAATTGACAAGTTGTTTTGTTAAATTACATGTGTCATTATTGACATCCTTTCTTACGTAGCCCTCGATCTTCGGTGAATTTTCGCATCGAGGATGATATTAGTATAAGGGAGAGAAATTTAGTGCCCGACAATAATCCAAATATATATATATATATACATAACAAAAAATTATTTTAAAAAATTAAAATAAGATGGAATGTGTGTTGGCGGTGGTTGGGGATTATTGGAGTACTGTTGGATTTGGCTTTAGAAAAGGGAGGTGGAATAATTGAATGTGTACTAGGTGATAGGGAGACATGGGGACATGAGAGTGGTAAGGTGTGAGTGTCATGATATATTTTCGAGCCTATCATTACCTTTGACATAATACAAGTACTTATTCGAAATCTACAGTTGTTAACCAACTCCCATCTTGTCCCAAAATGTGACCGTTGGAACTAGAGATGGAACATATACATGACACGTGAACTATTTGATAAAGTGCCTCAAAGAAATGTGATTTTCTCCCAACATGTGCCAAATTGGATGTTTAGTCATATTTTGTAGTTACAAGTTCTCCTACATATATGTATGCAAGTGTGAAAACATGCACTTCCATCATGTGCCAAAAAACATGAGTGTTGGGCCCAGGGATTGACGTCCTTTAAAGCATAAAAGGTAAAGATCTTTTTTAGCTATTACTTGTAGAAAATGCTCTGGAAGTCATGTATACACAACGTGGAACCTCTCACAAGGCAGGCGATCTGTTTGACATAATGTTTTTGTTAATAATAATAAAATAAAATGCGGGTTGTTATGGACAACATGGACCTGTCGAGATAAGGGCTAAATGGATGTGTTGAAAATGGGTTCGTTGAAAAGGATTTATATCTTGCAAGAAGAAGCAAAATGTATGGAAGCAAAATGAAATTACTTCCATGTCATTGTTTTGTTCATTAGTTTTATTGTTATTTTCAGATGCATGAAATTTAGAGCTTGAATCTATTGGTTTTCAACCATGTAATGCCATTTGTGATCCCATTGTATTCATCCCCTGTAGTGTATCATCTGGTATATACCCCACACCCATTTATGCTGGAGACAAGTTTTGGTTGGGTTAATTATTATACTATTTTTACCCTTCATTGATTTCTAATGCCAGTTGTAGATATTATGATAAAGAAACACCTTTTGGAGCATAATCTCATCCTATGGAAAAATAAGAGTTTTGGAACATGGTACAAACAATAGAATTTGGTTTTTGGTCAGATGTTGTAGTTGCAAGTTTCTTGATACACATGTATGAAAATGTGGAAGCATTTAGATGGCTTGCCAACTGTTTGACATATTGCATAATGAAAATATGGTCTCATGGATCGGGATGACTACTTGAAAAGCAAAAAATGGTGTTTTGATGAGACATGGGTGTACAACGAATGGCTTGGGTTTTCACGTGACTATCTGGAATCATGTGGCAAAAATGGTGGTATCAACGGATCGTGAGTGTAAACCACTTAGAGCCCCTTATACCAATTTCACTCATCGTTCCCATGCATAGTTCATCTCACCTTGTCCTTCATAATTCTCATACTTTAGTTTTACTTTTGTAACAAAATAAATTTAAAACCTTGGAGTATCTCACATTAAATTATTTTATATAAACTTGTTTTTCAAAACATTAAAATCATATTTGGCACTTATGTAACCAAAATAGCACTCAGTAGCCAAGCATAAACTTAAACCCCTCCTTTAGACATAATTTGGAAAACTTCGTAACTAGACTTTTAGCACGAAACAACAAACCTACTCCTTATATTTTACATTACCAACTTGTAATTTGATCATCATCGATGGTTGCAACCACAACCTTATGCACTACTAGACAATGGGTATAAAAATGTTTTCTTGTTTCATTTTGTATAGGAAAGAGCTAGATGAGTCATCAACTAAAACAAGCTTTATGTCTACCTTGCTAAGTTACAAAAATGAAATTTCTAGAGACTTGCAAACCAACACTCCAAGCCACATAAAAGAGATGACAAACATTGTATGTCATCCCTATTATGTATAGAGCCACGTTAAGCATTAGTTCGACCTTGTTTTAACATTTGTTCCTTTTTGTCGCTCCTCTAGGATCCATGTTACCTAGTTTCGCACTTTTAGGAAGTTAACATTGAAAAGTTGGGTTTCGTATCAGCTTGCCGTTTGAACCTTTAACATAAAAATGCTTATTTCCTTTCATAAACCTCTACTATTTTTTCCAGAAAATTTCTGGAATGTTTAGTTTACAAAAAAACTATTCTTAATAGTTTGGCAAAGGCATTTTGTAGGCCTCAGGTCACAATTTGACTAGGTCAAACTAGACTAATTATGACCAAAGTGACTCTAGAAAATCCATCGCTATTTGAAAACCATTTGTTAGTTCTTTGTCCCATCGACTTTTGTGAACTATCTATATATAGGTTAACTTGTAGGAAATTTATCCTTAAACAATATTCCAATGAACGTCAATTTTAACGTGGATTTTTGAGCCCTCGAGCTAACTTTTGATCATTTACAACTAGGTCAATCGATGCAGATGGCCTCGAAAAAAGCGGCATAATCATAAATCATTCTCCATTTCTAAATTTCTTCAATTATGTATGAATTATTGGTATATAAGACAACATGTAGAATTTTTACCATGGTGTGCTTTCTCATCGAAGAAAAGGTTTGAAAGTGGTTTCTTAGCCTCTGAGCCTAAATTGAACATTTTGGCAACTAGCAAAAAAACAAAAAAAAATATGTAGGAGCCTAGTCGAGTTACCAAACCACCATGGAAAATTGTCGACACTTGTAAATAACTGTTTAAAACTCTATCTTGTGGCTTGTTGTGTGAAATTTAACTTTTGCAAAATAAGTGTTTCTCTCTCTTCCCTAGCTCTTTCTCTCTTCTTGGTTAAGAAATGAATCGAAATAAATTTGTGTGTCTATCCCTCTTCTTTTGAATAAAAATTATTATTATTATTATTTAAATAGAAAACTAAAAAATATTAATTATGCTAGATCTAGGTGGATGCCATGTCAGCGATTTATTGTTGATTTCTTGCTCACATGGTTTTACAGGATGGAAGTGAGATGGTGAAAAGGCATGGTGTAAATAATTGTTCATTATTGTAATTTATATATGTCATTGGAAAATGTGTAAATGTATAATGTATTTCCATGTTAGAAAAATTTGTATTTTAAATTTGGTAATATGTATGAGATACTACATTTAGGAATGCCTTAGGAAATGTGCATTTAATATAAGGTGAAGTTTTGATTCAGATTTACGTATGGTAAAAATGTTGAATATGTATGTTAAATTAAATTGAATTTAAAATCATATAGGTCATTCTCGTTGTGAAACTTATGATGCAATATCCAATTTTTTTTTATATTTAACTAGAAAATATAGAAAAGAAACTTAAATATAACAGTCAACCTATTTTAAAACTAGTGCATATCTACCCTTCTCGCATGACCTTCTTAGCACGAAGAAATTGAAACCATAAAATGAACTTAAACTTTGCAATAGATGGAAACTTCTAGTTTAATTAAATAAGAGCCCAATTTTGAGTTGATATCATAACTGGTATGTTTAGTGACATCGTCATGAACCCGACGGTTAGGAATGACAAGGTCAAACATTATTTGGACTATGTGGTTCCCTTCTAGGATTGGAAATTGTGTCGGTGGTAAAGAGAATTTGTTCTCTTCGGTAAGACATCGTGTTGAGTGACAAAGACCAACTTGAAAGTCACCTTAAGATTCATTGTTTGAAGCAATGATTATACGATGTAACCTTACCATATATGGAGTAAGTAGAACTCACAATTCCTTAGTATCCTAGTGGTATACCAAGTCTTACGAAGTTAGATCTAGAAATTAAATTCATGATTTAATGAATTCCTTATGGGATCAAGATGACACAAATGGATCTAGTGAAATAGTTGTGCTATGAGTCAAACTCTTGTTAATGATCTCCTTAGTTCCTCACAAATAAATGTGTTACCTTTGTTACTAACAACATAACACCTTGGTTTTTCATGAAGGTACTTTAATAGCATAAATATGTCCGCTTACCTTAATGTCATATATAGTTTGGCCATAGAATCTTACGTGCAATTGGAATCAAACCAAACATTGGTTGATTAAGGGGTTAAATTGTGGGTGTACATTGTACATAACTCTTGGAAAATGCAATTGTAATTAAAATAAGTTGACTTAAGAGAAGTGTAGAAACTAAAAAAAATGGGCTTATTACCCCATTTTCCCAGTTGTTCTTTATACCCTAGTGAGTGGCCCAAAACCAAACAAAGGTAGTAGGTGATATTCCTATTATTGATCTTGTGGTAGGATTTGAATGACACAAGTGGATTTCTTTGTTACAACATGTGTTTAATAATACAGTGTATAAGAGAAAATAAATGGGATGTCTCATGCTAGGTTACACTCCTTATAGTAAAGAATCCATTGGTGAAAATTATGTGTTATTTTGTTTACAACTATTACTAAACAATGCCAATAATGAGACCATAGTGCGATGTAAAAGTAAAGCATATAAGAGTAAACATGGTTTGAGGTTAGGAATAATGTCACTTTTGGATTCCTTATAAATTAGTTAGACATTTTCACGTGTTAAAAGAATATAAATTTCCCTTCTTTGAGATTGAAATTCGAGAAAAAAAAGATATATATTATATATAAATCTGAATAAAATTTCTTGATATGGAAAAATTTAATGGATTCAACAAGTTATTTAACTATATTAACTATGATCTGGAAATAAAGATACCATGATCAAATAATGTTTATGGAAAAAGGTATCTTGAATCTAAATTTCCCTTAAATTCAAGATTTATTTCTTGACATCGTCGATTCACTTGTGTAGCAAGGGTAAAATTTAGCATTGAATAAATGTTTGAGAAGGATAATCTTAACATAATAATGAGAGAATTTGGAACTTTGTATGTAATTTTAAATATGGAAAATAATTATGTAAGCTGTGAAGATTGTCGTAATGGATATAAAGAGACAACTTAAATGGTCGAACTGAAGTTGAATTTGAAATGAATTTAAGAATCAGAGGTGGAAAAATGAGAAAATTATCCTTACATAATAATGTTCTTGGAATGTTAATTGTAACTAAGATGTAATCATGGTAATGATGTGTTGTGGGTTTTCCAATCCTTGGGTCCCTTTTCTTACGGTCGGATCATTTCTAGTATTTTGTTCATTTGGGAAAGTGTGGCATTGATATGTATTTTGTGTTTTCATGTGTCTATTTGAGTCATTGACTTGTGTAATATTCTTATGTGGTGTTGTGTAACGATAATTTAAAGTCAAAAAAAAAAATCTAGATATTTTTACTCTTGTATTTTTGTGTCCAAATTGTGTGTGTTACAATGTAGTTCTTGTGTGTTTGCAGAAATGGTTCCCTAAGATGCCCTTGTGCAAGTTTCACCAGTGATGATAAGCGGGATAGATTTCAAATGTAGTAATTTAATAGTATGTGTGGATGGAATAAAATAAACTTCCCTCATACACATTTTATGTAGAATTATGCAGCCCTTGTCCCTCTAATGAATGCTAGATGGATTCCTTTAAAGTGATCTAGTGCCTTTAGAATGAAATATTAGGTGCTCATAGTAATGATTAGTGTTTGGTCCTTATTTATGAGAATTAACTAAGTAGATATATGATTCCCTTGTTTGATTTTCATAACTATTAGCTAGAAGGCCAACCCATAATTGAAAAGATGACCAAAAGATAAAAGAGATCTAGAAAGAGTGATTAAATAAGAGAGGGGGTCGAGGCACCCGAAGGGATAGGAGCTCCTGGTCATTTCTTTCCTTCGAGGGTGTCTATGTTTAAAGTCATCAAAGATAATATTTGTATGTTCTAACTGGGTTATATGGTGTGTAAGACCAATTAGAAATCAAGAGACAAAGAAAATAAGTTGAAGATAATTGTTAATCACTAGTTTTATTACTTTGGAAATATTTATACATCAGTATGCTTTTTGAACCTGGAAATGTACCCAAGTGCATCATTTTTTGTCTACATTTCCCTCACTTTATGTTTTCGAGTGAATAATTAATAACATAAAATAGATACATTACGTGTACCTTATGATCTTGTATAGAGTTTGTAAAATAGTGTGCCGAGTAGACAAGTGAAGCATGGAGAGATTGCAAATTGAAGCGTGAAGACTAGGAAAAGTAAGTGGACCCTAGGGGTGAAGTGTGTGTGTTGTATCATAATGTTGTAGCTTTTGTGAGTTTCTTCTTATAGGGACAAGACCACAAAATAAGAGACACAAAGTAGTCAAAGTTGTATATATGATAAATCATATCAATATTTGTATAAGTATGTAAAAAGTGAAAAGTGTGTAAAAAGGAAAGTGTGCACCTGATATGTAAGAGAGTAAAAGATAAAAAAGTGTCATATTTCTTGAAGTTAATGATTTAAATTTTTAAGGTGAGGTTTTTAGGAAATATCATGCTAAGAACGTGTTTTCTTGGCGATACGATGCCAAGTATGAGTTTTTGGGTAATCTCATGCAACGTGTGAGTCTTTTAGCCTATCACACGCCCAATGAGAGTTTTTGGGTGGTCTCATGCCAAGGAGAAATTTTTTTGAGAGAGAGGTCTTGTTTTACTCTCCTTCCATGACTCTTCAAGAAATAAGCACCACTTTGTAGATGATGCATGCAGATTTCTTCCGTATGTCCCGATTTGTTTTTGTTTTAGCAATTGTAGGAGATAGAATGCATTTTGTGATTGAAGGCCAATGCATGTTATTGTAGAACTTCTATGAAAATTGCTAAATATAATGTTGCACTAAGAAAATTATTGTGTCTACTCCTAGGAGACTAGCACCGAGGAAAGGTTGGGAGCACTCAAGCGCTAGAGTCTTTCTTGTGTTTGAGGTCTAAGTCAATTTTTGGACCGTTCATGACCGTGTGTGTTTTGTTGTTTCTATAATGTGTTGGTCTTTACTGTAGCTCTGAATTGATGTAGGGTGATTTGTTCCCCAAATTTATGCCTTATCTAGTTTGGGATGGATGCAAAACTATTACGATAATGTGACCTAAAGGAGAGGACCTGATTGTGATTTGAAGTGGATGCTCTTGATATAAACCAAATCACATGCAAATGAAGTGAGCTAGTTAGAGGTGTTAGAAGTAAAATTAGCTAGCATGAAAAATAATATAATGTAAAAAGAAAGTGTGTAGATAATATAGACCATGAAAAGTGGGTTTCAAACCTTGGATATCACTCACAATGCCACAAGAAAATTACGGTTGAAGCGGTAAGAGCATTTAATAATCATACAATACATAGGTCATAGCACAGTAAAAACTAACATATAATAGAAAACAAGATCGGGAAAAATATGGCATATATTCATGTTTGTATATAGTCTTGCAAAATAAAATTTACACATGAAGAACCCATTAGCTAGTTAGAAAGATAAATAGTATTTCAAAGCGTGTATAAATCATGTAAAATTATGGTAATAGTGTCAAAAAAGAGAAAATATTGTAACAATAAAAACTTTGATATGTGAAGTATAAAAATGGCAAAAGTAGACTCCCTTAAGAGCCTTGGTGGACCGGTAAAAGGTGAAAACTAGAATGAAATTGACCTAAAATGATCAAGTGAACATGCATTTATATATATGGAAATGAGATGACATACTAACAATTCATCTAGCATGGAAAAACAAAGTGTAACATGTAGATAGAATAAGCTAGCAAGAGTACATGTGACAAAGATATGATTTTTTTTTGTATGAGTGTGATTATTTGGTATGCAAAGTGTGAAGATGATAGGAACATCATCCCCTAGTGGATGTGGATAAGATGAGGTTTATTTAGTATCACCCTCGATATTCAAGAATGAACCATAGAACAAGAGTTTTCATCGGGTAATGAGTTGTGCAAATAGATGTGTGAAAGATATATCATAAAGTATAGATCATGAAGTGTAGAATGATGTGAGGTTCATTTTCTAATTAGACCCTAAACATTTGAGCATGAACCATTGAACTAAAGCGTGTCATAGGGTAACGATGATATAACGTGTATATCAAAGGATGTGAAAGTCCATAGGAAGATTATTTGAGATGCACGAAGTGAAAAGTGTAGTAATATACATGAGCGATAAGCTATAGTGATTGGAAGGGGGGAAATAACATGATTCGCCCAAAGTGTGTAGGTTATAGAAGGTTATTGGTATCCAAAATAAGCTCATGCTTATTTTTGGTTAACTACATCCTTTTTTTCCTCCTTTTGTGCTTCAATAATTTTTTAGATATTCTAAGCACTTAAGGTTTCCTGAAAACATCTTTATCAGGTGGGAAATTTCTTCCCCTTTCCAAAAATATAAATAAGTCCTTCTAACTCCTATTTTGCAGATACGAGCCGATGGGCCTCGGAAGGATTTTCTCGCAAATGCGGTGAGGGGCCTCGGGAAGACTTTTCTCCAATAGGAAGATTGTGGGTGGCGAGGCGACAGAGATATTTTAGCATTTTACCAAAGTAGAAAATGCAGGCTAGTGGGACTAGGGAAGTTTTTTCACCAAATGGAAAATGTAAATTTGTGGGGCCGTGGAGGAAATTTGGCCCAAGTGTAAATGCGGGCCGGCGGGTCTGCGGGGCATTTTGAAATGTTTGCACTTTTTGCCAAAAGTGCAATTTACAATTACGGGCTTGTGAGCTTGCGTATGATATATACGCCAAATGAAGAAAAAATGTCTAGGGCCTGTAAAGAGACACATGGCCATGTACAAGGCAAAGTAGGAAGGCGGGCGGTCGGGAGAACTTTAGATTTTTTTGCTACTTTCTTTGAAAAATCACAATTTCAATTTTGGGCCTGCGGAGGAAATTTTTCCTAGGTGTGAATATCGGAACCGTGGGGCTATGGGTAATTTTTTGAAAATTTTGCAATTTTTGCAAAAGGTGTCAAAATAAATTTCAGTGGCCGCATATCCATTTTGCAAAATTGGTTTTGTGTCATTTTTGTGCGGATTCGATTTAAAAATTCAAATGGACATAACTTTCGATCCAATGCTCGAAATTCAAAAATTTGGTACTATTGGAAAGATGTCAACATCCTCTATGCCATGGAAGCATAAAATATTATTTTTAGCAGGATTTGGTTGGTGAAAATGTTGAAAACATCTTTTATACCATTAATACGGGATCTAATTGCTTCAACTACCAGGATTTTCAATTTTGGTCTGCCATTCTTCCTTCTTCAACATGCCAAAGAAACATGGGGAACCATAATGGACAGATTGTAGGTGGATTTGCAAGAGCATTGATGGCTAGTGGTTGAGCTTCCAATCAGATTTCCCACCTCCTTTTTCTCTTCTTTCTTCGCTTGATCTATAAAAGTGAGATCTTAGCTCATTGTAAAGGGTTGGACATTTTTTTTTGCACCCTCCCTTCTTCCCTTGTCTGCAAGTGAATTTGTTGAGATTTCCAAACCTCCCATTCAATTTGAAATGAAAATTTTTGCCTCTTGGCTCCTGTAATGTCTTGTATCAACTCGGAGAAATAATATATGTCTTTGGATGATTCACAATCCTCTCATGTGTTCATTATTGTCTTATGATCTCTCATCGTATTTTGGTTATCTATGCATGGTGATTGTATTGTATTTATATGGTCTGTGTTTGATTGTAAAGTGAGTGTTCAACATTCCTTTGGTGCATCACCTTATTAGCTTAGGTTTATTTTCTATAATATTCTTAACCCTATCTCCTTGGCAAGATAGAGTAGGTTGTAGAGTAGATCCTCTACAATTTATTTGTGTACATAAACAAAGGAATAGGAACCGAATTCATATGGAGAGATCTCTCGATTTCAAAGCCCCACACTTTGAGAGATGCTCCATGTTATGAGATCACATTAAGAGTCTTAACCCATCGAGTTGAAGAGATTTATGGGTTATGTTCTTTGACATCAAAAATTTTGGCACATCCGGTGGGAGCAAGAGGTCTCAATTTTTATCACAACAAGATTGATGTGCACTTGTTGTAAGTTTTCATCTTATAAGAAGATTTGAAATTGCACATATGGTTACTCCAAAAGAGGCAGAGTCCACTGGTTTCAATATCCCAAGCTTGGCACATTCATGAGAATAATTCATACTAGATCAAGAACTAGAGAAGAAGGATTGTTTTTCTATCTGCACTTGTCCCCAAAAAAAAGTAAGGAGAGGAAGAAAAGATCAAATATCTCCATCTCCACCAAATTGAACTTTTTCAACACCTCCACCTGGTAGGCCTTTCATTCAATCAACAAGTGTTCTTAGACCAATCCGGATGTCCCAACCAAATCCTTATGTCAATTTCACTAGTAATAGCCCACTTTCTCTCAATGCACAAAATCTAGTTCCAGTTGTAGCATTTAAGAATATTCCATATTTCACTGGAGAAAACCAAACAACCCTAAGTGATCACATTTAAGACATTGCAAATGTCTATGCAATTCATGAAATCATCGAGATGGACATTGTATTCAAATTGTTAGCCTCTTCATTCAAAGGTAAAGCTTTCCAATATTAAAGAGTATAACATCATGCTCTATTCAAAATTGGGACCATATTTGTACAACTCTTCACAATCAATTTGGAGAAAAGGGGGTTAACCTATCTCTATTGGAACAATTGACAACCATTATGAGGGATCCTAATGAAAATTTGATTGATTTCAACTTCAGATTTCAAAGGACATGATATAGGATTCCATTGGCCATAAGACCAATAGATCAAGGTGTTTTCCTATACTTTATTAAAGATTTAAATTCTGATATTGCTATGATGATTCAATCCATGGGAGGTGTAACTTTACCAGCATCCTATAACATTTCTATTAGAGCTGAAAATTACTTAATTCAAGCTGGTAGCCTTGCGTCAAGGCCACCTATACCTCTATATCCCGAATTAGGGAATCTAAGTACTAGTCGACACCCACATTAGCTCCCATCCCTGCTCCAAGAAATCATAATTCAACTGAAGCTTATTATTCATCTTTTAGTGCCTCAAATGAGCTCCGGGAAGTCATGAAGCAACTACAAAATTTGGGTAATGAGTTGGTGATACTTAAGAGGCAGCAAGCTCAAAGTTTTAGACCACCATATCAGCCTAACAGGCCATCCATTCAAAACATAAATCGAGAACTAGGTCAATCCTCTTGTTAATAGATGATTCCGACCTTACATTCCTAAAATGTTGTATCCATATCTAGAGCCTTAGTACTAGTGAAAAATAACATGGCTCGGGCATATGACTGGTGTTTCCCATGAAATAAACCTCATAACTAGTCAATTTGTTTTAATAGTGCTTTGGATCAAGCTCGATGGTGACAACAACTAGTGTATAACAAGAGACATGCTAGGAAGGAAATCACTACCACGCAACATCTCAAAAAACACCTCCAAATGAGACCACACTTGTAAATTGGTAGGTTGAAGACTTATGTGGTATGAATCAAGCACCTTCTTATAGTGTAGCAGCCAATACATGGTCCAAGAGGAGGAACATTGGAGAAGGAAAATCATCAAATTTAAGTGATCCACAACCCTCCATCACTACAAAATGTGTTATCAATCAAAGTCCAGCTCCCAATGTGTAAGGTCAGCCCAAGCCACCCCCTAGACCAACTCAAATGCTAGTTGTAGTATCCCACATGCAAGAGAATATTATGCAAGGAAAAGGGCAGAGAAGAGATAGATAATCTCCACTCAACATCATTGAGAAGATGAACAATACAAATGTAAGCATCTCAATGTGGGAGTCATTGGCTTTCCCAGGACAAAGATACCTATTGCAAGATGCTATGGAAAATTGGTCAACATCAAATCAGTCACCCATCAGCAAGAGAAAGTACTTACCAATGCAGCTCAGTCTAAAGGAAATCAAAGAGATCACAAAGGTAAGAATCTGAAGCATCCTCCCTTCTATGTCTCATTGATCATTGGAGACAAGCTAGTGCATAATTGCATGATTGATTCGGGAGCAAGTAGCTCTGTAATGCCAAAACAAATAGCTAATCACCTGATTCTTCAATATGAATTCATTTCCAAAGGTGTGGTATAATTGGATGGTACAACATTAAAAACGGTAGGAGTGATCAAATATTTGATCTTCACATTGCATGCATGTCCCAATGTGACCATCTTGCAAAATGTATCATTCATAGACTTGCCACCACACTTTGCATTGTGTTTGTCAAGAGACTTCACTGCTAAAATTGGAGGTTATTTGTCTATTGATTGGTCACACATGTTATTTAGAACAAGGTATGGAGCTAAGGCTACAATAAGATCTGAGCCTATTGTCAATTTCCATATTTAGCCTCATACATCAAATCCAATCAATTCAAACTATTCAACCTTTGATTAAGATGATCTTCCAAGCACTGATGAAGAAGATACCAAAGTTGGATGTATTCCAGAGTTGACTCAATGGGAAAACAAAATACATGCTTCGACCCTTCTTACAACGAAATGGAGGAATCGACCTAGCGCTTTATTTTTGCATGAAGAGAACCATCCTCTCCCTAACATCACTAAGCTAGACCAAAAGGATGATAATTATGTATGGAAGTTATTATTTGATGGCTCAAGAAGTAGGAAAGGTGCAGGAGGAGGAGCTATGCTTGTTTCACCTCAAGGCACAAAATATTACTCAACTTTTCGTTTCTAGTTTGCTTTCTCAAACATGACAGCTAAGTATGAAGCCTTAATCTATGGATTACATTGCGCGAAAGAGAGGCATTAAGAATTTGCAAGTATTTGGTGATAGTGAATTGATTGTGAACCAAGTTATAAGACAACATGCTACAAGGAATGACCTACTCAAGAACTAAAAAAATAGGGTATGGGATCTCATTAAATATTTTGAAGCTTTTAGCATTAATTCCATTCCAAGAAAGAAGAATGAAGCAGTAGACAAACTAGTAGAAATTGGGGCAGCATTTAATTTTTTAGAAAGTATCAAAAGTAAAAATATCAGCCTCATATCAAGGGGGTTGTAAGGCCAGCTATCCCAGATAACAATTCAAGTTGGCATGTCTTTGAGAATGATCAGTGAATTTCTAATTTTTTACAAGAAGAAGTTACATTCTCCACTAGAAACCAAGACAAGTTGGAACTATAGTATGGTGACCAAGTGGTGCAGCTAAGAACAAAAAAATTACCAAAAGGTCTTGTGACCTTGGAGTCAATCTTCAACCCAAATGATCAATTCCGGAAGGAAAAGGAAAACATTCAAGTAAAGGGTGAAGATTCACAGCCCATTTTAGTGGATGAAGGAAAGACATTACAAATTGGGAAAGTAAGTACTTTACCAAAGAAAGTTGAATTTGTTAAACTTTTTCAAGAACTCCAATATTTCATTTCATGGACTTATAAGGATTTAAGAGGTTTTAAGCTGAATATTGGTGAGCATAAAACTGAAATAAATCTTGAATACAAGCCTATCAAACGAAGCAAAGGTTAGTGAATCCTCACATTGATCCTCTCACAAGGAAGGAGTTGAGCAAGCTAATTGAGGCCAACATGATCTTCCCTATCAAGCATTCAAGTTGGGTTGCAAACTTGGTGCCTATGAGAAAAAGAAATGGAGAATTCAGATTGTGTGTAGAATTTCATGATCTAAAAAGAGCATCACTTAAAGATGACTACCCACTTTCTTCAATGGAACAAATCTTACAGGTTGAAGCTGGTTTTGAAATTTTTTCATTGTTAGATGGATACTCGAGCTATAACTAGATAATGGTAAAAGAATAAGATTAGTTCGAAAGCCTTCACCACCAAATGGGCTACATATGCTTACAAGAAGATGTCATTTGGACTTTCGAATGTTGGAGCAACATTTCATGAGCTATGTATCTGGAATTCAAAGGATTAATTAATAAGATAGTGCTTACATATCTAGATGATATCACTATCTTCTCAAAGAATGCAACATACCACCTCTTTCACCTCAGGAAAGTATTCTAAAGATGTAGAAGGTACGAGGTGTCACTAAATCCAAAGAAGTTTGTATTCTTGGCACATGAGGGAAAATTGCTAGGCCATGATGTCTCAAAAAAGGGTTAACAATTGATCCTGAAAGAATTAAATCCATCCAAACACTTCCATTGACACAACACAAGAAATCTCTTCAAGTCTTCTTGGGAAGAATAAACTTTGTTCAGAGATTTGTGCCTAATTTTTCCACTCATGTGAAGCCTTTGAGAATGATGTTGAAGAAGAGTCTTGCATTCAAATGGATAGCGAAGGAAAAGAAAGTTTTGAGGCCATCAAGCATGCAATATCACAAGCTCTAACTCTTATCAACCAAGACTAATCAAAGGACTTGTTGTTGTATGATTTTGGATGATCGAGATACAAACTCAGGCTATCTTGAGTACAATGAATAGAGAGGGATAAGAGCAGCCCATAGCATTCTTCATTCAGATCTTGGAAGATTATGAAGTAAGGTATTCTTTTATTGAAAATCATGTCCTTATTGTCGTTAGTAGTTTAAAGAAGTTCAGACACTTGGTCTCGAACAACAAGATCCAAATGTTAGTGTCTCATGTCGGTGTCGAGGAATTTCTCATAAATAAGGATTTCAATGAGAAAAGTATCAGTTGGATCACCTGTGTAATGGAGTATGACATTGAAATAAAAGTGACCAAGATGGTTCGTGGCAAATTTTTGTGGGGGCATCTCACTTCTAAATCGCAAGATGAGTCAAAAGTAGAAGAAGAGATTGTCCTACTACTATAGAATGATCAAGAACAACTAGCTAATGATGCACCCATTCAATGTTGGACTCAATACTTGGTGCATTATCTCCAAACAGGTTTGTGCCCTTAAGAAATAAGAAAAGAAAAGAGAAGATACTTCAGATTGCAAGCCATTCCATATGTTCTTTTTCGATCATGTTTTGTTCAAAAAATACATAAATGGTTTTGTATTAAGATGCATTAGAAGATGTCAAGTGGAGAGGGTGTTGCATGAGTTCCATGATGGATAAGTAGAATGCCACTTTTCTCGTCAAGTAAAAACTCTCAAAATCATGAAGGTTGGTTACTATTGGCCTACGATGTTTAGTGATTGCTACTCATGGAACAAGAAATGCAAAACATGTGCATTCTTCACAGGAAAGGAAAGACTAGCAACACTTCCATTACACCCGATTTCGCTTAACCATTCAGTCATACAATGTGGATTTGACTTCATTGGGGTCATCAATCCAAATTCAAGTCAAGGCCACAAGTAGATACTTATGGAAACAGACTATTTTAGCAAGTGGACAAGAAGCGGTGGCACTTAACGAGACATATGAATTCAATATCCCGATTTTCTATAAAGGGATAGTCACTAGGTTTGGAATCCATATCACTATCATATCAGATAATGCATTGGCATTCCTTGGTTCAAGGATCATTGAATGGGTTGTCAAGAATGGTGTATACCTCAGCACTTCATCAAACTATTATGCTCAAAGTAATTGCCAAGAACAATCCACAAACAAGAACCTACTAAGAATTATCGAAGGACTCTTGATGAAAATCGAGAGGACTTGGCACACAAAGCTAAAATCATCTCTATGGGTTGATAGGATCACACCGAAGAGATATATAGGTAAATCTCCATACAATATAGTCTATGGGAAAGAGACAATGTTACCTATATAATTAGAGCTTGCCACATTAGAACTCATGAAGCGATTGCTTGATTATCGAGTTTAAACCCATTAAAATTAGATATGCAAAGTTAATGGAACTAGAAGAAGCAAGAGCACATGCAGTGTAGACCATGGAAAAATATCAGGCCTTAGTCAAAATATGCTTTGATAAGAACGCAAGAACAAGGAATTTTCAAGAGGGGGACTTAGTTCTAAAGTGGGATGCAAATCGGGACAAATGAGGAAGGCATTCCAAGTTTTATGTCATTTGGAGTGGCCGCTACATGGTCATAGGATGTAAAAGTAGCAATGCCTTCCAATTTTCTACATTGGATGGCATATTGCAAATTCCATTCAATTGAATCTACCTCAAACACTGCTACTAAAAATATAATTTCTCATCCTTGTAAATATTAGCCTAGGTTTTCAATTTCTCCAAGTGTGCATGTACATTGTCTTGGTATAGTCTATGTTTCAACTTCCCTAAGTGCTGGTGTACATGCTCTATTGCTTTTGGTGTATGCTTGTATACAATTCATCTCACTCATGGAAGATACTTGTGGCCACAAGAAATTAAATCTGCAGAGTATCCATATTGGAGTAGGTCTAGATGTTTTCATTGCACTCCAATAGATCAAGTTTGTAGAAAATCAAATGAGGGAGAACTTTCTAGGTTTCAAACAACTCTCTACTCTAAGAAATATTGAATCCAATATTTTCTTACAAAAACAAGAGAGCATGCAATAGATTTTAAAATTTTAGATCAGATTTGTGTTTACCAAGAAGACTCCATGCCTAGTGGATTTCTACAGTAACTGATATATCTCATCTAGCAGAAGATTTCTGCTATAAGTTGTAAAATTGTTATCCAAAATAAGCTCATGCTTATTTTTGGTTAACTGCACCCATTTTCCTCCTTTAGTGATTCAATCTGATATTCTAAATATTCTAAGAACTTAATGTTTCTGAAAACATCTTCATTAGGTGGGGAATTTCTTCCCTTTCCAAAATATAGATATGTCCTTTTAACTCATAGTTTTCAAGTTACGGGCCGAGCGGGCCTTGGAAAGATTTTTTTCCAAATGCGGGCTAGCGAGCCTAGGGAAGAGTTTTTGCCGATAGGAAGATTGTAGGCGGTGGGGTGGTAGGAGATATTTTGGCATTTTGCCAAAGGAGAAAATGTAGGCCAGGCGGACCGGGGAAGTGTTTTTACTAAATCGAAAATGTCAAGTTGCAAAGTCACGAAGGAAATTAGCCCCAGAGTGTAAATGCGGGCGATGGGTCTGAAGGCATTTTGAAACTTTCACACTTTTTGCAAAAAGTGAAATTTATAATTGCGGACTGCAAGACTTGCGAAGGATCTATACGCCAAATGAAGAAAAAAGCTGGCTAGGGATCATAAAGAGACACATGGCCATGCTCGAGTCAAAGAGGGAAGTTAGGCCATTCGGGGAACTTTGGATTTTTGGTACTTTCTTAAAAAAGCACAATTTCAATTTCAAGCCCGTGGATGAAATTTTTCCTGTGTGAATTTCGGCTGCGGAGCTATGGGGAATTTTTTTGAAATTTTGTAATTTTTGCAAAAGGCACCAAAATGAATTTTGGGCCATGGATCCATTTTGCAAAACTTTTTTTGTGCCTTTTTGTGTGGATTCGATTAGAAACATCAAATGGACATAACTTTTGATCTGGTGGTAAAAAATCAACAAATTTTGTACTCTTGGAAAGATCTCGACCATGGAAGCATAAAATATTACTTTTAGCAAGATTTGGTGGGTGAAAATATGTAAAACGTCTTTCATCCCATTAATAGGGATATGATTGCTTCAACTACTTGGATTTTTGATTTTGGTGTGCCATTCTTCCTTCTTCAACATGTGAAACAAACATGGGGAACCAGAATGGCCAAATTCTAGGTAGATTTTTAGGAGCATTTATGGCTGGTGGTTGAGCTTCCAATAAGATTTTCCACCTCCATTTCCTCTTCTCTCTTCACTTGATCTATAAAAGTGAGAGCTTAGCTCATTGTAAAGGGTTGGACATTTTTGTTTTGCACCCTCCCTTCTTCATGTTATCTCAATTTTCCCCCTCGAAAAAATTGATCAAACACCACCCCCAAAGAATAAATCTAAGGGTTACTTCCATCACATGATCCCACATTTCAAATCTAATGATCAGGTCGCGAAGGGATCGAAAATGGAGAAACAGGGTCAAAAATGGGGTGAAACAGGTTTTAAAGAAACTAGAGACTAAAAAGAGGAAACGGAGAAAGGCTCAAAGGCTTCGGGATTCACAAATAATTTAGAGCTAGCCCAAATTGGCTAAGTATGGAGGAAATGGTGGAAGCTTCCACTTGCCTCAACGACACATCTTTAAAATTAAATCCAAAATTCGGAGACCCAAATAAGCGCTAGGCCTCCATGTGTCTAGGGACAAAAATGGGAGCGAGCACAAAACAACTAAGTATAGAGAGCCGGTGGATGAGGACACATGTTCCATCAACACAAATTCAAAGGCACAACCCAAAGTGGAGACTCATACATGTGCGGGCCTTCTACATGTCCTAGGTCCAAAAGGGAAAGATTCGAAGGTTGAATAGTCAAAGTAGAGGCAAGCCAACGAAGGAGCCAAGTGTCGCGAAGACACTACTTCAAAAGTAAAATTCGAGTGGGATTGCAAATTAATTCCAACCCTCCATGTGTCAAAGGTTAGAATTATGGCCTGCCAGAAAAAAAAGGACTTATCCAAATATAAAGGAATAGAACAAGCCATGGAAGGTGCCACGTGTCTTCTCACCTCAATTCAAAAATAGAAACCAAAAGTGGTCCCCAAGTAAGTGTAGGCTCACCACGTGGCCATGTTGAAAAGTCAAGGCAGGAAGGTGGGTTGTCAGAGGAAATTTGAAATTTTTTCCTCAAGAAGGGGTAAATTGAAAAAATAATCTGCATGTTTGTTGATACCCAAGTAATGACTTATCAAGCCTCAATTGTGTGCAGGCCGGTGGGCACTGGGAGGATTTTTCGCCCAAATGGAAAATGCAGACCGGTGGGCACAGAAGATGGTTTTTTTCCAAAGTGAATTGCGGGGTGTGGGCTATTTTGAATTTTTGTAATTTTTGTAAAAAAGGTGCAAAGTAAATTTCGGGCCCGCGGACCCATTCGCTAAACTGTTTTTCACCATTTTTGTACGGATCCGAATCAAACATTCAAATGGGCATATCTTTCGATCCAGAGCTCGATTTCAACAAATTTGGTACCATTGGAAAATTCTCGCCTGATTTATGCCATGGAAACATAAAATATTATTTTCAAAAGGATTTAGTGGTGGAGAATCTTGAAAAATGACTTTCCCCCATTAATATGGGATCGATTGCTTCAACTACCAAGATTCTCGGATTTTGTTCTACCATCTTCTCCAACACGCCAGACAGGCATGGGGAACTAGAATGGACATATTATAGGTGGATTTTTAGGAGCATTGATGGCTAGTAGTTGAGCCCAAAATTATGTTTCCCGCCTCTTCTATTCATGGAATCTATGAAAGTGGGAGTTTGGCTCATTGTAGTGGTTATTCATATTTTCTCTTCGCCCCCTCTCTATATCTTCCTTAGAGTAGAATGCAGATTCTAATCCTCCTTTCATGGCTCTGTAATGGCATTTCCTTGCCTCTTTTCCACCGATGATGTATCGTGTAACTTTTTGAGTAATAGAATTTGTTCCGTGATGCATATGTCCATTCTTAGCTCATTTTATGTCTCTTCTTACATCTCGTTGAACCGCAGGGTATAATGTGCATATTCTAATGTTTGTTGTAGGTTTTGGGAGTTGTGCTTAATAGGGTTTTGAAGTGGTGTTACGTGTGTGAAATATATCTTGTTGTCCGTGGTGCATCTTGTCCACCCTCTCCTCTGCTCACCTCTCTCCACTTTAGGCAGTTTGGAGTCCGTGATCAGCCACTTCTTTTTCTAGTGTATCACCACTTAGTGTAGGCTCTTTCACCCTTTCTCTCTTGCTCTATCCCCTTGGAATGGTTAGATTAGGATAAATTAGATTCTACCTGCACTAGAGTAGCTTGTGGCAGGTAGATTAGGAATCATGAATTGGCTTTCTCTGGAGGTCAATCTCAAATTTTGCAATTCCCACAACTTGAGATATGGTCCCATCTTGTGCAATCACACTGAATGCCCCCATTCACACAAAGACATTTAAGGGTTTTGTGATTTTGCACTAACAGTTTTGGCACACTTTGGATGGGATGCTTTGAGGTTATATTTTCTTCATCTTTAAAGAGGTGTCTCATTCGCAACAATAAATCTTAAGCCATCATGTGCACTAAAAGTTTTTGCACACCCGATGGGATAGGTCCAAGCACCTTACAACTTCATCTTAACAAGTCAGTGTGTTCTTGTTAGGATTCACCCTTTTGAGGCACATGCAAAGCACATTTGGTGACTCCATCCGTCAATAACCCATCTCGAGTTGCAAACCTTTTCCATCCATTTCCACTCATTTTATCCCATTCCATGAAGTTGTGTAATCATGACTTCAATACCTTCATGAAACTCACAGTTGTGGTAACAACAATGTAATCAACCTCCAAAGCATTTCCCAACTCCTTCAGATCAGCATTATGATCAAATCCAGAACCATTATGTTTACCCATATGAGCAGGGTCAAAACAAGTTTTTCTATGAAAGTTATCAAGAACAAGGGGATGCATATTATGGTGACATGTACATGGAGAATGTTGGTTTGTTGTAGAAGATTCAAGGAATGGAGGCTAACAAGGTGTAGTTTAGGGCTATAGCATAGATGAAGGCATTCAGGATTGGTTTCAGGGCACCTTGTTCATGGGGAGGCCCTCTTCAAAGACATTACAACCCTCAGGAGAATCTTGACTTCATGATTGAAGTAATTGCTCAACTTGAACAATGGATTGAGGATATTGAGGCCTATGAGTTGGACACAAGACAAACTTGTCAATGGGTAAGTCCACCACCTCCTATCTTTTCTTTTCCTCTTCCTCAAACTTTATCATTTCAGCATGATCAAGAGTCAAGCCCCTCAGTTTCTGCCCCAAGTGTTGATTTCTCTTCTCCATCTCCTGATCTTCCACCTCATCTCAGTTCTTCTACCATTTTCCCTTCCAAGTAGTCATCCCCTCCAAACAAACAAGAAGTTCCACTCTCCTCCCCACCACTAACAATTGAAAATATGGTTGAACCCCAACCTATCACTCCTGTTGCTTTCCCAAGTCCATGTTGGGAAGAGACTCACGAATCCAATCAAGGAGAATAGCAAAAAGAGGAACCTGACAGAAAATAAATTACAAACAATTTGAAGAGTTGGGCTGTTAAATTTGGGTTTACAAAGATCCCCTTGATGGTTAAGACAATAGAGGAGGTCAAGGTTGAAGAACCAGTGGTGGCTAAGGCTGAGTTTACAAAATCTGAAGAAGAAGATCAACAGTTTGTTCACTCTGGATGTAGGTGTCCCTAATGGTACTGCCTAAAGAATATGATGATCTAATCCAATATGCATAATGAATTAAGGAGGAGGAACAATCAGCTCCAAGCCCCATTGAAGAGGAGCAGATGGGAGAGATCAAATAAGAGTTGAAGCCACTCAATGAAGAAAACATCATTGAATATTTTTTTCTTTCATTTCAAGGGCCTAATTTGATTGATGAACCCATGATGGAGGAGGACCATACATTTTCAGAGGCTCCAAGTGTGGAGCATGTTATAGAAGAACGTTTAGTTCTTCCTCTTACTTCATACCCTTCAGAGGATCTAATATTGAAGAAGAGTTTGATCTGTCAAAATTCATGCTTGAAGATAAGGGGAACCATGGTGATAAATTTTTATGTAATGAGGACACCATGGAGTAGGTTGAGCACATACAACATGACAACAATGAGACATATTATCTTTGTTACTTGGAGGATTACTTTGATGGAGAGGAGCTGCGGAGATAACATCATTTGCTCCTCCATCATCCACCTTCCAAGCACATGAGCATGCTGACATGAAGGAGTACATTCAAGGATAACATCCCGCACCGCATAACACTCTCTCGAACCAAGGTTGGAAGATATGAGTCTTTCATGTTATTTACAGAAAGAAGGAAGAGAAATGCAAAGAGGATGCCATCATCCCCATCACACCATCCACCTAGGAAGGTCAACAAGAATAATCAATTCTTGGAGTTGAAATTCAGAGCAAGGAGAAAATTCAAAGGACCAAACCATGCCCAATCAGGTACTTGGCTTCATTGGAACCAAGGGAGAAGCTAAAACCAGTCATGCATACTTGGGGCATGAGGATGAGTATCAATGCACCAAGGGTCACCATCAATACCTCTAGGAGTACAATGCACATCAGATTGAGGAGATATTTTCCATTAATGTTGATACCTTGATGATATGGGTGGAGGATCGACCCCTTGTATTTTTTTAATTCATACAAGCAGCCATATTAAGCAACAAACCATTTACATGGCTGCCCCTTTTGAGGAAAGGAAGTTACTTCTCCTTGCTAGTTGTAGGATTTGTTTGAGTCCCTTTTCTCTCTGGTTAGTATAGGAGTAGGATTAGATTTTTTCAGCAAAAGAAGTGCTTTTGCACACTCTACATGTCTCATTTGAGGCATGTATGATTTTTGTCTTTGTACATAAGTTTTGTTCATATTGCTCTAGAGGTGCAGAGGCCAGGCCCTTCAGTATTCATGATAGAGAGACCCATAGTTGCCTGTAACAGTTGTTAGTTTCAAATAAAACACAAATACAGAGCAACTAAAATCGGATTCGAGACAATCCATTCTCGACAACAGAAAAATCCCCAGGGACGAGTTCGGGGACAACAGGATGCGGAAATCGGGAGAAGTTTCAAAGAAGAAATGATTAGTATCAGGCCATCATTCTTGACTCCATACCCAATGGATGCTTCAAGGCTACTGGTCCGTTCATCTAGCAGGTAGATGTCCTTATGAGTCACCAATTGTTATCTCAATTTCCCCCCCATCAAAATTGATTAAACACTACCCCGCACATAAGAAATCTAAGGGTTTCTTCTGTCACACAAGCCCACATTTCAAATATAATGACCAGGTTGTAGAAGGGCTCAAAAATGGAGAAACAGGGTTAGAAAATGGGGGCGAATAGTGTCAAAGAAACCATAGGCTCAAAAGAGGAAAACAGGGAATGGTTCAAAGGCTTTGGGCTTCACAAACAATTTAGAGCGAGCCCAAATTAGCTAAGTATGGATGAAATGGTGGAAGCTTCCATGTGCCTCAATGACGCATCTTCAAAACTAAATCCAAAAGCTGAAGACCCAAACAAGTGCCAAGCCTCCACATGTCTAGAGACCAAAAAGGGAGCAAGCCCAAAATGACTAAGTATAGAGAACTAGCAGACGGCGACATATTTTGCATCAACACAAATTCAAAGACATGACCCAAAGCGGATACTTAGATGACACGGGCCTTCCACGTGTCTGTGGTTGAAACATGATAGAGTTGGGGTTGAGTAATGATATCAAAGGCAATCCAAAGGAAGGAATCAAGTCTCAAAGACGATTTACTTCAAAAGTAAAATTCGAGCGGGATTTAAAACAAGCACTAATCCTCCACATGTCCAGTGGTGAGATTTACGGCCCCGCCAAGAAAAAAAGGAATTATCCAAATACAAAGGAACAGAGAAAGCCACGGAAGGTGCCATGTGTCTTCTTGGTCTAACTTAAAAATAGAAACCAAAAGTTGTCCCCAAATGAGCGCAGCTCGCCATGTAGCCATGTTGAATAGTCATGGCAAGAAGGCGGGTCATCGGAGGAAATTTGAAATTTTTTCCCGAGAAGGCATAAAGTGAAAAAATGAGCCGCACCTCTGTTGATGCCTAAGGAGCCACATGTCAAGACCTCAATGTGTGTGGGCCGACAGGCTTGGGAAAGACAATTTGCCCAAATGGAAAATGCGGATAGGAGGGCATGAAGATTGTTTTTGCCAAAGTGTCATGGGGAATTTTTACATTTTTGTATTTTTTGTGCAAAAGGTGGAAAATAAATTTGAGCACACGGACCCATTCTCGCTAAACTGGTTTCACCATTTTTGTACGGACCCGACTCAAACATTCAAATGGGTATATATTTCGATCCAAAGCTTGGATTTCAACAGCTTTTGTACCATTAGAAAGGCCTCACCCCCAACGCCATGGAAACATAAAATATTATTTTCAATAGGATTTGGTAGTGAAGAATCTATAAAAATGAATTTTCCCCAATTAATACGGGATCTAATTGCTTCAACTACCGGGATTTTTGAGTTTTGTTTGCCATATTCTCCAACATGCCAGACATGCATGGGGAACTAGAATGGATAGATTATAGGTGGATTTGTGGGAGAATTGATGGCTATTAGTTGAGCCCCAAATCAGGTTTCCCAGCTCTTCTCTCATGTTCTCTTTGTTTCACCTATAAAAGTGGGAGTTTGGCTCATTGTAGTGGTTGCTCATCTTTTCTCTTCTACCCCCTCTCTCTTTTTCCTTAGGGTAGAACACGAGTCTGAGCCTCCTTTCATGGCTCTATAATGGCATTTCCTTTCCTCTTTCCCACCGATGATGTACCAAGTAACTTTTGGAGAAATATAATCTATTTCACGATGCATCTATCCATCCTTGGCTCATTTTATTCTCTTCTTACCTCTCGTCACTACAGGGGTATACTATGTATATTTTGATGTTTCTTCTAGGTTCTAGTAGTTTTTCTTAATAGGGTTTTCAAGTGGTTCTCTTTGTGAAATCTATGTTTGGTCTTTGGTGCATCTTTTCCACCATCTCCTCTACTCACCTCTCTCCACTTCAGGAATTTTGGGTCTGTGATCATCCACTTCCTTTTCTGGTGTATCACTACTTAGTGTAGGCTCTTTCACCCTTTCTCTCTCTCTCTCTCTCTCTCTCTCTCTCTCTCTCTCTGTCCCCTTGGAATGGTTAGATTAGGATAGATTAGATTTTTCCTACACTGGAGTAGCTTGTGGTAGGTAGATTAGGAAGAAAGAACCAGATTTCTCTCGAGGTCCATATCAAGTTTTGCATGTCCCATAGCTTGAGATATGGTTCCATGTTGTGCAATCACATCAAATGCCCCATTTCATATTTAGGCTATTCAAAGGTGGTCTTTGTGATTCTACACTAACACTTCCCTTATTTGCAAGTGATTTTTGGAGATTTCCAAACCTCCCATTCAAGTTGTAATGCAAAGTTTTGCCTCTTGATACTGTAATGAACTGTATCAACTTTAGAGAAATAATAAATGTTTTTGGATGATTCTCAACCCTCTCATGTGTTCATTGTTTTGTTTTGATCTCTCGTTGCGGTTTGGTAATCATGCATGGTGATTGTATTACATTTCTATGGTATGTGTTTGATTGCAAAGCGGGTGCTCAACATTCCTTTGTTGCATCACCTTGTTAGCTTAGGTTTAATTTCTCACATCTTCTCAACCATGTCTCCTTGGCAAGATAGAGTAGGTTTTATAGTAGATCCTCTACAATTTATTTGTGTGCACATAAATAGAGGAATTGGACTGGACTTCATCCGAAGAGATGTCTCGATTTGAAAGTCCCACACTTTGAGAGATTCTCCATGTTATACAATCACACTAAGAGTCTTAACCCATCGAGTTGAAGAAATCCAGAGTCTTTGTGATTTGACATCAATAGTTACCCTACAATAGTGAAGAGTGAGGGCCTCCCACCGATATGTGATTAGATAGAGACATGTGATGATGTTTTAAGATTGGTGGAGTAGGAGAGTAATTATGTGTATGATAAGGATACCTATGTGATGAAGGTGTGATTGAACACCTATGTCAAGGGCTTCCCGAGTAGGGGACTTAGGCCGATGATGTGGACTAAGATACCGATGAGGTTGAAAAGGTTGTGGTGTATGTCATGTGTGAATAGGAGAGATAAGTGCCTAAGTATATTTATTTTTTCTAGGCACATGAATCCTAGATTTCATGAGTGGTGTATAAAAAATGTAGGCCAAGGTAATTATGTTCATGGTGGAATGCCTTTAATAGTAACAAGTGTTTTATTGTGAATGAATTTGAGACACAAGTGAAAGAGATGGATTCAGGTATCACGGATCCAAGTGAGACATAAGAGTATGTCATAACCCTTGATTGAATATTCCATAATGAATAATAATGGCATGGTAAGGTGCCCAATAGTAATGGGAAGCTTGACATACCTAAAATAATGATGATATATAAATTTTACATTATAGAGTGGACATTTGATAACTAGGAGTGCAATGAATCATACTTGTTATAGGAGATTACAGATATATCATAGTATTATTGACAATATATGAACCAATAGAAGTATTTATGTGCAAGGAATTAGAAGTAAATGTAGCATGATAATCATGATTTGAGAACGTAATGACTGGTGGTGATGCATGAATAGAAACAAAGAAATCAATATACCCCGATGAAGGAAGAGGCACATCTTGATATGTATGATTGGTAGAAGAATCAGGAGATTGTTTGTCATGCTTAGGCAAAGGGTCATTAAATATTTTAAGATTTTTATTATCAATGATATGATTAGAATTTTATGGCTCAGGGAGCTTGAATGCATCGTTGTTGATGATATCTTGAATGATATTATTGATTTTAAAACAAACATTAGTAGAGTTCCCAATGCATTGCTGATAATGGCATCATGCACTTTCATCATAGTTGTAGCCACATGCATGAGAATGATCGAGATTGAGAAGTGGTAGACGATTGATGAGATTTCTTTCAATAATTTTTGGTAATGTAAACTGATGTGAATAGGGTAATTTTGTCACAAAGGTGTTTTTGAGGTTATAATTGAAACTTTCCAGGACGATAAATAAGATTAATGGTTTCCTTTGCTTCATTTGGCTTGGGATATGGCTTGAAATTAGATTTGGATTGAAATCAATTAGAAGATGAGGCTGAAAAATTTTCATAGTATTTCAAATTTCCCATAGATAAGAGTTTCCCTTCACACATTTTTATTCTATGACATAATTTATCAAAGGAGGGAGGGGTCTCAAATATTACACTCTCTTGTAGAGGAGGTAAAAAAACTTTGAATAAAAATATCTTGCAATTCAGAATTAGCTAGTACTTTAGTCATCTTAGTTATATTGCTCTTGTAACACAAAACATAGTTAGCAACATGCTCATTACATCCTTGTTTGATTTTAGAAATTTATGCATATGAGTTATTGGTTCGATATTGATGGAAAAGAGTGAAATGAAAACATTAGCTAGGTGTGTAAAAAAGTTACCAAATAAACAAGTAGATCATAAAACCAATGTCTATGATGTAATCTTGCAAACTTCTAAGAAATATGATAGCTACTATTTGGTTATCATATGCATAATCAAGACATGCCACATTGAAATATCGAAGATTCTCCCGAGGGTCACCATGGCCATTAAAGGTTCATAAATTAGGTGTAATGAAGTTGGGAGGAAGTGGATAGGAAGATATGATAAGTGTAAAAGTGGTGTAGAGGAGTAATGAGGAATCAAGAGATGGAGAGGAATGCGAAGTAACTTGTTATAGTTGACGGATTCGGAGTTAGAGATCCCGGTATAAAAAGGATAGGTCATGAGTGCCATAATAGGAACCACGTTGTGTGTTGGAATTATTAGGAGTAATGAGGGGAAGGGTAGTTGTATCAATGGAAGTAAAAATGTTAAGGGGCAATGTGGAAGCCATGACCTGCAAAGGAGGAATACACAAGGGCATTAGAGGAAACATCTCGACCATGTTTAGTAAAAAGTGAAGCATTTAGGAAATGTGGGATGTGTTTTGGGTGATCACATGAGGTAGAGCCGAAATTAGTAAGATTATCAAGTTACTACTAATCAACATTGGTTTTCTCATTGTTTCATTGTTCACTATAAGAATTTTCAATGTTTATAAAGTGGGGAACATCATTTTAATTAAGAAAAGGGTTCAAAGATTCATCAATTAAATTAGAAGACTTAAAATAGAGGGAGGAAGCTCAATATACTCAAAGGAACCAAAATAACCACTATGGGTGATGGGCATACAAGGAAAAACCTAGAGAGATGGTTGGATTTGACCGACGGGTTCACCAAATTATTTAATTTAAATTGAATTAAATCTAGTTTCAAAATTATAGAAATCATGAACATATTCGCATAATGGCGTCTAGTCTAGGGAAGATGTTTATGGGCCTTCCCGACTAGATATGGGTGTTGGTGACTATGTAAAAACTTAGGAACTACTTTCTTCTATGTCGAAAGGGCTTTTTGTTGATTCCTTCTAGTCACGTAATATTTTCTCCTTGATCAACGAAGATGTATATAACTTGTAAAAATAAGTTCACCTGCACATACCCACAAACCACATAATACCTAAAAAGGATGTATAGAATGGGGAGTTGGAATTGCCTTGGGGTCACTTGAAGAGTGAACTTATGACCAAGCATTGCACTACATCTCATAATCCATGTAGTTATGGTGTGTGTAGAAATGGTGCCCTAGAATTCCATTTTGCAAGTTTCACCAATTATAGCAAGCTAGATATAGAATGTAGCAATGTAATAGTATATGTGGATGGAATAGAAGATACTTCCCCTCCTCTGTAGTGTATGCACAAGTATGCAGCCCTTGTTCCTTGAATGGATACTAGATGGATTTCTTTGAAGTGATTTAGTGACTTTGGAATGCAATCCTAGGTGATGATAGTAATACTTAGTCCATGGTACTTATTTTTGAGAAGTAAATACGTGTATATATATATATATATATATATATATATATATATATGATTCCCTTGTTCAAATTTTTTAATTGACAACTAGAAGAATGACCCATAAGTGAAAAAAGATTACCAAAAGATAAAAAGACCTTAAAAAGAGCGAGTAAAGAAGATATTTAATCATGGGAGCTTAGGAGGGACATGAGTACCTACGCGTAATTCTCTTTGCTAGGCTTATATGTATAAAGCCATAAAATATAAACATGTTAAGTTACGAATAGGATGTAGGGTGTATACGACCAAATGTAAAGCAAGAGACAATAAAAATAATCCAAAAGTAGTTGTCAATCACTATTTTTCTTGCTTAGGAATCATATATACATGAGTATGCTTTTTGGACCTATAAATATACCCAAGTGCGTGATTTTGTGTCTAGAAATCAGTATGTAAGGTAGGACATTAACTACTAAGTAACTAGAATATGTGGAACTAATAAATTCATCTATTCTTCATAAAAATTATAGTAAAATTAAATAAATTAGCACCCTCTTAAATGTTAGCACCCTAGGAAGATTTCTAGTTTGCCATGCCTTAATCCCCTTTTGATTATTTAATTTAGGTTTTGACATTAATTTTTGTTGAAGCATTTGAAAGTGTTAACACTCATGAGAAATGTAAACATAAAAATAAGACTTGTGCCGATTTTCCTTATTTACTTTTTATTTCTTATCTAAAAAAATTCTTTTCTTGTGAATCTACGGCTACCACAATAAAAAACAATATCTAATGAAGGTGGAATATATTTCAAAGTTGGAAATTTTTTTATTATTTTTCCCCATTTTTTTATTTAATAAATATTTTCCTTGAGATATTTCTCTATAGTTCATCATGGTTGATAGATATGTGACAACAAAGAATAATTTTCAATCCTTCTCAAGTGCGGTTTGTAGATCACTTCCCAAAGGGGAGGTGTGGGGTAAATCCCTATTCTCATCATAGGGAGGTGAACATTGGGGTGGAGGAGGGAGGCAAGGAGTGAGGGGTCGCACCAATATGTTATGGATCCCCCTCTTGGTGGGGTGGATCCTCTAAAGAAAAAAATTAATCATCCACTCCCTTGTTTTTAGCATGACCACTTCAACCAAATTTATTTTTAAGTAGGAAAATCCTAATGGAATTTTTCCATTATTAGGTGTATTTATTTTTGTGGAGATACAAATTATCTCATAACAAGTCCGCATGTAATTTTTTCATCTTGAGTTAATAAAAAATTGATATCTTACACTGTAGATGTTTCCCTAGGCAGTCAGCTAGGGTTTTACAATGTAAATCTAGTGTTCATATCTTGCGTGTTTGGTATTTCATATATTTATTTTATCTCTATCTCCATAAATTTTTTGTTTTGTTATTCATATTTCTTCTTATTCATTGTTGCAAAGTCTATTGATTCCTAACAATGATCAATAAGGAAAGAGAGGAAATTTGTGTTTCTTATTGGAATTTCTATTTCCATGTAAGTTTGTGAGGTAATTTTAGCTAGAGAAAATGATTTTAAATGAGAATAAAGTAATGAACATGCTCCATATATGGTCATTGATGATCAAATGACTTTTTATAGTCATAGGATAGGTCATTCATCCCCTCTTAATCCAACTTCCATTTCCAAGAAGATGAGCAAGAAGATGAGATATATGTTATATCTTATGTTAATGATACATGTCATACATGTTCACTAATTCAAATAAACAAAATTGGTGACGTTTTCAAATCTAAAAATATATACACTGAATTTGATTTAGATTGTAAAAGAGAAATTGGGTTGCATATTTTTAAGTAGAGTAGTGGTGGATTTTTATTTGTAATGGATGAAAATATCCACTAACGCATTTGAAGTTTAACCACATTGATTGTCTATCTAAGAAAATCCTTTTCATTTTGAAGGATTGATATTTATTCCCGTAATGATTATTTCCCGGTCCAATCAAAATATTGCAAATTTAGTACGTATTGTTACTAATGAAATCTATAAATTTTCTAAATGAAATTCTGCCTACATCTTTGTTCAAATAATGTTTTCTCCACATTGGTATTTGTACAAGAGCGGTGGAGCAATTGCAAAATGCATAATTCAAATTTTTTTGGAAGGTTAGGTTATATTATCCATCTTAACATATGTATAATTTTAATTGTGTTATTTGATTCACAAATTATTTTTGACATGGATGTTGTATACACCTAATTTTTCACTTTTTCGCCTTTCATACCTAGTACCAATAAATTTTATTTGAGCAGATAAGTGTCAGCCGATGCACCTATTCCTTGAGTGGGTTCCATAATGGAACTTCTTGGAATGGGAATGGTTACCCACATAACCATTATCAATTAGAGATAGTACACAAATAAAGTGTTTTTATCGAGTCTTGGTGTTAGCTTTCCTTGCATTAGGTACCCTTGTCATCTTAGGTATCATATGCATTACATTTATGATTTCTTTCTTGTATTTCACCATTTTGCACATTGTCCATCCTCTTTCATAACCCACAAGACATTGTTTCTACTTTGCATGACACATTACTTTATTTTTGAATCCTTGGATGACACGATCTCCTGTGGGAAATTGTGTTGTTGTTATATTATCTCATGGCCAAAACTATCTCGTGTAGGTGATGAGATACTATATATACCTCCACCACATTTGAAACTCATAAGAAAAAGGAAGCTAAGACAAACTTCCATTTCCTTCGATATTTTACGCCATCTTCACATCATCTCTCTCTTCTTTTCATTCATCTTGTATATTTCTTGCATTAAATTTCACACTCTTATTCTTGGATGATTGCGTGCACTATTGTGTCATCATATAGTGAGTATAGAATAGGAATGGTCTTCCCTACTCCACCTAATAGGGATTCTCTCTCTGTGTTGTTTCTCAGGGAGATAGATGCATCAATAACCACCCTTCATGTACAAGTGAGTTCTCTAACCTTGTTTTTTTGTTCTGCATATATTATTTCATGTCATTTCCTTCATTATACTATGTTAGCTTAGTATTATGCATGCTTGAAGTTAGTTAGCCTAATACTCTTATTGAATATTAGTTCCTTCATTAATCTCATTTTGTTTATTGTGTGCTTCTTTAATTTATTATTGGTCCTCACCTCTCCACACCCATTCACCGATATCTCAATAGGATTCCTTCCTATGTATCAATCACGAGACTTGTACACCCTAGGTTGAGAAAATTTAAGGGTTACTTCCCTCTGAATATGTAACCCTAGAACTCACTATACCTTTTTTAAGTCTATCCCCTTTCATGCCAAGATACGAGTTTTTCCTAAAAATTTCCCCAATACCCTATTTGAACAGACACTGTAACAATACATATTGTAGAGACACATTTTTCCCCATACATTCTCTAGTGAACTCGAATTGAATCCTACATACCTTTTGATCGAGCACAACTCGTTAAAATAACCCATATTTTATTTTTACTTTATTTAAGCATACAAAAATCCCAAATACCGTAAGATATTACCTTCACGAAACCATCACCCTTGGTAAGACAATTTGTTCTTGTCTACTCACATCCAAAGACTTGTTTGCACAAGCAATACTTTCTATTTGACCATATCTCTACTACGGATACCTTCGGCCCCTATGTGTATTATTCTATAGGGCCAATTTTGTCTAGAGCTTTCATTTCTAGAAATTTTCTTGGCCAAATAAACACTCCAACATGGATTAGTCTTGATCGGGTCCTTTGATTATGTTGTGCAAATGTTTCCTAAAACCTATCATCTTGACATTGAGTTTGGATTCTATATGGAATTTTGCATTGTAAGATCACCAAAAATATCCTTCTACCTATGCAATATCGCACCTAAGGATGAGGAGTAAGAAATACGGGATGATGATACTTTTTACCATCCTCCTGAGATTCAAATATTTCTATCTCATTTTTCTCAATATAAAGGATAAATCAAATATATTCTTAACAAGAATCATCTTGATTTTGTCTCCAACAAACTTGACCATATGGAAGAAAACGGAAAGATGATGAAATAGGATCATCTGAAAATGCCTCCAATTTTGATCCTACTAATCTTATTCTTCAACTTATTAAAAAAATGAACAAACAAAAGTCTTCCACTCTTGCTCAACTCCTCAAAATGTAATCCAAAATTTATCAGTTAGTCAACCACTCTCAAATAGGGTCTTGTGGCACCAAACCCCCTCCTTTGTCAAATGAGCCTAACATGGTGCCCATCACTCAACCCCCCATTCAAAACAAAGTCTTGCAAGTAGTCAAAAAAATCCATTAGCACAAAGATATTTCTAGCATGGATATCGGTGGCATTTATCTTTTTATCTCTTACGATAGGTATACCGATCCTACTCTTCACATCAAGGCCTTTGATAATCTTTACAAATAATGGATCAAAAATAACTCATATGTTATCAATAAAATCTTATATAACACCCTTATTAGAGATGCTCTATATTTTTATCACAAATTACCTCCTAATTCTATAGCTGAGCTAGAGTCCCTAGTGACCTCCTTATCGAATGAGCTCCAATATCATGAACTACCGAAAATAACATCAACATTTTCATCAATTATTGTCACTTTGAGAACGAATCAATAGAAGCATTTATCAAGCATTGGAAGACCCTATCCATGCGGGAAAGACATAACATGCCCAATGATACCCTCTTTAAACTTATATTACAATCCCTTGAGCCTCACCTTCGGGAGCAGGGTGACATCGTTTTCCCACTTCCCTAGAGGAGGCCTTTCACCAAGCCAAAAGGACGGATTATCTCATGAGGGAATTCGATAAGGATCCTTCCAAGACACAAACTAAAAACCAATCCCATAGTCTTCAACGATCTAAGAACAAGAACGCAATAGATGATGGAGTCTTAGATAATATTTCTATTGTTGCTTCTTCAAATATAATTTTTATGCATCCTATGGATGTTATTAAACATTAGTAATCACTTTTTGGAGTGATTAATGTTTATAAATATAATAATTTTGTTGAATAGACCCTACTCTATTGTTGGATTGTCCTTGAGTTCTATGAAGCTTGTTGAGTGATATGTTGTGACTTTAATATGGTTTATTTTCTTATTGACAAGACCATCCACCTACCCATATGATGAATTGTTGGTGAAATGGTAGCATGGATGTATATGTGCAAAAAATATGGGTTTTATGACCCCAATATTTCACTTCATTTTGACTCCATCATTTAGCATGCTTGGTCTAATTTACTCAAAGTATTTGATCACATCTTAAAGTGTCTAACTTGAGCCATCCTATTAGTATAATTTTTTTATCCTTCACCAAGTGTTTTCACTTACCATTGGAAGTCATGTTGTATTTTTTTCTTTCAAATTATTACCCCGTCCTCTTTAGGATTGAATGTAACTTTCAATAGCCACATGTTGATGTTATCTCTCAAATATGCACCACTGTATAGAGATGGTTGTAGGTGTTCTAAGATTGAAAATTTTATCTCTCTCTTTCATAGATACAATGGAAACACCTCAGGTCTATGGGTATACCTATTTTGACGTGAATCTATGGTATCAAGGTCGGTTCACTTCTCATCGATGTATCCTAAACCAATTTTCTAGGGTTTGAGGGTAAAATAAGACTGTAAAAGGATTTAAAACTGAGGTGATACACCAAAATTGTATGAGGTCTTTGATTGAGTACATGCACAATTGATATGGGAATGAATTCTTAGTACACGAGCCAACAATTTTCTGTAGATTATTAAGGGAAAACACTTTGATGTATTGAGGAAAATATCACAACAATACTGCTAAGTTAAACATACACATTAATATCATGCATAAATTACTAAAATTTGTAATAAGGTAAGATGATTAATCAGGGAATTTAACATTCACAAGATTAATTGAGCATACACAAGACTGCAAATAATTGGAAAGGTAGAAAATACTTCACATTCAAAGGGAAAAACTGGCAGAAAGTGCTTCAACACTCTTGTATCTAAAAATTCCCCTTTTACGAGAAACTTTGGCTGAGAATACCTGGTTGTCTTTTGTGGCATACACTTGTTGGTAGAAATTTATCTCTCATGGCTTGGTATTTAGTTATACATAAATTTGTTTCCTTCCGAATCATCAAATTTTTAGGCCTTTCTTGAGTCTTTTAGAGAATGTGTACATTCAAAAATACAACTATATCTCTTGCTTAGCATCTTTATCTATTGGTTTGCACTTAATCCTGATTGAAACCATCCTGAATCTGGAAATTTGAATCTTCATAGCTCGATTCTGATTTACATTTTGCTTGTTCTTTTCTAAAGAGCTTCGTTTCTTCTAACAGTTGTACTTGCTTGTTAACATAACAAAGCTACCTTTTCAGATGTAAGGTCTATATAATAGTACCTTGAAGGAAACTATAATTGATCATATTATTGACAATCTTATAAATTGCATTACGACACTTTATAGATGGGCTATTCATTTGTTTAAATATATGCTTTGACACTTAAACTCAGTTGTTAAGACTACAGTATTATATTGTAGCATTCTACCTCCATGTTGTTCATTGGGTTGTACTTGAATCACTTGTATACTTGGACTCATGACTTATCTTCACCTAGCTATTTGGCCTAAAATGTTTCTAAGAATTTTCTATGAGTGCATAGGTAACTCCTCCAAGATAGGAATACTTAGATGAATCTTTTGAGCTTGATCTGCAAATATTCTCATCCTTTATATAGATTGTATTCTTGAGATGTGGTAAATTCACTTTATTGTGCAAAAACTGAGAAATTGTATCTTGTGTTTTCTTGATGAGCACGTGTAGTTGAATTTTACCTTTTGTACCTCACTGGTTGTATCTTTGCAAGCTGAAACTTTACTTTCCTTCTGGTTCAACTGTACTTGGATTACATACATCATTTCTATTGCTGCAACATGATTTTATTTATTTTAGTGCTTCATGCATTCAAACTGTACCTTGAGCTTATTCTATATGCACTATTTGATTCATCTGTACTTGATCATTTGATTGATTTCCTTCATGCTTTCTAAAAATGACAACTTGCTTATGAATTATTTATTTTGTACATATTTTAAGTTCTTTTTTGAAAGTGATTCTACCTAAAGCTATGAATACAACAACCATGAAATCCAGAGCTTGACAAACATTCATTTTTTCTTTTAGTACAACACAAATAGTTGGAAAAGTGGTGAAGAGGGAGTAGCGAGGACAACAACTCACACCAGAATCATGGGAATCCAGGCAATGATGGATTCCATCCTTTCTTTGTTCACAACTTTACGTATATGTACTTTCATTGATTGCACTTGCTATCAGAGTTACTCCCACGGCTTGTGTGGGTTTATTGTACTATTATTCCTCATGAATAAATGAACTGTTTTTCGTGTAATGAGATGTATATATTTTCATTTTTGTACCCTCTTCATTTGTATGGATATTAAATCAACTTATACAACTCAAAACACTTAAGTAATTCACTTAATCATAGAAATAAATTAAAATCAAGTGTCCTTTTAATGCTCATCGAGAATGTAACCTACTTATAACACTAGCACCTTTCCATGCTTCAAACCTACAACCGAGGCTATTGCTCCGTACGTAAAGCCTTGCATATGCCATCTTTTCCACCTTCACTAAGGTCTTGCAGTAGTCTTCCTAGGCTCTTTGCATTGTCTTCTTGAGGATGATAAATTGGAGAGGTGGTATACGCAGAGTGTTGCCTTCTAGGGAAACACTTTCAGCTGTTAATTTGATGCATGACATTCTAATTTTGTCTAAAACCAAAAATTAGAAAATTGTATCCCCTTCCGAGATGTCTGCCCAAAACATAGTTAAACTTTTAACTCGACCCTTCTGAGAAACTTAAATTTTTTGAGTTGACCTTTTCTACACAACGTGTAAAAAATGTCAACAGTTAACACCGCATAGTTTTATCTCAATACTACTCTTTCAGTTATGGGCCCAATCTTCAACATATTAAGAAAGTATAGGGTCTCATGGCACATCAACGTGATATATCAAGAGGGATATGGTGGACATATTCCATTCAAAAATTGATATTATCCGGCTTGCCTTGGATCCTAAGCTTGCTCACTTTGAATGATGTACTATTTATCAAGGATTACGCATTGGATGTAGGATCATTCAATTAGGGTTCTCAATCCACCATGCCTTTTCTATGGCGGACACACAACCCTTATGCACATTTTCTGGTTTTTTCAAAAAGCGCAAACCATATGGGCTCAAATTCATGAATTATTTTATCCGTTTCATCTATAACCTTCTATTACAACACATTTTATGAGGGGATTCGATGATTTTCCCCTAGCTGTCACCCAAGTCTCACATGCTTTAAGAGTGAAAATCCTTTTCTTCATCTAGAAAGATCGAAACTCAACTCTTTTTCTCATTTAGTTGTAAGTCGTTACCTTTCCGCTTTTAATAATGTGATGATTGTGTCTATTGTTTTATGCGGATTCGCATCCAAGATCATAAGGTGGCACTTGTAAGTGGCCCACCCACAAACTCTTTCGAATCGGTGGGCAATATCCCTTACACTTTTTCTCGACTTTGGTCCCCCTCCTCTGGTCGGGGTCCATCTCCTAGGGGGTCATGGCCATGGGCGTAGTCATTTTCATCGCCACATGTGCAATTGTTCCGTGGGGCTCACATCTTTGCCACCACTCTCCTTCTCCAACTCGGTGGGATGGGTGGGGCTCACCGCCTACTCTCTATCACAACTCGCTACCACAACTAGATACTAGCAAGTTCCCTTAGCTAGAATTGGTCAATTCTGCGTTGGGGAGGAAAATCAAATTGAAGACCGACTGAGTGCGGCACCAATGCAACCTCTCGGGTGGAGCCCATTCCCGGATGGGAAAGACCTTCATGGAAATGGTAGGGGCAACATGATGACAGAGATCCTCTGAATTTTACTTTTCTTTGTAGCTTGAGCCTAATGTTAAGATTATAAAGTTGGTTTTAACCATTTAGCTCCATTTTTTATTGTTTTTGTTTGTCAAACTTTCAAGAGAATTTGAACTTTAGGTGTGATTCTATACCGCCAACTCTTTTTGTGAATAATTGTATCTTGTCATATTTATTGGTATTATATAAACTATTTCATGATATTAATAATAATAATAATAAATATGAGATATTTCACATAACTAAATTTTAGAGAATTACATTTTTAATTTGATCCCACTATTTCTTAAATATTTAAAAATGTGATTGATAGAGAGATATAACCCAACACTTTGTGCCCGCTAATATACTGAACTTTCTTTCTAAAGATAAAAGGACAAAAAAAAATTTAGCCATTAATATTTGAGATTATTTCAAGCAACTAATTATCAGTTTTAGTGAAGTGTCATTATAAGTATTTAATACCATAATGAAGCGATCTAAAATGTTGACGATTAAAGAAATTTCACGCCGTATTTAACAAACAATTAATAAATATTTCTAATTAATTATAATGCTACAGACTGGGAAAACATCTATTGGTCAATTTAAAGAAAGCATATTGAATCTAAACTTTTGATTTGAAATTTTCCACATTACTAGCTGGTCCAAGGAAAATGACATAAAATTACAGGCACTTTGCCTGAAAAGTTTCGCATGAGCTGGTTTTCCTTTTAATAATAACAATATTTTCTAATCAGAATGATACCTCCTTTCATTTTCATTTACGAGTTGGAGAGATTGCGCAAATACTTATTGTTGAGATTGAAATGTAAATCCGATATTGATAGCTATGCATTCTCAAAATAGTGAGGAAGGAATAGTAAGCTTTAGCAGCTTTCTTTGACTTTAATCAGTAAAGTTGTTATCCTCTCCCCAACGCATGTGATTTTAAAAACCATTAAATTTGAAATTGTTGTTTTCATTGAAAAAGACCATAAAATTCATTACTGTGGGTTGATTTTTCAATTAATCAAAAACCCACCAAATATAGTATTGTGGTTTACAACAACAAAACCCATTCGTAGTTTAGTGTATATCTGGTACAAGTTTGTATATAGTGTGTGGTTAGTTTTATTCTCATCCTTATGATGGATAGTGGAACATGAATAGGATCATAGAAATTTTCACGTAGTTTTAGCTAGAGATGTATTCTCTGTTTTATAACTCGTTTGAGATATGTACGAATGGCAGGACTAGTTGTGAAAGAATCATGGCTAACTTTCCAACATGTAGTCTGCAATTTTGCACTCCATTCAATTTTAAGAGGATGACTTAAATGTTGGGGATAATAAATCTATGCCCTCTAAGTGGTCATGTTTGGAAAATGGAAATAATGTTTTGATATGGAAAATCAATACTTTCCATAAGAAATGTAAAGAAGAAGAAGAAGAAGAAGAGAGTTTGGTAATCGAGCAAACAAGTATTTTTATTGGGATTTTCCCTGTTATATTGACATTGGGTGGATGCAAATAGATTTAGGTGAGAAATATTATGAGAAAGTCCTTGATATAGAATCTCATAGTCCACGAGTTGGTGATAGACTATTGCTTATTTCATATTGAAAAGATTAAACAACAAAGAGAAACCCACAAAGTTTGTCGTGTGCACTATGGAGGAATTTGGTGATGGATTGGAAGTTTTAGGTGGTTATGCATCATTTATGTCAAAGATAGATGAGGGATAGCCGTTGAGATTCATCTAGAAAGGTTAATGAAAAATATTGTAAATTGTCAAGATCCTTGTAATTGTGAATCCCAAACATGCATCTAGGAAATGGCCACTATTATTACAAAGTGTAAAATATCCAAGATATTTAGATTAAGTGTAAACTATAAAAACACATTAGTCATCGTTATGTGATTTTTTAAAAAGTCGACTAATTGTCTAATTTATCTAATTAAACGACTTCAAAGTTGGTTGCAAACATTACTTCCATGATTTTCATCTTGTTATTCTTTAGTGTCCAAAAAGTTATTTCTTTTGTACTATTGGACATATAAAGTACATTCCTCGAGTGCTATAACATAGGACTTCTTATGTAAGCCCATATTCCTTTCTCAAAATGGTCACGTTATTATTGGACATTTAAAGTACATTCCTTGAGTGCTATAACATGGGACTTTCTATTTAAGCCCATATTCCTTTCTCAATATGGTCACCTTATTCCATGTGTCAATGAAAATATTCATTATTTCTTACTAATTGATCTTTTTGTCAATTAATAATGTTGTTTCATATGAAGTATTGGGTGTTGATACCATAATTTATTTTTTCATTTCCATGCATTTCTTCGTACATAGATCATATTTTAATAAAATGCATTACTGCTTGGATCTTTATGAAGAAGATAAGTCCTCAACATATGTTGGATTTATCTCTTGTATCTCACATGCCCTTGAGATTCTGCAATCACTCTCATATTATTTAAATCTATTGGGAGGATCTAAATAACCTCCCCTGCCTTAGAAATAATATTATTTTTCATTGCAAAATCAAGATATCCATGATATATGATATTTTCCATCAATGGATATACTATTTTATCCTTTCCTTAATGTGCATAAGACATGATTCCACAGTCAAGCTAAGAACTTCCTTGTAAATCATTGTTTATGTTTTTTCCACCCATATTGTTCCTTCCATTTTGTCTATAATGTATGCATTGATTTTGTGTTATGGTCACCATGCCATCTTCTCTACATAACATCATTTTAAAATATAGGGAACTATGTCTTATAATATTTCATCACACCACACTTGAAATATATTCCTCAAGTGTGATCACTACTTATCCCTCACTCCTGTATTGAAGGAATCTACCTTCACTTATGATTTTTATTTGTTGGCATACTATTTTCTACTCGTAATTAAGTTACTATTTTTTATTTTTCTTAATGTAATTTGTCATTTTTGAACTATTTTGGAGTGGCGTAAAATTTTATGACGTGTCAATAGTATGTTCTATAAAATAGACACTAAATGGCCACGACAAGGTTGCGTCGCATACACAACACCTTCTATGACACTAAATATTCAATGCAAAAAAATGATACCATAAAATATGGATTTATGACACTAAATTGACCAAAAAATGGTGTAATTTAAATTTTTTTCTAGCATGACTTGATTGATTTACTTTGGTATCCTTCCACACGAACATAAAATTGGGGTGTTATGTCTTTACTTAATCTTGGTCATGACTACTTAATTGCAATGGTGTTAGCGTATGTATGTGTTTATTGATTATTGGTTAGGATTAGGCTCTTGTGGGAATGTTCATCTTATGTTATGTTGCTTTCATTATGTTCATTATATCAATTTCTTGTTGTTTTTATATTATTTTATGAATTTTCTTATTTCATTTGTTTCCTCCTTTATTTTATCTCCTTAATGTTTTTCTTCATTCCCTCTTATTTAATAATTATGTTTGTATATGCAATAGTATAGCTCTATCTTGCCATTGTGAGTAATTATTTGATAAATAGTATTTTATTAATAAAAATAAATATCCACTAAATGATTTTCCAAGGATGATAGTTTAGGTATGCACGATAATTAATGAAATAACTTGAAAGAAATGTAAATGGGTAGTGTTATTCCAATTTTTCCCCGGAAAAATTAATCAAACATGACCTCGCACAGAAGAAAATTGGAAGGGTTGATTCAGTCATGCAAGCCCATATTCCAAATCCAACAATGAAGGGGAAGGGTTGGCGAAGGAGGCCAATGATGTCAAAGGAGATCAGAGCTCAACAGAGAAAATCGAGAAACTCGCTCAATTTTTTTGGACTTTTTCCTATATGAGTTGACTCGGGGCCGAACAATAGACTCATGGAAGGTACCATGTGTTAGGTCAAGTGCAAATCCCAAAGGCACATCAAAAAGGTAGTTCCCAAATGTGTGCCATCTCGCCATGTGGTTAGAGTAAAAAATGGTGGTAGAGCGGGGCTGAATCGACTAAGTGCTACTGAGGTCGGTGGAAGCTTCCACATGCCTTATCGACCCAACTTCAAAGGTGTAGCCCAAAGAGAGACCTTAAACCAACACCAGCCCTCCACATGTCCCAAATCAGAAAAGGGGACAATGGCCGTTGAAAATTTTGAGATTGGGACAGGCCAAAGGAAGCCTCCACGCGTCAGCTCAGTGCATCTTCAAGGTTAAAATCTGAAGGTTGTGCCCAAACAAGCGTGAAGCTTCCACTTGTCCAGAACCTAACATATTCACTCCTAAATAAACAAAAGGGACCTAGGAAAAAATGGATAAAGGGAGTGGGCCCAAATCGGTTAAGTATAAAAGGACCAACGGAAGCCTCCACGTGTCTCAGGGACGCAGCTTTCAAGGGTCGAAGACAAAGGTGTTCCCAAAATGAGTGCCACTTTCCACATGTCCCAGTCCTGAAAAGGAAATAGATCTGGACATTAAAAATTCCAAGTGTTAGCAGGAGTGTCCTCGTGTCTCTTCGGTGTAACTTTAAAGGAAAAATCTGAGGCGGGTCCCAAATTTGCGCCCGAGCCTCCACATGTCCAAGGTCAAACATATGGCCCCACCAAACAAAAGGGACTAATCCAAACATGAGGAAATGGAGGAGCAGCCCACAGATGATGTCACATATCCCATCGTCAAAATTTTGGGAGCTAGCTACAAGGGTCCCACCTGTATAGGGTTTTAGGGCATAATGGGCCCCCTACTCATCCAAAGGCACGAGGTAGGTAGTATTCATTTGAGACCCGAATCAACTAAGCATAAGGAGAGGTAGCGAGAAGAAGTCACGTGTCTCTTCGGTGCTCATCCAAAAGGCAAATCGAAAAGTGGTCCCCAAACATGTGCCAACTCTCCATGTGTCTCTCGGGTCGGGTAGAACATCTCCCCCAAATGGAAGGACTCAGGAAGAACACAAAGGAAACAAGTAGGCCCGCGGAAACCACCACATGTTAGTCTGGCGCAACTTCAAGAGCGAGAGGAGGGGCTGAACCTTTAACTGCATGGGGCACAACAGCTACGTGTACCCTATATGGAAAGAATCATTCTCATATTGCAAGCCTTCATTCACCTGACCCTCAACCTTCAGGAAGTCATAAATTTCGATAAGGAGCTTGGTTTGGAGTGGAAAACGATGTTTTTGAAAGCTCCTAGCGCTTACTACTCAAATTGTGACCATTAATGTTTTGGCCTGCCATTTTCGAGGCTATCAAGTCTCCCAACTACCACTATGGTAAAAAATGGGCCTCTTTTCTTGTCCACCAAGGAATAACACATGGGGGCATGGGTTTTGTAGTAAATCCCATCATTGAGTAGGTGGACTAAATACTCTTCCAACGGTGATTAGAGCAGGGTTCAAATTCTTCCCTCATTCCTTCTCTCATTCTCCTATAAATTTTAAAGAAGGGGTGTATTTCAAAAGGTTGGTCAACTTTTCTTTCCTACCCTTCTCTCTCTTTCTTCCTAGCATAAAACGTGGAGCTTAAGCCTCCTCTCTTGGCTCTGTAATGGAGTTTTCTTGCCTCTTGCTCACTAATGATGTCTTGTGTGAACTCATGGAGCAATAAAATCTATTTTTATGTGTTGTGTCCATATTTCCTTATTTTATTGTCTCTTCTTCCCTCTCATCATCGCAAGGTATCTGTGGATACTTCGATGTCTATTATAGGTTTTGAGGGATGTGTTTAGTGGATTTGAAGTTGTGTTCTATGTTAACTCTATCTTTGGTCTGTGATTCATCTTTTCCACCCTCTCCTTTGCTCGGCTCTCTCTAATTCGGGTAGCCGAGATTGTGACTAGACACCCCCTTTTCTTGGTGTTATCACCTTTGTAGTGTAGGATTCCTTTTTTATGATCTCTCTCTCCATTTCTCCTTGGCATTGTTAGATTAGAAGTATATAATCGCATTTCCTTCCTTAGAAGTAGTTTAGCATTAGGATTAGGAAGAATAAGCTGAATTTCTCTAGATGGCCATCTTAAGTCTGTAAGTCCCACTTTGCTTGAGAGATGGTCCCATGTTATGTAGTCACATAGGATGCCACATTGAGATCCGAGGTCGTTCGTGGGGTGAAATGATTTTGGATCAATAGTTTTCACATGCCCGATGGGACACTTTGAGATTAGATTTTTGTCATCTTTCCAAGGTTTCTCATTATCAAACAAAGAATCTTAAGCCACCATGTGACCACATCAATAGTTTTGTACGCCTAATGGGACAGTCTGAAACACCTTACCAGTTCACTTCATCGGGTATGATGTGCTCTTGGTGAATATTACAACCTTTGGAGGCACTTTCAAGCACATTTTGCAACTCCATCTGGTCAAAACCCACCCTCACGAGTTACTGAGACCTTCTCCCATCCATTTTAATCCATTCGTCTTTCCACATCTTTCATTTTCTCCCATTTGATAAAGTTGTGCAATCATGACTTCATTTCCCTCTTGGAACTCATACATGTAGCAGCAGCAGTGCGATCGAGTCTCAATGTATTTTCCAACTCCTCCGGATCAACATTATGATCAGATCTAGAACCATTATGCTTACCCATATGAACATGGTCAAAACCATTTTGGACATGGAGCTTATCAAGAAAAATGGTACGCATAAATGGTAAATGAGATATACGGAGAATGATAATTTGTTGGAGAAGATTCAAAGGATGGAGGCTGACATGGTGTAATAAGGGATACAACACAAATGAAGGCATTCATGATTGGTTGCAGGGCACCTTGTCCATGGGTCGGCCCTTTTCCAAGACATTATAGCCCATAGGAGAAGCTTGACTTCATGGTTGAGATGTTTTCCTAACTTGCACAATGGACCGAGGAGATAGAGGCCTACGATCTTGGTGTCAAACAACCTTGTCAATGGGTAATTCCACCACCTCATAGCTTTTCTTTCTTCTTCCTTGATCAGCATCATCATGGCAATGTCATGAGTCTAGCTTCCCATCTACTACCCAAAGTGTTGAATTCCCTTCTCCATCCCCTAGTCTTCCATCTCATCTCATTTCCTCTTCCCTTTTCCCTATAAAACCCAAGTACCCTCCACAAGAGCCAAAGGCAATACGTTCCCCTCCACCACAGGATAAAAAAACAACTAGTGGAGACCCCATCCATCCACTCTTCTACTCTCCCATGTCCATGTCGGGAGATATTCCAAAAACCAATCAAGGAGACAACAAGAAGAAGAGCCGGGAAAAAATAAATGATTAGAAGCTTAGTGAGCTTGGCTCTTAGATTTAGAATTGAAAAGATTCCCTTATTGGTTAAGCCTTCGGAGGAGGCCGGGGTCAAGCCACAAGTGGTGGAAGCTTCAACTATAGTGTAAGCATGGGAAGAAGGAGCTACTCCAAATCCAAAAGAAGAGGAGTATATTTTGGATGTGGAGGAGAACCATGTAGTTTCAGAGGCTCCAAGTGTGGAGTAGGCCATAGAAGAACCTTTAGTTCTTCCTCCCACTTCATCCCCTTCAAGCTATAATGTCGAAGAAGAGTTTGAGCTTTCAAACTTCATGTTTGAAGATGAGGGAAACCATGGTGAGAAAATCACAGATCTGAAGGACACCACGTAGGAGTTTGAGCACACGCAGCAGGGACAACGTGGAGGTAGAATTTCTGTCGGACTTTCGAGGATTGCTTCGATGGAAAGGATCCCATGGAGATCACATCATTTTCTCCTCCATCATCTACCTTCCAAGCACATGAGTCCGTTGTCATGGAGGAGAGCGTCCAATCTCGGCATCCTACAACTCACAACTTCCATATGGAACTAAGGTTGGAGGATCATAATCTTCCATGTTCTTCTCAGAAGGAAGAAGAAAAGAGCACGTGGATCCCATCTCTCCCACATCATTCATCTAAGAAGGTCTACAAGAAGACTCCATTCTTGGAGTTGAAATTTAGAGTAACATGTACATCCATCGGATTAGACCATGCCCTATTAGGTACTTGGCTTCTTTGGAGTGAAGGGAGAAGCCAAAACCAGTCATGCCCACTTCAGCATATGAGGATGAGCTCCAAAGTACCAAGGATCAGCTCTGATGCCTCTTCATCCAAATGCGAGAAAAACTAAATGAGGCATTTTTCTTGTCTCCATTTTATACCTTGAAGATTTTGGTGGAAGATCAGCCTCTATCAGTTTCTCACTCATAATAAGATCCATGTTCAACACCAAATCATATACATGGCCACATTTTCGAGAAAGGGAAGTTATTTCTCCCTTTTTGTAGTAGGCTTTATTTAGGTTTTCTTTGTTATGGTTAGTTTAGGAGTAGGAGTACATTTTTTTTCAGCAGAATAACTAATTTTACAAACTTTACATGTCTTATTTGAGGCATGTATGATTTAATATTTGTATATAAGTTTTGTTCATACTAATTTTAAGGTTAATGTGTTAGGCCCTTTAGTATTTATGATAGAGAGACCCATAGTTTCCTGTAAAGTTGCTAATTTCAAAAGGATCAAAATATAGAGTAACTAAAATTAGGTTTCGAGGGAGTCCATTTGAGAGCAGGTGAAAGCCCCAAGTTAATACAATTTTCTACTCTCGAACATCATTTCTAAGATTTCTTATGAAATTGAGAGTGCGAGAGCAGTGGGGAAAGTACAGGGTCACCAAGCGAAGTAGTCGGGCTCACGATTTCTAGGAGAAGATGAGTACCAGACTATAACTCATGACTCCATACCCAATGGATACTTCCAAGGCTACTGGTCTCTTCATCTAGCAAGTAGATTTCCCCATGAGTCACTAAACTATTATCCCGATTTTTCCCCGAAAAATTGATCAAACATGACCCGTATAGAATAAATTTAGAAGGGTCGGCTCAATCATACGAGCCCACATTCCAATTCAAACAATTAAGGGGCAGTGTTGGTGAAGAAGACCAATTGTGTCAAAGGATATCAAAGCTCAACATGAGAAAAATTGAGAAAGGGATCAAATTTTTTGGACTTCGCCGCATACAAGCGACTCGAGGCGAACAACAAGCTCATGGAAGGTTCCATGTGTCATCTCTGCGTAATTCCAAAGGTGCATCAAAAGGAAATTCCCAAATGTGCGCCAGCTCGCCACTTTGTCGAGTAAGAAAACAAGGTAGAGCGAGGCCCAAATCAGCAAAGTGCTACTGAGGTTGGCAAAAGATTTCATTATCCAAAAATAAGCCCATGTTTATTTTTGGTTAACTATTTCTCTTTTCTCCTTTTGGTGCTTCAAATAGATTTTGTACACATTTTAGGCATCCAAGGAATTCTGGAGATGGATTCATCGGATGGGAAATTTCTTCCCCTTTCTAGAAAGGTAAAGAAGTCCCTTTAACTTCTTCTAATTTTCAAGTTATCGGCCGGTGGAGTTTAGAGGAATATTTACCCAAAAGCGGTCAATAAAGCTAGGAGGATTTTCTACTAAAGGAAGAATGGGGGTCGATAGGAAAGTTGAAGACTTTTGGCACTTAGACCTTTTTCTCTGAAAAGGAAAATGTAAATATTTTGGCCCGCATGAGCCCGCGAAGGTGCAAAGGAGAATTTTTTTGCCTAAGTCCCAAAGAGGACACATGGTTGTATTTTGAGCCAAGTGGGAAGGTAGACCATTCAGGTGGTTGGAAAACTTCAACATTTGAGTTAAAATACAAAAGTCACAAAGTGACTGTACCCCTGCCAGAGACCGAAAAGGTCAAAGTTTAAGTCTGCGCATTAAGGTCAAAGAAGAAAGTAGAGGCGCGGGCCATCGGGAACTTTGGGAAATTTTACACTTTCATGCAAAAGGTAAAATTTCAACTTTGAACCCCGAAGTCTGCTTTTGGTCAAAAGTAAAGAAAGCGGGGGTGTGGGCTTCGGGAGATACTTTAAATTTTTATGATTTTGTGCTTTTGGCGCAAAAGTGATTTTTGGACCTGCGAAGTTTTTAGAGCCATGTGGCATTCCGCCCTATTGGGTTGAGGAAGTTTTGTGATTTTTTCAAACTTTCTACAAAAACGAAAAAAGTGAAATTTGAGCCCATGGACCCTTTTTTAAGCATTTTTCCCTAATTTTGTTGTAGAATTTCAAAGGAGCATATTTTTGATCTAGCAGTTGAAATTCAACAAGCTTAGTACCGTTGGAAAGCCCTCAATGCCCTCTACGCCATGAAACTTCAATTTTGAATTTTGGCAAAGTTTGGAGGGAGAAAATGGAAAAACATATCCAGCACGGGAAAAAATGTAGAACCAACCCCAACCACCAAAATTAATGGAGTATGAGTCTCTTTCCCTGCTTTACGAAGCAAAGTACGTGGAGACATGGGCTTTTTCATCGAGCCCCTCATTTTGTAGACAAATTAAATGCTCTTGTTGGTGGTTGGAGGGAGATTTTGAAATATTGAAATCTCCCGCTCACATTTTTTCCGTTTTATATACGATGAAGGGCGTGTTTCAAAAGAGGGGATGTTCTTTTATTTTTCACGCTCCCATTTTCCTCTGGCAAATGAATTCGTGGAGTTTTAGACCTTCCATTATATTGCAACATGTTTTCTACCTTCCGGAAATTTGTAAATGCATCAGTATCAAATCTACGAGCAATAATACATGTTTGTGGCTTATTTTTGACCCTTTCTTGTCTGCATTGCTCTCATCTAGTCTTTCATTGAAAAGCTGGTTATCTGTGCTTGATTATTGTATGCATTTTTCTTTTTTGTGCCTATCAGAAAAATAAATCTTCCTCATTCCTTCGGTGTATCACTTGGTTAGCCTAGTTTTAATTTCTATCATTCCTTTCATCCTTGTCTCCTCGGAAAAATTAGATTAGGTTTAGGAATCAATCCTTTGCAAATTTCACATATGCACCTAGACGAAGGAATAGGAACCATCCTTAATCTAGAGAGTTTTCCCATTTACAAAGTCCCACAGTTTTTGGGAAAACTAATTGTTATGAAAATCATATCAAATGACAAGTTTTAAACACCAAATATAAGAGGTCATTTGGGGTGTTGTGATTTTACACTATCATTTTTTTGACCCGGTGGGACCGTTTGAAGCACCTTACCACTTCATTTCATCAAGTTGATGTTTTCTTCGTGAGATTTAGCCATTGGAGGCACATGCAAAGCACATCTGGTGACTCCATCAAGTCAACAACCCAATATCTAAAGTTGCATACCTTTTTCCATCCATTTTATTCCACATATTTCATTTTCCTCCATACGATGAGGTTGTGTAATCATGATTTCATTTCCATCTTGGGATTCACACTTGCAGTAGTAGTGCTATTCAAATCCATCTCAAGGTTACTTCAAAACACCTCCAGAAAGGTTTCATAATGAAAATCAGCACTATGGAAATCTAGGTGACCCAGATTAAAATCAGTTTGGTCATTTGGAAAACTATACATCTATTACAGAGCATGGATATACAAATTTTGGAGGTACTTCCACACCTGAAGAAGTTAATTTGCTAGAGAAGATTCAAAAAATGGAGGTTGGCATGGTTCATTCAAGGGATACAACATAGATGAAAGATTTTAGAATTGGTTGCAGGGCACCTTGTCCATAGGAAGGCCCTTTTCAAAGATATTACATCCTCAAGAGAAGTTTGACTTCATGGTTAAAATGCTTCCCCAACTTACACAATGGACTGAGGAGATTGAGGCTTATGAGTTAGATACAAAACAACCTTTTCAATGGGTAAGTCAGTCACCAACTCCTTGTCCTTCATTTTATCTTTCACAAACTTTACCATTTCAGCATGGTCAAGAGTCAAGCCATTTGTTTGTTGTCCCAAGTTTTGTTTTCCTTCTCCATCTCCTAATCTTCCATCTCATGTTAATTCTTCTATCCTTTTCACTTCAAAGTAGTCATTCCCTCCAAAGAAATAAGAAGTTCCACTTCCCTCTCTACTAGAAACAACAACAAAACTAGTTGAATCCCAACCTACCACTCCTCTTGCATCCCCAAATCCATGTTGGGGAGATGAAAATCAAACAACCAGCCAAGGGAAACAAGAAGAGGAACCCAACAGAGAAGAAATGATAGAAAATATGAAGATTTGGGCTCTCAAATTTTGGTTTACAAAGATCCCCTTGATGGTTAAGCCAACAGAGGAGGTCAAGGTTGAAGAGCCAATGGTGGCTAAGGCTGAGTTTGCAGCAGAAGAAGAACAAGAACAAGAAGGAGATGATCAACAATCATTTTTCCCTAAATGCATTTGCTGCATGATTTCACTTTATTTAAAGAGAATGCTGATCCAACCAAAGCTGCAAAACCATCCATCAAGGAAGAGGAACAATCAGCTCCAAGTCCTATTGAAAAGGAGCAACTAGAAGAGATCAAATCAGAGTTAAAGCCACTTGATGAAGAAAGCATTGTTGAAGACTTTTTTATTTCATTTGAAGGGCCTGATTTGATTGATGAATCCATAATGGAGGAGAACCATATAGTTCAAGAGGCTTCAAGTACAGAGAAAGCCACAGAAGAACCTTCAGTTATTCCTCCCACTTCATCCCCTTCAAACCCTAATGTTGAAGAAGATTTTGAGCTTTCAAAATTCATGTTTAAAGATGACGGGAACCATAGTAAGAAATTTTTGAATCAGGAGGACACCATGGAGGAGGTTAACCACATGCGAAGGACAACAAGGAGGAAGATTATCTATCTGAGTTGGAGGATTTCTTTGATGAAGAAGAGACCATGGAGATCACATTATTTTCTCCTACATCATCCACCTTCTAAGTAAATGATCCTGCTTGCCATGAAGGAGAGCATTCAAGGACAAAAACCTCCATTTCACCACAACCCTCTAGAATCAAGGTTGGAAGATATGAATATTCCATATTCTTGACAAGAGAAGGAAAGGAAAGAGTATGAGAATGTCATCATCTCTTCCACATCATCCATCCCAAAATATCTACCAAAATAATCCATTCTTTGAGGTAAATATCGAACAATGGTAAATTCAAAGGATTAGACCTTTCCCAATCAGGTACTTGGCTTCAATGGAGCTAAGGGAGAAGCCAAAACAAGTCATGCTTACTTTTGAGAATGAGGATGAGTTTCAAAGTACAAGGATCGGTCAATGCTTCCTCAATCCAAATATAGAGAAACTAAGAGAGGTAGTTTTCTTGTTTCCAATTGACACCTTGATGATTTGGGTTGGGAACCAGCTTATAGTTAGTTTTTTACTCATGCAAGCAGCCATAGTTAGTGTTAAATCATTTGCATGGCTTCCCTTCTTGAGAATAGGAAGCTACTTCTCCCTACCATTTGCAGGATTTGTCTTAACCCTATTTCTCTCTGGTTAAAATAGAGTAGGTAGATTTTCTTTCAGTAGAAGAAGTGATTTTGTACACTCTACATATCTACTTAGAGCATGTATGATTTCAATTTTTGTAAAGAGTTGTGTGGTGCTATTTTTTTTTTTTTGCATAGTCCTTTTCAATGGCGGTTGGTTAAGCTCAATCAAGTTTCGGTGGGTTTCCAAGTTTTTTGGGGATCATTTTTCAAAGTTTAGATCAGTTTTAGGCTATCACTCATGACTCCATGCACAATGGATGCTTCAAGGCAGCTTCACTTTATCTAGCAGTAGATGACCCCTCTAAGTCACCAAAATTTTTATCCAAAAATAATCCCTTTTCTTCACATTTTCTACACATTTTAGGCATCCAAGGAATTGTGGAGATGGCTTCATTAGATGGGAAATTTCTTTCCCTTTCCAGAAAGGTAAAGAAGTCCCTCTAACTCCTTATAATTTTCAAGTTATGGGCCGACGGAATTTACGAGGAATATTTTCCCAAAAGTGGGCCTACGGAGCTGGGGAGGATTTTTTGCCAAAGGAAGAATGCGGGTCAGTAGGAAAGTGGAATACTTTTGGCACTTAGCCCTTTTTGTCTCAAAAGGCACAATGTAAAATTTTGGCCCACGAATCCGTGAAGGTGCAAATGATAATTTTTTTCCTAAGCCCGAAGAGGACACGTGGCCGTATTTTGAGCCAAGCGGGAAGGCGGGCCGTCGAGGTAGTTGGGAAACTTCAACCTTTGAGTTAAAATAAAAATTCACATAGTGACCCACACCCGTGCCATAGACTAAAAAATGTCAAAGTTTTAAGTCCGCATTACGGTCAGAGGCGTGGGTCGTCGGGGAACATTGGGAAATTTTACACTTTCATGCAAAAGGTAAAATTTCAACTTTGAACCCCGAAGTCCACTTTTGGTCAAAGGTAAAGAAAGCGGGGGCATGGGTTGCGAGAGGTACTTTAAATTTTTATGTTTTTTTACTTTTAGCGTAAAAGTGATTTTGGACCCGCGATGTTTTTTTAAGTGCCACATGGCATTCCATGCGTGAAGGGTTACTGAAAGTTTATGTGATTTTTGAAAATTTTCTAGAAAAAGCCAAAAAAATAAATTTGAGCCCATGGACCCATTTTTTTTCCATTTTTCCCTAATTTGGTTGCAGAGTTTCAGAGGAGCATATATTTTGATCTAGCAGAAAATTCAACAAGCTTAGTACCGTTGGAAAATACTCAACGCCCTCTATGCCATGAAACTTCAATTTTCAATTTTTGGCAAAGTTTGGAGGGAGAAAATGGAAAAACGTCTCCAACATGGGAAAAAATGCAGAACCAACCCCAACCACCGAAACTAATAAAGTATAGTCTCTTTCCCTACTTTACGAAGTAAAGTACGTAGAGACATGGGATTTTTCATTGAGGCCCTCATTTTGTAGAGAAATTAATTGCTCTTGTTGGTGGTTAGAGGCATAGAATGAAATCTTTAAATCTCCCACTCGCATTTTTTTCATTTTATATGTGATGAAGGGCATGTTTCAAAAGGGGGTACATTCTTCCATTTTGGAGGCTCCCCTTTACTCTGGCAAATGAATTCGTGGAGTTTTAGACCTTCCATTAGATTGAAACATGTTTTCTACCTTTTGGCCATTTATAAATGCATTATATCAAATATGTAGAGAAATAATACATGTTTGTGGCTAATTTTGACCCTTTCTTGTCTTCATTTCTCTCATCTAGTATTTCATTGCAAAACTAGTTATCCGTGCTTGATTTTTGTATGTATCTTTTTGGTTTGTGCTTATCGGAAAAAACAAATGTTCATCATTCCTTCGATGTATCACCTGGTTAGCTTAGTTTTAATTTATTTCATTCCTTTCATCCTTGTCTCCTTGGCAAAATTAGATTAGGTTTAGGAATCAATCCTTTGCAAATTCCACGTATGTACCTAGACAATGGAATAGGAACCAACCTTAATTTGGAAAGTTTTCCCATTTGAAAGTCCCACACTTTTTGTGAAAACTCAATGCTACGAAAATAATATCAAATGACAAGTTTGAAACACCAAATATGATAGGTCATTTGGGGGTGTTGTGATTTTGCACTAACGGTGTCCACATACCTCATCGGCACAAATTCAAAGGCATGGCCCAAAGAGAAACCCTCAACTAGTGCCAGCCCTTGACATGTCCCAGTCAGAAAAGGGGATATTGGCCATTGAAAAATCCATGCTCGGGACAAGTGAAGGAATCCTCCATGTGTTAGCTAGGTGCATCTTCAAAGGAAAATTTTGGAGGTAGGTCCCAAATGTGCGCTAAGCCTCCACATGTCAAGGGTCAGACATATGGCCTCGCCAAACAAAAGAGACTAAGCCAAATAGGAGGAAATGGAGGAGTGGCCGACGGATGATGCCACGTGTCCCATTGTAAAAATTTCAAGAGTCAGCTCTGAGTGCACAGCATGCATGGGGGTTTTGGGGTGTAATGGGCCCCCTTACTCATCCAAAGGCACAAGGCAGACAATATTCATTTGATACCAGAATCAACTAAGCATAAGGCAAAGCATTGGAAGGAGCCACATGTCTCTTTGGTGATCTTTCAAGAGGTGAATGCAAAAGCTTTCCCCAAACATGCACCGAGTTCTCCACTTGTCTTGGATCGGGAAGAACGTCTCCGCTTGATGGGAGGGACTCAGGAAGAACACAAAGGAAACAAGCAGGCCCATGGAAGCCTCCACGTTTCGATCGATGAAACTTTAAGAGCGAGAAGAGAGGGATGAATATTTAACACATGCGTGGCTACCACGTGGACCACTGTATGAGCGGAATCATTCACATATTGCAATCCTGCGCTAAGTGCCTAACCATCAACCTTCAACAATCCATAAATTTTGACCAGGAGCTCAATTTTGAGCGGGAAAGGATGTTTTTGAAAGCTCCCAGGTCTGCTGCTACTCACCTACCAGCATTAATGTTTCAGCCCACCATTTTTGACACTGTCAATTCTCACACCTTTTGTCATGATGAAGAATGGGCCTCTTTTCTTGTCCAGAAAGGAATAACACGTGGTGGCATGGGTTTTGCAGTAAATCCCATCATTGAGTAAGTGGATTCAATGCTCTTCCGGGATGGTTGGAGCAGGGTTTGAATTCTTCCCTCTCTCATTCTCTCATTCTCCTATACATTGTAAAGGAGGGACGTATTTCAAAAGGTTGGTTGTCTTTTCTCCTGCCCCCCTATCTCTTTATTTCCTAGGGTCAAATGTGGAGCTTAAGCCTCCTCTCTTAGCTTTGTAATGGCATTTTCTTGCCTCTTTCCCACTGATGATGTACTGTGTGAATTCATGGAGCAATAAAATCTTTCTTGTGATGCATTTTGTCCATCCTTCCTTATTTTAATGTCTCTTTTCTTACCTCTCATCATTGAAGGGTATGTTGTGCATACTTTTGATGTCTATTACAAGTTTTGGGAGCTGTGTTTAATGGTTTTGACATGGTGTTCTGTGTGAGTTGTATCTTTGGTATATGATGCATCTTGTCCACCCTCTGCTTTACTCACCTCTCTCCATTTCAGGAAGTTGAGATTGTGACCAGCCACCCCATTTTCTTGGTGTTATCACCTTTGTAGTGTAGGATTCCTTTATTTTATGCTCTCTCTCCTAGTCTCCTTGGCATTGTTAGATTAGGAGTAGATAATCACATTTATTTCCTTAGAAGTAGTTTAGAATTAGGATTAGGAAGAAGAAGTCGGCTTTCTCTGGAGGGCCATCTCAAGTCTGCAAGTCCCACAGCTTGAGAGATGGTCCCATGTTATGCAATCACACCAAATTCCCCACTTAGATCTGGAGTCCATTCGAGGGGTGTTGTGATTTTACAACAAGTAGAAAAAATACCACATTATCTTTTAATCCATATTTACAGGGAATATCATGTGGTAAAAGTTATGACAAAAAGCACTTTGCTTGTATTGAAAAATTATATACAAATTTGATCCAAGACTTCCACTTGCTCCTCACGATCTAACCAAATCACATAAATATTATGATAATTAAAATAATTATCTAATGTTCACTATTGTAAAATATTTACCCCCCTTTTATAGGGTGAGTGAAATCAGTTGCACCTTAGATCACCATTTCACATCTCATTCCAATTATTTTTTTAAATTTACTACTTTGACATTTAGTGCGGAGGGACTCGAGAACCTACATTAAATAGGTTTGAATGAAAATTATAATAAATGACATCAAAGTAAAGAGTGTAGAAGATGCTAAATGATTTATTCAAGGAAAAAGAGACAAATTTTTACCTTGTAGGATTACAACAAATGTGAAAGTGACATGATTACATCTCTTGATAACACTTTCATTAGATTTCCAGATTACCAAAAACACCTACGGTTTTCTATCTACAGTGGACCATGAACCTAGAGGTGATAGGAGGTCTCGGGTACACACTTTGTTTCTTTTAAATTTTCCAAAAACCGTTTTCTAAGAACTAAGAAGTAGTTTATTGCTTTTGGTCCTCATAGTGTTCTTCATCGGGAGGTACCAAGTTAATGGAAATTAATGCTCAACATTGGCTTTGAAAAAATAATTACACATAGTAAAAATACACCACAAAGAACAAAAAAATATAAATGTTTCCAAAGAAATGATGTGACCTTGTCGTAGGTGACTTGTGACGAAAGGACATAATTTTTCTTCTAACCTTCATTTATTCTCCTTCCTCCATAATGCTACATAGTTATCAAAAATGGCTTTGAGGCTCATTTGAAAAATGATTCAAACACTTATACATCTCGTAACTTATGAATTTTCACAATAGAATATATTTACAAGGAAGGTTACATATGCTCCATGGAAATTCATGTCTCCACATGGTCTCCACGGCTGATTCCTTGTTTGTACATATGCAATAATACTTAAAACCACCATTTTGGTAAGTATAAGTGACTCCAAAATTATCTTTCCACTAGTAAAATCGGAAAGAAAAACCAATTGCGAAATCGAGGGTCATGGTGAATAGAGTCACCAAGATAACATTTATAGGATGATTCTTGTGGTAATAATACATAGGATATGATTTTTGATTGAGAATTTTTCTTTTCATTCTCTATAATTTTTTAATTTCTTTTGTGTCTGGTCTTCTGTGGAGATGTCGGATCCGATAGGATTGATCCACTGACCCACCTCTTGATCGATGACATCTCTATAGGAACTCTCTCTATATCCAAGAGAGATGTGACTTTTGGGACTAAAAATATTCCAAACTTTGTGAGGCTAAAACCAAAGATCCTTCATAGGACCCTTTCCATGTATATGAATTCCCTCTGATAATTATTGATGTTACTATGGCTTGAAGGGAATTTTAAGTAATAGGAAAACTTATGGGGCCCGTCCCCTCTAGAGGAGATAAGAAAATGGGTTCAAATTAAATAGGTCCCCTACAGGTCATTTGGAGATTGTTGCGCATAATGGGTTTATCCTTTTCACCTAAAACCATAATGAATATTTCATGTGGTTTCTTACAGGCGTACCTTGGTTTTTTTGTAGGAGAGGTTTCTATGTAATAAAGTAGTCTCCAAGATTCAATTTTCTTAATTAAACCATGACCCGGGATGCGATCGGGGTTCTCCTTCTTGATCTCCCTTTATATTTTTGCATACTTTAGTCATTGAAGGTATTGTTTTATCTTTGGGAACTCTTATTTCTATTGATAAATCCACTAGAGTGGGTTCTATATTCATTCATGCTAGATTCTGTGTTAATGCGAATATTTGAAATCCTTTACCCAACTCCATTGAACTCCTTTATGAACTGGGAGAATAGGTGCTACCGATTGAGTATGAGTACATAGCTTAGGCTTCCTAGTTTGTAAAATTATAGATCATAAGACCCAGGATGTCCCTCAAACCCAACCCCAAATCTCCAAGAAAAATTGCATATACCCAAGATCAAAGGTAAATACATTACCAAAATTTGTAAGAAGGTGATCACCTCCATCCATTTGAGGCTCTTATAGAGGAGGGTGAAACTTAATGTGAACAAAAAATCCCATCATCGAGAGATCCATTTTGAACTAAATTATGTAAAACTAGATCCTACTTCTCTACCCCCTTCATATGTATTACTTGAATCTACGCCTCTATTGAATCTACGTTTAGAAGTAATAACTTCTCCCTTATTTATTCTGCCGTTACCATATCTTGAGCAACTTTATTTTTTTACCACTACATAAACCTCATGCTCACTTTGTGAGCTTGCAAAGAAATTTGTAAATATTGAAATCCCACATAAAAGGCTCAGAGTAATTTATATCTTCATTTTGTATCTCTGCTCTTTTGGTTTTCTTATGTTCGAAGAAAAATATTCTCTACCCTCTCTCTCAACCTCGGTGTTTGAATATATTATCCCATGTAGAAAAAATAGAAGGAGATATAAAGAGTCTATGGATACGAGTAACAAAAGGGTCTGAAAGGCTTACCTTCCACGCCAAGATTAAAAAAGAAGCCATTCAAAATATTACACAAGGAACTCGGGATCTGTCACCATGCAAAGTGGAGGGAAACAAAAATCTAGAAAATGAATATTTTTTCATGGAATCTAAGGGAATTAATGTTCCTCGCAAAAAAGTCATCAAACATCTCGAATAAAAACTCTCCGGACATTATGATGTTACGGAAAGTAAATTGAAAGAAGACAACATTTTCCCTAGGATATGGCCCAATGCTTCCTTTGCATCTCACGTTTTTGTTGGTAACTCAGGCGGCATATGCTCTTTTTAGAACCCCAAAGTCTGTTTTGGATAATACATCATAAAAAATTGGCACTTCTGAGAATATTTTTAAAAGAAATTGGATCAAGTTATGACTGGATCACTTTGTGAATCTCTATTGTCCCAACCTAGAAATGCATAGGGAAAATATTTGAAAAGAACTACCGAACTCCATAATACTGCGAGGAATTTACCTTGGTTAATTGTCATTAACTTCAATAATCCTCTTTTTGCTTCGGTAAAATAAGGTGGGACCAATGCACATGCTAACAACATGGATTCTCTGGCTAACTTCATTAGATAAGACGAGTTCTTTGAATTTAATCTTCATAGAGCTTCCTTTACTTTGTAAAATAGAAGGCTTGGGAGAAATCATATTCAAATAAGTCTAGATATGATGTTCAGCTCTATCGATTGGATTACGCATTTCTATGATTTCTACACGATGGAGATTCCTAAGGTTGCATCGATCATTTTCCACTACTTCTAAATGTTATTGAACTTCATAATTCTACAAACACTCCTTTTATATTTCAGTTAGTGTGGCTTGAAATCACTATTTAGAGAAAAAAATTGATGAGTTGTGGAAGACCGATTTTTAGGGCTCGATCACATATAGATTCACTAAAAATTTTACTTATGTCAAAAATTTCTCAAATCTCGGAAAATAAATATTTTTGGAGCTATTAGGAAAATAAAGGAACAAATATCTATAAAGATAGTTAAAATAACTGCTAATATAGAGACTAGCGGTAGAACTCCATCTCTGCACTAACAAGAGTTATCACTTCTCAATGACTTTCACAACACCCTTGCTAAGGAAGAGATCTATTGGAGACAAAGATCTAAGGAAATCTGGTTAGAGTAGGTAGATCAAAATACTAAATTCTTCCATCTTTACGCCACTAAACATAAAAGTAGAGATAAGATAAATGAGCTCATAAGCTGTGGATGGAAAGCATTTAAATGATGAATATTATATTATGGATTAATTGGTTAAATTCTAATCTATCCTGCTTTATAAGACGATGATCCTCCCAATGAGGAAAATAATTTGGAAATGTTGTATCATATTCCTAAATTGATTTTTTAGGACATACATACTAAGCTCACTCGGGACTTTTCCATGGAGGAAGTTCATAGAGCTGTCTTTGATATGAAGGGACACAAGTCACCTAGACCAAAAGGATTTCCCGCTATTTTTTTCAATCTTATTGGTATATCATTGAATCATATCTATTTTCTATGGTAACTGAATTCCAAAATAATGATATCCTAGAGAAGGAATGGAAAAATACCTTTACGGATATTGCTCCTAAGTATTTAGGATATAAATTGGTCTCAAAATTTTGACCCATAAGTCTTTGCAATACTTCCTGTAAGATAATCACCAGATTGTTAACCACAAGACTAAAACCCTTGATGGACTTATAACAACATAATTGTTGCATTGGAGGAATACTTATTCAAGGTGGGGTAATCATGGTAGATGAATCCATTCACACATGCATGATTGTTAAACTAGATATGTTGAAGGATTTTTATAGGGAGAGGTGGACCATCCTTCTCAAAGTTCTAAGAAACATTGGCTTTTGTGATAAATGGTGCTCTTGGATACATAGTTATATCTCTTCTCCCAGGTTATCTATTTTTATGAATGGTATTACTAGTGGTTAGTTCACCGAGAAGTGGAATCATACAAGGTCACACTCTATCACATTTTCTATTTATCCTCATGGATGACACACTTAGTAGAGCACTAGTTTTAGCTTAAATCTCGGGCATTGTATCAAGAATTACCATCACCTCTAAGGTTTCTAAAGCTACCCATAATGAATTCATAGATGATACTCTTTTGTTAGGTACTGACTCAATGGTAGAGGAAAAACTATAAACATAATCTTGGACTTGTTATCTCTCAAAAGTGCACCTTGGTTGAGAGATGACAACAGGGGTTCTAAGCTTGCTTGATCTCTCACTTTTGTAGATATAATGGAAACACCTCAGGTCTATGGGTATACCTATTGTTAAGGTGAGTCTCTGGTATCAAGGCTAGTTCCTTATTGATGTATCCTAAACTAATATTTTGAGTTTTTCGGGGTAAAAGGATGACTTTGACTAACTAAAATTGAAATGGGTGATACACCAAAATTTATTGAGGATTTGGTGAGTATATGAACTATAAAGCGAGAATGAATTTTAGATGCATGAACCAACGGTTTTCAACATAATTTCAAGGCAAAACACTTATGTATTGAGGGATAAACCACAACAACACAACAAGCTAAACATGCACACTAAGACTATGCAAAAAATACTAGATTTGGAGCAAGGTGAGATGATTAATCATGGAATTAGCATTCACGAGAAATTAATTGAAAGATACAAACCACTGCAAATAATTGGAAAGGCAATAATTAGTTATCATTCAAGGAAAAGCTGGAAGAAAATTGCTTCACACTCATATGTCCAAAAGTCCGTTTTTGTGCTTTACCATTGCACACATATATAGCAAAATTAGTCACCCACCTATCCTAAAAATAGGCTAAAATTTATCCTGAATTAATAAAGGAAAAAGATAGACATGTTGATTACAATGAGGCATTAATAGTTTTAGTTTAAAAAATAGAAGTGAAGTCAAAGTGCAATTGGCTGATCTATTTTTAATGAAACTTGGGTGAATAATTTAGCTAATAATAGCCCTTTCTTGCTATGTAAGTCACCTCCATGCAAGTGCATGATTTTTCTTCTTCTTCATGATGTGACACTTGTAATTTGATCCACTTAAAATGATAAATTTGGCACTTTTAAAATTCTTCCCCCTTGGATGCACATGCAAAAATAATATCCCTGTGTAAGAAAAATAATTCCTTTGTCTTCATACTTAGAAAAATTCTTCAACTTCACTGTGGGACCACCTTTGATGTGCACGTATACATTTTGTCTTCTTGTAGTCTATGGGGAAACCTATGCACATGCAATAATAATACTCCTTTCTTTTGAACGATGCTCTTCTAGAAAGATTAAGGTATATTTGAGAAATTAAAGGTAATTATTGCTCCCTTTTCTAACTTTGGCATATAACATGTAGTGTTAGACCACCTTTGGTGTTATCATTGCATACATATAATTCGACCCCCTTTTTAAATAATCATAACATGCATAAACAATGTTTTCACCTTTTGATTAATCATTGGTATGCATAAAAGGTTGTTAGCATTTTATTTTTGTGGCATTAAGGTTTTAGACCTTAGAAAGGTCAATGCAATGATTATTTAACTTATTGGGGCTGGCCCCCTCTCCATAATGACTCACCCTTGGAAGATTCGTCAGTTGATGTGACTAACCATGGTGGCTAGAGTTTTGTTGCATCATTGACACATATGTTATCAGCGAACCATGGTTGAAATCAATGCGAGTTTGTATTGGTTATTGATCCAATCTTTACCATTGATCTTGATAATTTATGAAGTTGCATTATTGATCTACTGACTCTATGGTGGCAAAAATTAATCATTTTTTCTTGTACTCTTAATCTTGAACTGTCGATAATCTGAGCTCTGATCTTGATGGAATTTGCATTGAAGTGGGAACAATCCTGATTTTTTTACCTGTTACCTTCGATCCCGACCATTGATAATTTTATTGGTAGGTGGTTGTGGTTAGCAACATTGATCATTGATCTTGGTACTTTCCACTCTTGATCGTTGGATCCTTAAATCTTGGGATGAGTTAGGTTTCATGCAAGTTTAGTTAGAGGTGTTAAACAATTCATCGCTAATCATTTTACTCATTCACATTTTCGGTCTTGGGAAAATCCCTGGAAAAAACTTTATTCACCACCATTAACGATAATTTAAATCTTGTTTTATTTGCAAAACCCACCTATGTGAAGCTCTGAGCATGATTTTTTATAAAGCTTCTGGTGTGAGCTCAAATGAGTCTCTGTTTTTCACACTAGGGGATGATTCGAGTTCTCTGTTATTTCAATTTTTGGTTTTCTTCTTGGAATTCATGAGATCCAAGGCCTACTTTGTATCTATGGATGGCCACTGTTGGAGCTTTCGAAGATGGGGTTTGAGCTCAATATTTTTCTGTGATTTCAAGACTATTTTTCTGTGATTTCAAGACTCACCATGGTTGTTTTTTGAAGAAGTAATTCGAGCTCCATTTGAGTTTTGTGCCATTATAGCTCGACACCATTGTTGAAGGTAAGATATTTTTGTATTAACTTCTCAGTTCGAACTCTCCATAGCTTGAATCTGTTTATCTAGCTAAAATTCTTGTTATTATAGTTGTTATTTTGTAGATCATATGGCTTCAATATTTGCTAAGATCATTCACTTTATCCGAGATGGGTTTTGTATTTTCACCCATATTTTCCATTATTTTGATATCGAGTTCTTATTCTTTTGAATTTTCCTTTCTTTGAAGTCGTTTTGGCTTTGTATTTTGAGATCTAGACTTTACAATTCTATAATGCCATGGTTTCTGTTTCAGGTTTTGCCAGATATACTTAACTTATTGTATATGATTTCTTGTGTGTCAACCGTCGATTTTGATCTTGAAATGGTAGAAAGGGGTTTATGCTTTCCTTTCTCTGAATCTGTCTTAAGTTCAAAACCGTGATATCTTTCATCTAGGTATTCTGTTCTTTGTTTGAATCTAATTGTGCTATATGAAACTCTGCTTCTAGGTTACCATATTATTAGTGCTTTCACATGTTGGGTGAAATTTTTTGAGGATTTTGAGTGTCGTTTCCCATATTTTCATGGATAGCTATAGATTTTGACTGGGCGTTGCATTTTTTGTTTCTTGAGAGTTTCACTGTAGATTTTGTTTTCACCTTTTAGAGATGCTCGTATGTCTGGGTCATTTCATTCTTATTTTAATTGTTCTGGGTAGTCGTATTATTGATATAGTCCGTCATTGAAGAGAATTCGAGCTCTGATAGAGGTTTGTTCGTGCATATTTTCCCCATTACTGTTTGATCTGGAGTGTTTGCTGTCATTAAAACTCCATTTTAAAGTTTTTCTTTCTCTATAACATGTATTTTGTTGGAGCTTCTCACTATGTCATTTCTCTATTTCTAAGGATTCTTATTTTATCTGAAACTTGTATAACTTTAGAGTAGCTAAAAGTGACCGATATTTGTACTTTGAAAGTTCTTTCTTTTGAACTTATGAATCTAGTCATTTTTCTCAATACGGCCTGCTATATTCTCATGGAAATGATGATAATTTTTGGCTGGAAATGAACTATATTAGTTACTGTAATCTTCTCAAAAATCTTTATATATATTGCTTTGTGTTCTTAATCCTAGGAATCAGGCACCATTCTCTTTCTATTTCTCATAAGATTTGTTGATTTTTGGTCATTATTGCTTTAACCGGTGTTCTCTGTATCTCTTGGAATGTATCTTCAAGTATCGTTTGAATTTGAAATTTAGTAGTTATTGATGCATAATCACAGCACCCGTGAATATATGTTACTCGATGGGTTGAAATTCTTAGTGTGATTGCATAAAATGGATCTTTTCCCAAAGTGTGGGACTTTGCGATTGGGAAAGCTCTCCAGGTGAAGGCCGAGTTCTTATTCCTCTATTTTGATGCACACATCCAAATTGTAGAGGATCTGCTCTAAAACCTACGTAACTTACCAAGGAGACAAGGTTGATAAGATTCAAGAAAATAAACCTAAACTAACAAAGGTGATGCACCTAAGGAATGTCGAATACTTTCTTTTCCATTAAACACAATCAATTGAAATTTAATACAACCACCATACATAGATAACCAAGATTGTAATGAGAGATTAGAGAGGTGTAATAAACACAAGAGATGGTTGAAAATCATCCACAAACATGTATTATTGCTCCACAAACTTGATATAGTACACTACAATGGCCAAGAGGCAAGATTTGCATTATAGTTTTGATGGGAGGTTTTAAATCCACAAAATTACTTACAAACAAGAGAAGAAGGGATGGGGAAAATCCCAATTGTCCAAGATTTTAAAAATGCTCCTTACTGATATATAGGAAGAATGAGAGAAAAAGAGAGAGATAATTCGAATTCTTTCTCCAACCACCCTAAAATGCATTGAATTCACTTACAACAATGATGGGCTCTCTGCAAAACCCATGCCTCCATGTACTCTTCCTTTTTAGGAAAGAAAGGAAACTCATACTTTCAATATTGTGGTAGGTGAGAAACCTGGAACATCCTCTTAAAATGGCGAACTATATTTTTATTTTTGAATAGTTTTGAATAAATTACACCGTAAGCGTTCCAAAAAGTTCTTTCTTGTTCAAATATGAGCTCCCAGGTCAAAAGTTAAGGAAATTTGAAGTTTGGGGTGTCATTCTACAAAAATGTGAGTTTTTGATGTTAGTTTGAGTCCAAAATGCTTGCAAAGCTCTGAAATCTTGAAATTCATACTTTCAAACATTTCCATTTCGAGATTGAGGTATTATTCATCGTCAAAATTGCATCGAGAGTTCCAAAAACTCTAAACCCAAAAGTCCAAAATTTTATAATTTTAGAATTTTAGAACCTTTCCCTTTCGGACTTACGACACTGTTCATCCGATTGAGTGCTTGAAAGTTCGAAACCTCAAAACTTGAAACTTTGAAACCCCAAAAATTCTTCCGCATGGACCTCGAACCAAGTTTGACTTTCTCAAATCTGAAACATTTTAGGTTTCGTACTTTTGAGATTTTGGACATTTTTGTCACCTTTCCTATTTTTCCACCGAAGACTCTGAAACTCTAAATTCTGCATCTCTGAAACTCCAAAACCTGAAAGTCCAAAATTTTAGACTTTCAAGATTTTGGACATTTTGGTTTCAAACTTTTTCATTGTTCATCCTTCGCACCCACCAAAACATCCGAAACTCTAAAACCCGAAAGTCCAAAATTTCAGACTTTTGGCAGTTCATATTTTGGGATTTTGCTTGACTTTATTCTAACTAGCCATTCTCTTTCTCTGAAATTCCAAAACCCGTAAGTCTAAAATTTCAGACTTTAGAAATTTTAGATTTTGGGATTTTTCTCGTTTTTATGACTAGCCATTCATTTTTGATCTTGCATTTCCATTGTCGAGCTTTGCCTATAACCTAGTTTTCAAAATTGAAATGTGAGCTCACATGACTGAACTAAACTCTCCATTTTCTCCAGTGCAAGGTTGTGTTTGATTAAATTTTTCCCAGGGAAAAAAATTGGATAATAGTAGTATTATTTCTTCTATCATAAGTTAGTTATATTTATTTCATTTTGATATCATGAGCTGGAAATGCAACCATGATGATTCATTCACTTCTGTAACACTTTATGAGATGTTGTATCTCTCTTGAACTTGATGTTCTTGCATATTATCTTCGGTAGTTTCTTACTTATACCATAAAATATTCATTGGTACCTTCCTACTGAATATAGAGGAACACATGTTTCTTTTGCTGCTGAACTTTATTGTCTTAATATTATGCCCAAGATAATACCTTGTTGGAAGAGGCATTCTATAACTTTGTAATTGATTGGCAATCTGTTCTTTTACTATAAGTACCTTCCAACTAGGGACTGTTGTATTTTCCTATGCATCATGGATATTGAACTTGGTAGTTGTAGATGGAAATTTTTTCAGCTCTTAATAGTTTTCCTTGCTTGAGAGGTTGATAAGATTGTTTGTATCTTATAAAAATTTGTTTTCCCAATTTTGACTTCCTTTTAATCAAGCGTAGCGTAAATCTATACTTCCTTCGATATTAATGTTATACCAGAAGCATTGTAGCATATCCTATATTCAATAATTGGTTCTGTGTGATAATGAACTAACTGTAGTCTTTCTTTCCCATAACACTCAGTTGAGTTAAGAACTTGAAACTTGAAGGTTGTTAGCAATCTATTTGATTCTTTTGATTCTTTTGTATTCGGTATTTCCACTGTAATCTCATTTTCATTTTGAAATCTAGAACTCTTTCCATCTCAGAGACTAGAGATTTGTGTGTCTTATCCAAAAATGATATATTGCTGTCTAAAAATGACATGGTTCCCAAATGTTTTTGGATTATGATGATCTCTATTACTGATGGTAAGGATTCAATTTTAAGGATCTCTTAAACTGTACTTTTGTAAGATGATCTTTGCAGTTGTAACTTTCTTGTTCCTTTTTAAGAGCTTTGTTTGATTTTGAGACACATTTCTTGTTTATAATTCATTTATGGGTTGATGTCTAAGCATTACTGAATCCTTGTTTTGAACTTGAAAACAACTTCCTAGAAATTTGAATATAATCCTTTCAATTTGAGTTGTATTTGATCAACCTATAACTCTTATTTTATTTAAGTTGGTCATTATCTATATCATCCATTAAAGTATGGATTTTATTGGAAGTTGAAATCTGGTAAATTTTTTCTAAGTGCTTGGTACCATTGTATCAAAAGCTTGTTGTAATTTGTGTGTTCACTGCAAAGTGCATGATTACAGTACTTTTTTGTATGACGGTATTTAGAATGTAATCCTAAAATCTGATTATTTTGGTTTTGCGTCAATGCTAACTATTCTTTTTGCTACAACCTATACCTACACACTTAAGAAAATAGTTAGAAAATAATCAAGCTTTTGGCATCTCTTGTGTTCCATAGTATTTTTCTTTTCTTTCTTTTTGTTGTCATGATTCTGGGAATCATATGTGCTACTGTAAGATACTGCTTTCTCAATTCTGCATCTGTTACTTGATGTACCTTATGCTTCTGATATTAGGAAATCCATTTGCATTAAGTTAGATAGTACATGAGTACAAATTAAACCCTAAGCTCTTGAATGATGTTTTTTCCTTTTATTTTCAAGTACACTTTAGTTCTTTGACAACACAAATGAAAGATGGAGTGGGCTGGAAACAAAGTAGACTAGGAGAAAACCCAAGGAAATGATTGGTTTCTTCTATAATATTTTACTTTTAGCTTTATGCACATGTACTTCCCACTTTAGTAGTTATGAGTTACATCCCACAACTTGTGTGGGAAACATTGAATTTCTTCATGAGTAAATGACATTAATTTACTAAGAATCGAGTTGTGTACTTTTTATGCATTCATATTTTATGATGGATATTGATTATATAATGGAATAAACAACTCAATCCTATAATTAAATGTATTTAAACATGTAGAAATAATGATTTTTAATGTACCTTTAAATTAATAATGAACTCTTCTTCATACAAGATATCTGACTACGCTTTACATTCTCTGAATATAATATTTCACCTAAACTATGATTCCAACCTTCATCAACGCAATGATGCATTAGTCCTTCGAGGCTTTTTGTTTCCTTAGTTAAGATGAACATGGAATAGCGGTTTATGTGAGGTATTACATTCTGTAACATCACACATAGCTTCAGATTACATGTAGTTAATCAATTGCTACAACTGAAAACACAATAAAAATGTATGAATTCCCATAGTTAGGTCCATCTCATAAATGGCTTCCATCGAAATAAAATATTTGAGTTTCCCTTTTTTTCATGAGTGCAAAATTTTTGATATCTTGGCTTCTCCCCTGTTGTTGGTGAAAGCATTTATGGCATAATTATTATTGTTTATTACTATGATGAGACTAGTGTGTGTGACCAGGAGCTCTTAATCATATTCCCTTGAAGTAGATTTTTAATTATCATAATTCTATGTCGAGGTCCATTCGGCACATGTGAGTGACGAGTTAGACCAAGCTAAGGATCCCTTTATAAATCCTTTGGTGATTAATTTTTAATCCTGCTAATCTTCCTTATTGTCTAAATGGGTGGCTCTCGTCATAGAGTTGAACTTGCAAATTGTGAGGATTTGTGAAATGAACTTGATGTTTTGAAATTGCTGTAAGAAAATAGGGATACTCCTTTTACTAAGCAACTCTCATGACACTATTATTTTTTCTAGCAAGACATCTAATGACATGGAAGAAGGAAAAATTTAAAATGGGTCAAACTAAATTCGAGATCAAGATAGAATCCAATGTTGTTTCTATGGGCCTTCCATCTGTGGAGATATCTACTATAAGAGGTCATTTAAAGTAGAGATGGGATATTTTTAAAAGGAAAAATAATGTCTCAAAATTACCAGTTTGGCTATAAGAGGGCCTCTCTACGTCCCCCATGGGATAGATTCATTGAGAAGATAATGAGATATTTTACTTTAGAAGGAAGAAAAAAATTACTCTATGGGCCCCAACTCTTATTCTGGTCCACTTTCACAATGAAAAAATGTAAATTTGGTGAACTTCTTGTTTCAATCTTTTGATCTCTCAATTAAGCTAGCATATCTTGATGACGTTCCTTTCCTTCACCAAAGCATAATCTATTTATTATTTAAAAATTCTTCCTCTCCTAAATATTTGGCTCATTTCCCACACAAGTCTGGCTCTATTCGTCATCACCTTCTTATTCCTCCCTCTTCCTCATCTTCCTCTCATCACCTCTACCACCACTCCAATATCCCACTTGGCTCGACTTTGATGTCTTGATTATGAGACATTATGAGGCTGACTCCCCTCTTCTTTCTTATCATCTTCATTGTGTTGGTATCCAAATTTATTCTCCCTTTCAAGTTGAGTAGTAACACAAATTGGACATGGAGATTAAAGACAGATACATCATAGTGTGTGTCATTTTGTAGTCAAGGATGAGATCTAACTGTCCCTTTGTTACTCAGATTTGTGGAGAGATGGATATCACCTTTAAGAGGATTTGAATTTTCCTCACTACTTTAGGTCATGCCTCTTCGACTAGGGTGATAGGACCCTTCACAGTAACCTCTGTTTGATGAAGGAGATGGAGATATCCTTCGTTTGGAAAAATTTTATGAAGAAAACCTTGGGAAAATATGGTCAATACTCCATAATTTAACTCTTAAGAGTTGTCACTTCTAAATGATGGAGATACTTTCAACACAAGGCTAAGGTTACTAAAGACATTAAGAAATCTTGAGTGTTCTGCATATTTTAGTAAGTAGATTTTGTTCCTTTATTGATATACAAGAGAAAACAAGGGTAGTTCAGGATGGATCAATGGTTTTTGAATGATTTTGGTGGGAGATGAAGCAGGATAAAGTTGATTATACCAGATCTTTGAAGGGACTTCACAACAATGAACAACTCAACAACATAAAACTTTAGAATAGTTAAGACGTTCCTTCAACTAGAAGGTGTGCTTCAATGGAGGCCGATCAGCACATTTTCACATAATCTTTGAGACTCTAACACGAAATCTTAAATTGAAAGACTCAATTAAACACCAAATTCTCTAGATCAATCACACCTAAGGTACACCCAAGACTTCCAGACAGTCTTTATCAACAAATGATAGTGAATTGATTTTAAATTTGTTATCTCATGCAAGATGAAGGATCTTATTGAGATGAAATTGCAAATACCATTAAACTATCACAGGGACGATATCCTATGTGATTTCACAAAGATTTCAATGTAAGATTAAAATAGGAACAAAAGAAACTATTTGTAGACATTATGAAACAAAGCAGACACAAATTGCTAGAGATTGGACACAAATTAATTTCAAAATTACTTGTATTCATCATCGGGAAAAGCTTCAAGAGAAATATCATTTCTCATCATTGGCTAGATACATCTACAACCAAATTGATATGATAGAAAATCTAACACGAAAGAAAATAATAGGTTATCTTGGATTGGTCTCACAGGAAGAAGAATTTCTCAATTTTTCTCTTAAGAATTCAACCTCCGACCTATTGCAAGAGCATTCTCATTGCATTTATACATTTTTCTCACTCAATTTTCTCCCCAAAAAGAGAATAATATTCAAGGGACCTTTGCTTGTTACCAATTTGTTTCAGACAGTGATGTTTATCAAATTCAGATCCGAAAGATGCCAGGTGGACCAATTGTGGACTGATTACATTTCTTGGGCCCTCGACTAATGACTAGGATGTCATGCCACAAAGTTTTGGCAATCCTTCTAATCATTTTGATTCTTTCATGCAAGAAATCCCCTTTTTAATCATTTTCCGAGAGACTCTGCATAGTTTGGATATGACAGGTAATCTTTTTACTCTTGAGGAAACACCTTTTTCATCTTTTATGCCTACACTTTCATCATTTCATCCCTTTTCCCTCTCTTTCCTCTACAATTCTGCCCCGCATCCATCTCCTCTAGTAATTCCCATTTTTGCAAGTGCCTAAGCAATTCCAACTTCAAAATATCGACCTTAACAATCCTTGGACTCATAAATTAAGTTCCGAATCCATCAAATGGCACTTTATAGATAGAGACAACAAGGAATTTCACAATAAACAATGAAAAATAGTGTGTATTCACGTCATGAGGAGTCTTGGAGAAAAAATGGTAGAAAACCAGACGTAATACATAGCAAATTGATTATGTCCCTTTTCCATTTTATATCATAGTCGTCCACATGTTTCCTTGGCACAATTATAAAGGAGAAGCATAGAAGCAAGTCACAAACAACCACGGGCCTTCCACATGCCCTGGGCCCAAGAAAAATGCCTTTTGGCATTTGAAAATTCAGTGTTAAATTGGAGCCAACGAAACCCTCCACGTGTCTTAATGGTGTATTTTGAGATGGTCCCCAAAAGTAGAGACCCCAAACAAGCATGGGCTCAACATATGTCTCGGTCTAGAAGAGTTTGTTACAAAAGTGAAAGATTCGGTGGTAAGAGCCATGTGTCTAGTGTCTGAGACATTTTTCTTTGGTTGTTGAATATTTCAAGCAAAGGGCAGAGTGAGCGGAAGCCTCCAAGTGTCCTCCTAACGCTCCTTTAAAAGAAAAATTAGGGGCCGATTACCCAAACAGGCGCGGTCCCTCCATGTGTCCCAAGCCTTTAGAAAGTTTCTTGAAAATTCTAAGTATGGGAAGACCCGACGAAGCCTCCACGTGTCTTCATGGCGTAACTTTGAGATGGTGCCTAAGAGTGGAGACCCTGAATAAGCGTGGGCTCACCACGTGTCCCAGGCCTTAGAAAATTACTTTGAAAAGTTTAAGTACAAAGTGGAGCTAGTGAAAGCCTCCACATGTCTCCCTATTGTAATTGTTAAGGTGGGACCCTGAGGCGGATCCTCAAATGATTGCCAGCCCTCCATTTGTCTATAGTGTTGGTGCTCAAAATGATCTCACCCCAATTTGCCTTTGAAAACTTACTGATTTACGGCCTTTGTCATTTTCTCCTTCCCTGTGTTGTTCTGATTAGTCTTTGTGGCCATTTTTAATTGGTTCCTGGGTTGTAAATCCCTTAAGGGTATGTATTTTGAGTCTCCTGTTCTCTGTTCATCAAAAACCTGGTTTCCCCCATGTTTTCCATTCTCCATGGTTGAGATTTGTCTCCTTACCATTTCTGCCCTAAGTACTTGAAGAAAATGAATGGATGTATCCCTGAAGAACGTATTTGAGCCTTGTAACATTTCTAAACTTTACTGTCCTTGAAGAAAATTTCATTCCCAGGCTCAAATGGTCATTTTTCTATATTTTATGGTTTGATGGGTGTTTCTCTGGTCAAATTTGCATCCTTGTATCTACACAGAGATGTGGGACCTTTTGGTTGGATGCAGCTCAAGTGGGTACTTAGAAAAAATTCATGAAAATCCTCAACTCAAAATGTGTCCACGTGGAGGCACTGTGTGCTCATTTGAAGATCTAATTTTTGGTTTTCCTTGGAGCGGTACCAGGAGGACCGGTGGAGGCTTCCACTCCTTGGCTGGACTCAAACAAATTTTCATTTAGTTGGAGTAGTTTAGTGGAACAAGACACATGGCGAGCTCATGTTCACTTAGGGTCTTTGCTTTGTGCACCATCTTGAGGTTGCGCCACGGAGACACGTGGAGGGATCGCACATGTTCGGGACTAGCCCTTGAGTTTCAATTTAAAGAAGTGCCGGGATGATAGGTGGAGGCCTCCGCTTGCTTTGCATTTTACTTAGACTTTTCAATGACTAAAAGGAGACTGCCTTGGAGCATGACACATGGCACCTTCCGTTGAGCTTCAAGAATTCAATCGGACTTTTCTAGAACAGGACACGTGGCAAGCTGCACTCATTCAAAGTATCAAATTTTGGGACCACCTCAAAATGCACCATGGTGACATATGGAAGTTTGAAAAGTCAAAAAGGTGGGGAGGTGGGAAATTGGAGGGAACTTGGATTTGTTTGCCCCTTAAGGATTAACATTTCAAAATGGCGCGCAAGCTTCTTTGAGGAAAATGTCAATGTTTTTTCTTGGTCAACAGCGGAGGTGCATGCTCTTGTGGGAAATTTGGAAAGATTTCCATTTGAGAAAAAAGAGTCCAAAGTAAAAAGGGAAGTGCAGCCCTTCTCCAATCACATTTGGACACATGTTAGGTTCGTATCCCAAGGGCGGAGCTGAGGAAAATTTGGAAAATTTTCCCTTTTCCCAAAAAGAGAGTAAAATGGCATAATTTAGTTGTGGTTCATTTCCAATCACATTTGGACACGTGTCAAGCTCGTATCTCAGGGGCGGAGGTGTGGAGAAAAATCAATTTTTTTTCCATTTTTCCAAAAAATTGTAAAAGTCAAGGGAATCCCTCGGGTTTGTTCTAAAGTTTAAATCTTCCACGAGGACGGCCTAAATTCAAAGAAAAGATCAATGGAAGTAGTGAATCTAAATCTGATTTTCCCCCCCATTTCTCTAAAACACATTTAGAAGTGTGAGTATCCATGATTTCTTGGTCTTTCCTACATGCCAAACAAAGAAGGAAGTTAATGTTGATATATGAACATTGGTGGGAATATCTGGCGTATGTCTTTCACCATTAAAAATGGTCTGGCTTTCGTGCATAATCAGATTTTCCATTTTTCTTCTCTCGAGCATGCAAGGGTCCAGATCTGATATATTAGGGGCAGAAGTGGTTGGAAAATTTAAGGAAGAGTGATCTACTAGAGCAAGGAGTTGAATGTGGGAGGCATTCGATGAAATATACCCCCTCGAGCACCGGGAGAATTCTTGTAGATCTGATCTTGTGAATCATGAAAGAATCATGTCGAGCACTGGTGCATTAAACATTTTTATCTTTTGGGAGGGGGAGGCTCTGTTATAAATGCTATAAATGGCATGAATTTTTCATCCAAATGGTTGAGAGTTTTTAGAAAAGGTCAGAGACTGATTTTTCCAACAAAAAAAGCTTGATAGAGCCCATCCTTTTTGAGAAGCCGTTTAAGAAGCCTGTATATCTCTCTTTGTGTCAAATTTAATCATGTCAAGGTGGTTGCAAGTGTACAGCCATTGAAAATCTTTGAGATTGTTCTAGAAACTTTCCCTTGTTGATAAATTTGATCAAACTTGAGTTATTCTGTGTTAATCTTGAGCAAAATGTATTTATTTCATCTCTGAATGTATGCAAGTAGTTTTTCTTGTTTCTGTTGCAATATTGTACCAAAATCCAGTCCAATCACACAGGTCTCAATCCTTGTGATGGTTTAGTGGCATCTACAATTTCATTTCTCAGGAGAGCCTTCATCTGGGAGTGAGATAAACGGTTTAAAATCACTTTTCTTTCATTTTTTTGACAAAGATTATCTGTAAGCCTTTGGGTGTACCTCAGGCATGGTTTGATTTGAATCTTGGTGATTTATTGCATTCTCGACTTGAGCCTTTTGTGACGAGAATCCCGTAGGCTGTATGAAAAAGTGCTAATTTGGGCCTTCATTGGAGCACATATTCTAGTTGAAGAAACATTTTTAACTTTTGTAGCATTTTGTTGTCTAAATCTTTCCATTTTGCATAAGCTCTCAAGGATCAGTGAGTCAAGTGCATCCTGTCTCCCCTCCCACCAAAATTTCATTTAACAACAACCAATCCTACCCATACTACCCCTATTTGTCATGTGTGTACACAAATGCACAATCCTCATCACTTAAACATGCAGAAGAAGGCAGGGTCTCAAATGTCTTTAGTAACCTTTGCCTTGTTGTGAAAGTATCTCCATGATCTAGAAGTGACAACTCGTGAGAGTCAGATCTAGTGTGTTGATCATATTTTCCCAAGGTCTTCTCTATAAAATTTATCCAAAAGAAAGGTACATGTATCTCCTTTCATATAACATAGGTTACAAAATAGGTTCTCTTACCTTGTTTGAAAGGCACAACCTAAAATAGTTAGGATCAGATCACATCCTTTTTAATGTGCTACCCACTCCCTTCAAATCCTGAGTGCCCACAAGTCAGATAGATTGCTTCCTCGGCTCTGAAAACAACATACATGATTATCTATCGCCTCTCGAGTGTCCTATCCAATCCATGATTCTGATCAGTCTTTGAAGGATGTTAAATTTGGGTACCAACATATAGTCTGCAAAAACTTTACCTACTACATGAAAAATTTGTCTAAGTCTCAGGGAAAGCGGTGGAAACCTACATGTGTCCCCCGACACAACTCGAAGGTCAAACCGAAAGGTGAATTTTCAAATGATTTTCGTTCCTCCACGTGGACAAGTTTTTGGTTGAAGTGAGCCTTAGAGCTTTTAGAGTTCCTCGCTGATCCACATCCAATCATAAAGGGCCATGTTTCCATTGATCTTTGAGAAGTAAATTTGGTGAGAAAAATACACACACAAACCGTAAAATGTAGGAAAATCATCATTTGAGCCCAAAAATGAATCTTTCTTCAAGGAAAGATAATTTTGAAATGTTATAAGGCTCAAATATGATCCTCTAAGCTACATCTAATCACGTTTCCATAGGTATTTGGGACAAAAATGACATGGACAACAAAATGTGACTTAGGAAAATGAAAGGAAAGGAAAAACTCGAGTTTTACGCCCAAGTTACAGACTCTTTCAGATGCACGGAGGAAAGAAAAACAAATCCTAGACCTTTAAGTGGTCCTTGACCAAGGAAGGGACTGATCATGGTAACCAAATGTAGGACAGAGTCTTCAAGCACCAATACGGGGAGATAGAAAATATGATAGAGGCCGCATGGCCGAGGAATTTCAATGATAAATAGGGTGAGACTAATTTTTGAGCACCAACATTGGCTCTAACTTAGGGATGGGCACTCCCTATGAGTGCCACAAGAACAAATAGTAGACCAAGTGCCAAAAAAACCATTGGGAAATGGAGTCAAAGAATAAGCTTGCAGAGAAGAACAACCATAACCATCCTCCAAAAAAAGAACCTAAAAACTAGGTTACCAAGGACCGAATGAACAAAAACACAAAAGTAGATGAGAAAATATAACTATACACAATACAAATGGATTATACCTTGATTCTGAGAAATTAATCAAGGAAATGTTTCAAATGCCTACCATTAATAGGTAATTCAAGTAGTTCCCCATCTAAGTCTTTTAGGAAGAAGGTATTTTCACCAATTCGAATATCAATGGAATAAGGGCCCATCCACAATGCATCAAATTTACCATTCTTTCCCTTATCTTCATGCTTGTTATCCCATAAAAGCACAAGATCCCTAATCTTTGAAAGCTTTGGGAGTCACCTTTTGTCAAATAACTTCTTCAACTTTTCTATGAACTTCACATGCCGTTGATGGGATGCCCTTCTTTCTTCATCCAACTCAATAATCTAATTGATTTGAGCATCATATGGACTAACTTATTGGTATTCAATTTTTTGAACAAACTGAAATGAAGAAAATTGCAAATGGAGGGGCAAAGCTTGAGTTCCATATACCAATTCAAATGGGATTTTACTAATAGCTCTTTTGTGCGGTGATTCTATCAGCCCAAATAGCAAACTTGATTGCTCACCCGAATTTCTTTTGTTCAGCTCCAAGGTTCTTCTAATGATCTTCAACAAGTTTTTATTACTAAACTCGTCTTATCCATTTCCTTGGGGATTGTTGTTAGAAGCATATGTCGATTGATTCTATACTCTTTGCACATTGCCACCAAACGTTTGGCTCAAAAACTCATGGCGTTATCAACAACAATTTTAGTTGGCACTCCAAATCTGTAATTGATTTGATTCAACATGAAGTCCGTGATAAATTGGTGTGTTGCCTTCTTGGTGGGGATTGCTTCCACCCACTTAATGAAATAATCAATGGCTACAAGAATCCATTTATGACCAGCACTGGAAGGATCAGAAATTTCCCTAATGAAATCCATTCCCCATTGTCTGAATGGGGCTTCAACTGACATAGGATGTAAAGGAAGGGATCCTGAAGCTTTCATTCTTCCAGAAAAATACTGGCAACTTTCACATTTCCTAACCAATAGAGTTGTATCCTTGAAGAGATTTGGCCACCAATAACCAGCCCTCAAGATTTTATGTGTTTGTAACTCTTCCAAAAAATGTCCCCCACAGACTCCTCCATGGAGATCAGCAATTATTTTGGGGGCCTCATCTTCAGTAATGCATCTCAAGAGCACTCCCTTGGGGTTCTTCCAAGCTAACCCAAAATTAGTAATGACATACTTTTGAGAGGCTAACTTAAGAGATCTTTTCTAATTTTTACTCAAATATTCATGGCAGCATAGATGTCTGAGATAAAAGATTATATCTTTGTACCATTCAGAACTTACCAAATTTTCAAGGAAATTCAACCTCTCTCCTTCTACTTCATTCACCTCAATAGTTTTCAAGTTTCTCTCACCATAATCTTAGCTAGGCCCAAACCTCCTACCACTTTTTTGGTTTGCATATCCATGTCATACTCTTGCAACTTGTTCACCCATCTACATTTTTTGCTTTAGACATCCATCTCTAATAAGATGTCTTTCACCATGGAGTGGGGAACATAAGAAAAAACTTTAGAGCTCAATATGTAGGGTCTAAAACCTTTGTGGAAAATGCTTGCTTCTCCATGATGGTGTACTTCAACTCAGCTCCCTACAACGCCTTCTTGAAAAAGGCAATTGGTCTCTCACCCCTTCATCATCCTTCTATAACAAAACAGATGCAATGGTGTTTTCTAAAGTAAAATAAAACACTTGAAAATGATTCTTGTAATTTGGGGCTGCCAAAACAGGGGAACGTTTTAGTGCTTCTTTAATCTCGTTGAAATCTTGAATGGAAACTTCTTTCCATTTGATAACTGGTCCTCCTTCAAATACTAGTAATGGGGATGGTCATTTCAAACAAAGTTAGAAACAAATATTCGAGAAAATTTTTATTTGTCTAAAAATGATTGACATCCGTTCTTAATTCTTGGAATTGGAACCTTACTGATGGCCTCCACTCTCTCTAGATCAATCATGACCCCTTATTTTGATACAATGTGACTAAGCATATTTTCCATTTTCACTCCAAAGTGGCACTTCTTAGGATTCAATGATATCCCATACTCTCTACACCTTATCAACATTTTCTCCAACTGTTGCAGTGATCATTTCCTTTTAAAAAAACACGGTTACATCATCTTGATAAAAAACAATGAATTCATTGATATAGCCAACAAATGCTACATCCATTTCCATTTGGAAAGTTGGTCCAGCATTCATTAAGACAAAAGGCATCCTGACATAGACATAAGTTCCCCAAGGAGTGGTAAAGGAAGTCTTTATTCTTTTTGACTCCTTCACAACAACTTGATTATAGCCATAAAAACCATCCAAAGTGGAAAATAGTTCAAAACCAATCACCAATTATAGAATATTATCCATGTTTGGTAGAGGGTAATTATCTTTCAATGATTCTTTGTTTAGGTTCCTAAATTCTACGCATAGCCTTATATCACCATTCTTTTTTCTAACATGCACTAAGTTTGCAACCCAAGAAGAGTACCTTGTGGGCTGAATGATCCCTCCATCCCTCAACTTCTTCAGTTCTTCTTGCATCTTCAAAGAAAGGAGTGGATTTATGGGTCTTTGTTTTTTCTGAAAGGATTCATATTAGGTTCAAGTGGAGTTTCATGTTGGAACAAATCTTCCATGTATGCCTTTAACTCGAGTAGGACCAAGCTAGGCACTCTTGATATTTCTTCAGACAATTGAACATAGGATTGCTTCAAAACTAGATTTTTCGTGGTTTTTCCTTTGTACCCAAGTTGTGCTCTTCCAAATATCTTAAAACTGACATACTTCTTTTAATAATGCAATCATCATTATAAATTTTTGACTCAAGATCCACCAAACCTCTGGGAATCATGTTTGTCTTCGATTTTGTTTCCTTGACAACACACACCATTGGTTCCCAATCTATATTTTGGTCAACAAACTCGCCTTGGTTCTACAGAAATTGTTTCACCTAGGCATCATCATAAAAAACTTGCCAATTTTTAATGTTATCAGGGACAGATGGCCTTGTTAGTATTTCAACATCATACTCAAAAAATGGAGACATTGTACAATTCCCAAATATGGATCCTAGCACTACTAACTTGTCTGTAATAGCATTAAACTTTCTATCATGGTGCACAATATTAAAAGATTCAAACATTTCAATCAAATCCCAGATTACATGCTTTTATTGTTTCATTCTTTGATTTTTAGTAGAATACAGTTTTCTAATTTGCTTGACAATCAATTTTGAATCCCCTTTAACAATGATATCCTTTATACCATATTTCCATACAATTCTCAAGCCTAATAACAATGCTTCATATTCAAAAATGTTGTTAGTGCATTCAAAGTTAAGTTTGAAAGAAAAGACAAACTCTTCTTGGCCTGGAGAAATAAAAACAATGCCAGCACCATTTCCAAACTTGGAACAGACTCCATCAAATAACAAGGTCCAAGGTAAACCCACTTGTTCAATACATTTACACTAATCAATATTGTGCTCCTTCTCATGAGAAAACCCCAAATAGTTATATGCATCTACATTATCATATAAAACTTCATAAGAATCATTTTTGATCTTGATGAGGTGTAAATTTTTCTTCTCTCCTTACGGTTTTACAAGGTTTCCTTCAATTGGAATGGTCGCGAAAGACATATCCATCTGAACACTTCCACCAACAGTTGTAACTCACTTTCTTGATAACAACATGCCCCATTTGGTAAGGAAATCAGCAATGAAAACATCAAGTTTTAGGTTCTTACCCGGATAAGATGCAAGTCTTACCACCAAACCTTTCACACACCCCGCAAATGGAACCTCTCTAGAATCCATTACAATACACTTGTCATAAGTTATTGTCACTTTAATGTTCGATTCATTCATGACTTCTAGAGGAATAAACATTGCATGATGCTCAAGTCAAACATATAATTGTGCAGCGATCTGTCTTTAATAATCGGTGTTGTATAAAAAAGAAAAACATTTAATCGAAACTCGACTAAAGATGTTCCCAAGTAGACTTCAGGTGGTTCACCTATCTCCTCTAATGCTGGTGGTTTTTCTCAGTCTGTAATGGTTGGAGGAGGAGTATTTACATTATTTATATTTCTGCCTTGGGCACTCCTATCTTCTTCCAACCCTAAATACTCAAAGGCCCTCTTCTTGTGCTCAGGAATCCTAAGTAGTTCAAAATTGGGACATAAATGTTGATCTGACTCAAGACTTGAGCAATGTCATAGGGAATGTATTTGGGCAAAGCAACAATTGGAGAAAGGTTGAAAAACTCATTAGATGGCATAAGGATTTTAACATTTTGTGCATGGTTGGGAACACTTTGGTTCTACTTGAGACAATGAAACCTTTGCCGATGCATCTTTCTTTGGATCCTCTTTTGGGACATTGGTGAGAACTAGGGTCTTTGTTTTGGCTTGAGGCCATGCCCCTTTGAAATATTTTATTCTTGTGTTATACTCTTTTTCTTGGACCACAACAACATTCATTAGTAGTTGTCTATCCTCTTCTGATGGGATTCCTCCATCGTACTTAATAATCAGAGCTCTTAGGTACTCAAAATATTTATTAGGAAGTTCAAATTCTTGTACCATATCTATTTCCTAAGCATGAGAGGGAGGAAGAAGAGGTACACGATGAATGCAGTCCCAACAACTTGCAATAGTTATCCTTGTAAGATTGTAGAGTAGTCCACCATTCATGCATCATCATTAGCTTCTTTAACTTCTTGATCTATTTCACATGGCGGGTGGGGTAAGAAGAATTTTTCACACCAATCCATTTGATTTTTCTCTTCAACAACAACAACTCTGGCATTTAGAGGATCAGGAACTACTCTATTTTCCCTAGCTTGGGGTTGTCTAGCTCCCATGGGTCCTTTACCTCTATCATCAAACCTTTGATCATTTCTAGGATGATTTGCAAGTCTTTCTTATCCTTGTTGCCTATGCTAACCCTGAGAACCTTGTCCAATTCCTTTTTCTTCCTAGCTAGCTTGTAAGAGATTTCTTTGACAGCCCCGACCAAAGTCCTTACAACTTCCTCAAGATCCACATCCTTACTTGATTCAGGATTCTCAGGTTTGATCAGTTTGACACCCTCCCTCTTAGGAGGTTTTACAACTGCTTTAATATTGTTCTCAATTTATAGAGCCATGGTAAAGGCTTGCCTCAAATTCCCAGGGTTCTTATCCCTCAAATAGTAAGTAACTTTTTGATCAAATGCATCTGAATACTTTATTAGACATGATTCATCACATGGCCTCAAATTAACAGGAAGTCTTCTCAATGTTTTGTTAAATATAGTATTGAAATCATGCACTAATTCATTAGGATTCTTTTTTATATTTTCAAACTCTGATAAAAGAAACCTAGGGTCTGTTTTATCACCATACTACATTCTAAAAGCATTCTTCATCTCTATCCAAGAGTCAATGGAATTATCTGGCAGTGATTTATACATGTCCCTTACATCTTCTTCTAGAGTATGGATAAATAATTTAATGTATACATCCTCAAACTCTATTTTGAAGTCCTCCATCATATTGACAAAGAGTTTTAAGTGTTGATCACCAGTTATTGCATTATTTCCTTGAAACTTAGGCAATTTGTTTCTTATATCTTGTGGCACAACATTTAGATAGCCATCCATGCCTCTAAAATTGATGGGACCAAAAGTATTAACAACAAACCGAGGTCTAGGTGGAGGCTAAGCCATATTAGCCTAAGGAGGTGATCTTATAGGAGAAACAAAATGATGAGAAGTGAGGGTGCATGTGGTACAGGGATACAATTTTCAGAATGACTACCCTCTAAAGGCTCTGTCTCTTGGAAAACTCTATTCGATTTTGAAAATACATGGGCAGATTGAGAAGTAAATGTTTCAAATATAGATGAAGGACCTTCTCCAGATGGATAATTCAATTCAACAAAGAGACTACTTGATTTAGAAGCACTTGAGAAAGTAATGTAATATTCAATCATAAGCTGATCATTTTCACGGATGGAGATCTCTTTTCTTGATGCTTGATCTCCAACTGCCTTCCAAAATCTTCTTCCTTCTAAATTAGACTTTCCCATCTCTTGAAACAACCTTCTACTAGGGTCCTTGGCAAAGAAATATCTTCTTCCTTCTAGCTTTATAGATATTAATGAAAAATATTACTTGATATATGTTAAGACACTAGTATTTATAAGAAATTTAAACAATACAGAGTCACCACTAAGGATTTTTACCTTAGTTTGTGTAAATGCACTATGAAAGACCTATCAAATGTCTGTCAATACCAAATTCATGCAAATATTACAAGATCTACTCTTATTTTACAGAAATTTATCAATTTTGATACAAATCTTAGTGCAATATATCGTATAAGTTTGAAATATTTCACTCAGAACACACAACTTTGAACAATTCTTATAGATCTGAACAAATAATGATGTTTCAGCAATGTATTTACACTTTAAAATCTATAAAAAGAATTACCAGGGTATTTACACGTACACCTTTGTTCAAATACTTGAAAGATTCTCTGCAATGGTGCCATGAGTGTTGGTATCAAAAATCGTTCTCCCTTTCAAGTTAAGAAACAAAAGAGATTGGAAATGGAACTTAGAGACATATAGATCATAGTGTGTGTCATTTTGTATCCAAGGATGAGGTCTAAGCGGCCCTTTGTTACTCGGTTTGTGGAGAGTTGGATAGAACCTTTAAGAGGATTTTACTTATCCTCACTACTTTAGGTCATGCCTCTTTGACCAGGGTGAGAGGACCCTTAGTGTAACCTCTGTTTGATGAAGGAGATGGAGATATCCTTTGTTTGGAAAATTTTATGAAGAAAACCTTGGGAAAATATGGTCAATACTCCATAATTTAACTCTTAAGAGTTTTCACTTCTAAACGATGGAGATACTTTCAACACAAGGCTAAGGTTACTGAAGACATTAAGAAATCTTGAGTGTTCTACATATTTTAGTAAGTAGATTTTTTTCCTTTGTTGATATACAGGGAAAACAAGGGTAGTTCAGGATGGATCAATGGTTTTTGAATGATTTTGGTGGGAGATGAAGCAAGATAAAGTTGATTATAGAAGATCTTCGAAGGGACTTCACAAGAATGAACAACTCAACAACAAAAAACTTCAAAATGGTTAAGACGTTCCTTCAACTAGAAGGTGTGCTTCAATGGATGCCTAGATCACCACATTTTCACATAATCTTTGAGACTCTAACACGAAGGCTTGAATTGAAAGACTCAAATAAACACCAAATTCTCTGATAAATCATGCCTAAGGTACACTCGAAGACTTCCAGACAATCTTTATCAAAAAATGATAGTGAATTGATTTTAAATTTTTTTATCTCATCCAATATGAAGGCTCTTCTTGAAATGAAATTGCAAATACCATTAATATATCATAGGGACAAGATCCTATGTGATTTCACAAAGATTTCAATGTAAGGCTGCAATGGGATCGAAAGAAACTATTTGAGACATTACGAAACAAAGCAGAACACAAATTGCTAGAGATTAGTCACAAATAAATTTCAAAATTGCTTATATTCATTAGTAGGGAAAGCATCCAGAGAAAATCTCCATGCTCGTTAATGGCTATACATCTGCAACCAACTTGACATAATAGAAAATATAACAGAGAAGAAAATAACAGGTTATCTCGGATTGGTCTCTCAGGAAGATGGATTTCTCAAATTTTCTCTTAAGAATTCAACCTTCGACCTATTACAAGAGTATTATCATTGCATTTATACATTTTTCTCACTCAATTTTCCCCCAAAAGAGAATAATATTCAAGGGACCTTTTCTTGTTAGAAATTTGTTTTAGAAAATGACATTTAACAAATTCAGATCAAAACGCTGCCAAGTGGACCAATTGTGGACTTATCATGTTTCTTGGGCCCTCGACTAATGACTAGGATGTCATGCCACAACTTTTTGGCAATCCTTCTAATCATTCTAATTCTATCATGCGAGAAATCCCCTTTTTAATCATTTTTAGAGACTCTGCACAACTAGATATGACATGTATTTTTTTGCTCTCGAGGCAACACCTTTTTCATCTTTTGCACTTGCACTTTCATCATTTCATCCCTTTTCCCTCTTTTTCCTCTACAATTCTGCCCCACATCCATCTCCTCTGTAATTCCCATTTTTGCAAGTTCCTGAGCAATTCCAACTTCAAAATATCAACCTTAACAATCCTTGGACTCACAAATTAAGTTATGAATCCATCAAATGGCAATTTCTGAGATAGAGACGGCAAGGAATTTCAATGAAGAACAATTAAAAATAGTGTGTATTCGCGTCTCTAGGAGTCTCGAGAGAAGAAATGGTAGTAAAAATATGTAATACATAACAGAATTTGGTTACTGCCCCTTTTCCATTTTATATCATATCCGTCAACGTGTTTCCTTGCTTTGCACAATGACAAAGGATAAGCATAGAACCAAGTCCCAAAGAAGCGCGAGGCCTTCCACGTGCCCTAGGCCAAAGAAAAATTCCTTTTGGCCTTTAAAAGTATTAGTGTAAAAAGGAGCCATCGAACCCTTCATGTCTCTTAATGGCATATTTTGAGATGGTCCCCAAAAGTAGAGACCCCAAACAAGCGTGGACTCAACACATGTCTCGGTCCGAGATTTTTTTAAAAATGTTGAAGGTTCGAGAGAAAGGCGCCATATGTCTAGGGTCCTGTATATTTTTCTTTGGCCATTGAAAATTCCAAGTAGTGGGCAGAGTGAGTGGAAGCCTCCAAGTGTCCTCCTGGCACTCCTTTAAAAAAAAACTTGGGGGCGATCCCAAAACAAGTGCGGTCCTTCCATGTGTCCTAGGCCTTTAGAAAGTTGCTTGAAAAGTCTAAGTATGGGAAGACCCGGCGGAAGCCTACATGTCTTCATGGCGTAACTTCGAGATGGTGCCCAAGAGTGGAGACCCTGAAGAAGCGCGGACTCACCACATGTCCCAGGCCTTAGAAAATTTCTTTCAAAAGTTTAAGTACAAATTAGAGTCGGCGGCTTTGCACATGTCTCCCTATCACAATCTGTTAGGTGGGACCACGAGGTGGATCTGAAATGAGCCTTGACCCTCCACGTGTCTATGGTCTACAAAAACTATATTGGCTGCATGAAAAATTTTTCTAAGTCTGGGAAAAGCAATGGAAACACCGCACGTGTCCCCCGACGTAACTCGAAGGCCAAACCAAAAGGTGAATTTTCAAATGAGTGTTGTTCCTCCATGTGGACAAGTTTTGGGTTGAAGCGAGCCTTAGAGTTTTTAGAGTGCCCCACCGAGCCACATCCAACTAGAAAGGGCCATGTTTCCATTGATGTTGAGAAGTAAATTTGACTAGGAAAAATACACCCGTCAAACCGTAAAATGCAGGAAAATCACCATTTGAGCCCAAAAATGAATCTTTCTTCAAGGATAGAGAATTTGGAAATGTTATAAGGCTCAAATATGATCCTCCGAGCTACATCCAATCACGTTTCCATAGGTATTTGGGACAAAAATGAGAAGGACTGAAAGGAATGAAAATAAGATTCTTCCAAGGTGCGATCTCAGATGATAATAGCACACCACATTAGATTTGCAAAATAGAAGAGGTAAAATACCATATATGGAAATCCATCATAATCCATAATGCTCAATACATTACAATAGAATGACTTGAATTATTCAATAAGAAAGACGTACATATAGGAGGAGGGAAGTGCAACTACTACCTAAATCAATGGTGAAGAAATCCCACTAACTGATACTGGTAGTTAAGTTAACTCCAAAAGACTAGTAAGCTAACTCCTTATAAGCGAGAAGCTAACTCGACATAACTAGTACACCTAAGCAAGGTAACCCAATAAGTGTAGGGCTAACACAAGTGTAAGAATTATCCTAATAAATAAATAAAAGGATAAATAATAACCTACATTAACAAGGAAAACAAAATGTGATGTGGAAAACGGAAGGAAAGGAAAAACTCAAGTTTTACGCCCAAATTACAGACTCTTTAAGATGGACAGAGGAATGAAAAAGAAATTTTGGACCTTTAAGTTATCCTCGACCAAGGAAGGGGCTAATCATGGCAACCAAATGGAGGACAGAATCTTCAAGCACCAATATGGGGAGATAGAAAACATTACAGAGCCCGCAAACTAAGGAATTTCAATGACAAGCTGGGCGAGACTAATTTGAGAACAAACACATTCCACCTCTACCCACCATACCACCTCTCCCTTGGTGACAGCTTCTCGAGTCACCTCCCACCCTTTCTTCGGCCTCTGCCCACGGGCATTGATGAGTCAAGTTCATTTGGGTGAACAAGAAATCCTGAAGCTCTACTTGGTCTCTCAATGGTGTATTAAAATTCTCCTCCTCCTCATTTGGTGTTTCCTATTAATCTGGATTTGGACACTAATATGAATGAATCTACGGAAGCCCATATTGATTCTTCTCCAATTTAGGATACTACTGAGGATACTGACACTGCCAAGATTATTCTCAATGTTTTTAAAACCTTAAAAGAGCCTTTATAGTGATTAAAGATTGGAACGATCATACTGATAACACTTGAGAGTATCTAAGGAATGATTGTAAGGAGCTCATCAAATTAGATGAGACTATGGCTACCAAGAATCATGATAATGCTATCAAAGATGTAGTAGAGGTTCTGAAGAATATGTTAAATATGTAACCCCTGTGCAGGATTCGCTTTTTTAGGTTTTAGTTTTTCTTTAGAATTTGTTTCCAGTATGCTTAACATATTTATCTATCCTTATGGGCCTTTTGTAATAAGGATTTGGGTCCTTTAAAAATCCTCAACGTTTACCACTTCCCAAAAATATAATACAAAGGACATAATAAGACAAATTGTAGAATAGTGAGGAAATGTAAAGACCCAATTTGACGCCCGAGGAGAATAAAAGAGCCACCACTTTGTTCTGAATGCGTCCTTTCACCTATCAAATTTGAAAATCCCGTTGGCAAATAAAAAAATTGTTTTCACACAGATCTGCACACTCTATTTTCCACGTTGGTCCTTCCTTCACACATGTCAAGAGACAAAAATTTTAAGGCTTGGAACATGATTACAAGGTCGCTATAAATTTTAATTTACTTGGACAGAAAGAAAATTCCAAACCGCATAACTTAATAAACATATGTACGGGATGGGAAACAAGAAATCAGCTTTATGACTTTCAAAATGTAAGATATGACATAGGTTGTTACCTTACTCTGCGAAAAGAATACAAATTTCAAGAAGTTTCTTTGCTCCACGCCGGTTGCCCTAACTTTTGTTTTCGTCGCTGGATAATGCTTCACATTTTAACACGCTCATCCCACAGTCATCCACACTATTCCCACGCTCATCCACGCAGCTGCATGGAAACGGAGGTCTAAGAATAGAAAAGTTAAAAACATGAGGTTTTCACGCACACTACTATAGGGAGGGGTATTTTGAGACAAAAGTTAGAGACATAAATGTATTTTTGTCTCTATCTTCCCTTTCGTCTCTATATTCCCATTTACAAAAATATAATATAATTATATTGACTTTTTATACGGTGATAATTGGGGGCAATTAAAAATTATATACAGGCGGGTCGGGTTGAATGGTTCGAGCACGAGCTCGCGAGGCACGAAACCACAACTGACGGGAAGCATATTAGGTCAAAGAGAGCAGGGATGAAAAGACAGGACAGTAGGATACCGAGTAGATCAAAACCTTGGCAGGGGTCGATCGATTGAGAAACCTCACATGCAAGACGATCCAAGAAACCACTATGACGAGTAGGGCATGGAGGGGTCGAGGTGGGTCGTCCCATCTTGAGAGCAAGAGGGAGCTAATAGAGGCACACGGAGGGATAAAAATAGGAAATCTGACTTGGGAGAGCTAAGAAAACAAACGACCAAGGTATTAAAATGATCTCGGGAGCCAAGGGGAAATCAACAGGGCATAAGCAAAGCTCAATGCAGCGAGATGGGCGGAAATCGACGGAGGGTCTCACCGAACTAGTAAGGGCTTGACCGAGATGGCAAGTAGAGGATCTCAGAGGGAGCTCAGTGAGGAGATGGAGGGCCAATAACAGAACAAGGTACAAAGAGGAGTAAGCTATGGTTTCTTCCTCCATGGACCAATCTGATCCTATTGATCTTGAGAAACCATTGTCCGTATACCATAGGCCATTAAGAAAAACCGTCTTTTTCTTTCCTGGTAAACTGCCTCACAGAAGGCTCCCTTTAGTTGTTATCTCTATAGATTTGTTTAGTGGCTAACATTTTTCAGTGGCTCCGAAGCATCCTTATCAGACGGCCAGATGTGGTTCATTAAGCTAGTCATGGAAGCTCATAAGAGGAAAATTGCGTCGATGTGTCGAGTCGGGTGTGTGCGGTTTGTTGAGCATGATTTTAGGAGGAGGAAAAATACAAACTTGGGTTATGTGGAAAACTTTTGAGGGCATGCTTGACTATGCAGACACTGTCAGTACCGCAACAACAGCAATAGAACTAAGGGCTGGTGGAGGAGGACATTCTGGAAGGGTGTTGACGAGGCAGACAAGAAAGACGGTGACGAGTACGGTGAAAAATCCCCTGCACACAAGGCCGAGTAACTGGGGTGTACCAGCCCAGGGTCTAGACTGAGGTGTATGCTACGTTCTATGAGGGAGCGATGCTTGAACAATGGGTAAGAATTACTTTTGCATTTGTTGTTAGATCTGGGAATTTGAGCATCTTCTTTAAAATGTGGAGCTATTTTTCTAATCTGGTGTTTTTACTTTTGTTTCTTTCAATTTATCCATTTTAGCATGCGCTCTGTGTACATATTTTGCAAGGGATACATCAGATGTTACCAATACACATAAATAAGAAACTGTAGGCTGATAATATGATATATGGCTTGAATGTTTGACCAGAGCAGTAATCTCTTGTCCAAGGGTAAGAAAGCTTTTATTGATTTCCCTTGCCTCCCTTGCACTTCCCTGTGGAATTTTTTTCCATGAGATGGCATTTAAAAAAGAATGGTAACCAATATAGGATCTACTATAACCACTTTTAAACTAATGTCATTTACATAATACCATAGTTCCATTTTGTGCTATCATTCCCTCCTGGCATACCTCTTGTGCACTAGAGTGTGAAATATTTTTAGAACCAGCCATTCCAGACTCTTTCTTGGAAAGAGCACTACAAAGTTCACTCAGTAAAAGCCTCTGCATTTAATATAGCTTTTCCCAACAACTGTACACCACAATAATAATCGTAAGAACAAACATAATTTGTTAGTGATTGGATATATTGTACCCTTCAGTAGAAATCAAGAAATATTACATTCTCTAGAGTAGATGCATCCATGGATACTGTTGTGTTGAGTTTTCCAAAAGTAGAGAGAGAACTTCCATCCAACGCATTAGCTAGGTCATGTAGACCCCTCATTTTGAGGTTAAATTGTTGACAATTTCTTAATCCTATTCCTAAGTTCTTTTGTATCCTGTAACAATGCATTAAAGCTATACATTAGAGATATATTTTAAAAAAATTCAAAGAGGTCAAAATAATAAGGGTGTTGGACCCAATGTTTTTCCTACATCAGTTTTTATAGAAAGAAAATATTGCATGTGCTTTTCCATATTTGTTAGATGTTGTTGTTGAGTTGTAGAAACTTCAACAGTCTTATGCAAAACTTCAACCTCCTGAGTTAACTGTGCCAGAAATGTTTGGACAAGAACTTTATTTCCTGTCTCTATCTTATTTTTGCACTCTGAAAAAAAAAAGAAATAGAGTTAGCATCCAATTAGCAACTTATTATTCCAGATCAGAACTCCTCATAAAAAGTTTCAAGGAAACATAGGTACCCATTTTAGCAACTTGTTATTCCAGATCAAAAGTCTTCATACAAAGTTTCAAGGAAACATGGGTACCAATTTTAGCAAACATTCTTGATACATCATGTGTTGTGTTCTCTACTTATGACTGAATTCCACAAGCTTGTTCAACAATTATTTTCTCTGCACAACACAACCAAGAGACTCTTACCATCAAATCCTTGTTTTAGGCAATGAATGAATACATGGTAGTATCCAAGATTCCAAACGTAATATGCAGATATCAATGATATCTATTAACCTGATTGTAACCATTTAGATATAATGAATTCCTTTTCCTTGTGCATAGGGTTTAGCCACCTATGTTTCTCTTCTAGATTGTTTAAGGCATACTCTGTATCCTCAAGCTTCTTCTGCAAGAAACGCATATGCAAGCCAACTTAAATATTTTTAGTGAATAAAATTGGAACACATTAGAAAAATTATTGTAGAGGCAATGAGACCTACTATCCACTTTCACACACCTGGGTTATCTCAAGCTTACTACAAAAAAATCTGCCCTTCGAAATTTCTAAGAATTATATAGTCCTTGCAACTCCTCTATTTGTTGCATTCAAGCAAATATATAAATGTTGAGAAAGAACATAAAAGAAAGACTACAATTAGGAGATAAAAATATAATTTAGCCACACCAATACTGCAGATATTAGCTTATACCTTGTCCTTGGCTTCCATTTCTTTTTCTTGATCCTCTATCTTATCTGTCATTGCCTGGAAAAATGGAAACAAGGGGATAAGGAACTGAAATTTACAGTATGTAATACCATTTCTATTTCTTGATGCTCTATCTTCTCTATCATGGCCCTGAAAACTGGAAACAAGAGGATAAGGAACTGAACTTTACAGTATGTAATACCATTTCTATTTCCTTGTGCTTAATCTGCTAAACACAAGTAAAAACACAATAATTATTACACATTGCAACCCGCTGGAATTTCAATATAGTTCTAACCTTTTTTTCAGCTTCGTCCTGGATGAAATGTTCATGTGGAAAATATATACCATTCTTCTCCCTTATGACATGGACCTCTGTTTGTCTTCACGTACATAACTGACTAATGTTTACTTAAAATTTAGCTGATTTTTTAAGCTGTTAAATTAAGCCTAATCTTTCCAAAAGGAAGTAAGTGACAAAATCCCTCAAATTTAGAAATGTTCAAGAAGCAGACCTTGTTTAATCCTGTCAATATCTGAATATAGGTCCTTTATAAGAGCATATTTCATCTTTTTTTGATTAACCTGCGTAGACAAACAAAACCTTCTTGAGTGAACTAGTAAAGGCAAATGACAACAATTGTAAGCATGGATCATGAAAATGAAATAATACCAAACCTCTGGTTTTTTCTTGATACTCTTAGCACGATGAGCATAATCTAATGTGCTGAGAGTTTCTTCCAGGCAATAAACTGAAGGTGAAACAGTGGCGATAATGCAAGTCTTTGTTTTCCCACCCAAAGAATCTCTCAGCAGTCTTGTCAGCTTGGTGTCTCTGTTTTGACAAAAGAGAATGATATGAATATAGATCATGAACCATCAACATAAAAAATAAGAGAAAATGAAATAAGAAATTGTAGGCTGATAATCCAATACCTGTATGGTATATGGCCTAAATGTTCGACTAGAGCAGTAATCACCCGTCCAAGAGTAAGCGAGGATTTTATTGATATCCCATGCCTCGCCTTGCTCTTCCTTTGAAATTATTTATGTTAGACAATATTTGAAAACGAATGGTAACCGACCTCGGATCTACTATAACCACTTTTAAACTAATGTACATTACATAATATCATACTTACATTTAGTGCTATCCTTCCCTCCTAGCATTCCTCTCTTGCACGAGCGTGAAATATTTTCGGTACTAGCGGATCAAGAAGATTAAGTTTTCCGCATTTAATGAGTTATTCGCCCTCTAGAGTTACTTCTTTGATATGAATAATGATTGAGAATATGCAATGTGAGTGAGAATATTCAAGTTCTACTGGCTTCTTCCTCACCCTCCTATCTTTCATCAATTTTGTCACATTCACTGCACTAATCTACATGTTAGCTGCTACAAACATGTTTGATAATCTTCACTGTTGTGCCTTAATAGTTTCTAGGAAAGTTTTCTCTTTGAAACTTTAAGCTATGCAATTTAAGGTTCCAGTGTTAGGGTTCTCCCACCCGACCATCCTTACCTTTTTACCCACTCCTTCACTAGGGAGAAACTTGAGAATATAATTTTTTAATATTTGGTAAATTCCCCTTGTGGTTGATCTTTGGCTTTAGAATTAATGACCGAGGCTCTTTTGTTAAATTCACCCAGAACCTGCACCCAGCTCATTGGGATACGACACACCTAGTGAATTGGATGTGGTATTTGACCCAATTTCAACACTTTATCATGTCTCATGGGGATTTGAACCTGAGGTTTTGCTTTGAAAGCCGCAATACTTTTACCACTGGAGCTCATACTGTTCGATTTGAAATTTGAGAATATTAAGGTTCATATGTTCATATTGCTTTTCTAGGTTCAAAACTTATGCAACAATTTACAACCAAAAGCATGTGATCATTGCAGTGTCTATGTCAGTTCTTTTTCAGTCACAAATTTCCATCCTAATTGTATTCTTGTCTAAGATATTTTAGTCTATCTGTATTCATCATTGTTACTTCAGATGTATTCTTTATCTATCCCTATTGTCCATCCCGGTGAAATTCGTCATGAATATGTATTGAAAAATGTATCATGTCTTATTCGTGTAGTACATCACTTGTTCTTGCTCTTGTGGGCATGAGTTAGTTTCTTTTCTTCCATATTGTTATACTGTCTTCTTTAGAATTCAATTTGTTTTTGTTGGAAATAAGTTTCATTAAAATAAGTAGTACAAATTTTACCTAGCAGTAAGTGGACTCTTTCCCATTCAGCCTTCTAAAAGAACCTAGAAGCAATTTTAAAGCCAAAATGATGCTATAACATAGAATGTGGTTGTCACAACATGTTTGAAAATTTGAATTAAAATATTGACTTTGCTTCGACACCACCTTAAAACGGATCCAAGATCCAAGAAAAATTTGCAGGAGTGTCACCACTAATGCTCTTATAGTCTGGTTTCCTTTGTTTTTCACTTCTGAATTCCATTTGTTGTAGCTCCATAGCTTCAGAGAATTGCTATTTTCTTGCATAGAATATCAAAAGACTTTTCTGTGTTGTTTTTGGCCTCTGGATCATCTGGCTTTTGTCTGCTTTATTTCAGTTTCAACAGAGGCAACAATAGTACCAGTCATCATGCATGTATTATATGGTTTCCTTATGAGTTTATCTCAAATTTTCAGATGATTTGGCTAATTGTTTTTTACTTTATGATGATTTTACTTACTGAAATACGTTTTTCTTTTGAGTTGTTTCAGTAGTGCAGGTCGGTAATTTGGTCATAACTTTCTCTATACATACCCAATCGACCTCATAATAGACTTGTTGGATTTTTGTTTCCAATGTTCTCTTACTGTCCAAATTTTATCTCTTTATGATACTTCCATAAAAAGTTATGCACACTTTGTCCTAAAACTGGGTTTGCACAATTTCCATAGTTCGAATAGAGTTTTTCTTATAAAATGAAAAATTTGAAATTTCTTAGTTACTTCAAAACAATTTTAGATACCCATTATTGATATTTAAATTCCTAGGAAGTTTTATGCAATTCCTCTTCACCAATCACTTTGCCATCTCTCTTGAGTTCTTCTCCTTTTACGCCTAAATCTTGTATTTTTCATACTCCTAGAACTGTCATGCCCAGTTCACTCGTGTGAAGCCCTAAGGACCTGATTCCCTTTCTAAATGCTTGAGGGAGTAAAAATATGATTATTTCTAGATTTGGTGATTAATTTCATCATATTTCATAAGATATAAACATTTCTCTACAAACCTTGACCAAGGGTTTCCATGGAGCCCGAGAGGGATGATTTCATTCCAATTTCTTGAATTTGATGTCTAATGTCTCGAGATAAGCTCAATAACCTATGTATTTGTTATATATATATATATATATATATATATATATATATATATATATATATATATATATATATATATATCTTTTAAAACAATCATATATGCATGGAAAGCTTCTTCTATTTCTTATACATAGTGAAAATGCTGCACAGTACAGTCAACTAGGAGAAGGATAATGACAGATTGAACATTTGCATTTGAATATGCATTCAATTATTGTAAAATACCTTCATACATGTTCGAGGAGTTGGGAAACATCAATTATCTAACCACGCCCCCATCTTGACTTTCATCATGAACTGATCTTCCATAAAAGGATTAATAGGGAGATGTCCAAATAGGGAGATTTCACACTCTACTCTACAAACCCTAACTGTGCACTTACCTGGCCCGTGAGCCTCAAAATGCTTATAAAATGCATGATCCTTGTTTCCAAAGCTTCTTACTTGACATGCAGGGTTGTCTTAACCTTCTCTAGGATCTTGAGCTACCAGTAAGGTTTAGCAATACAAATAATTTTGATTTCCATTAAGGAGGGGTCTATACATCCTCATAAAAATAGGGTAATTCAAACCCTTACTCTCAATTCAAATAACAGATACATATTTCCTTGTATAGGTCTCAACCATGGCTTAGATACACTTCATCTAATCCTTCTTACAGATTTCATTTGTGCTTATACTCATCACAAAAGCAAATCAAAGTTTGAACCCACAACCCAAGGCACAGTCACAGTACAAATTTCAACTAGTTTATCCATTGGCAATAAAATATCACAAAGGATGATACTTATAATTCATGCAATGATCCTTCATTCACTCCTATCACGTGGAATTATCCTTCAACATTGAGATATCACTCAAATAGTCCATTGTCATATGGTTCCAAGCAAAAATTTGAACATTCACATCAGGAATGTGTTTCCTTACTTTTACTAGCCCTGTGTTTTGATGGCTAACACTCTTATACTTCTTGATCCTGTAGCACAAACAAAGATTCTCATTGGAAACCTCCTAGAAATTTATTTTCCACACAATAATGGTCTTTCTTTTACTTATTTACCTTCAACTCTCTCAAATATCTCTAAACAAGGTATTTTCATAGTTTATGAGGGTTTCTTCAAATTTTCACTATAGGATTTCTACCACAAGAAATTAAAAGCTTTCATTTTATCTGAGTACACCAATTACCATCATACTCCTTCCAATGACTAGTTTTAAGAGTTCTTTGTGCAACTTAAGCAAGAATTTCATTCATAGATCCTCTGGGACAGGTACATTCCGCCAAAGTACAATCTCCTAAGTTTGTCAACTTTATTAACTTTAAGACGTTCTAAGAACTCCAAGAATGTTATTAAAAATCAATTAAACCTTTATACAAAACTTACCTCTTGAAAAGAGTTTCTACTTCACAAAATCCTTATTTCAGTTATCCAAAGAATGGCATGCACTGAAAAACACGGTTTGTATACAAGAACACAACACACTTATCAACTTTGGGCTATTGTATCCAAATAATTGATCTGCTATTTTAGGCTATTGTATCCAAATAGCATAGATGTCCCAATTTTAATTGGAAATAGTTTCGTCCCTTCTAGGAACAAGTATTTAACCACACCATTCACCATCAATGTCAACTGTGTTGATATTCAACGCTTTATATTAAAGTAAACATTTAGTTAAAACTAATGACATAGTTCTTATGATTTTTATAGTAGTCAATTGATCAGTCAAATATATTAGTTAAAGATGAAAATCTAATTCCTTCCTTCAATCCAATTGCTGCCAAAAATTCGATCTTTGCTATCTTGATCAACACTTGCAATTTTAGGTCAAAATAGTCAAATTGCTTTGTAGAGCTAATGTTGAGGTCATAACTTGTCAATGCTGTAAAAATGTCAACTTGCTGGTCAGAGTAGATTTTACTTCAATGTTTGTGTTGGGAATATGGGATTAAATTGAATAGGTCATTCATTTTCTTATAAATTTATGTAATTCAAGCACTATAATGTCATGTAGGTTTTTCATGGAGTCTGTCCTAGGCTAATTTAGTAATTGGAAACTTAAGCAGCTAGGTTTGTCAACTTAAGCAGGGAAAGAAGGCATCTTAATTAGGTTGGATAGGAGTGAAAAAATTGGGTTTTGGATCCACTTTGACTTTGACCTGATGATGTCATTGACATAAAATGTTGTTAAATGGATACAACAATGTTGTCAAAAATGTTTAAATGATCTCATCGTCATATCTTCTTATGTCTCCTCGGTTGAATGCCCTCTTGGATTTTTTTCTTGAGATTGTTTCTCATCGCTTGTAAGATGTAATTGATGACTTCGTAGTTAAGAAAAATTCTATTCTGGGTTGCATTAGCACAAATTAGTGCATAATTTTTAGAGGTCATGACTAGTGGTTGGATATGTTTCCCCAAGGCTGAGAGCCAACTTGCAATGCACAAGGGGTGAAAGCTGAAATCAGAAATTGTTTGTTGTTTCAAATAAAAATATCTATTATACCAGATCATGTTATGACAACAACTGTGATTACACCATAATTGTCTTGGAGGAACAAATATTATCATTAAGCAAGTAAATGTTGACGAAATCATCTTTGTGGGCTTTAGAACAAGGTTTCATTGACTTTATAAGCCAGCTTCTATGGTCAACTATCACGGTGCTATGAAAATAACTAGTTCAGTCTATTCAAAGGTTGATAATTGGTATTATGGTGTTATGCTTCAAGCTACCTGTTGACTTAATGCTAAAAGAAATGTCATGCTCATATGCTGACAAAATTTTATGATATTCACTACTCTTTGAATTCCCAATTCTAAATTTGTTTATTTCACCATTTTCTATTTATCTATGTCAATCACGAGCAGTTGATTTCAAATGGGGTGTCAAAAATAGACTAGATGTTATTATTCTTTTTGAGGCATTAATGTTGTCTTGTGGCCTTTAATTTTATGTAAATTTGTACTTTTATTTGCTAAGAATAGATATTGATGTTGCCTTTGGAAGAACTTTTGATGCAAGTTTAACTGCTTTCGCATTTTATGCTAGAGTATATGCAAGTTGATGGTAGTAATCTTGGAATTGGTCCCCCCTGTATGACTTGAATTGTATGAGTATCTATTTTAATGCCCATGGGAAGAACTTAGTGTGCCAAAAAATGGATCACCATTTTTACAATTTATACATCTGTTATCTTTAATTTATATCATAATATGATATGCTCTTTTATATTAAACACGATTTTTGTAGGGGAAAGGAAACCTTCTTCCAAGAAGATTACGTGAATATTTGTTGCAAGAATTCCATGCTCTGCTGCGAGGAGATGTCTCAAAAGTCAGTTTTGTTCCTTAACTATGAACTAGTTTTCTCAAATTATTTTGTGGTGTTTCAACATTTATGAATTCACTTGCTTCCTATAATTATCTAAAAAATGTGCTTTATTTAAATTTTTATAATGTCTCTGTAGGCATTTCGAAGAATATGGAAAGAACATGAAGATGAAAACTGTCGGCGGAAGGGCAGTTCCTCAAAATAAAAGTTAAGAAAAAGAACGTCGAAGTAACACTAGGGAAGCAAACAGATCACTTGAAGCGAGTTGTGGAGAGGTGGTGTGAATATTGTATGTCAAGGGTTAACGGCATATAGGCACCCTTTTGTATTTTATCATTGTATTTCAAGGGTTAACAACATTTAGACACCCTTTTGTATTTTATTTTATTTGATATTAATAAAATGTTTGACCCATTTGTTGGGCACAAGATTCAAATGAAATTGTTGTTAATTTATAATATAATTATTAGTCCACTCTGACATCATAGACGATATGTATCCATTGAATGCACTATATAATATTTGGTTATTATTTATTCTTGAAATTCAAATTTTTCATTCTTTAAATTTGTATTGTCTCTAGAGAGACAATAAAAATTGAAATTAGTATTGTCTCTAGAGAGACACAAAATTAGTATTCATTATTGTCTCTAGGGAGACAATAATGATATTGTCTCTAGAGAGACAAAATATGTATCAATGTATATTGTCTCTACAGAGACAATAATTAGAGACACCCGCTTTGAGACAATAATAGAGACAATACACAACTTTTTTATTGTCTCTATTTGAGACAATTTGGTCAATTATTGTCTCTATTATTGTCTCAAAACACCCCTCCTTGTAGTAGTGGCATGAGGGAAGAAGAAACTACTTCAACGAATCAAAACAACTCCACTCGTATGCTAAGAGCCTCACTCGATAACAATGATAACAAATATAAGAGTGTAGAATACGGTGAATGATTTATTCAAGGATAAAATAGTCCATTATAAATTACATAATAAATTCGTGACCCACTCCATAGTGAACCCACTTAATATTAACGTCCCAAAACTTCCCTTTAATGTGAAGTGGGAAACATGCCAAATTATCTTTTTATAAAAAAGGATTTACAATCCATAAATCATCATCGATGATTTATGCTAGTATGTAAATAAGGGAAAACATACGAGATATTCTTACATGAAAAAATCTTACGAATAGTGTTTTACATATGAAGACTTATATAAAATAATGGATCATTTTATAAAATAAGGATCTCCCATAACTAATGTTTCGTTTGTAATTACAAGTAAACTCACACATCATGATCATTTTCTTAAGAGTCACACATAGTTATATTCTACAAAATGGAGGAAGTATAAGAAGTTTATAAAAATATCGTTAAGTGGTGTACTTGTCATGTACACTATACCCCTCAATGGAATCTTTAAAAGATCTAATAATCCATGAAACTTGCAAAATTTTGCAATATATAGTTGCTTCATGAAAATGTATGTAACTTGATCCTCGGTAGGGTAAAACTTGAGATTAATATCACTATTTAGGAATTTTCTCGAATCAATTGCGGATGTATATCTATATGTTCTCTGATGTTAAATTGAGCTATTTTCAAGAGAAATATAACTCTTGTTGTCATACATAGAAGAATTATTTCTTTCATGACAATATGGACTTCATTCAGATTGTTTTTATTATAGATTCTAGGAACTAAGTGTGGGGGTGAATAAGTGTTGTTTAAATACGTTCTAAGTAAGATTAAGTTATTCAATTCACCATCCTAAGCACTCACACTCAACTATGAAAGAGAAATAAATATGAGCACATATGAACTTATTAGAATACCATATTTAATGTTGGAAACCCATAAGGGACAAGAACCCACTAGAACTAGAAAACTAGCTTGGATAATTTTCCTGTAAAGTTACAATGGTTTCACCATGTGGTGAGCACCCTATCACCTTGAAGAACCCACTACAATTTCAAAGCACCCTATCTAGTATACAACCAAGCACCAACTTTTTATGAAGTACCCACTTGCTATGAAGCACCCACTTTAAATTTGTGCCAACTACCCATTTGAATATTGTTCTGCAAGCACCTACTTCTAGGAAGATCACTCCTAAACTGCTGCAATGATATAACTTTGAATTGAAATCATAGAACAATTTTTTTACCACCTTATTTTCCTCATTGTTCACATCAACCTAATGTGATTACTATTTTAGCTCACTACTTCATTTGAATTCTTCTCTCATCATATCAATTTTATCCTCTTGTTTGGATATATGATATCAGGTTGATTCACAGTCACAATGATCTATCTACAAGCTTTGTGTTTAGTTATTCTTCACACATTCAATAATTCTCTCATATTCAAGTTTTCATCTTCATCAATTCAGTACACATTATTTTTACATTATCTTCTATTCTCACTTCTTCTCACTCAAGTCTTCAAGATAGTTGTGCATCCTAGCACATGCTCTCTACCTCACAAAAATTTATTCCAACTTATCTCATTTTCTTATTTGATTTCATCTCTTTCACTTCACATCGAGATACTCTATCTTTTCTTCATACTTAACTATTTTCATTGTTCATCCTTAGAGATTATTCTAGCATCACTACTGATTGTATTCAAGAAAGTAAATTTCTACATCTATCTCTAACTCAAGTAGGGGAAGAGTTATTCTAATTCCATGCCTTTTTGACATCATATCCTATATGGATTTTCATCTCACTTCATCATTTTAACTTCCACATTTTCATTTACTTGTCAAGGATAAACTTGGTCTGCATTCAATACTATATGCTTCAATACTTTATCCTTTTCATTTATACCATATCTTCTCTTCAAAACAGACTCGACTTCTCATATTCATTACATTCACTCAATAATGCTCACATTTTTCCTTTTCAAACTGCCATCATATCCTCTCAACCTGACATTTTAATTTTTTGTCCTTTTCTATTCCTAGCCCTTTCAATTTTTAAAGATTCTTCATATCTTTCTTTTTAACAATATATTAGGAGAAAAATAATTCCTCAAACAACCTTTGTTCATTTTATATATAAAAACACTTCATATTTTTATCTAATACTCACTCACATACCTAATCATTCCCATTCAAAAACAAGAATTTTATCGAGACAAATGAATTGATCTATCATCGGGATATATGTCATATACTATTTTCTCTTCCTTTTTCCTTAACATGTGAGTTATATTATCCAATAAGTTCTACAAATATTGTTTTGTAACATGCACTTTTGACTGATTTATAATCCTTTTCAAAGAACTATTATTTTGAGTCTTGAAACAGATCTTCTACACATTTTTCAAAGACAATAAATGTTTCATACACCTTCGAGTTTCAAAAGACTCTTCAATTCATCCATTTTATGCCATTATGTATAATCAAGAGGTAATAGCTTCGAGAACATAGTGTCTTGTTAGTTCAAACTGATAACATCTAGAGTGAGAGATTTCAGATGATTTATCTTTCTATATTTACTATATTAGCATTCATCTTTGAAGGAAAGGCATTTAAGAAAATTCATATGAAAAGAGTTTATCTAAACTTATATCCACTTGATCACATTAGCTTGTTATTTGAAACCAAATTATTCTCGAGGGTTTCGAGTAATTTCTCGATAAGGGTTTCTATGATCAAATCCTAGCCACTTGTTTTCAAGTACCAGATATTTTTATTCCTTCTTATGTTGAGTAAAAGAAAGCACACCTTCATCATAGATGCTATAAGTCTTTTCAAACCTTATAATGCATTTGTTTGGTAAAAAAATTCATGTAATAAACCATCCACGCAACCGTCACAGAAACTGAACTAATTATTTAACATATGAATAAACTACCTTAAAATAACCTTTGTCCCATCCTCTTGCTACTTACCATGCTGATATCAACCATAAGTGGAAGGAATGTAATCACAAAAACTAATCATTTATAACACTTTTTTACAATCTATTAAGGAATTTCTAACACTTTGTCTACAGGTCTCTTAATGGGCTCTTCTTGAAGTTTTAGTCAAGAAGGCTTATATGGATTGAAAGAAATTTATCATGCCCATTTAATACTCTACATGTACTCAATAAATTTTGAAAGATCACCCACACCTGATGTAGCTCCAAATTATTCAATAAAGAACTTTCCTCTTTCTCTTAATGATTTTTTTCATATTTTTATTTTCACCTAGTATTGAAGACATCACTTATAACTCTTGTGAGACATATTCATCAATGATTATCTTGTAACTCAAATCAAGAAAATGTGTCCCGAATAATAATCAACTCAAATGAAGCAACAATGTTTGTTTATCTTCAAAGCTCAAACTGAATTGTCAAAGGTTGACAGTTTACTTCAAGGTCATTTTCACTCTACATAATCGTTTGTAGTGACAACATGTCAATAACCATTTTTGAACATTTCTCATAGGCTTGATTTATATTCAAAGTGGATTAAGGCTTAATTTATAGCTATAAATGTATATATACACTATTCCCTCTTTTAGGCACTTAAGGAACAATTTGGTTTGAAAAAACTTTCCAAAAATCAATTTTTATGGTTGTAAGGTCTTCATCCTCATTAATTCCGAAGGAGGAAGCACCTCAAGGTGAATTCTCATCACTTCCAATTCCCATTGTTTAGAGAATTTAAGAAGATAGCCTTTTAATCATGATATTCAAACCTCTTTCCTTGATGAGAACATTTCAAGACTCGTATAGAGACAAGGGGTTACTAACAGACCATGTGCTCTATTAATTCAACAATGACTTAAATAATGAAGATGAAACTTTTTTAAAAATATTTTCATAAGGACATGCTCAACTATCTTACATTCCATCAAAACAAGATTATATATGTACACAATTTGTAAAATAATGTACAATTTGTATTGTACCCGTATAATTGGCTAACACAACTATTACCAAGAAGGGCTAGATAGAGAATTATTTAATCTTGAGATGATTCACTTTCTTGCACAAGTTAATTCAAGTCGAACAACTCAAATTGTGCTTACTTGTTCCAAGAAGACAGTTTGGAAGACAAACAACCATGTTAGAAAAATACTCATCGCTTTCTTATTTTTCAACCAATGTTCCTCAAAAAAATTTCAAAAGATCATGCTAAATTTCTCCTCAAAAATTCCTTCTATAACTTATTCAAAGAAGGATAGAAATTTTTTCTTGGATGCTAAGAAGGTCAAGGCTTGAACATGTTTTTTTCAAGAAGGCAATTTTAGAAAAACTTGAATAAATTTAAATTCCCATATCAAAATTAAATGAGATTTGGCATGAAGCACTAAAAGACACCCTATACACATTTCATATGTTTTTTAGCAATATTTTTTACTATCTGTCTCATATCCATCTCATTTACCTCAATTTAAACTACAAATTCTCAAGGACAACTTTGGTGAACTCATGAATTTTTCCTCCAGGAGCTAAAATAAACCTTGTTGATCCTCACACATGACATAGACATAATTAATATGCTGCTACCATTCTCACATGATCTCTACCAACCTATCATACCTCATCGGGTTCTAGAAATAGGCCTAGATGATCCAATTACAACTATGACCCCTACTAACTGACTTTGAGTTTCCTTTAAAACCTCTTTCTAATGATGACATCACCATATATCACATGTACAACTTCTTATCCAAGCATACCACCCATGTCCATGCTTCCACTACACTCCTACCTCACAAACTAAGCCTATAGCACAATAAGATTGTCTTTAAACCATCATAAATGCTCAGTAACCTACTTAAGGAACTACCTATCAACCTTCATGTTTTTGAATCCTTGGCAAATCACTCTCCACTTCTCACCATTTTTTCCATCAATTCCACTTGACATCAATGACAACACGAGTAACAATGATTGAGGTCCCACACTTTTAACCAACATGGCCTCTTTTCTACTTCCATTATACTTATTTACACATCTTAAGTAGAAAAGATATAAATTATTGATTTCTTCTTACTACTCCAAGTGATGAAACCTATACTAAACTTGAAAACATATTTAGAAGTAGATTTTATATGTTTAATATCACAACAGTGATTAGAATAAAAATATCTAACTAAATTTGCATTATTATTAGTATAATAATACAACCCATATATAATTATTCTTTTAACTTATATTAAAATTAGTTTATAAATTTTCTAATGAGCTTCACAAGGATCCTACATTAATCTATAAATAAATCATACATATGAAATATTGGACCTAGAAATAGTCAAATAAATAAAACTACCAACTACCTATCTATACAAATTTGGGTTATCTTTCACAAATTAAGGTTTAGGATCTAGCTTAACACGAATTTTAATGGGAATGGAAATAAGTTTGAAATCAATAATGTTAAATTTTGTAAGAAAATTATCTCGTATATTATGATTGAGATGCAATGACCGAGTTTTGATCTTGAAAACTAACCATCCCTAAAAATCATTTAATAAACCTAGTTCATACATTTTTTTTTCTTTTATTTTAGTTTCCATTTTCAAAATTAAACTATCCTCATTGCTATTAATTAAGAGATCATCCACATAAAATAATAACAATAATACTATCATGTTTTAGTTTTCAGAAATAAATCATTATCAAATCAATAATTACTAAAAACAAGATTCTAAAATGAACCATTTATCTTAGCATACCAATATCTAGGAGCTTTTTTAAGACCATAAAAATATTTTTAATTATATAAAAATATAATTCTTGTATAGGTTCTAAAAAACCTTTAGGTTGTTGCATATATATTTCTTCTTTCAGATCACCATTTAGAAAAACATTTTTCACATCCATTGGATTAATCTATCATCCATTTTGAGCAGCTAATTGTAGGAGGATTCTTATTGTGTTCATCTCAACTACCGTAGAAAAGGATACAACATGATCAATATTGGTTTTTGATTAAACGCATGAGCTACTAACCATGCCTCAAATTTATCAACTTCTGTTGAAATTTTATCCCTAATCTTATACAACCACCTAGATCCTACAATTCTTATTTTAGAAGGAGAAGAGACAAATTCCCAAGTTTTATTTTTGACAAGAGGATTAGATTCAACTTTCATAGCATATTTCCAAAATTTCGTATTGATTGAATTCCTAAATGATTGTGGTTAAATCTCATCTTTGGGTCATCGAGGCATGATAAGTATGTTGGATATGAGTAATTATTCTAATCTTATCAAATTTCAATCCTTTATCAGGTTATGAGCCCATGTTTTTCTTAAATATTATGTTACTATTCGGTCTTTTAGGGAACAAAAAACCCACCAAAGGTATAGAAATAATAAAAGAGACAGACTAGCCAAAACCGATCAAACTAGTGAAAAGAAATGAAAACTACCACATAGGGTAGCCCCAACAGTAAGGAACTAATTCAAATAATATTGATAAATCCCGAATGAAACACCTAAAGCAACACCTCGGGATCGGCTATGAGTTATACATTGATGCTTGCGTTGGACAACCGTCCACCGATCTTTGTCATTCCTATGGCCCAAAGAGTCGTGAAGATCCATGATGATGTTCAAAAATCCACCATCGGCATGGTCGAAGGGTTTAGACGGACATCACGGGCCATGGATGGAGTACAAGATGAATCCTTCACGGCTCCACCCCAGAGCCCCCTAATCATCTCTTTGGATTTTTATAGTAGCCACAAATGAGTTCACCATCATCTAGTATAGTCCGCATAACATCAAATGTTTGATTCAAATTCAAATTTTGAAATTGATCCTTCCCACACATCCACCTACCACCTCAAAATGGTTTTCCACGGAACATTCCTCCTCACAACAATTCCACCGACCATCCACCACATCACCATCTATCTGCAAGTCAAGAACAAAGAGAATAGGATTGGTAGGGGTCGCAGAGACTTTGTGGTAGAGACCATGTTTTCAACCATACTTTTTGCAACCTCATTCACATCTACGAGAGACATCCTCCTCATCCACACATTTCTTAATCATGTCATCAATATGATGGATTGGATGCCTTTCCTCTTCCTCATCTAGAGTCTGTAGGATCTCGGGTCATTCACATTTCTTAGCTTGTAGTTGACTACGATGCACTTATCACAGAGATGATCGGGAGTCCTCAAACTTGATTATTTTTCCCATTCGCCAAGATGAGATTCCAGAAAAATCCTTTTAGGAAATAATTTCCCCACCAACACATTGAAGAAAATAAAAGGATGAATCATTTGAGAACGAGATTTTGTATTTGGGTTCACTACGTTCAACAAACCTATAACGCCCACATTTTACACACACAAAAATAACGGTAAAAAAAATACCGGGATAATTTTTTTACTTACATTTCTCATCGCACATATGCCACAAGGGCTCCAAGTAAAGAAAACTCAAAAACACATACAACACTTACATAAGTCATCGAATCACATAAACACATGACAACACCATAAAAATGTCGATGCCACACTTTCCCTAGTGAATGAATACTAGAATGACCCAACCGCATGAGTAAAAGACTTAAGCAATCTTTGGAAAAATAACAACACATCATTTCCTTAATTGCATCTTAGTTACGATTAACATTCCAAGAACATTATTGTGCAAGGATAATTTTCTTCTTTTTCCGCCTATAGATTCTCAAGTTCATTCCACATTTAATTTACAGTTCAACCTTCTCAAGTTGGCTTTTTATCCCTTAAAAAAATCTCCATAATTTACATAAGTATTTGGCATATTTCAAATTTCATACAAAGTTCCTACTTCTCTCGTTCTTATGTTAATATTATGCTTCTTAAATGTTCATTCAATGTTTAAGTTTTACTATTACTTCATAAGTGAATTTGACATGATGTCGAGAAGGGAATCTTAGGATTTTAGGGAGATTTAGATTCAAGATGCCTTTTTCCCATAAATATTCTTCGATCACGGTATATTTATTTCAATACTATGGTTAATATAGTTCAAAAACTTGTTGAATCCATTCGACATTTCCACATCAAGAAAATTCATTTAGATTTGTATTTGTCTTTTGTTTTCTCGAAGTTTTATCTCACCGGGAAATTCATATCTTTTTTAACAGAGGAAAATGTCTAATTGAGTTATAAGGACTCCAAGGGTGACATTATTCCTAACTTCAAATCTCATTTTACTCTTATATTTTTACTCTTACATCGCACTATGGTCTCATTATTAGCATTGTTTTATAACATTTGTAAACAAAATAATACATACTTTTCACTAATGGATTCACTACTACAAGGAGTGTAACCTAACATGAGACATCCACCGTGTCATTTACATACACTACAATATTAAATAGATTATGCAACGAAGACATCCACTTATGTCATTTACATCCCACCACGAGATCAAGCATAAGAATATCACCTGCTACCTTTGTTCATTTTTAGGCCACTCACTAGGGTACAAAGGGAAACTAGGCATAAGGGGTAATGAGACTATTTTTTTGGTTTCTACACTTTTCTTAAGTAAACTAAATTTAAAAATACAATTTCATTTGCTAAGAATTATGAACATTTTCCACTTGTAAGTTATCCCCTTAATCAGCCAAGGATTGGTTTAATTCTAATTGTACCTAAGGATTAACGCCTCAATTAAATATGAGTTTAAGGTGAGAGGAAAAATTTATGTTAAATGAACTTCAAGAAAGACCAAGGTGTTATGTTGCTAGTAACCAATGTAACCCATCATTAACAAGAGTTTAAGTCATAGGATAACTATTTCACTTTGGCTCCATTTGTGTTGGTCCAAGAGGGTTTTTAATTCTTAATGTTGGTTCCCATGAGAGTTACCTTAAGAAAATAGCATTCTCCTTACTACACACATGGTTTCTATAGTGGAAAAATCATAGCACCCGTGAATGTCTGCAACTTGATGGGTTGAGACTCTCATTTTGATTGCATAACATGGAGCATCTCTCAAAGTGTGGGACTTTGAAATCGAGAGAGCTCTCCAGATGAAGGTCAGTTCCTATTCCTCTGTTCAGGTGCACACATAAAATTTGCAGAGGATCTATTCTAAAATCTATTCTAACTTGCCAAGGAGACATGGTTAAGAAGATGCAAGAAATTAAACCTAAAATAATAGAGGTGATACACCAAAGCAAGGTGAACACACCTTTGCTATCAAACACATACCATTAAAATGTAATACAACCACCATGCATAGATAACCAATATTGCAATGAAATATAAGATAAAGGAAATGAACACAAGAGAGGTTGAAATCATCCACAGACATGTATTATTATTACACAAATTGATACGAGAACATTATAATGGCCAAGAGGCTAAAAATTCTATTACAATCTCAATAGAAGGCTCAAACTCCACGAATTCATCTGCAGACTAGAGAAGAAGGAGGGTGCAAAACCAAATTCTCCAACCCTTCAAAATTGTCCCTTTTGTACAATAGATAGGAAGAATGAGATAGAGAAAAGAGGAAAAAATCAAACCACTGTTCCAACCGCCTCACGAAGGAACATTGAATTCCCCTTCCATAATGAATTGTCTCATTTCTGACACCCATTCCACTTGATTGTTCCTTTCTAGGCAAGAAAGTAAACCCATTCTTTATCATTGTGGCGGTGGGAGACTTTATGGCCTTAAAATGGCAGGTCAAAACATTAATGGTTGATAGGGGTAGAAGGTGCCAAATCTCTCTAAAACGTCCCCTCCCACTCTATTATGAGCTTCTAATTGAAAGATATAGTCACCTGAAGGTACTTCAGGTCTAGAGTGTGTTCACACATATCCACGTGGCTTCCCCGCGTGTCTTAAGGTTTCTCCCCCTCCTCTACACTCTTGAATTTGCACCAAAGAGACACATGGCATCGTCCGCGGGCTTGCTCTATTTCCTTTGTATTCTGCCTAAGCCCCCTGTTGGCGGAGACACTATGCCTAATCCAAGACATGTGGAGAACTGGTGCATGTTTGCAGACCAATTTTGGATTCTACCTTTGAAGTTACACTGATGAGGCACGTGGAGGCTTCCGCTGGCTCTTCTATGATTAGTCGATTCGGCTCCTAAGTAAACATTGGCTGCCTCGTCCATTTGGTGAGTTAAAGGGGCCTACCATATATAATGCCAAAAATACATTGCGGGTGGGACCTTCATAGCCAGCTCCCTAAATTGTGATAGTGGGACACATGGCACCCTCGGTAGGCTGCTCCTCCATTTTCTTGTTTTTGGCTCAGTCTCTTTTGTTTGGCAAGGGCTATATGTCGACCATAAATATGTGTGGGCTTCCTACATGTTTCGGTTCTTCATGTGAATCTATGAATTTTTCAACGGCCGATGAGACCATTTTCGGACCTTGGAAACGTGGTGGGTATGTGCTTGTTTTGGGACTCCCTCAGGATTTTAACTCTGAAGTTGCACCGAAGAGACACGTGGAGGCCTCTACTGGTCTTTGTTGTACTTAGCCTATTTGGGACTACTCTACCCCCTCCCCGACTCGACCATGTGGCGGGATGGCGCATGTTTTAGATCTACCGTTGAATTCTACTTTTGAAGGAGCACCGATTAGACGTGTGGAGGCTTCCGCACAATGTGCTCTATTTGGCTGATTTAACAGCTTGTCCTGCCCACTCTATCTTGACTCCCGCCACGTGGTGATTCGGATCTCATTGAGAACTCGGTTTCGGACTCCACTCTTGGTGAAAATACCCCCCGTGGGCTAGTGGGCTTGCATTTTAAAAATGGGCCATTTTACAAAAAGTTGTAAAAGTTCTGAAATGCCCTGCAGACCCACCGGCCCAAATTTACACTTGGGAAAAATTTCCTCCGCGGCCTCGCATATTCCCTTAGCAAAATAAATTGTCCCCGGGTTGTAGATCCACAATTGTAACTTGTGCCTTTTGCGAAAAGTGCAAAATGCCAACATATCTCCCGCCGACCCACAACCACAATTTTCCCCTTTGGTGAAAAGTCTTCCCCATGCCCGTAGGTCCGCATTTGGCAAAAATACTTCCCAGGCCCGTCGGCCCGTAACTTGAAAAATATGAAGAATTAGAAGGACTTCTTTACATTTTCAGAAAGGGGAAGAAATTTCCTATCTGATGAAGATGTTTAAGGAAACCTTAAGTGCTTGAAATATATAAAAAAATAGATTGAAGCACAAAAGGGGGAAAAAGAGGGTTAGTTGACCAAAAATAAGAGTGACCTTATTTTAGATAACAATTTGGCAACTCTTAGGGGGCATCTTCCTAGTAGATGAGATGATCCATGGCCTTGAAGAATCCATTGGGCATGGAGTCTACAGTAATTTCAAATTTGGTCTGGAACTACCTTCCATTGCATGCACTCTTATCTTTGTAAGAAAATCTTGGATTCAAGATTTGTGAGAGTAGAGAGTTATCTGAAACCTGGAAACTTCTTCCTCATTTGATTTTTACAAACCTGATCTATTGGAGTGTAATGAAAACATCCAAACCTACTCCAATATGGATACTATGCAGATTTAATTTCTTGTGGCCACAAGTCTCTTCCATGAGTGAGATGAACTATATACAAGCATACACTAGAAGCAATAGAGCATGTGCACTAGCACTTAGGGAAATTAAAACCTAAACTATAACAAGATAATGTGCATATGCACTTGGATAAATTGAAAACCTAGGCTAATATTTACAAGGGTGAGAAACTCTCCTTTTAGTAGAAGTGTTTGAGGTAGATCCCATTGACTGGAATCTATAATTCTTTTCCATCCAACTTAGCCAGCGGAAGGCATTGCTACCTTTGCATTTGGTGATCATGTATGGACCACTCCATATGGCATCAAAATTGGAATGCTTTCCTAGATTTGCATGGTTAGCATCCCACTTCAGTACCAAGTCTCCAACTTGGAATGTCCTGGCTTTAGCTTCCTTGTCAAAGCATCTCTTAATTGAAGCTTGATCCTTCTCCATGGTTTGCACTGCATGTTCTCTTGCTTCTTCTAACTCCATCATCTTTGCATACCTACTCTCCATAGGCTCAAAATCAGCTAGTTCCAATTTTTTCATGAGTTCTAATGTTGGCACCTTAAGTGATATAGGCATAAATGCTTCCTTTCCGTATATAGCTTAAATGGAGAGCTACCTGTAGACCTCTTGGGGGTGACTCTATCTGCCCAAAGATCTGATTTGAGTTTTGTGTTCCAAGTTCTCTGATTCTCATCAAGATTCCTTCTGATGATTCTCAACAAGTTCTTTTTATGGACTCTACTTGGCTATTGACTTAAAGGTAATAGTTTGAAGAGGTGATGAGATATACACCATTCTTGACAGCCCATTTAGTGATCTTTGCACCAAGGAATGCCAATGCATTATCTGATATGATAGTAGCAGGGGCACCAAACCTTGTGACTATCCCTTCATAGAAATCCAAGATGCTGGATTCATTTGCCTCCTTAAGTGCCACTACTTCAGTCCACTTAGTGAAATAGTTAGTCACTGTGAGTATCCACTTGTGGCCCTGCCTTGAATTTGGGTTGATCACTCTAATGAAATACAATCCCCATTGCATACATAGTTGATCTACAAAAATTATACGAAGAGGCAGGGCTGATAACCTTTCCTTCCCTATGAAGAATGCACACTTCTTGCACTTCTTGATCCATGAGTAGCAATCCCTAAACACCGTAGGATAATAGTAACCAGCCGTCATAATTTTGAGCATTGTTACCCATGGAGCAAAGTGGCCTCCAGCTTCTCCATCGTGGAACTCATGTAACACTTTCTCAATTTGGACTATCCCAATGCACCTTAATAGGACACCATTGATGTCCCTTTTGAAAAAAACACCATCAACAAGCGCATACTGGGATGGCTTGTAATCTAAAGTATCTTCTCTTTGTTCTACTCATTTCTGGAGGACATGATCCTGTTCAAAGATAATGCACCAAATTTTGAGTCCAACATGGAATGGGTGCATCGTTAGCTAGATGCTCGGCTTGTTCTACATTAATAGGAAAACCTCTTCTTCATCCGCTGACTCAGTTTGTTGCTTGGAAGTGAGTTGCTCACATAGACCTTTTCCATGAACCAGCTTGGTCACTTTGATTTCAATATCATAATGCATTACACGAGTGATCCAACCTACTCTCTTCTCATTCAAGTCCTTATTTATGAGAAATTCCTTGACACCAGCATGAGACACTAGCAGTTTAATCTTATTGTTCGTGACCAAGTGTCCAGATGTCTTCAAACTCCTAATGACAACAAGGACATGGTTTTCAATGAAATAATAGTTTACGTTGTAATCTTCCAACCTCGACTAAAGAAGGCTATGGGCTGTTACAACCTTGTTTTTCATAACCAAGATAGTTGAGATTGTGTCGACCCTCTAAAAGCATACAACATCAAGTCCTTAGAAAAGTTTGGGTTAATAAGAGTTGGGGCAGTGGTGATATTGCAAGCTTGATGGCCTCAAAATATTTCTTCCTTCTACTCTCCATTTGAATGTAAGAATATTCTTGAACAACATCATTAAAGGTTGTGCAGAGTGGAAAAATCAAGCAAATGCTCTGATAAATTTTACCTTTCCTAAGAAGCTTTGGAAGGATTTCTTGTGATGTGGCAATGGAAGTGTCCTAATGGATTCAACTCTTTCTGGGTCAATTGTTAACCCTTCTCTTGAGACAATGTGACCCAAAAACTTTCCCTCTTATGCCAAAAATACAAAATTCTTTGCATTCAATGACACTCCAAATCTTCTACACCTTTGAAATACCCACCTGAGGTGAAAGAGGTGGTCTGTTGAATTTTTGAGAAGATAGTGATATCATTCATATATACCATCACTATCTTGTTAATCAATCCTTCGAACACCATATCCACATCTCGCTAAAATGTTACTCTGACATTGGAAAATCCAAATGGCATCTTCTTGTAATCATATGTGCCCCATTTCATGGTGAATGACATCTTGTATTGATCTTCCTCTTTCACCATTATCTGATTATAGCCTGATTATTCATCTAGCAATGAAAACCTTTCAGATCTAGCTACAAATTACAAGATCTATTCCATTGAAGGAAGTGGATAATGATCCTTGAGTGATGCTTTGTTCAGATCATGAAAGTCCACACATAATCTGATTTCTCCATTTATTTTCCTCACAGAACTAAGTTTTCAACGCAACTTGAATGCTTGATAGGGAAGATGTTTCTGACCTCAATTAGCTTGTTTAACTATTTTCTCATGAGAGGTGAAATGTAAGGGTTTACTAGCCTTTTCTTCTATCTCGAAAGGCTTAGATCCTGGATCCAACTCGACAGTGTGTTGTGCCAACCTTGGGTTGAAACCTCTTAAATCCTTGTAAGTCCAAGAAAATACATCTGGGAATTCTTGACAAAGTTGAATGAACTCAAATTTTTCTTGTTGGGTACTTACCTTTCCAATTTACAATGTTTTTCCTTCATCTATGAAAATGGGCTCTGAATCTTCACCCTTTACTTGAATATTTTATTTCTCCTTCCGCATTGATCATTTCGTTTGAAGATTGACTCCAAAGTTACAAGACTCTTTGGTAACTTGTTTGTTCTCAGCTGAACCACTTGGTTACCATACCATTGTTCTAAACTATCTTTGTTTCTAGTGGAGAACTCAACTTCTTCTTGTAGAAAATTGAAAATTTTTTTATCATTCTCGAAGACTTGCCAACTTGTGTTGTTATATGGAACAGCTTCGTCTTACAATCACTTTAATATGGAGCTGATATTTTTACTCGTGATACTCTCTACCACATCAAATGCCACCTCAATTGCTACCAATCTATCTACTGCTTCATACTTCTTCCTTGGGAAGGAATTAATGCCAAATGCTTCAAAATATTCGATGAGATCCCATACCCAATACTTGTGGTTTTTTAATAGATCATTCTTGAAGCATTTTTTCCTTGGACTTGATTCGCAACTAGCTCACTATCGCCAAACACTTGTAAGTTTTAATCCCTCTCTTTCTTGCCCAATGCAATCCATGGATCAAGGCTTCATACTCTATTGTGTTGTTCGAGAAAGAAAATTGGAAATGGGAGGCTGAGTAATATTTCATACCTTGAGGAAAAACAAGCATAGCTCCTCCTCTGGCTCCTTATCTACTTCTTGAGCCATCAAAGAATAACTGCCATACCTCATTATCATCCTTGTGATCTGGATTAGTGATGTTAGGAAGAGGATGATTCTCTTTATGTAAGTAATAGACTCCTAATTCATATTCTTCCATTTCTTTGTAAGGGTTGAAAACATGCCTCTTGTTCACCTATTCATCATGGGTCAAGTATGAAATGCATACAACCTTGGTATCAACTGCATGGGTGCTTGGATAATCCTCTTGATCAAATGTTGAACAATTTACATTGATTGGACTCGGTGTATGAGGATCAATATGAAAGTTTTCAATAGGCTCAGATCTGATTATAGCCTTAGCTCCATACCTTGTTTTGAATAAAATGTGTGACCAATCAGTAGACAAATAACCTCTAATTTTAGCAGTGAAGTCTCTTGAAAAATACAATGTAAAGTGTGATGGCAAGTCTATGACTGATACATCTTACAAGATGGTTACATTGGGACATGCATGCAATGTGAGGCTCAAATATTTGATTACTCCAACTATTTTTACTATTGTACCATCCAATTGTACCACACATTTGGAAATGACTTCATATTGAAGACCCGCTTGATCAAATATTTGTTTTGGCATCATAGAGCTACTTGCTCATGAATCAATCATGTAATTATGCACTAGCTTGTCTTTAATGATTAATGAGACATAGAAGGGAGGGGGCTTGAGACTCTTACCTTGTTCTCCTCTATGATTTCCTTCAGCTAAGCTGCAATGGTAAGAAATTTCTCTTACTGATTAAGTGATTGATTTGATGTTGGCCAATTTTCCATAGTAGTTTGCAATAGGTCTCTTTGTCTTGGGATAGCCAATGACTCCCACATTTATATGTTTTCATTTGTCCTCTTAATCGCACAATGATGTTGAATGGAGATGAGTTATCTCTCTATTGTAGTTTTCCTTTCATATTCTTTTCTTGCACATGGTCGTTACAACAAGTGCCAGAGCGGGTCTTGAAGGTGGCTTGGGTTGACTCTATACATTGGGAGTTGCAATTTTTGGGGTAACAGAGGGATATGGACCATTTGAATTGGAGGATTTCCCCTCTCCAATATTCCTCTTCTTGGGCCGTGTATTTTCTACCATACTATAAGGAGGCACTTGATTTGTACAACATAAATCTTCAACCTTCCAATTGACAAGCATGGTCTCACTTGGAGGTGCCTCTTTCTGGGTTACCTCCTTCTGTTAATTCCCTTCCTAGCCTGTCTCTTTTTCCACACCAGTTTTTTTCACGATAAGATCTTGATTCAAAGCACCATTGAAACACATTGACTAGTTATGAGGTTGACTTGAGGGTAACACCAGTTTTACTTATGTGTCATGTGATTTTGTGTTGGAACCAAGGCCCTTGATGTTGAAGCTGCATTTGGATCATATGGTTGGAAAGGCCTAACAACTTGAGGTTGTCCTTGGTTTTGGTTTTGATTTACAGCCTGAGCTGGTGGTCTATTTTGGTGGTATGGAGGTCTAGATTGATCACGAGTTTGAAGCGAATATGGCCTAGAACTCTAATCTTGTTATTTGTTGATAGTCACTAGCTCATTTCCTAGGTTCTACAATTGCTTCATGACCTCCTAGTACTCATTTGAGGAGCTAGAAGATGAGGTTGAAAATTTATTTGAAATCTGATTCCTTAGGGCAGACATGGGAGCAAATGTGGGTGTTTTACTAGTGCTTGGATCTCCTAGTTTTGGATATAGAGGCATAGGTGGCCTAGGTGCAAGTTTACCAGCCTAAATTAAGCAATTTTCAGCTCTAATAGCAATGTTATATGATGCGGGTAAGGTTATACCTCCCATTGATTGAATCATCATGGCAATATCAAAATTTAAAGCTCTAAGGAAGTATAGAAAGGAACTTTCCTTCATTGGTCTCACAACCACCAGAATCCTATCCCATGTCTATTGGAATCTAAAGTTGAAGTCGGTAAACTGCTCATTAGGATCCCTCTTGATTGTTGTCATTGTTCCAACAAGGATAGATTATCTCCCTTCTCTCCGAATTGATTGTGAAGAGTCATGCACAAATGGTCCCAGTTATGGATGGATCCCACAGTTAGACTCCTAAACCACTTGTAAATCTTTACCCTTAAAAGATGAAGCCAATAACTTGACCACAACATCCATTTCAATGATCTCATGAATTACACAGAAATTTACAATATCCTGGATGTGGTCAATTGGATTCATCTGGTTCTCTCCGATAAAATATGGGATGTTCTTCAATGTTGCAGATGGAACTAGATTTTGTGCATTGAGAGCCAGCAGGCTATTTCCAGTGAAGTTGATGTAGGGGTTGGGCTGTACCATCCTAATTGGTTGAAGGAATCTAGTCAATTGAACGAAAGGCCTACCAGGTGGAGGTGTCGACAATGTCCTATTTGGTGGAGATGGAGACCTTTGGGCTCTTCTTCCTCTCCTTGCTCTTTCCAGGGATAAATGTAGATAGACAAATAGTCCCTCCTCTCTAGTTCTTGACCTTGTTTGTATTCTTCTCATGAACTTGACAAGCTTGAATGTTAAAACCAATGGATTTTTCCTCTTTTTAAGTCACCAGATGTGTAATTTTAGAGCTTCTTACAAGTTGGGGACTTACAAAAAGTGCACATCAATCTTGCTGCAATAGAAATGAAGACTTCTCGTCCCACAAGGTGTGCAAAACTATTGTGAAAAAAATGCAGCACCCCTAAATGTTTGTGACTCGATGGGTTGAGAATCTCAGTGTGATTGCATAACATGGATCATCTCTCAAAGTGTGGGACTTTGAAATTGAGAGAGCTCTCGAGATGAAGGCCAGTTCCTATTCCTCTTGTTTAGGTACACACCTAAAAATTTATGAGTATCTATTCTATAATATATTCTATCTTCCCAAGAAGACGGGGTTAAGAAGATGTAAGAAATTAAACCTAAAATAAGAGAGGTGATGCACCAAAGAAATGCTGAACATCGACTTTAATATCGAACAAAGACCTTTAAAATGTAATACAACCACCATGCATAGATTAAAAACATTGCAATGAAAGATAAGATAAAGGAAATGAACACAAGATAGGGTTGAAATCATCCACACAGACATATATTATTGCTTCACAAATTGATACATAACATTCCAATGGCCTAGAGGCAAAAATTGCATTACGGTCTTAATAGAAGGTTTGAACTCTATAAATTCATGTGTAGACTAGAGAAGAAGGGAGGGTGCAAAATGAAAAATGTCCAACCCTTTGAAATTGTCCCTCTTGTACAATATATAGGAAGAATGAGAGAGAGAAAGGAGGGAAAATCCAACCCTGTTCCAACCGCCCCTGAAGGAGAATTGAATTCCCCTACCACAATGATGAGTCTCACTGCAACACCCATGCCCCCATCGTTGTTCCTTACTAGGAAAGAAAGGAAACCCATTCTTCATCATGGTGGCAAGTGGGAGACTTGACGGCCTCAAAAATGGTGGGTCAAAACATTAATGGTGGTAGGTGGGTAGTAGGTTCCAAGATCTCTCTAAAACGTCCCCTCTTGCTTGATTCCAAGCTTCTGATCGAAAGATATGGCCGCTTGAAGGTACTTCAGGTCTGGAGTCTATTCACACATGTCCACATGGTGGCCCCATGTGTATTAAGGTTTTCCATCCTCCTCTACACTCTTGAAGTTGCACCAAAGAGACACGTGGTGTTGTCCATGAGCCTGCTCTATTTCCTTTGTATTCTTCCCAAGCCCCACTATTGGTAGAGACACTGTGCCTGACATTAGACTCATGGAGAGTTGACAAATGTTTAGGGGCCAATTTTTTATTCTGCATTTGAAGTTATGTCACCGAGGCATGTGGAGGATTCTGATGTCTCTTCTATATGTATCTGATTTGGGTCCTAAGTGCACACTTCTTGCCTTGTCCCTTTGGTGACTTAAAGGGGCCTAGCATATATAATGCAAAAAAAACCATTGCATGTGGGACCCTCATAGCTATCTCCCTAAATTGTGATAATGGGACAAATGGCACCCTCAGTGTGCCACACCTCCATTTTATTGTGTTTGGTAGGGGCTATATCTTTGGCCCAGGACAAGTGGGGGTTCACGCATGTTTTGGTCCTACCTTTTAGGTCGTCCCCTTGAAGTTACACTTTGTTTGGACATGTAGCCCCTCCCGTGGCTCTATGACATTTTCAAGATCCGATGAGACCATTTTATGACCTTGGACATTTGGTGGGTCTATGCTTGTTTGGGGACTCCTCCTTATTTTAATTCTAAAGTTGTGATGAAGAGACACATGGAGGCCTCCGCTAGTCCTTGTTACACTTAGCTGATTTGGGCCTACTTTGCCCCCTCTTGACTCATACCACATGGTGGGTTGGTGAATGTTTGAGATCTGCCCCTGAATTTTTATTTTGAAGGAGCACTCATTGAGCTCGTGGAGGCTTCCGTAGGCTCTATTTTATTTTTCCTATTCAACACCCAGTCCCGCCCACTCTATCTTGACTCCTATCCATGTGGTGATTTTGCACTCCTTGGGAACCCTGTTTTGGATTCCACTCTTAGAAAAAAAGACCCCACGGGCTCGTGAGCCTATGCTTGAAAACTATGCCATTTTGTAAAAAGTTACAAAAGTTCCAAAATGCCCCATAGACCCAACGACCCGAATTTACTCTTTGGAAAAATTTCCTCCATGGCCTCGCATATTCACTTAGTAAAATAAATCATCCCCAGGATTGCGGACTCATAATTGTAACTTGTGCCTTTTATGAAAATATAAAAATGCCAACATATCTCCCATCGATTGGTAATCACAATTTTCCCCTTTGGCGAAAAGTCTTCCCTAGGCCTACAGGTCCGCATTTGGAAAAAAATCCTTCCCGGACCCATCGCCCTTTAACTTGAAAAATATGAAGAATTACAAGAAATTCTTTACAATTTCAGAAAGTGGAAGAAATTTTCTATTTGATGAAGATGTTTTCAGAAACCTTAAGTGCTTAAAATATATTAAAAATCAGATTGAAGCACAAAAAGGGGGAAAAGGGGGTTAGTTGACCAAAAATAAGAGTGAGCTTATTTTAGACAACAATTTGGTGACTCATAGGGGGCATCTTCCTGCTAGATGAGATGATCCATGGCCTTGAAGCATCCATTGGGCATGGAGTCTACCTGGTAATTTTAAATTTGGTTTGGAACTGCCTTCCGCTGCATGCACTCTTATCTTTGCAAGAAAATCTTGGATTCAAGATTTGTGAGAGTAGAGAGTTGTCTGAAACCTGGAAACTTCTCCCTCATTTGATTTTCTACAAACCTGATCTGTTGGAGTGCAATGAAAACATCCATACCTACTCCAATATGGATACTCTACAGATTTAATTTCTTTTGGCCACAAGTGTCTTCCATGAGTGAGATGAAATGTATATAAGCATACACTAGAAGCAATAGAGCATGTGCACCAGCACTTAGAGAAATTAAAACCTAAACAAGAACAAGACAATGTGCATACGAACTTGAAGAAGTTGAAAGCCTAGCCTAATATTTACAAGGGTAGAAAATATCCTTTTATTAGCGGTGTTTGAGGTAGATCCCATTGATTGGAATCACCAATTCTTCGTCAGTCCAACTTAGGTAGCGAAAGGCATTGGTACCTTTGCATTCAGTGATCATGTGTGGACCACTCCATATGGTATCAAATGTGGAATGCTTTCTTGGCTTTGCATGGTCAACATCCCACTTCAGTACAAAGTCTCCAACTTGGAATGTCATAGGATTTCACTTCCTTGTCAAAGCATCTCTTAATTGAAGCTTGATCCTTCTCCATGGTCTACACTACATGTTCTCTTGCTTCTTCTAACTCCATCGGCTCTACATACTTGATCTCCATAGTCTCAAACTCAGCTAGTTCCAGTTGTTTCATGAGTTTTATTGCTATAAAATCAAGTGATATAGAAAGAAATGTTTCCTTTCCGTATATAAGATTGAATGGAGAGCTGCATGTAGACCCTCTTGGGGGTGACTCTATTTGCCTAAAGAGCCAATTTGAGTTTTGTGTGCCGAGCTCTTTGATTCTCATCAAGATTCCTTCGATGATTTTTAGATAGTTCTTGTTTGTGAAATTTTCTTTGCCATTACCTTTAGGGTAATAGCTTGAAGAGGTGCTGGATATACACCATTTTTTGATATGATAGTAGCAGGGGCACCAAACCTTGTGACTATCCCTTCATATAAATCCAAGATTCTAGATGAACATTTACCTTGTTAAGTGCCACTACTTCAATTCTCTTGGTGAAATAGTCGAGTCACCGTGAGTATCCACTTGTGGCCCTAGCTTGAATTTAGGTTGATCACTCTAATTAAGTGTAATCCCCATTGCATGAATGGGTAATTTACCGAAATTGAACATAGAGGTAGGGTTGCTAATCGTATGATGGAAAAATTAACATGCAAGCATGAGAATCTACAAGTACCTCTTCCTCGTACCCGACCTCTCGAGGTCGTGTCGAGACAACCGGTGAATGTTAAATGTGTATAGATATGTATAAGCTAATCGGGTAATCTTAGATCCTCAATACGCAATAATGAAATCTATGAATCTAAGGTGAAAAAGGCCCTCCTAACCTGGATTGGTGTGATGGCTTGTTCGGATATAATGGTTGCTCAAAGGCTCCAATCGATGTCGAGCTCTGCCGAGATCCTATTTCTTGGTTGTTGGATATGTGGGAAGTGACCTATGGGAGCTTTGTATATATCTCCAAACAAGGTCATGAAAGTAGTGGCAGGTGGTTTAGTGGATGCGTAGTGAACTATGGACGGTTTTCTGGTCTAGCCCAGAAAATATTAGATTGATTAGCTTCTATGTTTAATAAGGAGAACTGTACTATAATATTTGACGGGAGTGGCAAGGATCTAAATACCAGCGTTCACAAGCCGGTTTCAATACTTAACTGATTTGTAGGCCCGTTGGGTTGTGGGACTTGGGGATCACAACCATGAGTGCGTGGTTGTTGTGCACCTGTTATGGTCATGTGAAGAATCGATCTCTTCTTCTAACTATCCAGTAATTCTATGCCTTTTCAGCCTCTACATTTAGAACTAGAAGTTATATGATTTTCTCGTAGTACCTAACAGTGTCCCGACAACTTGATACGTAAGCTAGTGTCTATTTCAACAAGGTGGTCTCCTACATTAGGTTACGGAGCCAAAGGATCACAACCAAATGTTTTCTCTCTTTCAAATCCTTGTATGATCCTTCAGATGTTCTATCAAGGAAATCTATAATTGGGATGATTTGACCAGAACATATATGTGATGTCGTCTTCGATGTTTAATCCTCTTAGTTGCTCACTAATTGCTTGTAAGTTTGTTGTTGCTCGAAAGACCTGTATCCTAAGGTCTTGATCTATATCAGCTAAAGTCATGGGTAAATTTGGTTGAGGTACTATAGGTTCAAATATATATTCTCTAGGCTCTCTAGGTCCTGTGATTGTCATACAAAGATGATTCAACCTCTAACTAACATTAAATAAATTGATTACAAAAGAGGTATTTACACTATGCAAGCATCCTGCTATTTTTGTATTTTTCAATGACGTATTTCAATGAAATTGAAGAGCAGCTACTCTAGTATATTTATAAAATGGACAACTAATCTAAAACAAAATCAAAACAAAAAAATTATCCCTGGTATGGCTATTTTCCTGTGTAATTATGATTTTATCCTAAATATCTAAGCAAATAAACATATTAATTTGAATGGCTCTTGATCCTACCTCAGAAGTGAGGAATGAATCACATTTTCTCATAAACTATCAATCCCCATAGCTTCCCTAAAGCGATACCGAGAACAAGCTTTTGACTGAAATGAAATAATTCACTACAACTCGTTTAATATGTTATAACTAGAACTTTGATAACTCAAACTTGGCATTTATAGAAACAAGCTGGTAAATCTAGTTGTGTGTGATTTCACCCCCTTATTGTGATCTCCTCATTCCTTCGTGTCCTTGTGAATCCAGAAAGTGTGTATATGATAGTATCAACAAAAGATAGAAATCGAACAATGGCAGCTTTGGATATAGACCGAATATAATGTGAGTAGGAGAGGGATAGCGCAAGTGAACAGAGCTTGACTATGTAATTCCTAGTGGGATTTATTGTGGGAATACAACACAAGTGTACCAAGAGTTTCAGAAATTATCCTTGTGACAAAACAAAACCTGCAACTTTAATGGATTCTAGTCTAGAAATGAAGCTATTCTATGTTTTAAACGATTGTATGCAACAACAATGAAACAAGACTTGAAACAAGAAGATAATATAGTCTCCAAACTACAAACAATGGAAGCAAAACCTGAAACTAACAAAATTCTAAGCAAGAAATTGAAAAACTGAACAAGAGAATTGAGAGGATGAGGGGCCATTTGTTTGAAAACAAACCAACTATTTATAGAATTCCCATTCACCAAAGGGTAACTTGGAATGGAACTCTTTTACCATTAAACAATGGAGAAACACTATTACAGGAACCAAAAACATAAATACAAGAAGGAAGTTGAGAAAAGATGGTAAATGTTGAAAATTCATGCAATTCATGATTAAAGGAATGTGTTGGAGAACGCGTGAAGGACCACTACCCTAGAAGGGAAGCGGTTTCATTATCAAGGTCAATAAGCCAATAAAAGGGGGCAAGGGATAAATGAAAGCACAAGAAACTTGGATAAAGCATTTGGGATGCTAACATATACTTCACGAGCTTCTCTGGATCCTAAAAACCTTGCGAGGTGACCTGTATCATCATTAGGGCATGTGTAACATCGTTCATGGTGGTGCGGTACCCTACAATTTAGAATACGTATATATTGCCGCCTTGGAGAAGTGTTTTAGCCATGAAGAGGCGTAAATGGTGGGTCCGAGTATGGCGGTCCCAAAATAGGAAGCTAGAAATTATACCTAACACACCCGTGTGTCGAAGTGACGCCATCCAAATTCCCGCTACCTGTAAAATGAAAAGAGGACTCAAGTGCAGATAGATAAAATAAGTCAAGAAAATAAATAATAAATTAATATTAAATGAGGACTTACCACTTGCATGGGGATAAGAACTTACCTCCGCTCGACACTCCAAACCTACGAAAGGGGATTCAAAATGATTTAAAACACTATATATATATAATAGGTTCATTTTCCTATTAATTTGTGCATGTTGATTTGATAGTTTTTGAGCTCTGGGACCCAAAGCGATGGTTTTCAATGAGAGTATAGTCAAAACATTCGTGGTGAGATAGCGATCATGCCTCCTAGAGTGGAACGTCGACCCATGAGATCTCGAAAGTTAGTTCTTCTCGATTTACCATTTTTACACCGAAAATGTTAAAATGTCAAAATATTTGTCTTGGGGGAGTCATTTTATAAATGCTAGTGTTAATAGGATCACTTAGGGGGCGCCTAATGGGTAGGCTTTTGTTTTAGTTAAAATGGTCAATTTTTGCATTTTTGAGCATTTTTAGGGCACATGACCCATTTGAACTCATGGGACAAGACCGCTGCCCTGAGTAGGGAAGTGGTTATGGGATCGCCACCTTAGGAGGCGGTGGTTATGGAACCGCCGCCTGCGCAGGCGGTGGTCCTTCTGAGAGTGTCAAAAAACACTTTACTTAACTTGTTTTTGCATTTTTAGCATTCTTGCATGTTCTTAATAGTTTTTCCAATGCAATTTTGATACTAACTTACTCCTTTTTGCGTGTTTTTGGGTGTATGTAGAAGAAGGAGGAGTACATTAGATGGATCCGGGAGAGGGAGTGTGATTGGCTCTCGGCGGTGTTGGAGGAACTCTCCTGTGTAGAGCGGGATACTCTGCAGAGGGCTGGTATATGGAGGATTACACTTTGGTTCCTCATGTTGCACCTGCTAGTCACATATTGTGTGACTTGTTCTCATATTGGGATGTGGATCGGAACACCTTCTAATTGCCAGGAGTTAGGGGTGAGTGGTCTATCACCCTGGAGGATGTTTACCGTATACTGGGGGTTCTGATCCTTGGGTGGCTACTGTCTCTTAAGACAGTTGTATCTAGATCACAGGTGGTTCAGTGGGCCACCTACATGGGAGATGCGGTTATATTGATGGGGTTGAAGAAGGGCATGAGGATCCACTCTATTATTGAGTCAGACATTCCCTTGCTCTGTAAGGCCATCATGGGCATCCTTGCATCTAGAATGATTGGGGATAAGGGAGGGGACACCCTCTTATACTCCTGGGCCCCCATTATTGCATAGATTGAGGGCCATGGACGTGTCTATGCCTGGGGAGCAGATATCCTCAAGACTACCTATCATGACTTATACAGGGTAGTCCATTTATAGGGATAGTCACTAAGCCGCATCCAACTCTTCTCATGAGTTGGGTGTATGAGCACATTATCCCATATGGGAGAGGTGTAGAGGTGGAGGATCCTGGGCCGTCGGGCGCGAGGTGCACAGGGATGAAATTTCTCGAACACCCCACTAGCCGGTGGCTTCTATGACTACTTTGTAGACATGGAGGCCACTCTTTATCGAGCCATGGCGGGGTATGGGGAGAGGAGACCGTTACTTTGATTTCTGTCGGACCACCAACCAATTGATAGACAGGCGGGGAAGTGGAGATCCACCCCTTTGATAGAGTACTACAAAGGTAGTTCACCTCCCCTATAGTGACATACTTCCTCTGGTGGGGCCCGTATATAGATCTATTCTCGAGGCTCGGGAGGTACTAGAGGTCGGGGTGGACCATTGTTACACTTGGTACTCATATTACGGCTAGGAGTGTGGTACGTGCACGAGGGAGAGTCGGTCTTCCTCGGGCACACTTACTTTGGATTGCCGCCGGTCCCACTCATAGCGAGTGTTGAGCCCATCGATGTGGACTCGAGTCCGAGGAGTTCACTAGGGGAGATATCGAGGAGGAGACGGAGGACATGGAGATTAGTGAGATGGGCGGTGGGGGTGATGATAGCGATCCTACGTGGCATGATACCTAGGAGATCCCCGCAGCCGAGAGGGTAGAGTGGAGCATAGAGAGGGTGACTCGGTTTCGAGAGGAGTTACTCTCTGGGACCCAGTGGAGATGGTGAGTCAGCCGCAGGCCGTCACATTGCCCGAGGGGCACTAATCGATGCGGCATCGGTGGCGGGCGTTGATTCTAGAGATCCTTCTTGGGGCAGCGATCCTAGTGAGTTGTCACTCTTCTACTGACATTTGTTTTTAGTTAGACTTGTCTTAGTTTGTCATTTCTTTTTATTTATTTTATTCTTGATTATATCGTTCATTATTTTCTAACTTGTTTTCTCCTTTGTTTGCAGTGATTGTTGATTAGTGGTGAGACTTGATTCGCCAAGTGTGTACTGATACTCTGCTTCTCCCCTCAGAGAAGACTCATGCTGAACCTTCTATGGACGTGGGGGAGCCCTCGCAGCATAGTAGGCACACCGATGTTTTTTCATCTGTTTGGTATGTGGAAAATATTATGACTTCTCTCCACATGGAGGTCGTTGGATATATGATCATGGCGAGCACTTGATGAGGAGGATCCATTCTTGTAACGAGACGGAATCTCCGGGCATGACTGCGAGCCCTCAGTGCATTCAGAGTTCTCGGCGTAATTGGAGTGCTAGGCACGGTCATGCACCCTCTGAGGGATCCCATAAGGATTGAGAGACCAATTTGTAGCATTTTTTTAGATATCTATACGAGTGCTTTTGTATATTTTTGGCTCATTGAGTGTTTTGACCATGCCTAGTGCATGATAGCATTGTATATGAAACTTGATTTATATATATATGTACCTCTTTGGACCTAGACTCTTGGCATCTTGAATTTTGTGACTCATTTCTAAATATGTACTTAGATATTTTTAGAATGTATGCAATGGATAACAAATGATAGTAGATAGAATATTTTACTCTGTATGTTTTTGTAGTGCTGATATAAGATGATACTAACATATGGTAGTACTGAACTTTTGAACTCTTTGGACAATGTTTGCAATTTATTCTTATGTTGGAAAAATGTGATGAATGCATAGTGATAAAGAGATGAACTTGCCCCAATCCTAAATCCACGCAACTAGTAAGATGCGAGGGCTCAACACCAAGAGTTAGGAAGGGCACAAGTTGTATGAGTTTGACTAAATGGAATGGTGAGAGACATACAAACTAGTAAGAAGAACCAAATTTGGGCCTACACACCCACCTTACTCAAAACTACTACTACGCTTAGAAATCCACTTACCTTTTAGTTTATCTAGACTTAGATTCATAAATGGCAACTCAGTTGACAAAATATGGTTTTGAGGATTTGATCTCTTTGGAATTTGGATGTTTTGATATTTGCTTCCTCTTAATAGAATTTGACTCATGTTTTTAGCTTACCAATATTTGTTCATTTGTGTGACTGGACCCCCACACCGTGCCTCACGCCACTATTAAGAAGCATGGGTTTGTCACCAAAGGCAAGATACAAACGAGTAAGGGCACTTCTTTCCTTTCCCAAACTCACATCACCAGTAAGAGATGTGGGCTTATCACTGAAGGTTGATGGGGCAAAGAAGTTTGTAAAATAAAATATTTTGTTTGCTTGGTGCTTTTGATTTCATTTGATTTTGACATTTATGATCTATGACTTTGGGATATCCTTTCATTCCAAGATATTTTAAGAGGGATAGATGTGACACCAAGATTCTTCCAGAACAGACCGTATGCAAGGATAACTTCACCTAGTAGAAAGAAAGAGCAAAGCCAAGTATGCGGGTCTTGGTATGGTTTCCCTCAATGTTTTTAATAAAATTGATGAGAAGATTTGAAAATAGTTGATGTTTCTTGGAGAGATGTGATATGAATGCTTTTGCCAATATTTCATAAATTTGTAATATATTGTTTCAAGAGTAATAACTGGACTACCATTTTTACGAAATGGACAAAATGAAGTAGCTAAGAGACTAATGCAATATAAGTAGCTATAATGTACTAGTATACACACTCATTGGGAAAGTATAGATCTACCAAATTCGCCTCCATCTAGTGGATTTTCAGCTAACTTGATCTAATGATTTGTCCCTTAACGGATTTCTAGTTCACGAATGTTAACTCAAATTCTCCCATTAAGGTTATGAAACGGCCAGCCTTTTTAGATAAAGATCCTTATGTGAGAAATGTTCATAAATGGTCTATCTTTACAATGACCCTTGTTTCCTGGTTTAACATGTAATGTCTCAAACATTTTATTACAAAAATTATGGCAAGGCATTCTCTGTCTGCCTATGTGTAATGTGTTTCATAATAGAGCAATGTTCGGCTAATGAAATAGATCACGCATTCTTGTTTGTCATCGTCTTCTTGAGCTAGCATGTAGGCCAGCGAGACATGAGTGGCTCATGAGTATAGGATCGAAGGGCAGTCTGGCTTGGGAGGCATTAGCATGGGTGGTGACAAAAAGAAGCGTTTAACTACTTCAAAGGCATTGTTGCATTATTCAGTCCAATCGACGCTTTATAATATTTCTTTAATAGATTGTTGATTGGATGAATGTCAAAACGAGATCTGGGATAAACTGCAGTTACACCGAGTTTCCCAAGAAATGATCGATTCCATACTCATCGATGGTGGGAACATTTCGAGAACAACCCGTATTTTTGCTTTGGATCAACATCAATCCCTCGTGAAGATATAATATATCCCGAAGTTTTCCTCTTGTCACACCAAACACACTTTTAAGGTTTAATGTCACACCATAGTCGATTAATCGTGAGAGGATGATACGAGCACTTCGGATGATCACAGCGTTTCTTAGCTTTGGCTAGCGGTTCATCCACATAGGATTCCACAATTTTATGGATAAAATCATGGAATATATAAGTCATTGCCGCGCTGATACATAGCGCCGACGTTCTTAAGACCAAATGGTATGACAACGTAACAATAAGTTCCCCAAGGAGTTATGAATGTGGTTTTGGCTTGATCTTGTTCTGATATTTCAGTCTGATTATACCCTGAGAACCCATCCATGAGGGACAGCAATTCAAATCCAGTTGTTGCATCAACAATAACGTGAATGGATGGTAATGGGAAGTCATCCTTGGGACAAGCTTTGTTAATATCCCAAAAATATATGCAAATATGTATCTTCCCATTCTTTTTTAGGATAGGGACAATATTAGATACCCATTGTGAATAGTCAACAAGCTTGATGAATCCCACTTAGAGAAGTTTTATTACTTCCTCTTTTACCATGAGAGCCACTTTTGGCTTCATTGGTCTTGACTTCTGTTTAATTGGCTTTGCATCTAGTTTAGTGACAAGATTATGCACCACGACTTGTGGTGCAATGCCCGTCATTTCTTTATAATTAAATGCAAAAGACTTTTGATGTTCTTTAAGGACCTAGGTGTGTATTTTTATCTCCTCCAGAGTTAACGAGGATCCCAACTTCAAAATTCTTGGTTCTTCCTCTGCTCCATGTTTATGTCAATGGTTTCTTCTATAAAAGTGTTACCTTCTTCAAATTTAGGTGGGGCTAGAGGTAGCTCCAAGCTTTCTCCATTTTCTATCTCATAGATATCGAGATCTTTATGTGGAGGAGACTCTACCATGGGATTTCCAAAGTAGGAAGAGGAATGAGGTATTAGGGAAAGATCAACTATACGGTGAGTAATGTGTAGCTCCGCATAGGCGTTCGAGATAATTGAGAGTGAATTTATCATCGTCAAAGTGACCTATGATAGAAACATCATCGTATACTTCTCCATGAGCTAGGAGTGAGTTTGTTGGTATTTTACACACTAATGGCTCGGTATGAAGTGATACCATGAAATTTTTATCCTCCAACTCATTGTTCGGGATGAAATGGGAAGCTAAGGTTTTTATTGAGTCTATGAGAAGGTTCTGCTCTCGCGGGATTGCTGTAATTGATATGAAGTTAAATCCTTGCTTAGATCTAACACCGCTATTTTGTATACTTGTAAATGTTCAGCCCTAGTTTCATATACCTCGGAGACTTGGTTTGCGACTAGTTCCTAGTCTCCTAGCACCGTAATGTCATTAACAACCATTATTTTGGCTAGGATGAGGCCAAGGAGGAGTTCTTCGTGCTCGGCTCCATTGTTTGTACATTCAAAGTTTTATTTGAAGGTGAAAGGTAGGATCTTTCCCTCAGGTGAAGTAAAGATCACCCCCGCCCCAACTCCAAAGCGACATCTAGCTCCATCGAAGTGGAGAGTCCAATATTTTTTTGGAAAAATTGACGTTGGGATATTTTTCGTATCTATTTATTTTTCTTGATTACTTCTACCATAAAAACTTTGTTTGACGGAAGAGATGCGATTCCCAAGGTGTGTCGCATACCCACGGAATCAAATGGTAGGAGAATAGGTAAGTCTTTCTCCAAAAACTTGAATTTTTTTTTGTAGTCCCTAGTGATACTATTTTTATAACATTGGTCTCACTTTTGAGTACTAGAATGTCCTCGGCTGGATTTGTAATTTCCAACTCAGTGGTGGGTATTAGCTTTTCTTTTGGTTGTGAACTAGTTGGTTTGACAAGCTGATTTGTTGGGAGTTCAAACTCGGAGTGAACACCTAGTATTTTCTTCAAATCAGCTAGGTGTATATCGAAGGGTTTTGGGTCACCTTGTGCCATGAATATTTTCCCTAAGTGTAGAAATCTTATTTCTTGGAATAATGTGGAAGGGATTGCCTTCATGCGGTGTATCCATGGTCAACCAAGGATCATATTATAATTGGTTTCCCGATCTGTAATATAAAACTCGGTGAGGACTGTCATGGGTTGTAAAGTATGACAAAAACTATGGTTCCAATTGAAGTGGCTTTGAGGCTATCATAACCTCTTAGCGTATTTCGCGTTGTGGAACAGATTCGTCTCTCCATATCCTAGATTTTGAAGGAAAGTGAAGGGGACTATGTTGATTGCTACCCAATTATCGACCATTACACGTTTAACATAATTATTATAACCCAAACTTGTAAATGTAGAGCTAGGTCACCTCTTCATGTAACTTCAACCTCTGTTGGCATTTTGCTTATATCGAATATAAATTCAGTATCCCTATCTGGCTGCCCCAGGAGGATAAATGTCAAAATCCACATGGTTTACTTGCATTTTGGAGGAGGAGTGATGTTGATTAAATGGCCAAGGCCTAACACTTCTAAGAGGGCAGCCCTATGGGTGGGAGAGTTTTTAACAAATCCAAGAAGGAGATGTGCGAGAAGGTTTTGGTTAAATCATTAATTAGATCATAGGTGCCTATAGGTTTTAGCAATGTTTGTTGAGTGTTGTCTGGCTCTAATGAATAACTTGGAGTTGGTTGAGAAGAATAATCCTGTGTTCTTGTTATGGTTTCTATGGGTAGCTCGGTATCTAACTCCACTAAACCAACTATCTTAGTTTGAGGTTGAGTTCCTAATTGGGGTGCGACTAGTGGATTTAATGAAGTTGAAGCTTCATGATCATTGTTTCCTGTCATGACACCCTTATTTGTTCCATTAGGATCTAACTTGTTGTTAGAATGGTTTGGGAGTGGGTCATTGAAGATCTTGAGGGATGCATTTTGAGGGGAAACTACCCCTGCATAAGTGTTTGGCGTGGGTACTACAAAATTTGCTAAAAACATATCTATAAAGAGTTGTTTTTATCTTCTGGCAAACGCTGCATGAATTTATTGTATTCATGACAAGTCCTAGTATCGTGGCCTTGAATCTTGTGGAAGCCACAATATAGATTGGGATTGTAATTTTGAGGTTGTTGATTAAAAACCTATTGTGGCCCGAAATTATGATAAGGTTGCTAGTTGTTAGAGTTAAAATTTTGAGGCTATTGCCTTTGGTTTTGACTCTGATATCCAGTTGGGTTTTGATTTGGACTTTGTGTTTGGACTTGTCATCATTGTTGTTATTGCCATGGTGGATGATTAAAATCCACCGTGTTGATTGTTAGGGGTAAATTTTTTATTTCATTTATTATTAACAGGCAGTGAAACATTTACAAAATTTACCCTTTTAGCTTGGTCAGTTAGTCCATCTGTTGTAACCCTGTAGTTCTTGTTAAGGATCGTAGGATCTTGATTAGTGTTCCCATCATTAGGATAGGCCATGGTGTTTTGATTGGGAATGGTTAATTTCCCGTTTGTCCCATATGTCTTATGACCACTATCAATTGATGCTTGGTCGATTCAAAGAGCACTTTCGAGTACTTCATCGTAAGTTCTTGTTAGTGCAAAATCACAAAGCACCCCGGATGTTGATCAGATTTCTAGCTTGATCATACTAGCATCCAAAGGAGATTGCACAACATGGAATCTTTTCTCCAAGTGTGGGACTTGCAAGAATGAGAAAGGAATCTCCGAGAGAAGGCTGGTTCCTGCTCCTAAACTACCTACCACAAGCTATTCTAGTGCAGGCAAGCTAACCTAATCCTAATCTAACCACCAAGGAGACAGGGAGAGAGAGAGAAGAGAAAAAGAACAAAAAATCCTACACTAAAACAGTGATACACTAGAGAAGGAGAATGTTGAACATCTATCAAAACTGCCATGGAACAAGGAGAGGTGAGCAATGGGAAGGACAGATAGATGCATCACGACCCAAGGATAGATTTCACACGTAAAACGTCTCAAAACTCCATGAACATGGCTCCAGGACTTGTAATGAACATTAGAACATGCACAAATACCTGAAAAAGATGAGAGGCAAGAAGAGAACAAGCAAAATAATGAGCAAGAATGGACGGATGCATCACAAAAACATTTTTGTTGCTCAGAAGTTTACACAGAACATAATTTCAATACTAAAAGGAAAAAATTCCATTACAGAGTAGGGAGGAGGTTCAAACTCCATTTTCAACCACGGAGAAGAAAAGAAGGGAGTGCAGAGCTAAAAGATGAACAACCTCTTTAGAAAGAAGCCCCTCCTTACAATTTATAACAAGAATGAGAGAGGGAAGAGAGAGGAAATCCAAATCTACCCCAACCACTTCCAGGCTACATTTAATTCATCTCATTATAGTGGCACGTGAGAACCCTAGCAAAATCGGTGAACTGTCAGCATAAACGGTGAAGCTGTCTCCTGCGTTAAAGGTGGTTGTTGAAACGTCACTTCTAGCTATTATCACGTGCGAGTGGAATTTCCTGATTTTCTCTCTCAAACTGAACCAAAATGCAAGATGACCTCAAAATCGTGTAGAAAATTTCACTAGCTTTCCATTGATATAAGGAACGTTAAAATCAAAGCTCGGATCGAAAGTTATGGCCATCTGAAGATTTAGGGTAGAAAGCAGGCTAAAACGGATCGACGGGAAAATATTTGAATTTCTCCCACGCTCGCCACTTGGATGACACGTATCGGGATCTGATTGGGCACATGCAATTCTCTCTCCTTCCCTTTCCACAAGTTTTCCTTGAAAATTTTGACTTTTCTTACACTTTGGAAAAATTTCATTTTCCCCGCGCCCGCCACTTGGGACATGTGGCACGATTTCATTGGACGCGGGCCCTTCCTCACCATTTCCCTTTATTTTTGCCTTTGGAAAAAATTTCAAAATTTTCCCGCCGGGCCGATGAGGTGAAGACACGTGGCGAGATTTGATTCGTTGGCGGCTCTTTCGGCTTTTCGCGTCCAACGCGTCCCTCGCGTACCTTTGGCCCCAGCTACTGTCCCGGAAAAAAAAACTCCTCCTTCGGCCGATTTGGGATTCCTTATCCCTCTTTGCGGTGAAGACACGTGGCGAGATTCCATTCGCTGGTGGCTCTTTCGGCTTTTCGCGTCCTCCATGTACTTTTGGCCCGGATGTCCCAAACTGTCTGGGACAAATATCTCCGAACCACCCGAAATGGACTCGGTGACTTGTTTGCTCTCGGCCGCGCCTTTTCTTGTCCTTCGCATCCTCCGCATACTCACGACCCAAATTTTCCAGCCTTATTCTTCCGCGTCGGTCGATTTGGGCCCTTCACGTGCTGCGTGTACTTTCGGCCCGGATGTCCCAGGATCGCTTTGCACAACAGTTAGTCAATTTTTACCTTCGGCCGGTTCACCCTTTCACGTCCCCACGCGTACTCACGGCCCGGATGTCCTTTTTTGCACGGACTGCAGTGGTTTTGGCCCATTCGGCCCCGACGTCCCAATGTCCCAAGTCTTTGCCTTAGCTTAGCGATTTTCTCTCGTATTTCGGCCTCAAGCCTGGCTCTTTGCAACATTTTCACATACTTTAGAACGTTGGGTTTTATTCTTGGACAAGAGGGTTAGAAAAGAAACTCGGGGACCCCAAAACATGATTTCAGGCCTTGAATTATTCTACTTGCTCGGGACTGAATAATCTGATGCATGTTATCAAAATTACCTTGGGGGGGGAATTTTGGATAACAGTTTTGGCGACTTAGTAGGGTTATCTGCTGCCTTAGATAAAGAAGCTGCCACTTCTGAAGCATCCATTGGGCATGGAGTAACTGCAGCTGCAAGTGATCTAAACTTTGAAAACCTCCTCTCTCGAGCCACTTGGAAACCCACCGAAATAGAGTTGACCTCACCAAATGCCACTGAAATGGACTGTGCAAGAGCAAAACCAGCACCACAAAAACAATGTACAGAACTGAAAAATCATACATGCTCCAAATGGAACATGCAGAGTGTGCACAAGAACTTCTTCTGCTGAAAACAAACCTACCTACTCTATTCTAACTAGAAGAAAAAGTGGGCTAAACAAACCTGTGAATCGGTTGTGCAAAATAGCTTTCCTTTCTCAAAAGTGGCAGCCATGCAATCTGATTTGGCATTGAACATGGCTGATTGGATGGATGGAAAATCAACAAGAAGCTGGTCTTCTACCCAAATCATCAAGGTATCAGCTGAAGGTAAATTCAATACCTCTTTTAGTTGCTCTGCATTTGGATTGAAGAGGTATGACAATGATCCTTGGTACTTTGTAGCTCACCCTCATGCTCGAAGCAAGCATGACTATTTGTTGTGGCTTCTCCTTTGGCTCCAATGAAGCCAAATACCTAATTGGGCAAGGTCTAATCCATTTGATATGCCCATAGCTCTTATTTTCAACCCCAAAATGGAGTCTTCTTGTAGACCCTCTTGAATGGATGGTGTGGAAGCAATGGTAGAATCCTTCTTCCCTTTCTCTTCCTCCATGAAGAGCATGAAAGATTTAAATCTTCCAATCTTAATTCCAAAGAGCTATTATAAGATGCGGCTCTTGCAAATGAATGTTCTCCTTCATGACAGCATACTCTTGTGTTTGGAATGTGGATGATGAAAGAGAGAATGGTGGAAACTCAACCAGCTCTTCTCCATCAAAACAGTCCTCCAAATCTAACAGATAAACTACCTCATTGTTGTCCTGCTGCAAATGCTCAACTTCCTCCATGGTGTCCTCTTGATCTGCAACTTGATCACCATGGTTTCTTTCATCCTCCAACATTGAGTTTGAGAGATCAAACTCTTCTTCAGTACTAGAACTTGAGAGAGATGAAGTAGAAAGAAGAACTGAAGGTTCTCCTATAGCCTACTTTGTGCTCAAAGCCCTTGGATCTGCAATTTTCTCCTCCACAACTAGAATGTGCTCCTCTTCTTTTGGATCTGGAGCAGCTTCTCCTTTCTATACTAATTGAAGAAAATCTTGTTCTTGATATAACTCTTCCTCTAGCATGATTTTTTTAAGTCAAACTCTTCAATCTGCTGCTCTAGAGGACAAGTTGGGACTGCAAGATCTTCTTCTGAGCTTTCTTCCTTTATGGCTGATTGTGCAACTTGAATTGAATCAGCATTCCCTTCAAATAGAGTGCCAACATGGACACTACTTTCTGAGCAAACTGACTGCTGATCTACTTCTTCTTTTTGCTCTTCTTCTGCTGCCACAAAATCAGTCTTAACCACCATTTGTTCAACCTTAGCCTCTTCTGTAGGTTTAACCATCAAGGGGATCTTTGTCATCCCAAATTTGGCAGCCCAAACCCTCAAGTTGTCTATCATTTCTTTTCTATTGGGCTCCTCTTCTTGCTGTCCTTCATGGCTGATTTTTGCAATTTCTTCTTCCCCACATGGAATTGGGAATGCAAGAGGAGGGATGGGTTGTAACTCAATTGATTTGGCAATTTTTTGTGGTGGTAGAGGAGGTGAAACCTCTTGTTTCTTTGGGGGAGAGCATATTTATTTTAGCTCTTGTGGAGGGGATGACTGTTTGGAAGGAAAAAGGAAAGAAGAATTGAGGTGTGGTGGAAGACTGAGAGGTGGAGACATGGGATCAACATTTGGGACAGCAGATGGAGAGTTTAAAACTTGACACTGCTGAGATAAAACAGATTGGGAAAGAGGAAAAAGAAAGGCATGAGATGGCGTGCTTACCCGTTGACAAGGTTGCTGAATACTCCTCTCATACACCTCTATTTCTTCAATCCACTTTGCAAGCAATGGCAGCGTTGCAATCATGAAGTCAAGCTTCTCTTGAGGGCTGTAATGCCTTGGAAAAGGTCCCACCCATGGACAGGGTGCTCCACAACCGATTCCAAATGCTTTCATTTGTGCTTGAGCCCTGGACTGCACCATCTTTACCTCCATCTTTTGGATTTTCTCCAACAGACCAGCATCTTGCATCTGATGGTCTTCATTATATGCATACTCTTGCTCTTGGAAAGCTCCATAGCCAAACTGATTTTGGCATTGCTGCTCATATGGGTATGTATGCTGATTTTGAATTTGTTCAAAATGCTGATTTGGAGGATTTAAAAAACATGTTGGAGGTGGGAAACATTGTTGCTTGTTGTAAATGTGAGTTCCATGATGGAAATGAAGTCATGATTGCACAACTTCATGGAATGGAAAATAATGAAAGGGATGGAAAGAAAGATGGATGGGAATGGATGAAAAATAGGTCTGCAACTTCGAAATGGGTTGCTTGATCAGATGGAGTCGCCAGATGTGTTTGCAAGTGCCTCCAAAGGCTGAAATCTTCACAGGAACACACCAACCTACAAAAGATGAAGTGGAAGACCTCTAAGGTCCCACCCGGCGTGCCAAAACTGTTAGTGTAAAATCACAGCACCCCTGGATGTTGATCAGATTTCTAGTTTGATCATACTAGCATCCAGTGTGATTGCACAACATGGAATCCTTTCTCCAAGTGTGGGACTTGCAAAAATGAGAAAGGAATCTCTAGAGAAGGCTGGTTCCTACTCCTAAACTACCTGCCACAAGCTATTCTAGTGCAGGCAAGCTAATCTAATCCTAATCTAACCACCAAGGAGATAGGGAGAGAGAGAGAAGAGAAAAAGAACAAAAAGCCTACACTAAAACGGTGATACACCAGAGAAGGAGAATGTTGAACATCTATCAAAACTGCCATGGAACAAGGAGAGGTGAGCAATGGGAAGGACAGACAGATGCATCATGACCCAAGGATAGATTTCACATAGAAAACGTCCCAAAACTCCATGAACATGGCTCCGGACACTGTAATGAACATTAGAACATGCACAAATACCCATCGTAAAAGATGAGAGGCAAGAAGATAACAAGCAAAAGAACGAGTAGGGATGGATAGATGCATCACAAAACATGTTTTTTGTTACTCCAGAAGTTTGCACAAAACATCATTTCAATAGTAAAAGGAAAAAATGCCATTACAGAGTAGGGGAGGAGGTTCGAACTCCATTTTCAACCCTGGAGAAGAAAAGAAGGGAGGGTAGAGCTAAAAAGATGAAAAACCTCTTTAGAAAGAAGCCCCTCCTTACAATTTATAGGAAGAATGAGAGAGGGAAGAGTGAGGAAATACAAATCTACCCCAACCACTTCCAGGCTGCATTTAATTCATCTCATTACAGCGGCACGTGAGAACCCTAGCAAAAGCGGTGAACTGCCTAGCAGCGGCGGTGAACTGTCTCTCTCTGCGTTAAAGGTTGGTTGTTGAAAACGTCACTTCTTGCTATTATCACGCGCCAAAGGAATTTCCTGATTTTCTCTCTCCAAACTGAACCAAAATTCAAGACTGACACCGGAATCATGTAGAGAATTTCACTAGCTTTCCATTGATATAAAGAACGTGAAAATACAAGCTCTGGATCAAAAGTTATGGCCATCTGAAGATTTAGGGCAGAAACAAGGCTAAAACGGATCGACGGAAAATATTTGAATTTCTCCCGTGCTCGCCACTGGATGACACGTGTCGGGATCTGATTGGCTGCGCAATTCTCTCTCCTTGCCTTTAGTGGGTTTTCCTTGAAAATTTTGACTTTTCTTACACTTTGGAAAAAAATTCATTTTCCCCACGCGCCCCGCTACTTGGGACACGTGGCACGATTTCATTGGACGCGGGCCTTTCCTAACCATTTCCCTTTTGTTTTTTTCTTTGGAAAAAATTTCAAAATTTTCCCGCCGGGCTGATGAGGTGAAGACACGTGGTGAGATTTGATTCGTTGGTGGCTCTTTCGGCTTTTCGCGTCCCATGCGTCCCTCGCGTACCTTTGGCCCAGCTATCCCGGACAAAAATCTCCTCCTTCGGCCGATTTGGGCTTCCTTGTCCCTCTTTGCGGTGAAGACATGTGGAAAGATTCCATTTGCTGGCGGCTCTTTCAGATTTTTGCATCCTCCACGTACTTTTGGCCCGGATGTCCCAAACTGTCTGGGACAAATATCTCCAAACCGCCCGAAATGGACTGACTTGTTTGCTCTCGGCCGTGAGCCTTTTCTTGTCCTTCGTGTCCTCCGTGTACTCACGGCCCAGATGTCCCAACCTTATTCTTCCGCTCGGCCAATTGGTGCCCTTGGCGTGCTTCAGCGTACTTTCAGCCCGTATGTCCCGGACTGCTCGCACAATGCTTAGTCAATTTTTACCTTGGCCTCTGTTTCGCCTTCGCGTCCCACGCGTACTCATGGCCCGGATGTCCTTTTGCTGCATGGACCGTCTAGCGGTTTTTCAGCCGATTCGGCCCCCCGACGTCCCAACTGTCCCAAGTGTTGCCTTAGCTGATTTTCTCTATATTTCGGCCTCAAGCCTGGCTCTTTGCAACTTTTTCACATACTTTTAAAACGTTGGGTTTTCTTCTTGGACAGGAGGGTTAGAAAGAAACCGAGGGACCCCGAAACATGATTTCAGGCCTTGAATCATTCTCCTTGCTCGGGACTAAATAATCGATGCATGTTATCAAAATTACAGGGGGAATTTTGGATACGCTTCTTAGTGGGAACTTCTGGACTTCTTCCTTTATCTCTCTATTGAGTGAATTAAGGAATAAATCGCATAGTTCCATTTGATCCATATTTGGAGCACTCGCTAATGAGTAGAGAACTATATGCCATCTTTGGATAAAATGAGCAGCGGATTCATTATGTTCTTGTTTGATATGTAAGAACTCCCTGATTCCCATTCTTAACAATTTGTTCATGTCAAAAGCTTTGATGAATTCTGACACAAGTTGTTTAAATGAGTGTATTGAGGCTTCAGGTATTCTGTAATACCAATCAAGGGCAATACCTTCTAAGGTTTTAGGGAATATTTTAGCAACAACCCTGTCCCAAGGGAGTAACTCCCGTATGGTTGTGGCATAGGCCTTAATGTGTGCGTTTGGGTCTCCTTCCCCTTTGTATTTGGAAAAATTGGGAAGAGGTATTGGAAGCATAACACTTCATATGGTGAAGTCTAGAGGTTCGTTCAAATATTCTGAGTAAGACCCTACTACGTATGCCTCAACCATCAATGGGGCTTGCTGAGGGGGTTGATGGGGAGTGGGTTGTTGATATGGCATAGTATATGCGTTCGTAGGGACATAAGGGAATCCCTATGGTTGAATGAAAATCCCGGGAGAAGAGAACATGTCTCCTTGTGGTGACTTTGAATAAATGTTTAAGTAAGGATGAGCATTGTTCTTGTATGGGTTGTTTGGTGCCTAATGCGGTGTCATTTTTTCAACTAGAACGACGTTTGAAAATGTGGTCCTAGATGGTGTTTGTTGTGGGTAACTATAAGTATTTTGAGGAGGCATGCCTAACGTTCATGTTCCTGTAAGGAAGTCAACTTGACTAGGGTGATGCAGACGGTTGGGGATTCCCGCTTGCCCAAAATATGATTTTTGGTTTGCTTGAGAAAGTTCTAGCCTTCTACCCTTCTCAGCCTAAGGCTGAAATGACCTCCATCGGTGAAGACGTAGTGCTTTGAATTAAGGGTGTTTGTTGTATAGGTTGAGGTTGTAAAGCGGTGTAATACACTACTATGAATTGATCGTTAACTCCGCCAAGCTTCACCAGGGTTTTCTCCTGGAATAGGGTATCATACTATATTTGTAATTTCCTATAGGTGGATACATACTTTGAAGCGTTGTTTGCTTTTAGTGAGCGTGCTAAGTATTCCTCATCTAAAAAGGGAGTGGGTTTGACTATCTACTGATCGGTGGTCTGAACAAGTCCCGAGGAGATGAAGTAGAGTCCCCAATAAATGTCATATTATTAGAGCCTAATGGCTCTAGTTGTTGTGTTTATGCAAACTGATCAAATTCCTCGATTCAAAACGAAGAACTAGAGCTAGTTCTGTGAGGGGGAGTTTGAGATGACAAGTAATTACTTGAATAGTTATCCGCCCATGCAGAAAGTGAGGGTGATGGTTGCCTATTTGTTTGGCTATAGTTTACTTCGAGACCTGAGAGAGGTCTACCATATGCATCATATCCCGACATATTCGGGGTATATGAATACCCGTAGAATAATGGGAAAGAGTGAAGGTGGATAAGAGAAATAATAAAAGGAAGAACTATTTGTTTCACATCGGGTTCACCAATTTTGTTGGTGAAGTTGATGTGAAGGCTAAAAGGGTGGAAAAGATGAAAAGTATATTAATTGGAAGAACACGTAGAAATCTGATAATGAATCAGAAGGTTGCATGTTTGTTTCACATTGGGTTCACCAATTTTGTACGATGGAAAAGTAACATGCAAGCATGGGAATCTACAAGTACATCTTCCTCGTACCCGACCTCTCGAGGTCATGTCGAGACAGCCGGTGAATGTTGAATGTGGATAGATATGTATAAGCTAATCGGGTAATCTTAAATCCTCAATACGCAATAATGGAATCTGTGAATCTAAGGCAAAGAAGGCCCTCCTAACTTGGATTGGTGTGATGGCTTGTTTAGATATAATGGCTGCTCAAAGGCTCCAATCGATGTCGAGCTCTGCCAAGATCTTGTTTCTTGGTTGTTGGATACGTGGGAAGTGACCTATGGGAGATTTGTATATATCTCTAGACAAGGTCATGAAAGTAGTGGTAGGTGGTTTAATGGATGCATAGTGAACTATGAACGGTTTTCTGGTCTAGCCCATAAAATATTAGATTGGTTAGCTTCTATGTTTAATATGGAGAACTGTACTATAATATCTGGATGGAGTGGAAAGGATATAAATACCAACGTTCACAATCTGATGTCAATACTTAACCGATTTGTAGGCCCGTTGGGTTGTGGGACTTGGGGATCACAACCGTGAGTGCATGGTTGTTATGGACCTATTATGGTCATGTGAAGAATCAATCTCTTCTTCCAACTATCAAGTAATCGTATGCTTTTTTAGCCTCTACGTTTAGAACTAGAAGTTGTATGACTTTCTCGGAGTACCTAACAGTGCTTTCTGACAACTTGGGTACATAAGCTAGTGTCTACTTCAATGAGGAGGTCTCTGTGTTAGGTCATGGAACCAAAGGATCACAACCAAATATTTTCTCTCTTTGAAACCTTATGTACAGTCATTCATATGTTCTATCAAGTCAATCTATAATTGGGATGATTTTACCGAATGTATATGCCTTGTCATCTTCAATGTTTAATCCTCTCAATTTCTCACTAATTGCTTGTAAGTTTATTTTAGCTCGAAAGACCCGTATCCTATGGTCTTGATCAATATCAGCTAAAGTCGTGGGTAAATTTGGTTGAGTTACTATAGGTTCAAATATATATTCTCTAGGCTCTCTAGGTCCTGTGATTGTCATACAAAGATGATTCAACCTCTAACTAACATTAAATAAATTGATTACAAAAGAGGTATTTACACTATGCAAGCATCCTGTTATTTTTTTATTTTTCAATGACATATTTCAATGAAATTGAAGAGTAGCTACTCTAGTATATTTATAAAATGGACAACTAATTTAAAACAAAATGAAAACAAAAAAAGTAGCCTGGTATGGCTATTTTCCTATGCAATTATGATTGTATCCTAAATATCTAAGAGACTAAACATATTAATTTGAAAGGCTCCCGATCCTACCTCGAAGTGAGGAATCAATCACAGTTTCTTAGAAACTATCAATCCCCGACTTCCTGGCAATACCAAGAACAAGATTTTGACTGAAATGAAATAATTCACTACTCTATTTAATATGTTATAACTAGAACTTTGATAGCTCAAACCTAGTGTTTACAGTAATGGTAAATCTAGTTATGTGTGATTTCATCCCCTCAGTGTGATCTCCTCATTCCTTTGTGTCCTTGTGAATCCAGAAAGTGTGTATATGATAGTATCAACAAAAGATAGCAATCGAACAATGGCAGCTTTGGATATAGACCGAATATAATGTGAGTAGGAGAGGGATAATGCAAGTGAACAGAGCTTGACTATGTAATTCCTAGCGGGATTTATTGTTGAAATACAACACAATTGTACTGAGAGTTTCAGAAATTATCCTTGTGACAAAACAAAACCTACAACTTTAATGGATTCTAGTCTAGAAATGAAGCTATTATATGTTTTAAACTGATTGTATGTAGCAACAATTAAACAAGACTTGAAACAAGAAGATGATATGACCACCAAACTGCCAACATCCGAGCAAAAATTGAAACTAACAAAATTCTAAGCAAGAAATTGAAGAACTAAGCAAGAGAATTGAGAGGATGAGGGGCCATTTGTTTCAAAACAAACCAACTATTTATAGAATTCCCATTCACCAAAGGGTAACTTAAAATGGAACTCTTTTACCATTAAACAATGGAGAAATACTATTACAGGAGACCAAAAACATAAATACAAGCTAAGGCGGTTGACAAAAGCTAGTAAATGTTGAAAATTCACTCAAGTCACGATCAAAGGAGTGTCCTAGAGAACGTGTGAAGGACCGCCGCCCTGAGTAGGGTGGCGGTTACAGGACCACCTCCCTAGCGGGGTGGCGGTTTCCTTACTAAAGGTGAAAAAGCCAAGAAAATGGGGACAAGGTATAAAAAAAAGCACAAGGAACTTGGATAAAGCATTTGGGATGCTAACATATACTTCACAAGCTTCTCTGGATCCCGAACACCTTGCGAGGTGACCTATATCATCATTGGGGCATGTGTAACATCGTTCCGGTGGTACAGTACCTACAATTTTGGGTATGTAGATTAACCTTTCCTTCCCCGTGAAGAATGCACACTTCTTGCACTTCTTGATCCATGAGTAGTAATCCTTAAGCACCGCAGCCAATAATAACCAGCCCTCATAATTTTGAGTGTCATGTTACCCATGGAGAAAAGTGTCCTCTTTCTTCTCCATCGTGGAACTCATGTAGCACCTTCTAAATTAAGACTATCCTAATGCACCTTAATAGGACGCCATTCATGTCCCTTTTGAACAAAACACCGTCAATAAGCGCATACAAGATGGATTGTAATCTAAAGTACATTCTCTTTGTTCTACTCATTTCTGGAGGACATGAACCTGTTTGGAGATAATGCACAAAATTTTGAGTCCAACATGGAATGGGTTCATCGTTAGCTGAATACTCGGCTTGTTCGGGTTAATAGGACAACCTCTTCTTCATTCGTTGACTTAGTTTGTTGCTTAGAAGTGAGCTGCTCACACAGAACTTTGCCACAAGCCAACTTGGTAACTTTGATTTCAATATCATACTCCATTACACAAGTGATCCAACCTACTCTCTTCTCATTCAATTCCTTTTTAGGAGAAAGTCCATGACACCAGCATGAGACACTAACAGTTGAATTTCTTGTTGTTCTAGACCAAGTGTCCGAACTTTTTTAAACTCCTAATAAAGAACAAGGACATGCTTTTCAAGGAAAGAATACTTTACTTCGTAATCTTCAAAGTATCACAAAAAATACATATACCTCCACAAAATCACAAGACAAATCCAGATACTTCCCAAAGCATCAATCACACCCACACAAATCTTTTAGGCCTCTCGCCAAGTGTCTTATGCCTCCCTCAAGTCTCTTATGCCTCCATCAAGCAAATAAAATAAAGAAAATTTTTCCTTTTCACTCCCCAAAATAGGTTGGTCACCCTATGGCCCTAGGTGAATAGAGTCCATGTACCTCTAACCCAAGTGACATAATAACTAATGGTTATACAACCTGCTAGTTATCTATAACTCCTTGCGGCTTACCCCTATACAATGAAGTGAGTCCATAGGTTCCACCACTCCATGGTGAATCCCATGACCCTATTCCAACACATTACAACATCATAACCAAAAAAAAATCCATTTCAAATGCAAAGTGACAACAATCCTAAGCCTTGGGCTAGAAATAAAAATTTTAAACTTAAAAAGGAAAATTTGAATCTAAGCAAAAAAATGGCCGAATAGCCATAATTAGTGCAAAAATCTATAGGTTAGTGCAACAACCAAATAAATGCCCAAAATATAAGAACATTTCAATCAATAAAATTAAAGGTTCTACTACGAAAAGGGAAATTGTTCAATATACGAATAAAATACGTGTAGAGAATTAATACATCACATTAACTATGTGGTCTTTTATGGCCACCAAAGTGGTACTCAATGAGTTACTGGTAGTCAAACATTGAGCATCATCTCATAAAATAACATATCAAATAATACAACTATCATCATCTCTGAATCAGCCCGCCCCCACTTTGACAAGGCTTAAAATAGTTAAAATCACATAGGTGGAATCCATACGATAACCATATTGGGAGAGATAAAGGATTACAAGTCACCATCTACTAATCCTAAGGTGTCCACAAAACACAATATGCATGACAATCATTAAGAAAGTTCCATAGATACCAAATGAACAAAATTGGGTTTTCATCCTATGTAAGAATGCACTTCCTATCTCTTACTTGGCTCAAGTGATGAGGTCAATGGTACACATTTTCTCACTCCAAACATACACCTTTTACCGATTTCCCTTAGGTTCGGTTAGTTTAGGGTCCACAACGTAACACATAACTACATCACTAACACAATGGTGATTCACACACATTAACCATAACGTTTTACACATGGTGTATATACAAGGTATAACAAAATTATTACTTTCATGGGTTACAATAAATCATGACATGAACCATCACATATTACACGAATTATACGTATGAGGAACACAATGTCTAATATTACAACATATAGTCAATTGCAATTACAACATGGTGACATACACGATTCATCATAACATGATGATGACATCATGATACAATAAAATTCACTTTACACCAATTTTTCATGTAATACATCAGTAAATATTCATATCATATAATGCCAAAATGCTCCAACAATCTGCAATCCACAATAACATTATTTTCAAACACAACAAGGTGGTACATCACACGTGAACTATTCATAGAATCCACGAAAAGGAGAGTGAATACTCTCATCACAAGCACATCAACATGATAACAAATATGCACTAAGTGACATGCACAACATGTGTGTTCATAATATCACAATTACAACGTTGTTCACATTACAACATATATCACATTACTCTTCCAATATCCACCACCATCATGCAACATCATCACTATTCCAATCTATCCCAAAGGTTCGAGAGCATGAACCTTGATTTGATACCAAATGTAACACCCACATTTTACACACACAAAAATAATAGTAAAAATATATGGATAATTTTAGTTTGACTTACATTGCTTTGCGCACAATGCCAAAAGGCTCCAAGTAAAAAAAACTCAAAAAATGTAGACAACACTTACATAAGTCATTGACTCACATAAACACATGAAAACACCATATACATGTTGATGCCACACTATCCGCAATGAACGAGGTACTAGCAATGACCCAATCTTAAGGAAAATACTTAAGGATTGGAAAACCACAACACATCATTTCCTTAATTTCATATTAGATATGATTAACATTCTAAGAATATTATTTTAGAAGGATAATTTTCTTCTTTTTCCACCTATAGATTCTTAATTTCATTCCACATTTTATTTACTGCTTTGACCTTTTCAAGTTTGCTCTTTATGCCTTACGAAAATCTCCATAATTTACATAAGTATTTGCCATATTTCAAATTTCATACAAAGTTCCTAGTTCTCTCGTTCTTATGTTAATCTTATGCTTCTCAAACGTTCATTCAATGTTTAAATTTTAACATTACTTCATAAGTGAATCTGACATGATGTCAAGAAGGAAATCTTGGGATTTAAGAGAGGTTTAGATTCAAGATGCATTTTTCCCATAAATATTCTTCAATCACGGTATATTTATTTCAATACCATGGTTAATATAGCTCAAAAACTTGTTGAATCCATTCAAAATTTTCACATCAAGAAATTTCATTTAGATTTATATATATCTTTTGTTTTCTCGAAGTTTGATCTCACCAGGGCAATTCATATCATTTTTACACATGAAAATGTCTAATTGAGTTACAAGGACTCCAAGAGTGACATTATTCCTAACTTCAAATCTCATTTTACTCTTACATCACACTATGGTCTCATTATTAGCATTGTTTTATAACATTTGTAAACAAAATAACACATAATTTTCACTAATGGATTCACTACTACAAGGAGTGTAACCTAACACAAGACATCCCATTTCTTTGCTCTTATACACTACAATATTAAACACATGCTGCAACTAAGACATCCACTTGTGTCATTTAAATCCCACCATGAGATCAATCATAGGAATATCACCTACTACCTTTGTTCGGTTTTGGGCCACTCACTAGGGTACAAAGGGAAACTAGGCATAAGGGGTAACGAGACTTTTTTTTGTTTCTACACTTCTCTTAAGTCAACTTAATTAAAAATATAATTGCATTTGCTAAGAGTTATGAACAATTTCCACTTGTAAGTTAACCCCTTAATCAGCCAAGGATTGGTTTAATTCCAATTGTACCTAAGGATCAACGCCCCAACTAAATATGAGTTTAAGGTGAGAGGACAAATTTATGTTAAATAACCTTCAAGAAAGACCAAGGTGTTATGTTGCTAGTAACCAAGGTAACCCATCATTAACAAGAGTGTAAGTCATAGGATATCTATTTCACTAGCTCCATTTGTGTTGGTCCAAGAGGGTTTTGGTCTATGTTTAATGTTGGTTCCCATGAGCGCTACCTTAAGAAAATATCATTCTCCTTACTACACACATGGTTTCCAATCCTGGAAGGGAACCACCTACTCTGGAGAATGTTGGACCATGTCATGCCTATTCATCGGGTTTGTGAGGATGACACTAAGCATACAAGCTATGACGATAAACTCATACTTGTGATCTTATTTATTTAATCTAGAAGGTGTTACAAAGCGTAAGGATTTTAGTTTTTCTAAGGTTTTAGTTTTCTATGCTAAGAGAAATCACACAGAAGAGTAGTTATACATGAATTTTATACTAGGGTTGAGTGCTTCGATTAAATCTCTTTATTAAATTTACAAGGTAAGAATACAAAACACTAATTAATTAAATGTTTATTGAACGTTGAACATTCACTACAAGATATTAACTTCAAATTCATTTACCATATATATATCAAACTTTTTTACCATACGTAACTATGAATTAAATTGAACCTATGATTAAATGCACATTTCCTAAGGCATTCCTAAAACTAGCATCTCATACATACTAGAAAATTTCAAATATAATATTTTATGTTACTTTGCAATTACATTAAACATATATATATTTTCCAATAAAATATATAAAATTAAAATAATAAATAATGAATTTCACCATGCCTTTTTGCCATCTTACTTCCATCCTACAAAACCATGTGAGCATGAAATCAGCGATAAATCATTGGCATGGCATCCACCTAGATCTAGCATAATTAAATTTTTTTAAGTTTCCCATTTACATTCTAAAGGATAGGATTAGAGACACATGTTTATTTCATTTCAGTTAACACTTCATTTCTTAACCCAGGGAAAGAAAGAGATAGGAGGACAGAGAGGAATACTATTTTTCCAAAAGTCAAATTTTACATAACAAGCCACAAGATAGAGTTCCAAACAGTTATTTACAAGTGTCAACAAGTCTCTGCGGTGGTTGGGTGACCCAACGAGGTCTTTCAACTTTAATTTTATGTTTTTGTACTAGATGCAAAAACATTCAATTTATGCTCGGAGTCTAAGAAACCACTTTCAATCGTTGTCTTTTGATGAGAAAACACACCACGGGTAAATTTATATGTGTCCTCACATACACCTAAAATTCACATAAACCGCGTAATTTAGAACTAGTGAATGGTTTACGATTGGTGAGTGGTTTTTTAGAGCCACTTGTAGTAATTGCGCCTATTTGACCTAGTGGAATAGTGTCCTGGAGGCGTAAAAAATTCCTTCACCAAACTATCTAGAAGAATGTTTTTCCCCAAACTGAAGGTTATAGGAAATTTTTAGTAAAAATACTTTGGAGGGTCAGAAAGTGGGTAGGGATTTCATTTCTCAGATTCAAAATGAAAGCCAATTTTTTTTAGTTTTGGAAACTTCCTAAAAGTGCAAAACGAAGTAACATGGCTATAATAGGGGCAGCGAAGAGAGTGCCAAAGGACAAAATATGTCAAGCTAATGCTTAATTTGAATCTCTATGTAACAAGGAACACATACGATGTTTGACATCCCTTTACGAGGCTCATAGTGTTGTTTTACAGTCTCTGGGAAATGTGTCTTTCTAACTTTGTAAGGTAGACAAAATGGTTGTTTTGATTAAATCATATGGTTCGCCAAAACTGATAGACAAGAGTATCAAGTTTTTGACACCCTGGGTCTAGCAATGGCATGAGGTTGTCATCATGAAATGGTTGAGGATCAAATAGTAGGTTGGTAGAAAAATCACAAGGTGTTGTTTTATTGATTGCATTAGTCGTCTGGTTAAAATGCCCAATTATTTGAGTATCTAATAGTTTAACACTTTTACTTATTTACAAATGAATAACCAAGTTATATGAAAATTGTAAGAGATAAAGGTAAGGAGACCATGCCTAGCAATACCCGCGTCAGTGCAAGTAGTGCTCCAGATGGGTTTACCCGCATTCTATAAGGCTCTAACTCTCCTTTGGAAATCTAGCAGATAGTTCACGTGCATCGAAACTCCTCTATGTTGGACCATTCAAGATACATCTTGGGCCATATATATGCTAACCCTCAAAGCATGAAGAGATCCATAACACCAACGAACTTCCCATAAAATCAACCATCTCATGTGGTGTTTTGTCAAGTTTTGTAGCTATCGGAAACCTTTAAATCCTTCTCACTTATTGCATCTTGTACAACCACTATGGCATTAGAACCACAACTGCTAATTTCTCCAGTATTGCCATATGTACCAAAATAACTAACATCTTCACTCAAAGTGGATTTTAAATAGCACATTTTCATGCAAGTTGATTATCGTTTCCCTTGTTTGCATCCAACATGATACCTCAAGCCATCCTAACGCTGTGACGAAAAGACCCAAGTATAGAAAAAATAGCAAGTATGCATCTAACTTGAGAAGCCATTGTAGTGGAGTCATTGGGGTCTGCACCAATGTATCAAAAGGATTCCCAACGTATATGAAGAAAACAAGAACAACTTCCCCATGCATAAATGCTTCCCCCATCCCCAACACCATCAACACATAATCTAGTGTGTCTGCAGATGAAAATAGCTTGCAAAAAGCCACACTTCCAACTGAAACACTCACTTCTTTCAGCTTCTCATTATGTTGTGTTTTTCCACTACCCATTCTAGTTCCTTAGTACCCATAGAGTTGTCAGCCATTGTTTTGACAGAGGAAACTTCAGGAGCTTCCATGTTTTCCATACATGCCTACCAGTGCATCAACAACCATAATATCTAAAAAATTCTTCTATGTTATGATGGATGCACAATTTTTAGAGCTCTTAATTGGCATAGGCTTGGGAGGATGCTGGAAAATGTTGTGGGATTTGGACCTACACTTACCAATAGCATTTTCTGAAAGTTTTAAAACCTTTTCAACGAACCCACTTTGTGCATATCCTACAGAGACATACGTGTGGGATATCATGCCAGACACTTTCAATGTCTTAAACAATACAACAATTACTTGCAAGAAAAGATAAAGAGAAGGAAAAAGTGTGGAAGTAATGTGAGAAATTTGTTGCCACATTACAGGCCACGTAGCACGAGTTCTCAGAAGTAGGAGAATCCAAACAATTCAACTAAGCATTATAGTGGATTAAATCGCCTCCTTGAATCACAAAATTTCCATGATGACCCTCTAAACATTATGAGCACATGATCCCATGTTTAGATCTTTAATTTTGTCACATATTTTGTGATGGATCCCCCTCCACCTCTACATCCATATTTTTGGAAGAAATATTTACATCCTCTTAGAATTAGGTATTTTACTCATGAGAAGCACAAGGATGTCTAGAAGAATCTTCACACAATGGTTTTTATAATATATGGACATTTTGATTTTATACAATAATGTTTAAATGGATCATATAATATCAACCCTTTAGTTTTACCTCTGTAACTAAAAAATACACAAAAGTAAGACTGTGAAATGGTCAAAACTTGATATTTATTGTGTCATAAATATTCCTGCTAATTACCCGTGTTTCACTCTTTGATCGTCAAGGGCACCAATAACCTAAAATATATATATCACCTCTAAATTCCTACAAACCACATCAAATATGAAAAACAAAGATGAAAAATGGGGAGTCAAACTGACCTTGTCACACACCCCAAGAGTGAAATTACAACCAAGTGTTGCACTACATTTCGTGACTCCATGAACCTCTGGTGTGTGTAATAATGATGCCCTAGGATGCATTTATGCAAGTTGCATTTGATAGTGTGTTGTAACTAAAAATAATTATGTAATATAATATGTGGATGGAAAAATGAACTTCCCCTTACTATGTTGTGTATGCGAGTTGATCGACCCTCATCCCTTGAGTGAATGCTATATGGATGTTTTAGAGTGCTTTAGGTTCCTTTTGGATGCTAGCTTAGGTGATGATAACAATTCTTAGTGCTTGGTTCGTTATTTTGAACTTATAACTATGTATTTATATTATTTTCTAATTTGAATTTGATAATTGACAAGTGGAAGGCCAACCCATAATTGAAAAATATTCCCAAAATATAAATGATACCAAAAAGGATCAAGTAAGGTAAGAAAGGGTCGGGGGGCTCCCACCGGTGACATGGCCTCCTTATTGCTCCTATCTTAGATGGGAACCGGTTTCTAGAGCCATAAAAGTTAAATAGGTAAAATAATGACCGAGTTATACGGTGTGAGAGACCAACTAGAAAATAATAAATAAATAAAAGAGGCAAAATACAGTCTTGAATTACTAGTTTTCCTTCTTAAATATATAAATTATAGTATATTTTTAGGACATAAAAATTTACCATAGTGCATGATTTTTAGTTTACATTTTCCCCAATTTATATTGTTGAGTGAATACTCGATAACATAAAGTAGAGAAGATATGAGTACATGACATCCATATAGAGTGTGCGGTAAAATGCATCTCAAGTGGAAAAGTGAAGCATGGAATAATGCAAAGTGAAGCGTGGAAATTAGGAATATAGAGTGACCCTAAAGGTGAAATGTATGCGTTGTACTGTTTATAAATGTTGTTTTGATTTTTATTGTTTCTTCTTGTAATGGTATACCAACAAAAAAGAGAAAGAATGTATTCAAAGTATTTTATATGATAAATAAAAGAAAAGTGTCCATAAGTATGTAAAACTGTGTAAAATAAAATTTTGTACCTAATGTAGAAAAAATTTCGGAAAATGTTGTGTATAATGCACTTTTAGGCGATCTCATTCCAAGAGAAATTTTTGGGTGATGTCATGCAAGTTGGTGTGTTCACAATAAACACCACTACGCTTGGTGTGTTCCTATTTTGTTCTTATTGTTAATGATTTGTTCCAAATTGTACCAATTGAACTGGATGTAGGAGATAAATTGTATTATGTTTCATAGAGGTCATCCCGTAATACTTCTCTCGAAGGATTTTTGAACTATGTTGGTATAAGAAATTTATTACATGTGCCCCAGGACATTAGCGTCTCGTAGAGGACACAAGTGCCTAGGTGTTACTCCCGAGTCCGGTGTTTGTGTCGTGTTATGATTGTGACCCGAGTCTAATTTTGAGTCAATCATGTAAATGTAACCTCTGCTAATTATGTGTTTTATTTTACTTTGATGTAGCTCGAGCTATTTTTGGGGTGATTTTTTCACCCAACATATGCCCCCACCCCCCCCCCCGCCACCATTTGGGGTGCATGTGACATTGATAGAAGAATGTGGTCCAAATGAGAAGACTTGATGCTTTGAACTATATTATATCTATGTAGGGGAAAGGGATGTGCATGGTAGAAACCAAGGAACATATAAATGGAGTTTCTAAATACATGTGTTAGTACTAAAATAAGCAACCATGTCATAAGTAAGCAATGTAACAAGAAAATGTGCATATCGGATAGACCACAAAAAAGTGGGTTTCAAACATGGGACAACGCTCAAAATGTCACAAGACAATCAAGGCCTAAGAAGCCATAAGAAATCAAGAAGTGATAAAAAATACATTGGAAAAATCATAAAAACAATTACATACAATAGAAAACAATTTCAAACAAAGTGTATTAGATAACCATGGTGGCATATAGTCCAAAGAAAGAAAATGCTACACATTGTGCACCCATTAGCATGTTAAAAGATAAAAATCATGTCAAGGAAAGTGTATAGAAATGGAAAGTAATGTTCTAGTAATAATAAGAAGTATTAAATGATGAAATAATAGCACATGTAATGTGTGAGAGTAGGAAATGTAGATGCACTAAGGAGCTTCGGTGGGACTTGTAAGAGGTACACCGCCAAACATCATTGTAGTGTGTGAAAATTTGTAAGAGATCTGCATTCACAAATAGATATGAATTGAACATGTATGTGTATATGATAAATATTATGACATACAAAGTATCTGATTAGCATAGTAAGAAAAATGTGTCACGCAAGTGGTATAATCAAGAAGGACTTAGTGCAACCAAGATATGCAAATTAAGTGAATGAATGTGATAGAATGGTATGCAATGTGTGAAGGTGGAAGGAAAGTAATTCCCCTAATAGATGTGTATGAAAGGAGGTTCATTTATTAAATACCCATCAACAATCAATAATGAGCCATAAAATAAGAGTGTGTCATCGGGTAATGATTTGAGAATGTGCGCTAGAAAGATAGATCATGAATCGTATAGCATGAGAAGTGAATGTAGTGGGGTTTATTTCAGATTATACCATCTGTAGTTGAGTATGAACCATGGAAATAGAGTGTGTCATAGCGTAATGATGATATGATTCATATATTGAAGGGTTTGAAATTGCAAAGAAATATGAATCATGAAGCACAAAACATTTAAGTGTGATAATAAATTTTGGAGAAAATTGATAGTGTTAGAAGGGAAGAAAGTGTGATGCCCACAAGTATGTGAGTGATGGAGATATATTGGACAAATAAAGAAAGACATGCCAATGATGATGAGGCTTGAAATGTGTCTTGGCCATCAATACAAGGAATAGTTTTGTTGACAAAGTTAATTAGACACACAAGGGGAGTAGGGTGCGAAAGGTACCTTGATTGATGGGAGCTTATGTGGGATTGATAACGTTGTAGAAATATTGAGAGGAGATTTTGGACTATTTTTGTGTGTAATTTCTTGAGTTTTAGTTGGTGATGTGGTAGAAGAATTGTGAAAGGAGGGGTTGGACTGATTTTGAGAGAAATTTAATGAGTTAGAGTTGGTGACACGGCGAAGACTTGAGAGGAGGTAGTGTTGGACTGATTTTGAGAGGAAGTTACTTGAGTTAGAATTTGTTGAATAAGTATCTCTTGACTTACCGGAGTAAGAACATTAGAAATTATGGAACGACGCACACTAGACATAGATGGATCAGATTTAAGAACCTAGTGGGATTTAGCAATTGGAGATGAACATGTAGTACAAATTTCTATAGAAAATTAAATGATACCATAATTCTTAAGGTGGTCTAATTTTCATTTTATATCATAGCATTCATTTTCATTATGTGCATTAATTTGATGATAGCTGCAATATGGGAGACCTTGGTATTTTGCAAGTCGATAAAGAGGGTGCCAGTGAATAGATGCCAAGTTTATCAATTGATGAGTGAAGAGTTGAGGAAGAATATCTTCTTGCTTAGCATTGAGATCAAAATTGAGAGGTGTGCACAAAGGCAAGACTTAAGGTTCACTGATATGAGCACATGTAGAAGTCATAAAATTTGAATCGAGATGTAGAAGAAGAATTAGCATGGGATTGAAAAGAATCCTTGAGATGTTAGATTTCATCTTTAATATATGTAATCATTGTTTCCATAGATTGAATTTTATCTTGAATTAAACTATACAAACCTTGAATTGACTCTAAGAAAAGTTGATTGGATAGAGGATTAGGAGCCATATAGTCATCAAATAGATGATAAAAAATGGAACTTATTTGAGTGTGTTGTGTATGCCTAGGGAGATACATAATGTCTAGGGTTGTTTGGATGACCCTTTGAAATGTGCATGTATTTAAAGAAAGTCACGTAAGGATACTTGAGGATTTTTAAGAGACATGAAAGAATATTGAATAGAAAAAATGAGGATATAAGTGTATGATCACAAGTAGGATTCACCAAATGATTTAACAAAAATAATATTATTTAGTATACCCTAATTGCAAAGTATCTCATGTAAACTATGATATACAAATACGAAATGTAATATGACACAAGAAAATAAGATAATGAGTATGAAACCCTGAATAATATATATAGGAAGAATGAATTAGCTTATTTACGCTTCATTTGAAAGTGCTCTGGATTGGGAAAAATGTTGAACATGAAGTGAACAGTGTCATAAATTCTAAGGATAAATTATGAAATGTAGGAGTGAAGCCAGACATGGGCTCCCATTACAAAATAAGGGCACTTGGGAATTGAATACCTCTATTGTGTGCCTATGACTAAAAAATGGTGAGAACCTAATTTTACTTGTGTCACACAAGTGTCACAAATATTCCCTACTAATCACCCATGTGTCACTCTTTGATTGCCAAGGCTTCTGTAACCTAAAAATAGATCTTAATCGAAAAATTCCACACACCTCATTAAATCTAAAAATAAATATGTAGAATGGGGAGTAGGACTAACCCCATCGGTCACCTCTAGAGTTTACTTACAATTGAGTATTGCACTACATCTCAGACTCCATGTAGTTCTAGTGTGTGTGTGTGTGTGTGTGTGTGTGTGTGTGTGTGTGTGTGTGTGTGTGTGTGTGTGTGTGTGTAACAATGTTTCCTAGGATGCCCTTATGTAAGTTGCACTTAATAACGAGTGGTAGCTAGATGTAGCAATGTAATAGAATGTGTGGATGGAACAATTAACTTCCCCTTCCTATGTTGTGTATGCAGAGTTGATGCAACCCTTGTCCTTGAGTAAATTCTAGATGAATGTTTTAGAGTGTTTTAGGCACCTTTTGGATACAAGCTTATATTATGATAGTATTTCTCGGTGCTTGGTCCCTTATGTTTAACTCATAACTATGCATTTATATGATTCCTTTGTTTTAATTTCATAATTGATAACCTAAGGCCAACCCATAAGTGAAAACAATGAACAAAAGATAAAAGAGACCCAAAATGAGTGACTAAGGTAAGAAAGGATCAATGGCACCCGAGAGGCACTAGGGGCACTTCAAACTCCTATACTTGATGAGCACTTATGTCTAGAGATTTATAATATAAATAAGTATAATACCGATTGGGTGTAGGGTGTGGCCCGAATAAAAAAAAAAGATTAAAGAAAAGAGACCAAAGACAGACGTCAATTTCTTTTTTTCAAATTAGGAATTATATGAATGTTAGCATGTTTTTAGGATCTATAAATGTACCCAAGTGCGTAATTTTGTGTCTACAAAAAAATCTTGATTATCAAATTAGAAAATTTTACATTTCTACAAATTTTCCAATTAAATGATCGAGTTGTCTAATAGATAGATATTTTCCCAACATTGTACAACATTTGTTAAGATGTCATGTATGTAAGTCACGTGCATGGAGGAACCATTTTCAATGATCAAATTATTTCTATTCAAAGTTAACAATGTAGTGTAAATAATAATTATTTTGTGAACGTTATTTTATTGATTTTGATATAGATTTTGATTTTTAGTTTTCCTTTTATTGTTAAATTTCTTGTTTATAGTAATTTTGATAAACTTATTTGTTTTTAAATGGGATTTTAATTCCTTATGAAAAAATTACCACATTTATTACATGTTCTAATAAAATTCAATTTAAATTTTTCATTGTCTATGTTAAGACTACTATTATAATTAGCTTTTGAGTTGAACTTTAGTTTTGGTTTGAATTGTTGTTTTTTTATTTGAAATAATTTTTTATTCTTGTGAGAAAAATGGCTAAGAGGCGTAATAAATTTGAATCCAATCTAGTACTCACCCATTATGTCCAAAATAGGAGAGAGGATAGGGTGTCAAGAATCGGTAAGTCGACTCATTTTTATATTTTGAGTTCACAATTGAGATATAGTTTATAATTTTTTTGTGTATGATGATTTGTAATATGAAGTTCAATAGTTTTTCTTAGAATGGTTGGTAATAAAAACTATCTAACTAGGTTTTGAAATTTTTAAATTTGGCCAAATAGTTAACCAATTTTTCATCTCCCTTCTTGAGAGTGATGAAATGTTCCATGATAAATTTTCTAATTTTTGATAGCAAACTTCCTTGCGCATTATTTCAAGTTATTTTTCGACATTAACACGAGAGTCCATATGACCAACATGTAGTCGAAATCATCTTTTATACTTTGAAATATGATCAACATGGCTTCCTCGGGATCTTTAGGAGAACTTCCTTAGGTTTTCAAGGTTTTTTTGTCAATTGGTCAAGTATTTTCTCCACACCAAGTGATGAGATCCAATAATTTTCTTTCCATTAAAATGTGTTTTAACCTAATTCGCTAAATACTATAGTTATACTAATTAAGTAGTTGTGATGTATCTATTGAAAAAATTTCCACTCTAGAAATTTTCAATGATAAATACAAACTATAAAAATCAACAATACGTGAGAAATTAAAAAAGTAAATGCGAGAAAAAGTTTATTTCACTATTAAAAATTAAGATTAAAAAAATTTATTGACATAAATTAAACTTATTTTTTCTTAAAATAAAAATTACTTTTTAAAGGGAATTAGATAATCTAAATAATTGTTTCCTTTTCTTTGATTTTTCCAAAACTTTGTTAAAAATTAGATTTATATTAATATACTTTTCTTCTAAATTTCTTGAAAAGAAAAAATATATTGTTTTTTAAAATCAATATTCTATTGTTTAGAAAATAATTCCTATAAAAAGGGATGGGTTGGGAGTTGAACACCACACTTATATGGTTTTTAATTTCTACAAACTTGTCTTAACCAATAGAGTTGATTAGCTCTATGATTTAGCTGATAGAATTTTATAAAGTTTACATGTTATCCATATTTCACCCCGTGTACAAATATTTGATTAGTCATGACCCCACAAAAGAGGAACCGAAGAAAACTCATTCAAATCCTACAAATTGGTCATAGAAGGACTCAACCATGGAGTGGTGGAGGCCGAAAGAGACTGATGGATCCTATGTAGAAGAAAATGACTTTATTGGGCTATTCCCATGTCTTAAATCATTTTCCAAGTTACACGTAGAATCAACTATGAGATAGCAGGTCAAACAAGAATGGGTGATTCCATGAGCAGAGGAACCGAAACAAGAAGGGGAAGAAAAGGCAAAGATCTCAAGTCCTCGGGCTCAAAACGGTTCAAAAACAATCCCAAAAATGACTATGGAGGAGGTAGTAGAAGGATCCACATATCTTAATGACACTTCTCTAATGGTGAATTCAAAAAGGGACGCCCAAAATTGTGCCAGATTCCACGTGTCCAAAACCGCAAAGAAATTTTGGGGCATTGAAAAATCTTCAACTAAAAGGAAGTGCTAGGTGTCATCTTTAAGTAAACCGTAAAGGAAGTCCAGAAAGAAAATCCAACTTACGTCAGCCCTCCATGTAGAAAGTGGTCAAGATAGAGTCAAAAGGCAAAGCTTCAAAATTGGCTAAGTATAAAAGTGCAAGCAGAGAGTGCCAAGTGTCAGCTTGGTGCATCTCCAAGAGTGTGTCCTAGGAGGAAATCCAAATGATCGCAAGCTCGCAACGTAGCCCAAAGTCTAAAAGTAAGAGGGACCATTGAAAAGTCCGTAGATCAGCGAAGGTCGACAAGTGTCAACCCGACACTCCTCCAAAGGAAAACTTTAGGCTTGGCTTTTAGGAAAGCGCGGTGCCTCAATGTGTTATATCAAAAGGGGCAGAATCGGTTGAATAGTTAATGCATGAGCTAGGCTAGTGGATGTTGCCAAGTGTCTTAATGGTGTTGATTCAAAGATTGAATAAAGAAAAGGTTTCCAAATGAGCGCGAGAATGTTCTTTTCCCCTTGTTGTTTCAAAAGGGGTAAAAGTTTCAAAATGACTCGCAACTCTGCCCAAAGGAAAACTCAGTGTTTGAACCCAAGTCAAAGCCAAAGTGGGGAGTCAGAAGAAAAAGTGAAAATTTTCCTTTCTTTCAAAAGGCACAAAGACAAAGATGGAAGCACATTCCCAACCAACCAGAAGGAGCCACATGTCCAGGATGAGCTTCAAGATTTTTCTAGTTTTGCATTTTTTCCACAATAGGGTAAAAAGATAATTTGTGGACACGTAAACTCAATTTTTCTCTAATATGGCTGCCACATGTCCCATATCAAAAGGGGGTCCCATTTTTTCAAATTGTTTTCCCACCCATCTATACGGACCCGATACGAACTTCAAGGAGCACATCTTTTGACTCGAGCTCAAAATATTACGAATCTAACACCGTTGGAAAGATCTCGGCCTTGCGCATGCCATGGAGGTCCGAGACTTTATTGTTTACGATGTTACGTGAAGGAAAATGGAGGAAACATCTTTAGGCATTTAATGTAGGATCTTCTTGCCTCAACAACCAGGATCAGATTTGATCTGTTTCGTTGTTTCCTCTTCCTTCAACGCGCCAAAACAATGATTGATGCGGTAAAAAGATGGATCTTGGGGTAGATTTCATTAGAAGCGTTAATAGCGGTGGCTGAGCTTCGACCTACTTTTCCCACTTCTCTATCTCGCTTTTTCTCTTTGATCGAATCTATAAATACGGGGGCAGAATTCATTGTAAAGGGTTAGACATCCTTTGATTTTTAGGCTCCCTTATCCTTCTAGCAAAGAGATTTGTGGGATTCATGCCTTCCATTAAAATTGTAATATGGTTTTTACCTTTTGGCTATTTTGTAATGAACTATACCAATCCATAGAGCATTAAAAAACATATGTGATTGATCTTAGATCCTTTCTTGTCCCTTTTGCTTTCATTTGGTCTTCCATTATAGATCTGTTATCTCGTGCTTATTTATGGTATGCATTTTGTTGGTTTGTTTCTATTGGAAAAATAAGTGTTCGTCATTCCTTTGGTGCATCACCCGTAGTCTAGTTATTTCTTGTTTCTTATATTCTTTTACCCTTGTCTCCTTGGAAAGTTTTAGATTAGATATAGAAATAGATCTTCTCAAATCATCATGTGTGCACCTGAATAGAGGAATAAGGAACAAACCTTTAATCTAGAGAGATTTTCCATTTTTGCAAGGTCCCACACCTTGGGGAAAGTTCAATGTTATGCAATCACACCAAATGACCCTGCCCTAGAAAAGTAGGCCTGTATAACTCATTTGTTGGTGTTGTGATTTTGTGGTAACAATTTTTGCATGCCGGTGGTACCAAGAAGTCTCCATCTTATTACAGTAGGGATTGATGTACACTTGCTGTGATTTTGGATTTTAAGAAGCCTTAAAAGTGTACATCTGGTGATTACAAAAGAAACAAATCTACTTGTTTCAGTAGTCCAAGAAAGTTCATGAGAAGAATACAAACATAGTCAAGAACTAGAAAAGAGGGACTATTTGTCTATCTAGACTTATCCCCAGACAAAGAGGGAAGAGGAAGAAGAACCTAGAGGTATCTATCTCTACCAACCAGATCTTTATCAACACCTCCTCCCGGCCGAGCGTTCATTCAATCAAGAGAGGTGCTCGGACCAATCAGATGGCTCAACCAAATCCTTATGTTAACTTCACCGGAAATAGTCCACTTGCCTTGAAAGCACAAAATCTGGTTCTTATTGCAGCATTAAAAATTATCCCATATTTCACCGAGGAAAATCAAAATTCTCCTAGTGATCATGTCAAAGATATTGCAAATGTCTATAGAATCCATGAGATTCATGAGATGGACATTGCAAGTAAATTCTCACCTCTTCACTTAAAGGGAAGGCTTCACAATGGTTCATGAGTCTTGAGGCAATCTCTATCCGAAATTGGAATCAGCTATGCACAGCTCTTCAAAAGCAATTTGAAGAGAAAGGTGATAACCCGACCTTGTTGGAACAAGTAAGAACAATCAAGAGAGCCCCAAATGAGTAGCTAAGAAACTTTGACCTTAGATTCCAAAAGGACTGGGATAGAATTCCAACATCAGTAAATCCCACTAATGAAGGTGCCTTCTTATACTTTCTTAGCGCTTTAAATTTTGAAATTTCTCTGATGATTCATCAATGGGGAGTTACATTACCCGTACTCTATAGACTTTCCATAAGGGCTGAGAATAATTTGATTCAGCCGGTAAAATTGCTCCTAGATCATCCATGCCTCCATACCCTAACTTAGGAAGTCCATATGCTAGCCAAACACCTACATTAGCTCCTATACCCACCCTAGGAGTCGTAGAGCTACACCGAAGCATCCACTTCATCATCTAAAACCTCTAAGGAACTCCAGGAAGTCATGAAATAGCTTCAAAACCTACTAATGAGCTAGTAACTATTAAAAGACAAAAGCTTAGAATTCCAGGCCATATTAGTCTCATGCTTAGTCTTAGGGTCAATATCAAGCTAGACCCTAGTATCACTGCATAGGCCAACATCTCATACTGCAAATCGAGCTAGAACCAAGGATATCCCCAAGCTGCTAGACCTTTTAGGTCATACGATCCAAACACAACTTCAGCATCAATGGCATTGGTCCCAGTATAGAACAATATGGCACAAGAATATGATTGGTGTTTTCCATGCAATCAAGCACATAACTAATCAATGTGCTTTAATGGTGCTCTAAATTAGGCCTTGATGGTGAAAACCAAGATGGTGCCACAAGAACCTCTCTAAGAGGGAGATCGGTAGTAAGGAGCTTAATAAATTGGACCTCCAGGAGAGACTATGCTAGTAAACTGGTAGGCTAAAGACTTTTATTAGATGAATCAGCCTCTTCTCAAGGTGTGGCAGATAATACCGGTCCAAAAAAGAATATTAGAGAGGGCCAACCATTGAAATCTGGTGACCCTCAATCTTGCATCACTCCATAAGGTCATGGTGCTCCAAGCACAACTCCCAAACTCGGTCAGAACTAGTTGTAACAACACATGTCTAAGAGAGAAATGTGTCTAGGAAGGGGAAACAAAAGGATAGCTCATTCAATATTATTGAGAAAATGAAAAGGACAAGTGTGAATATTTCACTATGGGAGTCAATGGCCATTCTACTGTAGAGGGATTGTTGTAGAATGCCTTGCGAATGGTCAAGTTCAAATCACCCCCTAACTAGCAAGAGAGAGTGCTTACCAAGCAGCTCAACAAGGAGGAACCATGAGTAACAACAAGGTAAGAACCTCGAGAAATTCTCCCTTCTTTGTTTCATTAATTATTGAAGACAAATTGGTGCACAATTGTATAATTGATTTTGGGGCTAGTAGTCATGTGATGCCCAAACAAATAACTGATCAGTTGGGTCTCTAATATGAAGTCATCTCTAGACGAGTAGTCCAATTAGATGGGACAACACCGACCATTGTGGGAATCATCAAGCATCGAACCTCACTTTGCATGCCTTCCCAAAGTGTAACTATTTCAAAATGTGTCAATCATAGATTTGCCACCGCATTTCGCTTTGTATCTATCCAGGACTTCACTACCAAAATTGGAGGCTACCTATCTATTTATTGGTAACATATGCTCTTTAGGACAAGATATGGGGTGAAATCCACAATCAAATCTGAACCTATTGCTGATTATCATATTGAATCCTATGTGCCTAGCCCAATCAATGCCAATTGCTTGGCTTTTGATCAAGAAGACTTCCTAAACACTTCTGAAGCAAATACCAAGGTAGGATGTATCCCAGACTTGACTCTCGATGATTGGACTAACAAAATTCATGATTTTTACCCCTATAAAGAGATGGAAAAATATAAGCTAGGTGTCTACTACCTACATCAAGAGAATAATCCTCTTCTCGATCTAATCAATCCAGAATACTAGGATGACAATAAGATATGGAAATTGTTCTTTGATGGCTCAAGAAGTAGACAAGGAGCTAGAGGAGGAGCCATGATTGTGTCCCCCAGAGGTATGACATATTTTTCAGCATTCGATTTTAGTTTACTTGCTCAAATAATACTGCTACATATGAGGATTTATTCCAAGGTCTTCATTGGGAAAGGAAGTTGGGGATCAAGAACTTGCAAGCATTTGGTGATAGTGAACTAGTTGCCAATAAGGTCATAGGACTTAATGCTATCAAAAATGACCTGCTCAAGAACTACAAGAGTAGGATATGGGATCTCATGGAAGATTTTGAGGCCTTCAGTATTGTGTCCATGCCCAGGAAAGAGAATGAAGTTGTTGATAGAATTGCAGTAGTGGGAGCAACATTTGATGTGGTTGATAGCATCAAGAGGGATAGAGAATAGCCACATATCCATGTGGTTGTGAGGTCAGCAGTCCTAGATAACAACACATGCTAGCAAGTGTTTGAAAATGATTAGTAGATCATTAACTTTATGCAAGAAGAAGCTAAATTCTCAGCTAGAAACCAAAGTAGACTGGAGTAGCGAAGACGATGGGAATCGATAATACATTACATACAAACAAACTTCCCAAAGGATTATTGATATTGGAATATATTTTCAATCCTAATGATCAGTTTAAAAGAGAGAAGGCTAACATACAGATCAAAGGAGAAGATTCATAGTCAATCCCAGTTGGAGAAGACAAAACACTTTAGATTGGAAAAGTGGCCACCAAGCAAGAAAGGTATGGATTTATACAAATTTTCCAAGAATTTCTAGATGTGTTTGCTTGGAGTTATGAATACCTAAGAGGGTTCAATCCAAAGCTTGCATAACACACAATTGAACTAGATCCAACTCCGTCACCCATTAGGTGGAAGAAAAGATCACCAACCCACATATTAAGCTTTTGATGAAGAAAGAAATGTACAAGTTGATAGAAGCAAGTATCATATTTCCAAATCAAACACTCAAGTTGGGTTACAAAATATGGTCCCAGAAAAAAAATGGAGAAATCAGGTTGTGTTGACTTCGAGAGAATTGACAGAGCCTCCCACAAAGATCACTATCCACTCCCTTCAATGGAGTAGATCTTACAAGTAGTGTCTAGGTCAGAAATGTTCCCCATCCTAGATGGCTACTCGGGGTACAATCAGATCATGGTGAAAGAAGATGATCAATTTAAAATAGCTTTCACCACCAAATGGGGCACCTATGCCTACAGGAAAATTCCATTTGGATTATCCAATGTTAGAGCCACTTTTCAAAGGGCAATGGATATGGCATTCAAAGGACTGATCAACAAAATAGTACTAATCTACCTAGATGATATTACAATGTTTTCCAAAAATGTAGTAGACCATCTTTTCCATCTAAGGTAGGTGTTCCAAAGGTGTAGAAGTTTTGGGGTGTCATTGAACCCTAAGAAATTTATATTCTTGGCACATGAAGGCAAGATTCTAGGCCATATTGTATCAAAATAAGGATTGGAAATTGTCACAGAGAGAGTTCAAGCAATAAGAGCATTACTATTGCCAAGTCACAAGAAGGCTCTTCAAAGGTTCTTGGTAAAAATCAATTTTGTCCGCAGGTTTGTTCCAAACTTTGTTGCCCTTCATAAGCCAATAATGTTGAGGCTGAAGAAGAGCTTACAATTCAAGTGGATAGTTGAAGGAGAATAAAGTTTTGAGGCTATCAAAGAATCCATTCACAAGCCCCAACTCTTGTGAATCCATATTTTTCCAAAGATTTCATATTGTATACCTTTGGTGGCAAAGACATAATTTTCACAATCTTGGTTCAAAGAAAAAAGAAAGTACAGAAACAAACTATTTCTTTCTTTAGCTAGACTCTGGAAGATTATGAGGTGAAGTAATCCTTCATTGAGAAGCGGGTCCTGGTGGTGATCACAGGGATTGAAGAAGTTTAAGCATTTGATTTCAAATAGCAAAATCCAACTATTGGTCTCCCATATAGGAGTTAAGGAGTTCCTTCTCAAAGCAAGGACTTGAATGAGAAACATGCAAGATGGATCACTCATGTCATGGAATATGAAATTGAGATCAAGGTCACCAAGCTGGTCCATGGGAGCGGTTTGTGTGAGCAACTAGGTTCCAAATAACAAGATGAAACAAACAACGAAAGGGAGGTTGTTTTTGTTCTGCAAGATGATCAAGAAGAAGGGAGAGATGATGTACCTGCTCCTTATTGGACCCAAGACATGGTGCACTTCCTTGAAACAGGCATGTGTCCTCATGGGATGAGTAAAATAAAATGAAACATTTCAGGTTACAACAGCCATCCCATATGTTATGATTGATTGTGTCTTGTTCAAAAGAGACATTAATGGCATTCTCGCAAAGATGCATCAAAGGCGGATTAGGTAGGGAGAGTGCTACGAATCCCATGTTAAAGTGGATGGAGGCCATTTTGCTCCAAGGGTGACAACACTCAAAATCATGAATGTGAGATATTATTGTCCCAGTGAGTGTTTAGTGACTGCTACACATGGATCAAAAGGTGCAAGAATTGTGCATTCTTTAAGAGAAAGGAAAGTTAAGCAAAGACTTCTGTTGCACCCAATCTTCGTCAACCAAACTTTCATGCAATGGGGATTGGAATTTATTGAGTCATCAATCCAAATTTCAGCCAAGGCCACAAATGGATCCCGATAGCAATGATTATTTCACCAAGTGGACCGAGATAGTGGCACTCAAGGAAGTCAATGACTCTAGTATCCTAGAATTCTATGAAGGGATAGTGACTAGGTTTGGAGTGCCACCACCATCATATCGATAAATGCATTAGAATTTATAGGTTCCAAGATCACAGGATGGGCTATTAAGAATGGAACTTTTAAAGCACTTCATCAAACTATTACCCTCAAGGTAATGTCCACGCAGAGTCCAAAAACAAGAACCTGCTAAAGATCATCAGAAGAACTCTCAATGAGAATCAGAGAACCTGGCACACAAAGTGCAAAGCAGCCCTATGGTTTGATAGAATCACACCAAAGAGATCTACAGGTATCTCTCCATTCAAGATTGTCTATGGGAAAGAGGCAGTGTTTCCTATATCACTTGAGTTGCTAGCATTAGAGTTCATGAAGAAAATAAAGATGTCTTAATTTGGAACAATGGAGAAAAGGTATGCAAAGCTGATAGAATTAGAAGAAACTAAAGAACATGCTCTTTGATAAATAGAAAAGAATCAGCCTCACTCAAGAAATGCTTTGACAAGAAGGCAAAAGCAAAGACCTTCAGAGAAGTAGACTTGGTTTTGATATGGAATGCAGATTGAGAAAAATAGGAGGCATTCTAATTTCAATGCTATATGAAGTGGCCCCTATATGATCATAAGGTGCAAAAGTAGCAATGATTTCCAATTTTCCACATTGGAGGGAGAAGAGTTGCAGATTCTAGTGAACAGGATCTATGTTAAGCACCACTACTAAAAGGGAAGTCTTACCCTGTACATATTAGTTTAGTTTGTCTTTCCTCTAAGTGCATGTGCACATTGTCTTGTTGTAGTGTAGATTGATTTTCTCCTATGTGCTTGCTTGCTCTCTACATGTTCCATTTGGAGCATGTATGATTTCAAATTTTTGTATATAGTGCGGTGTTTTTTTTTGCTCTTATGCACCCATTCAGAGAAACAGATGAAGCCCTAAGTTAAAACAATTTTCTATTCTCAGAAACCTTCATTTTTGAGATTTCTTATGAAAATTGAGAGTGTAGGGATCCGGGCTTGTGAATTAGAAGTGGAATCAGTATCATACTATCTCTCTCGACACCATGCCCAATGGATGTGACAAGGAAATTGGTCTTTTCACCTAGCAGGCAGATACCCCTGTGAGTCACCAAATTGTTATCCATATTTCTCCCCCGTGCAAAATATTGGATCAGTCATGACCCCGCATAAGAGGAACCTGAGAAAAATCATTCAAATCCTACAAATTGGTCACAGAAGGACTCGACCATGAAGTGGCAGAGGCCGAAAGAGACTGATGGATCTTGTGTAGAAGAAAACGACTCTTTTGGGTTGTTTCCACATCCTAATTTGTTCTCAAAGTTACAGGTAGACTCAACTATGAGATAATAGGGTCAGAAAAGAATAGACGATGCTGCAGAGGAATTGGAAACAAAAAGGAGAATAAATGACGAAGATCCAAAGTCCTCGAGCTGAAAACAGTTTAGGAAAATGAAAAACAACTAAGTATGGAGGAGGCAACGGAAGGAGCCATGTGTCTTAACGGCACTTCTCCAAAGGTGAATTAAATAAGGGAAGCCCAAACTTATGCCATGCTTCCACGTGTCTAAAACCCCAAAGAAATTGTGGGGCATTTAAAATTCTTCAACTAAAAGGAAGTGTCGTGTGTTACCCACTGAGCAAAACAAGAAAGGAAGTCCACGATGGAGACTCCAACTTGCACCAACCCTCCACATAGCAAATGGTCAACATAGATTCAAAAGGTGGGCTTCAAAATTGGATAATTATACAAGTGTAAGCGGAGAATGCCAAGTGTCATTCCGACGCATCTCCAAGAGTTGGTCCCAAGTGGAGACCCAAATGAGTGCGAACTCGCCACGTAGCCCAAAGTCTAAAAGTAAGAGGGACTATTGAAAATTCCACAGATCAGTGGAGGCTGACAAGTGTCAACTCGATGCTCCTCCAAAGGAAAACTTTGGGTCAGGTTTTCAAGTAAAGCGCAGTGCCTTCATGTTTTATATCAAAAGGGGCAGAATTAGTTGAATATTCAATACATGAGCCAGTCATGGCGAGGTCGCCACGTGTCTTAATGGTGTTGATTCCAATATTGAATAAATAAAAGGTTTCCAAATGAGCGCTAAACTATCGCTTGTCCCGTGGAAAAGCGGGCCGTCAGGGGAAAATTTGGTTCTTTTCGCATTGATTTTTTAAAAGGGATAAAAGTTGCAAAAGGATCAGCAACTCCGCCCAAACGAAAAAGTCAACATTTGAACACAAGTCAAATCCAAAGCAGGAGTTGGAAGAAAAGTGAAAATATGCCTTTCATTCAAGGCACAAAGACAAATATGGAAGCACATTCTCCAAAGAAACCATAAAGAGCCACGTGTCCAAAGCGAACTTCTGGGCTACAGGATTTTTCAAGTTTTGCGTTTTTTACACAACAAGGCAAAAAGATAAATGGTAGACCCGTAAGCCCAGCTTTTCTCTAATCTAGCTGCCACATGTCCCATATCAAAAGGGGGACCCAATTTTTCAAATTGTTTTCCCATCCATCTGTATGGACCCGATACAAACTTCGAAGGGGCATATATTTCAACTCAAAGCTCAAAATATTACAAATTTAACACTGCTTGAAATATCTCACCTCACCCACGCCATGAAGGTCCGAGACTTTATTTTTAGGAGGTTAGGTGAATGAAAATGTAGGAAACATCTTCAACATTTCAATATAGGAGCTTCTTGCCTCAATAACCAAATTAGATTTGATATGTTTCACTATTTCCTCTTCCTTCAAGGCACCGAACCAAGGATCGATGTAGTAAAGATGTATCTCTGGGGCCGATTTCATCGAAGCATTAAAAACAAAGTGGTTGAGCTTCGAACTTGTTTTTCCTCTTCTCTCTCTCTCTTCTTCTCTTTGGTCAATCTATAAATACGGGAAATATTCATTGTAAAGGTTTGGACATCCTTTGTTTTACAGGCTCCCTTGTCCTCCTAGCAAAGGGATTTGTGGGGTTAAGGCCTTCCATTAAAATTATAATAAGTTTTTTGCCTTTTGGATATTTTGTAATGAACTCTACCAATCCACAGAGCAATAAAACACATATGTGATCAATCTTACATCCTTTCTTGTCCCTTCTACTTTCATTTGGTCTCCCATTACAGATCTGGCTATCTGTTGTTGTTTATGGTACGCATTTTTTTGGTTTGTGTCTATTGGAAAAATAAGTGTTCATCATTCCTTTTGTGCATCACTTGGTAGTCTAGTTATTTCTTGTTTCTTATATTCTTTTACCCTTGTCTCCTTGGCAAGTTTTAGATTAGGTATAGAAATATATCCCTTCCAAATCCTCACATGTGCACTGAAAAGAGGAATAAGGAACCAACCTTTAATCTTGAAAGATTTTTAAATTTTGCAAGGTCCCACATGTTGGGAAACTTTAATGTTATGCAATCACACCAAATGACCCTTCCCTAGAAAAGAAGGCCTCGTATAACTCATTTAGGGGTGTTGTGATTTCGCACTAACATTACCTTCTATTTTTAATTACGTAAATTAAATCTGATTTATAGCTTTGTAAATAATAAATAATTTAAGCCAATAGATCGCTAAAAACATTTAGGGTTTTGGTTGTTTTATTTACCAAAGAATCGTACGTGAAATGTATGGTGGAAACGTTGAAGGGAAAGCATAGAATAAGGTAAGTAGGATAATGGAATTATTGGAGAGGAAGAGAGGAAAAGAACAAGGGGTTATACTGTAGTCACAAAATCATACAAATCTAGACATTTATTCATCCTGGGCCTCATACTACTATTTAGAAGGTTCAAATTAACCCTTGTCGCTTTCGTCCATCTTGTTTATTTTATTTATTAAATTGTGACCTATTCCACCCATATACCCACCATTTTCTAATATTCCACATTATTTTAGCCTTGACTGGGCACCTAAATTTGTAGTGGGGCACCCAGACCACCCTAGTCCCACCTAGGGGTGCTCGATCCTTTTACACTTTCCCGACACTTTTCAGCCTCTTCTAGATGTTTTTAATCTTTATCTTTCTTGTGGTCAACCTTTTAGATGTTAACTACAAAATTAGAGCAAGAGAACCCTATAAATATAAGGTTGTGAGACCATAACGAGGGACCTAACATCATCTACTACTATCACTCATCTAGATTTTCATCCATTTATTACATTGGGCCCACATAGCTCCATCGTCTATGCAAAAGCTAAGAAATATGCATCACACTTCACAGGGGGATGTATTCTATTCTATTCCATGCACATATTCTATTTCATTTTTCTACATTTAGCTATTGCTCACTATTTCACAAAATGTGACTAGTACAATAAAACCTAGGGCATGACATGCACACACACACCATAACTACATCCGTGTCTGAAATGTAGTGCAATGCTTAGTTAGTAAGCCCACTATTATGGCAAGTTGAGGTTAGTCGACCTATTTATTTGCGTATTTACTTTTTTAGGTATTGATACTTCCTTTTCGTCTTTTGAAGTTTATTTCTTCCTCTTGGAATATTTGGTGCATTTGGTGTGGTACAAGTAAATTAATGTGACAAGTAGTGAAGGATAACAGTCATCTCCCACACCTATAAATACCAGCCTGCACTTTTTCCCAAACCAAGGTGCCTTTTGTGCATACCAAAGCTCTAGTGGGCATCCTAGTCCTCTCCTAGAACTCCACTATAAAGACATCACCCAAATTCTTCCTCTAGGGACCCTAAGTACAATCCCTCCTACTTTCTGATTTTATGTTCATCATTGTAACACAATTTGACAAGCATCTGTTATCTGCTGAGTTATTTCCTCACCTCTCTTTCATATTATGGTTTATTATTTCATCTTACATATTGTTTTAGATCATTAAACTATTTATTTACTGCATTCATCTACTTTAGCACAATTTTTCATAGCTTAGATTAAATATCTTGATATTACCTTAGTTTAGTTTAAATTTAGAAAATCATTTTGGTGAACTGTCTTTTAGAATACCTTACCATATGACCCATTTCCTTTTGAAAATGTCTTCTTCCTCTCACTTTATGGCTCAATCCTCTTATCCTACATTTTCACCAACTAAATTCATGGGCATAGTTATCGCTATCTATTGTTGATTTATGTGCTTACATACTCAACATCCTCCTTGTTTCATCACACCTAGGGTTGACACATTCATTAATGTCATTACTAGTATTTGTACTCTTCCTAATCCACTTATGGATCCACCCACATCTATGCCTCCACGTATTACTTCAATATATCCGCCTACTACATATAAGGGCTATGATATCATTGAACAACTTAGAAATATGCCCGCTAAGATATCTCTTTATGACTTATTACGTAATGCACTAGATTTTTACAACACACTAGAAAATTCCCTTCAAACCATTCATATTGAAACTAATAATTCCATAGTAGCCTTTTCACATCTCATACAATCCCTTCGTAATCTACCCCGCACCATATCTTTTACCATGAGGATATCTCACATTTTGTTGAAAATAATTCATGTGCTCCTTTTCTTATTACTTTCGTTATTGGCACTAGTTGCATTAAACAATTCCTCATTGGTAATCGATTAGTTGTTAATTTAAGTGTGCATTCCATTTTAAAGAAACTAAGAATTATCGATAATTTCATATCTAAAAATTATACCCTCATTTGAAGTTATGACTCCACCACTTGCACCTACATAGGAACTATCTCTTTACATATCCAGGTTGGACCTAAGATCATTCTCGTCGAGTTCTATGTTTTTTACGAATCCTTCAATTTTAATCTCTTGTTAGGTAGGCCTCTGATTCACACAATGCATGCACTACTATCTACTATCCACTAATTTTTCAAGTTCTTCCATGATGGCTACAAACACACTAGCACCGGTGATAAAAACCCTTCAAATAATGTCGTATAGACCCCATTACCACAATGGCCATACCACTTTAACAACATATTCCATACAACAACCTTGATACATATGACATTGGTCAATCTAGCACTTCATCATCTTCCTCTACCGCTCTTAGTACCCTAGTTATTTCAACCTGCATAACATATATTATTTATCCTACAAGAAGAACTCCAATTTTTGTCCCTTCTTCACCATCGTGAAACATTATATTATTCCACCCATGGTGTTAGTTCCTCCTAGTGTTCCTCCACTAGTTTTGGCACCCTCAACAAAGGCCCCCTACCAACATTATTGATAATGCCATACCACATGATGATGTTCACACCGATGACTTTGAGGATTCTAATGATGAAGTCAGGGCTATTGAACTTACAGATGAAGCATTAAGACAACTTGAATTTACCCTCTAGGTGTAGACGATTCTTATTTCGAAGAAACCTTTGTGGCCGATGGCCCTAGAGAATATAGGTTTAAAACCCCTCCATCTACTAATGTTATGGTATTGTATAAGGGATCTTCCCATAGTGTCAATGTTATATCCTCTTCTCCTCCACAAATCTCAACTCCACTACCTCTTTTTACATGCACATTGTTCATCAATAGGACCTTTTGGAAACATATCCTGTTGACTCTACGTGCTTAGAAACTATTTGTACACATGACAGTTTGGCTAGGTTCGACATAACACTCAATGACATTTTACCACCTCTTCATTCACCACATCTCTACCATGGCTATTTTAACACTATGACATCTTATGGATTATGTGTTTTTCATTTGATGGTTTTTGTTGCCTACTCCCTTCATGATTCTCCCCTCACACTTGGACAGTCTTGGCTTGATTATATTAGTGGTAAAATAAACGCTCATCACTCCTTGTTCACATTTCCCATGCCTTTCGATAATGTCTTTATCCTTAGCGATTCTTCTCCTTCTTATGTTATGAATATCTCTTGTTGTCACACTCATGGTTTCCTATCGATCACCTTTATTGATGAATAATATGAAATGAATGTCTACACACTCCACTACAATGGGTCCCTCTATGACCCTCCCCACTCTATAGCTTATCAAGTTTTTGATGCTTCCCGGTAGGTTTTGATCATGATAATGATGATATTCTTGATAGCGGTTCATAGTCATATTTTCTATCATGCACTTGGGGGGCATGAAAATACAATCCACCTTCCCCCTATCTAGTCTTAGCATAGTCACAATCATCATCTTTTACATCCTTATACATTCATATCCTCACATTTGGCATATTCATCATACATTCTAGCATCATTACCCAATGACACACTCTTGTGCTTTGGTTCACACTTGATTGTTGAGGGATTACTACTACACATAACCCCACACACTTTGTTATAGGAATTACACATTACGCATCATATATTTTTACAACATTTGGTCATTTCCATCTATACACCTCATACATCAAGATATTTGCATACATCTACATACCATACATATTAAAACACACATTTTCACACATACTAGTCTTCATCATCTACAAGTCTAGCACTACATTACTATTCTATCTACATACATTACATGTCTTCTTATACAAGAAATTTTACACATTTCTACACACCATGCATTGCATTATACACATCACGTATTTACACATTCTATTCATAACATGGTCATCTATTCTCATCATTGCATTGTCTTCTAAGTGCTGCATTCACTACCCAATGATGTTAGAACCTTGGTCCATACTCATCACTTGAGGTTTTACAAATCAAATGGACCTTACTTTCATCACATGTTAACAAATTGACATATCATCGTGCCACATTACTAGCATAGTCACATATGCTTTAGGAAAAATCATCATCTATTCCATCATATTGTAGTGGTATACACCTTAGGCTATATCACCAATCCCTACTATTCATCTTGTAGTGACATACGCTTTAGGCTAAATTTTTACCTATGCCATCATATTGTAGTGGTATACACCTTAGGATACATCACCACTCCCTTATTTCATTTTTGTAGTGATATATGCTTAGGCTAAAACATCACTTATACATTCATCTAGTCCCGATATATGCTTCAGATATATTTTTCATGTATACACTATCACTAGGTCGTAAATAATAAATCTACACATACACATTCATCACAAAAGAATTTAGACACAACACACACTATTCAACCACTTCCCGATGATGCACTCTCGTTTACGTTTAATTCTTAACTTTTGAGGGGGTAAAAAAAAAAGAACCTCATTACATAAACTTACATTCACTCAGGAGCACGTGGATCCTATCATTCAATTTTGCATTCCATTCCTTCCATTCACAGTGTATTGCATTGTCTTGGGAGCATTTACTCTTGTTTACGAGTGTTTTACATGATCACTTTACAACACCTGTTAGATTGATTTCTTATATGTCATTAACTATACAATCCACACATGTGCATTCATGTCTTTGTCTAGTTATCATCGTAGATACAAATCTTTTAGATAGAGCATTGATGTTCACCATCTACCCTTCCTACATTGGTCGCTGGGGCATCCACATTTGATCCTCATAGGTGATGTTGTTTCATTTTTTACTTAGCACTTTACATCACTTCGTTATTCACACTTTGACATATTAGTTATTTCTCTAACATGCTAATGGGTGCTCCATGCGTAGCACTTTTTTATAGGATTATGATTCCATGACTACTAGTTTTTCTTATATGTGCTCATTCGTCATTGTTTGCTTTTGTATGTGGGCCTTTCCCTATGTTTGATGTGAACGCTTGTTTGTTTTTTGTGGCCATGATGGCCTTGGTGTGTCTTGCAACATCATGAGTGATGTCCCATGTTTCGCAACCCGCTTTGTTTGGTTTTCTTTTCTTCTTGTGTGTTTACACTACTATGCTTGGTAATTTTTACATGTTATGCGTGGATTACACATTGTCTTCTTACATGCATGTCTTTTTGTACTAACACTTTTCTTTGGCTATTCATCATTTTTGCACACGCCTTGGTTTTTACCAAGCTCATTCCCTTCCTCAGTATGGCAGTGAGTTACAGAGTACATCTATTTGTTCCTCTTTTGGGGCCGCATTCTCCTATAAGTGATGTTGCATACACCCCCAAAGAGTGGGGAATCATCTAGGGTTTTAAATACTAACACAACATATTTACGCCGCTTTATTTCAAAGGCACTTTCAGCATCCTCGACATTATGGGTTAAAAAAGCGAGAGGTTTCGGACTCACCTATGAATTCCATACACAATGGATTTTACATGACATGGTGTCCTTAGCATTTCGGGAAAGAGTTACAAGCTTAGAGGTTAGAGTCGGTGTGTCTCTCAACACTACTTCGCTCAAAGGGGGTCGATTACCCAAAAACTAGGACATTACATAGATCTATACATATAGTTCAAGGAAGCAATAAAAAGCTTGAGGGCATAGAACATTTCCTCTCGTACACTTACTTTTTACCCTATGACAAGAGATCACCACAAAAATCCTAGTAGAGGATATCCTTCTACACTTTCTCTCTTGACATGGATTAGGTGCACATGCTCCATTTAACTTCACATTTACATTAGCATATTTTACACTTACATACATACATATTGGACTACCGGATCATTTTATCATCAAGGTCCGATCTGCTTTGAGAAACAAGTAATCAAATGGGCGTAAAACCAACAACGGAAACAACAAAAACATTATGTGGTAGACACATTATTTACTAACCATGCAGGTATACTAGACATTGCAGAAAATACACACATGCGTTCCACCCTAGGTTCACCCTCATCACTTTTTTATTGCATATTTTTCATTTATAGTTTCCACGCTCCTCCATCTTTTTATCACTCCACACTTTTTTCGAGTCCTTCAAAGGTGTTTTATACTACACTATTCATGGAAAGCAGTGTACATATCTCTATCTAATTTATCTTGCCGAGATTTTTGTCACCAACATAAAGTGGGGTAAAAATGTAGTCACAAAATCATGCACTTTAGAGATTTATTTATCCCAGCCTCATACAACTATTTCAAGTTTCTTCAATGAAGAAACTAATGATGAACCCCATCCTTATGGCCATCTTATTTATTTTATTTCTTAATTTACAACTTATTGTACCCATATGCCTAGTCATTTTCAAATATTTCATGTTAGTGGGGTACCCTAGTCCCACATGGGGATGCACTAATCCTTTTACACTTTCCTACTAGTTTTTTTGCCTCTTATAGCAAATTTTTAATTTTTATCTTTCTTGTGATCAGCCTTTTTGAGGTTATTTAAAAATTAGAGCAAGGGAACACTATAAATATAAATTTATGAAACCATAATGAGGGACCTAACATCATCTACTACTATCACTCATCTAGAGTTCCATCCATTATTTTTCATCGGGCATCCACATAGCTCCATCATCAAGGCAAAAGATAGGACATTTGCATCACACTTCAAAGGGGGGGATTCTATTCTATTACATCCACAAATTCTATTAAATTTTTTAAATTTATCTACTTCTTGTTATTACACAAAGTGCAACCGGCATAAGAGAACCTAGGGCACGACATGCACACACATGCCGTAACTACATTCGGTCCGAAAGGTAGTGGAGCACTCGCTTAGTAATCCCACCGTTGTGGGAGCTAAGATTAGTCTGACCCATTCAATTGCATATTTATTTTTTTATGGTTTTGATACTTCCTTTTTGTATTTTGTAGGTTATTTCTTCCTCTTAGAATATTTACAGATTTGGTATAGTACAAAGAAATTAATGCAACAAATAGTGAAGGATAACATTCATCTCCTGACTCATGAAGACTAGTTCTAGACCTTTTTCCAAACCAAGTCACGTTTTTTTCTTACCAAAGCACCCGTGGGAGCCCCAATCCTCTCCTAGGCATTTAAGTTGTACCACATCACCCATATTTTTCCTTTGTGGGACCCCAATACAATCACTCCTACTTTCTCGATTTTTGTTCATCACAGGTGACATAGTTCAATAAGCATTTTTATCGAAGATTTCTTTCCTCTCCTCTCTTACATATTAGGGTTCAATATTTCATTTTACATATTTTCTTAGATCACTAAAATATTTATTTACTCAATTCATTTACTTTACTACAATTTTTCATTTCTTAGATTAAATATCATCATACGACATTAGTTTAGTTCAAATTTAGCTAATTATAGATAGAGGATAAGGCCGAGGCAATGAAAAGTGATATGGGGAACCCATGTGATACCCAATTCTCATGAAACCACATGCCTTTTTGTCAATCATTTGAGTCAGAAAGGGTGTGCAATGTGCAAGTTGTTGAGGCACCGTATTTTGGAGATATTTTGGAATGAAATGAGTGGTCAATCAATATTGTCAATGTCAATAATTGTTTTTTTTAATTTCAACCCTTATTTTTTTTCGAGATAGTTATAACATAAGTATATGGGGAATTCACTTGCGCATCTCATGGGACACTTTAGAGATGGATATGTGAAGGGAACCTATCATCCTAGGATGTTGATTTCATGCATATTTGTGATTAGGGTTTCTATCTAGCTATTAGGGTCATGAATAGGGTTTCCCTTAGCAATAGTATTGATGGTGTCATTCGTCAACGACCATCAGTGTTAAGGATTTTTATTGGATGGTGTTTATTTGTTTAGATAAGTTGAAGATATGAATGGAATGTTACAAATAAAAAGATGGGAATTAAAGATGTGCATGTCCCACATCTATTCCATGGCTCAGATTGTTCCTGCCAAAATAATATTTGGTGTCTGTTCCACATTTTCATCTCCATCTCGCTTGCATTATTAGTGTAATTTGTGCTTAAAGGGGTCGAAATAGAAAATGGTGAAAATCTAATAGGTTCCACTTTCAAAACCTAATCATAATTTTTCTTTCTTGTAGCACTTTGTAGCCCCCTTCAGTGTTTAAACTCAAGTAATTGCAAGAAAGAAAAAATATTTGCAATGAGCCATCTCTCGATTAAAAATTAAAAAATTTCACCCTTGTGGATGAAGGAATGTGACAACATGTTATTGCATGGACCTCAGCCACCTCTACACTTTAACCACATTATAAGAAGAACCAATGAAAAGTAAAATGCTAGTCTTGATGACACCTAAAAATGACAATGTCATGTTGAGCTTGAATGGACTCCACACATTTGAAATCCAACATCCTCCACGCTTTTATAGTCTAGTCCCATGAACCCAATACAACAAACCTTATGCCTTTTTACAGGCATGGAAGGAACAACATTGTTGTCTTTATCCTATGGGAACTATCTATACTTTGAGTGGCAGACATGCATAAGGAGTTGTCTAGTGGCGACAGTATGGTGACTGTCATGAAATGAGCTTTGTTATTTGGTGTTAATTTTATTAGATGAGGTTTAATTTGTTATATAAGGTGAATACATGAGTGAAAATTTGGACATAAGATGGAGGAAAATAAATGGGAATTAAATATTTACATGCCCCACACCTATTCCATGGCTTAGATTGTTCCTACCCAAATAATATCTGCTATCTATGCTCTATTTTTTCTTCCCAATGTCACTTGCATTATTCATGTGGGTGCACTTTGTGCTTAAAAGGGGCCAAACAAATAAAAGGGGAAAATCCAATAGGTTCAAGGCCTGAAACCCAATAACACTTCTTGCTTCATGTAGGACTTTGTAGACCCCATTTTATTTTTAAGCTTAAGTAATCAGTATTTGAAGCAAACGATGCATTGTCGATAATCAACCCCTCCAATGGTTGGTCATCCGAGAGACATTACCTTCTAGTCAAACTTTGCTTTTTTTTATTTTTTCAGCTTCAAGGTTGTCTATTGGATGCCATTTAATTTGATAGATAAGATCAAGACATGAACAGAAAGTTTGAAATAAAATGATGGAAAATAAATACCTCCATGCCCCGCACCTATTCCACAACTCAGATTGTCCTTGTCCAAATAATATTTGTTATATATGTTCCACTTTATGCATGGTTCCATCTATGGATTCATAGCCTCGTGTGAACACAAATATTAAGATTAACATTAATTCATAACTATACGATTACAAACTTAGTTATTAATAATTGACACAAATGATTGTCCTATTTCATTTACTATTTTTTAGTTGATTGTCGTAATAGCTTCGAAAGACTTACTTTTTAATGTGTTTCTAATTTTTTGGGATTATTGCAATTATATTATTATGTACATTTTAATAACATAAACATTGAACTGATATGGGAAAAATAATTGTAAACACAAGAAAATTAAAAATACTATGTAATAGAAAAACATAGTATATAAATAATAAATTTCAACACATATTGTAATGGTCACAATAAATTCGATATCTTTAAATATTATTATAAAATATAAATCAAGCATTGACTATGGAACGGGCATTAGCTACCAACACACAATCAATCAAAAAAATGTTTCATAGAAATATTTACAAAATTGAATCTTCAGTGTTGCTTAAAGATTGGGAAGGAAAAACATGTCTATGCATTCACCGCCACTGAGAACTTACATACATATTGTTTTAGACAAGCATTAAAGATTCTTCCCTACTACAAAAAAAAATCAAAACAAAAGATAGTGAACTAACTAATGTTTACCATTGTGGTTGTGTTCATGGCAATGCAAAACATTCCATTAAGCCTAAAGGTGATGAAGGAGCTAAATGAATTCCACCATATCTTACACTTTCAATTTGAGGCTCCAATATGGCACATAAGGGGCCATAAATACAAGTCCTTATCCTTGCATCCCTTTTGCTACAACACCCACACCATTTCTAGGTCTTGTTTAGGCTTGGGAACCCCTGTGGGCTATCGCTCAACTTCCTCTTCCCCTTTTTTCAGTTCCTTTTTTTGTGCTTCCTTCTCCATGAACCAATCAGACTCCGCTTCAAAGCTAGTGTCATGAAGTTCTTTGGGCAAGCTAACTAACGAACATGCCATATCATGCACCTTTTTCCACTCTCCACCTACTTCTTCATCTCTTCTAAGGTCGATTTCATCCTCTTGACTTGGGACTCTTTCCTATATTTGGTTGGCCTCCATTTCTTCTTGTTCGGGGCCCTCTTTTCCATGACTTGCCTTTTCTTCTAAAGGCTTGTACTCCATTTCATCCTATCACAGTGCATCCTTCGTGGCATTGTCAACATTCCTCCCTTCTTGCATGTCGCTTTCCTTGAATGCCTTCTTGTGCACATGGCTATTATTATTTGATTTGGGTCCTTCCATGGGCCCTTCTTCAATTAATTGCGAATGGGAGCCCTACAACTCTGTTGTTTGCATTGAGAGTAGTATGGCCGGAGGGGATGTTGGTTCGAGTTTTCATGATCGTGGCCTCCAAAGTTTCCATTTACATTAGCTTATTGTTATACCTGGGATCTAGCCATATTTCCATCAAGGTGGAGGCTATGGTGTTGGGATGAGGCGCCGCCAATCCATCCATTTTATCCTCAAGATGACGTAACTCATGCCATCCGGGTTTTGAACTACATGAATACACATTTTGGGGATCGGGTAGATTTTTCTGTAAGATTACTTGTTGACATCCGTTTAAGAATACTCCAAACCCTCCATAAAAATCTAAGACAAAATCAAACTTATCAAATAAGTATGCATCACAACCACCTCAAACATAAATACCAAGAAGATAAAAAGGTCTTTGGTTGAATCCTACAAAATTATGTCAAAGATTAACATGAAAAAAATATAACGGGATCAGTTATGGAGAGTTATAATTACTTCTAACTTTGAATAATTTTAATGGGAATATCTAGAAGTAGATTGAATTGCAATGCACATTTACAAATATTAACTATATCCATTCGATGCTAATTAAATTCTATTAGATAGAAAAATTAGACTACGGTCATATTATTCCTTTCTCGGTAAGCCAAAAACAAATCGAAGCCACACACATGGAAGTTAAAATCGACACGTTGACGGGGTAGTAGTGTCAGCTGGAACATAAAACAGTCTATCTACTTTGAGAGTTGCTTCCTGAATATGGCAGCGTGGGAAGGAGCCTGGCGCACCAAGTGTTAGCTTCTACTGGGAGTGGCGGACGGTCAGTTAAAATTTTTGTATGATTGATCTCTCTATTTTCCACTAGGACCGATTCATACCCATCCCACTCAAAAATCCCTTGTTCATCATATCGGTTCCGCACTGGTTTATATTTCCGCTCTGCATTTTGCCGAGGAGTCCGAGCTGCTCAAAGTTTTGGACGACTACGTGAAGACGAAGGCGTTGGTTTTTGGCGGCGTGCATGCATACATCCGCCGACAGCTTTTGGCAGTCCATCAGTTTGCAAAGCTTGTTGCGCTCCCCGTCTGTTGCGGATGGATGCGCCTGTATATTCATACCTACACAGATATTTTCATTTGTTTTGATATAAAATAATAGAATGGGGAACAAGAATATTAACAATGAATATGAATCTGACCTTGAGGCAAATATCAATGGCTCTGTACAGCCTGTCATGTAATAAATGACCTTTCTTGTCAAATACCTATGCTAAGAGTATGAATTTTGAGACTGTCAGGCTCTGGTCCGGTGAAATTTCTGTGAGAACGCTGTCCACGCTCGCGAGATAATTCATCTGACGATTCCCCTTCGGTATGGTGTGACAGAAGGAGAGAGAGCGTGTTTACGTGGCCACTGGTCCACCCTCAGATTTCAACGTATGCACGATCCCTAAATCTGTGCCATTGATTTTCTGGAATGTGTTAGTGTCAGATAACCTCAACCCACTAAGAATACGCCTTCGGCGTAATTAACTTAGAAACTTATAAGTTTATTTATTTGTTTCTATGGAAGGCTATGGTTGAAGAGAGCAAAATACAGAGGTGTTTTAGATGCATATATACCAATCACAAGCATTTATGGAGAGTTTGCCCAGGATTTACAGATTTCCCAAGCCGTATGAGTGTTTTTGCTAGGTTACAATGGATTTATGAGGGCGTTTTTGAGTTCAACACTAGGCCAATTTAAGGTATAGTAGGCCGTATTTAAAGTTCTAACAGCCGTTTTAATGTTATATGCAGGCAATTTTTTTGGGTAGGCCGTTTCAATGTTATATAGTCATTTTCTATGTTATAGATGGTTTAGATTTAATTTTACTGTAAGTAACAAAAGATTTGTTTCCTTTTTCAAGCCGTATGGAGAGATACGTCCAGCCGTATGGAGAATTATCTAGGTGTTTTTGGATTATACAACTGCTTTCAATGTTATATACAGTTTGATTTAGGGTTATAACAAAAATTAACAGGTTTATCTTCCTTTGCAGACCAACCATGGCGAGTGTGAGAGGGCCTCCGTTGAGGGATAGTGTCAGACCCATAGCCAAGAGGAAAGAAATATATATCAAATTTAATATAAAAAAATTCTGTCTCGAAACATTGAATATATAGATGACTATGGTTTTGCGAATTTTGATTGAAAATATTTAATTATTTAGAATTTAGGTATCTTATTATGGGATTTAATTTTATTTTTTTAAACTTATATTAAGAGATATAATGTTAATTTTTTATACTATGATATTAATGTAATTCGTGTATACAATGGATAATTTACTGCACCTTAAAAACTCCCTAATGAGCTAACTATTCCAAGAAATCTAATTACTCTTGAAGGAATTAAACATGGGATGAATTAATGAGTTGTCGATGTCTTGTTGTAATGCCCGCTAAAATGACGTTCTAGGAACACGTTAAAACCTAACACTTAATCCGAAAATTGCGACTAATTTTTTTTTTTGTTTAAGTTATAAAAGTTACAAGGGTGTTAACCCTTAGGGTACATTAAATTAACTTACACCACTAAACTCAACTTTACGATTGAGGCCAAGGTGTCTAGTTAAATAATTAAATATTAAAATTACTTTACCTCTAGGGTTGATTAATTAAAAGTCACTTAGTAAGGTGCCCTAATTTAATTTACTTGGTTAAATGTTTTCTCTTCTTTAGTTAATGTTCAATCCTAATATGGTTAACCTCATGCTTAATTATTTTAGTTTCATTTTCCTAATAGCTTAAAGTCCTTTTATTTAATTCCTAAAACATGGTAAAAACTAATAAAGACTTTCCAACCCAAGGAAATTAAATGGCCTTATTAACCCATCTACACATACCCTTAAGGGTTAATTTAAACATCTATAAAATATATATTCCTACCAAAACAAAAGTAGGGTTGATCCTCCATTACCATATCAATATGATCCGGGCACTTAAACCGATAAAGTGACTTACTTGAAAATTTGAAATCATCTCGTAATGTTAATGATTTAAAAAAATTCATCACCATAGTCATCCATCGCAAGGACGTGCCCTAACCCTAACAAGGAAGTAGTGTCTCAGAGACAACGGTGATGGGATTTTGTATAAAGACGAAAAGGTCTCGCGCGTTGTTGTCAGAGAGGTGTAGTGCTTTGCGTGGAGGAGCGGGCTAAGAAAACAAAGCTACCAGGCTCTCATCCTCGACTCAAGGCACCAAAACACCACAATTCCCTTAGTGAAGAAACAAATTGGGTTAGGAGACAACGACACTAATTTAGAGAGGGGTGGGAATGACAAGATATGCGATGGAAATGGAAGCTTTGGCCTTGGTCAGGCTCGACCGACATTCCTTGTTCCCCAAAATGTGATGACGCCAAGATTGTTGTGCCTTCTCGTGGCGGAAGTGGTCCTCGCTAACTTGCTGCTTCGTGATTGTTAGGGTTTTCGAGAAGTTAGGGCGTCCAATGTTGGTAAACAATATTGTGGTCCTCTGCACCCTGTAATGCCCGCTAAAACACACCCCAAATACAACACCAAAACTCAGATATATATTTTTTTGACTTGCATGGAGTTTACATGACAACACAGTGACTGGAAAGGGCTATAACCAACACTCAAGAAGTTTGACACAACCTTGACCACATATGCAACAAGGAATCAAACAACACCCATCACGAACAATTCACTTGACTCTTTGACAAGGCACAACATAAGAGACCAACCACAATACATAGTTACAGCTCAGGGCATCCCACGGTGTAAAATATTTTAAGGTTATGCATTTACCAGAAACATCTTTCAAGACCTGAATTTACGATCAAGGAGATTCATGTCTTGATTTGAGAAATTCTTCTTACAAAAGTGAACTTCTTTCTTTCATACAAATTGTCTAATGAGCTTAGGACCAAGTTTTCTCAAGGATAAATATTCTATAATGTGTCAATAAATTACTTAATTTTTTGAACTAAGATAATTTTCCATATCCCACAAGGTTAATTAATCTTACACAAGCCACTAAAATTTGTTCCACACCCCTATTGCATAGGTGATAAGCATAAGCTCTAATTGAGGTAACGTACCATTTTAAGTTTAGAACAATAATCTTCTTTGCTAAAGGTTCTAAATTTTAACATTACTTAAGAAATATTACAATGAATCAAGGCAAGGGTTAAGGGGGAATAGGTCAAAAGAATCCCAACGTGCATCAAAGTGGGGCGATTAGATCGGGAAAGAACAACCTTGAAGCACAAGGAAACACACATTTTTTCTAGTTAAAGTCGCAAGCTTCCTAGGAGTTATGAATGTAAATGTGGATGGATACACAAGGTTTGGAACTACTGACAAATGCCTCAAATAGATGTGGTCTCTAGGAAATGCCATGATTTTAGGATCTACACAACATGGGATCTTCTAAACCAATCCTTCTTCATTCTAAGCAACCAACATGTGTCTAGTCTGTTCAGTACACCCTCTTCTAGTAGGTATGCAGTCAGCACCAGGAGGAAGTTTGCAGGCCTGTAACAAGAGCCGCAATAAGGTAACAAGGAGACAACCACTCCCAACATTAGCATATGCAATCGAATGACCATACCCTAGGGTAGACATAGAAAAAATGCAATGAACCAGAACCTAGCAACATCCGAAGTTCCAATGTCATCCTTTCCACAACCCCCAACTATAGATCCTTCACCGGAGAAGCCCACGCGGCTAGGAAAATCTTGATTAAATAAAACTAGTTATAAACAAATCAAATAGACTTCCATATCAAATTTTCCTTCCCTAGAAATGTGGCAAAACATGGCATGAGAAAGGAAAAAAGCTAGTGCAGGTCATAAAGGATAAACAAGTCTTAAATGGTTTGAAAAACAACTAGGAAAAATAGGCGGCCAACGCCTCACTTGGCATTAATACAAAGCAAGGACCAACACGCCTTTTCTTACGGAATAATAATGGAGTGGTAGGTTCTCCTCCTCCAACGCATTACTAATGACCAAGTCTTTTGAACAAAAATAAGACTAGTCTATACGCAAATAATAGGGATGAATAATTGGTGGGGGTGGGTGGATGCCTCCACATAAACAAAAAAATGCATTTTATTAAAACAATGCTATATTTACAAAGCATGTAATAATGCCTAGACGGCCAAGGAGGAAACATTAAACATTAAACACAAACACCACATCCTAAAAAAAAGTGTCACCAACAACAAGCTCCTCTTATGCGAATTGAGGCTCGGGCACAAGAGTGATTAACATTAAAATAAAATAGCATAAAGGTAATCAATAACAATATTGATAAAAATTGACACTAAAACAAAAAAGCGGCAATCGACAATTTAAATTATAATATTAATATTACCATTATTTTTATGATTTTAAGGCTATATATATAATTGTTAATCATATTAATGACGACAAATAGGCAAGCTCGATGAAGCGAGAACAAGATTTTCCTTTAATAGGATAATCATATAGGACACTACAAGGTCCACAACTAGAGGTGTCGACTATGACTCAAGAAGGCAAGATGGAGAGGGAGGGTGCTAATTCTTCACTCCGACAAGGATGAATTCAAGTAACGATCAACGGGCGCACACACACAATCTTCCCACACTTATCAACAGAGTCATCGGGGCAAGAGTTGTGGTAACATTGAATAGGGCATTACATTCTCCTCCCCTTAGGAAAGCATCATCCTCGATGCGACATAACACAGAAGGAAGGAGAGGTGGTAAGCGTCAAGGAACATATAAAGGTGAAGGTGCACCCTAAGGTTAAAATTTAATCATTAAAGCATGGCCACAGGAAGGCCTTAAAAACATTTTGGTAGAATTTTAACTTTCAAAGTTCTGTGAAGATTGGAAGTTCCCTCTTATTCATTATTTAATTTGTTTCTTTCCATTTACATTTATCCTAATTCAAGTTCTTTAAAATTTCATTGTTGTAGAATTTTAGTTTATTCATTCTTGTGGGTGCCCAACATGAACTGCTATCACAACACCCCACCAGGGTCATACACAACACTAAGGATTCACAAGCATAATTTAACATACTTTCATGACTATACCACACCACAAGAGCTTAACCAAATTATGGAAGAGAATAAGCATGGTCCACATAGCATAGTAATTTGCACAAATCTATGACTAACATATAATACTCGAATAAAGGTGTACTAAAACAACCAAAAATTTCCACAATTCAAAAGATGAAGATTTCACATAACTCAGAACAATAGCTATAGGTACATAGTGTCCACAAGGGCATCAAATCCATATCCACAACATCACAAAACATATCCAACTAACATGAGTAACACATACATCATAGGACCACTCCCAAGACATCACAATAACTCAACATATATCCTAAACATCAATCATACACACAAATCTCTTATGCCTCCCTCAAGTCTCTTATGCCTCCCTCAAGTCTCTTATGTCCTCTCAAGTCTCTTATGCCTCCCTCAATCTCTTATGTCTCCCTCAAGTCTCTTATACCTCCTCAAACTCTTACGCCTCCTCAATCTCTTATGCCTCCCTCAAGTAGTAATAAATAATTAAATATTTTTCCTTTTCGCTCCCCAAAGAGGTCGGTTTCCCTATGGCCCTAGGCACATAGAGTCCAAACAACCCTAACCCAAGTGACATAATAACTCGTGGTTCAAAACCCTCTAGTTATCTCAGTAACTCCTTACGACGTACCCCATACAACGAAGTGGGTCCATACGTCTAGCCATTATATGGTGCATCCCATGTCTTTGATCCACATGACATCACAATAATAGAACCAACATAGCAATCCAATTCAAATTACAAGCCTTGGGAAAGGCGGTCAAATTTTAAAATTTAAGAGAAGATACAAATCTAAGAAAATAAATGACCAATTAGCCATAGTTAGTGCAAATCAAATCCGCATGTTAGTACCACAAACCAAGGGAATGCCCAAAAATATAAAAAAATACAATTGAGGAAACTGCTGGTCCTTACAAAATAAAATTAAAAGTTAAATTTACAAATAAAATACACATATAAGAATAGAACATTACGATGACTATGGGGCCTTACCCGCCACCAAGGGGGTACTCAACGAGTTGTTGGCACTTGGAACATCGAGCCTTTTTCGTAAAATAACATTTCAATAGCATAACTAGCAATCATCTCTATCGGAATCATCTTGCCAATACTTGACAAGGCTAAACATAGTCATAACTACACTTAGGTTATACTTTTACAACAACCACGAGGAGAGAGGGACAAGAAGAACATGTCGTCATCTACTGAGCCTAAGGTCAACTCGAGTTACGGCCCCATGGTACACATCCCCTCACTCCAAACATACACTTTTACCAATTTCCCTCAGGGTTGTTAGTGTAAGGTTCACATCATAACATGCAACTACATCACTAACACAATGGTGGTTCACACACATTAACCATAGCATCTTTCACGTGGTTCTGATACAGGGTATATTACATACATTACATTCACAGCCATAACACACCACATGCTACACCCAAAGTGTAATCTCTATATAATGGGGATCATATACCCATAATATTTCCTAAATCATGACATGAATCATTACATATTACATGAATTACAATTATGATGAGCACAATTACAACATATAGTCAATTTCCATATAACATGGGAATAAAAAAATTCTACACAAATTATAATGACATCATTAAGAAATCCAGTTCACTACAAACCAACCTTGTCACACAACATATGAGCACACCGACACATAAAAATTTGAAAAGGATCCAACACTCTGAACTCACAATCACATTTCATCGAAACACGAGAACAAAGCAGTGTTTCACACTCAAATTCACATAGAATTCCTGAAAAGGAGAGAGAATACTCTCATATTTAACATATCAACATGCCATTAGTTACGCACTAAGTGATATACACAACATGTGTGATAACAATATCACAATTATGACATAGTTCACATCATGCTTAAATCACATTACTCTTCCAATATGAACCACCATCATCCTTGACACCATAACCACTCCAATCTGTCCCGAGAGGTTTGAGCACATGAACCCCCGCTTTGATACCAAGTGTAACGCCATCTAAAACACACCCCAAATACAACACCAAATAGAAAAGCCACCATTACCATATTAAATTATAAAAGGGTCCTAACTCATGAAACCCCTAGCAATCACGAAGCCCAAGAAAGTTGACCGAGGACCACCGCCTCCATAGAAGGCCCAACAATCTTAACTTCATCACATTTTGGGGAACAAGGGATGTCAGTTGAGCCAAAACCAAGGCCAAAGCTTCCATTTCCATCGCATATCTTTTCATTCCCACCCCTATATAAATCCATGTCATTGTCTCTGAATCGGTTTGTTTCTTCACCGAGGGAATTCTCGTAGTTTTGGTGCCTTGATTCGAGGATGAGAGCCTCAGTATCTTTGTTTTCCTACCACTGCTTCTCCACTACAAAGCACTACACCTCCTAACAATGCGTGAGAACTTTATGTCTTTATACAAAATCCCACTACCGTTGTCTACGGACATTCTTGCCTTGTTAGGGTTAGGGCGCTTGCATGGATGACTATGGTTATGAATTTTTTTATCGCTAACATTAGAGATGATTTCAAATTCTCAAGTAATTCACTATTGGTTTAAGTGGCGATAGTTTTAATATTGTAATGGTGGGTTTTCTATTTGGTGCAAACCCTACCCCCATGAATATAAATGAGAAAAGATGTGTTTAATTACCATTTGTAGGTTTTATTGTTTTATATAATAATATTTGAGCATTATTTGCTTCTTTGGTAATTTCTTATTTACATTTACGACTTAAAAATTAGTATATACGAGTTAAAAATTGGCACATGCACAGATCTCGTGAAGTTCTTTTGTAAGTGAAAAAACCACCACCCAGAGCAGGTCGATGGTCCCGGGATCATTGCCCTACCTTGGTGACAAACCATGAACTGTGGCCTTACAGAGCGGCGGTTCTGAGACCACTTCCTTTCCTGAGTGGGGGTTACAAGACCGTAGCTCGCACAGGCGTCGGTCCTATTCCTTAAAAACATAACCTAAAATCTGAGATTTTCACAAAAACAAAAGTCACTAATGTGTTTAATATTACATTCTGAACTTGATTTTATGCACCTAAAATTTATAGTTTTGGGATTTCATTCCATTTGTTCATTCCTTAGTTAAAACTACTTATTTTAAAGCATTTTCAAAACCAATAGAAGCAATAACAACAACAAGATCTATTCCTTTTGTTCAACTAGTTTTCTTTGAATTCCAAGAGTAAAATAAAAGATTTATATGTACCTATACATTGTTAATTTTTTTTACTTACTACAATGTGCAACATATCAAAATAACCATACACTTCAAATTTTTTTCCTCCTTCCATTTTTCACCACAACTTATATATTCAAAATATCTAAAATCAACTTTGTTATTCATTCAAATTTACTATGCACACATTTTTAACATCTTACAATTTCTATATTTCTTCTTTCTCTTTTACCATAATGAAATTTCACAATGAAAGTAAACTTTATTTTCTCATTGAGTATAGCTCATTTATTTTTAAAACCAAGGACTTCTTTTCTCACAAACAACTAAAACTTCAACTAGAGACAATAGCTTTCTTTTCTATTTCACAACACTAACTTTACAACACAAATCTTTCTTTCCTTTTTTTTTTTTCCCTTTAACATACAATACAACTTTAAGTAAAAATATTTGAATGCAATTTTCCTTCACAATATCAATAAAATGTCTTCCACTTGAAGTGGAAATCATATAACAAGGTAAGCTAAAAATGGAATACAATATTACAAGTTTCTCCTTACTAAGTGGGATTAACACTAAGGAAGTTTTATTACAAGAAGCATTTTCTTAGGGGCTCCAACAAAAGCTCCAAGGTTCACAACACCAACAAGAGAGCTCCGTCATGATTTACTTGACCCACAACAAAATTTTGGGAGAGGAAACACTCTCCACCCAACCAAAATTTCCAATGAGGAGGAGAATTCATCCTCCTAATTGGCCCCCTAAGCCCCAACCACATTACAATGAGAGGTGATTCCAACACATGGAAACAAAAATCTTCCACATCATAAACCAATTATTTCACAACCATTCCAAATGCACATTCAACTCAAACTACAAACACAAGAAGGAAGAATAACAAAACAAACAAGGCTTAAAAATGAAAGCCAAAGGATCAAGAACCTTTGGGGAGGCCACTTATGCCTCCCAATGGGTTCCCACCTTAAAAAGCAAAACCTCCAATGCATATCTCACATCCCCTACATACTCTTATGCCTCCCTCAAGTACCCCCTTATGCATCCCAAATACTCTTATGCTTATTTCATTCTCTTATGCCTCACTCATGCAATAAAAATTAAAAAATGCAAGCATTCCTTGTCCAAGGTGGAGCACCCAACCTAAAATCCTTCCGAACAAGAAATAACTCTTATTCCTCCCTACATGAATTCTCCCCATAGTCCCCTCCTACACCACACTTAGGAAATCTACCCAAGCACCCAACAAGCATTCCAAACACTCAACAAAAACAAGCACACAAACAAAAAATAAAGGAATAACATAAGAAAAAGTAAAGCTCCTACCTTTCCATAGTAGAGCTTGTTTCAAGATTCAAAATCCAAGCTCCTTCAAACCCAAGAAATCACCAACAAGCTCCCACCAAGACCATAAGCTCTCCAAAATCCTCTAACTCCCAAAATGCAAGAGCACAAAATAATGAAGTAACCCCCAAACAAGAAAAAGAACTTGAATAAATAGAAAAGGGAGGGAGGAGGGTGAGGTGGCTCCATGTAGGATGCCACATCACTCATCCTCAACTCCACCTCACAAGTCAAACTTCAAACTCCAAAGCACAATTAATAAGTGGGTGAAGAAATGACATTTTACTTACACACACAATCCAAGCCCACACCCCTTAAGGACTAAAAGTAATTATATGTAAGAAGGTGCAATAAAAACTTACAATTTGTCTTCCCAAAATACATAATGGGGTCTAATTTTGACCCCCCAACCCATAGGTAGGGTTGGCATAGCAATTTAAGAGGTGTGGGACAAGTTTAACTTGTCCCACAAGCCTTCAAAATTGGCCCTTAAGGCCAAATTCGAATTTCCATGAGGGGGTAGAGTGTACAAGACTCAAGATCACAAATGCTCAATCTTACAAAACAAAACCCAAGAACCATCTAGTCTAATAAATGAAAACTTTTGGTCACATCTATAATTATTTATTAACAAGATTAATTTACTTAAATAGGACACTAAAACCCATTAAGATAAAGGGGAAGAATACATCATTTTCTAAATAATTAAAACAAGGAAATTACATCACTAAAAATCACATACTACATTAAATAAAGGAAACTAAATAAAAGACAACACATAACCCCTTGGTCACAATTTCCCCCTAACAATAATTCAAACACACACACAAATACATGTTGCCATGGTGACCCTTGTTGAATTCACCTAGAATTCCAATGTGGTTGGTCTCAATCCCCGATGTTTGTTGTGAATATAGTTACCTGCAAAACACATAACACCTCCTTCAACCTCGCGGCCACATTAAAACATCCAAAATAAAATGTGTAATATAAATCCACAATCATCTATATATGCATCAAATCATCATCTAGGAAATTATGATATCATTTACAATTTCTAAAGAACACCTTTATTCTACATTTCAACCATGTAAAAATGATCACAACATTAGTTCAATTATCAAGGCCTACTCGAAAGACAAAAATATCGCATGTTAGAAATATATATAACCATGTCAATAGCATATCATCATCAATACCAAATTGTATCTAATTATCCAAACACAACATATATAAATGGAAATAAAAAACATTCCAAAGATCTCTAACATCTAACATCATGCTAAATCAAAAAGCTATAATAATATCCATAAGTATAATTAACGTTGTCAAAATCAATAACAAAAAGGTGTCGAAGGGAGGTGGGCATACACCTACACAATCACAAACTCATCTTACTGTGTTAGATCATGTTATTAATAGTGGGATAAATAATAATGTATTAAAACAATTAAATATCAATTAAATGATTGTCCAAGGATTATAGTTTAGGTATGGAACAAAATAATTAATGAAATAATTTTATAAAAGTATAAATAGGTAAAATAAATAATACATTAGACCATGTTTACTTATTCGAGGTAAAAAAGCTCGCACAAAAAGGAATTTTCTTATATTGAGAAATTACTTATGAATTTGTCCCAATACTTCCACTCCTTCCTTGGATTCCACCAAATCACATTAACATTAGAATTAATATAATTATCCAATTTTATCTATTGTAAAAGGTCTACCCCCTACTATAAGGTGATTGAAATTAGGTGCACTTGAGTGAACCATTTCACATCTCATTCCAATTAATTTATTTAATTCACAACTTGCATATTAAGTGCAAGCAATATAGATAGATTTGAATACATTTTATAATAAAAAATTATAAAGCATGTAAAAAGGCAAAGGCCCTCCTAATGATGACCCCATTTACTATTAACATCCCAAAAGCCAACACTATACCATTATAGTTTTGGTCATTTTTTGTTGTCCTTTTTACAATTGTTGCGAGTTACTTAGGTTTTATGGTAGTTTTCTTTTCACTAAGGTTCTGATTGGAATTCAAGAATTTTATAAACACATAAGTGGATTTGTATATTTAATATGAGGATATAAACGATCAAACATGTAGTCATCAAAGTAAATGAAGGGAATCATATTTTCAAGATCATCCACATGTTAAAAGTATATTTTAAGCATTTAGAGAGAAGTATATAACTAATACTTGTTGCATTATTTAGAGAATAACAAGTGATAATGGTTGGGACACTTTGTATTACATAAAAATTAGATTCAATTCGAGGGTTGATGATGGCACAAGAAGGAAGCAACATTTTATTCAATGTATCTCATACAACAAAACATGCGAGCCATATATAGGTCATGCGAGAAGAGAGGAATGAACAGAATAGTTAAATAACTATTCACAACTAACACAGTTAACAATGTATTAACTTATTAACAAATGCGCTAAAATTCCCCCCCTTAATACATTGTTCGTACATATGTACCACCTAAAAAATCAAACTTCACCTTGCCGAGAGGCTTGGTGAGAATATCTCGCAACCCGAAAATCGGTAGGGCAGCACTTTGGAGCTGAATTTGGTGGTTTAAGACCTATTCACGGATGAAGTGACATTTGACCTCAATATTCTTTGTTCATTCACGAAAAAGCAGGATTCTTCACAAGCTTCACACACCTTGATTGTTGCGGTGAATGATGGGAGGTTTCTCTTCAGAATCCCTATATCGGAAAGAATGTGGCGTAACCAAATCACTTCACACACAACTCCTCATGCAGGCATGATATTTAGCCTCGGTGGATGAGAGAGAAACAATAGTATTCTTCTTGCTAACGCACGAGATAGGTCTTGATCCAAGATGAAAAATATACCACAAGTGGATTTCCTGTCATCAACGGATCTTGCATTGTCTAAGTCTATATATCCTCGTAAGAAGAACTAAGTGTTCTTCTGATACTACTGAACCAAAGTCAACTATACCTCAGACATATCTCAACACATGCTTTGTTGCTATCCAATGACATTTCTTCGGCTCCTACATAAATCTGGAGAGATAGCTCACTACAAAGCATACATTTGGTCCGTATAAGTCAAGTAAATGAGACTCCCCACAAGCTACCCGTAGTGAGTGCCATCTACCTGCGGTGAATCCTAGAATCTAGATAATTGCAAACCTTTTCCCATAGGTGTGGACATTGGTTTACAATCTTACATTCCATACTTTTCGAGGAGTGTCTTGGCATATTTCATCCGGGATATGAAGATATGATTCTTCTTTTGCCATATCTCTAATCCAAGATGAAGTGAAGTAGCCCCAAATCAGTCATGTTAAAGGATTTCTTCGATCATTCTTTACATCATCCAAAAGATTGTCGAACTTCCTGTGATCACAAGATCATCTACATACAAAACCGAATGATAATTTCTATTCCTACCTTCTTGATATACAAATTTGTAGGTGAGGGCTATGAGTGAATCCATGCTTTGCAATAGGTGATCATCAATTTTTATATACCATGCCCTAGGTGCTTGTTTGAGTCCATAAAGTGACTTTATCGATGACATACCTTGTATGATTGATGCTCATCTACAAACCCTTCAGGTTGGGCCATGTATACTTCTTCTTTTAGATCACCATTCAGAAAATCACTCTTGACATCCATCTGTTGAAGTTCTCATCCATTTTGTGCTACCAATGCACGAGAAAACTCGATGGTTTTGATCTTCACGGTGGGTGCAAATGTCGCATCATAGTCAATACCTTCTTGCTTTGAGCATAACCCTTTGCAACAAGTCATGCTTTTTGTTTTTCAATTTAACCATTTTCAGCTAGTGGATTTCTCACCGAAGGCGGTCAACAAGTTCCCACATTTGATTTTGAATTAGGGAATCATATTCAACATCCATATCATGTGTCCATTGTGTTTGGTCTAATGCCTCACGAAGCAGTGTCGGGTTTAGTGCTATCAATAACTAAACTCATGAGTGCAAAATTTACCTCATGTCCGGCTTGACTTCATGTTCGACTCTCGTAGAAGTATCAGGAAGTGAGTTTAGGTGTGCATCCCCAATAGTATTCTGGACCCATTTCAGACGTTGGTTCATTGTATTTGATGTGAAGATGTGTTGTCCAATGTGCCTAGATCAACGAACAAGTCTCCACTCAGCTCTTCTTCTCTCTGAGAAGAATCATCTTGCCCATCATCTGGATGTGTGAGCAATCTATGTGATGAGGTTGGTACTGGATCTCCATTGTGTGGTAGGGAGTCAAAGGATGACTCATCACACACCACATCTTGACTCTCGTAGATCTTCTTCGTCTCAGGATCCATGAGATGATATGCCTTTGAGGTAGTACCATAACCCAAGAAAAGACATGGCAGTGTCTTTGGATCGATCTTATTCCTTTTCTCATTTGGAACATGCATATATTCAGTACAACCAAAAACTTTCAAATGATGAATAGAAGGTTTATGACCAGTCCATACATCTTTCAGTGTCCTGTTCTACAAGATCTTCGTGGGTGCCTAGTTCAGTAGATAAATTGCTGTCTAGAATGCTTCTGCCCAAAACTGATCCTCCAACTTGGTGGTGGAGAGCATACAATGAGCCATCTCCATGACAGTCCTATTTTGTCACTCGGAAATCCCATTCTGTTGGGGAGTGTAGGGTGCAGTCAGATGTTGTTGAATGCCATGTTGCTTCAAGTACGCTAAGAAATTCTTCAATACAAATTCCCCCTCGATCTGAGCAGAGGAGAAGGAGAGGCTTCCCAAACTGCATGGTGTCATGTTGGTAAAAGATTTGAAAATTGGAAAATGCCTCACTCTTCTTCCGAGAAAATATACCCACATTTTCCATGAGTAATCATCAATGATGAGCTGGAAGTATTCAAAACCTTGGAAGCTAGCTGGTAGGGGTCCACACAGATTGGTATGTACAACCTGAAGATGCTCCATAGAATGATAAGAGCTCTGTTTGAATGGACCTCGGTGTTGTTTACCTGCGAGACATCCCAAGAAAATAGGTAAGGAATGGGAGAGTGGAGGAAGCCCTCTTACCATTTCCTTGGCACTGAGATGATGCAGAGCCCTGGTAGAAAGATGACCATATCAAAAGTGTCATAGTGCAGTGGACTCCGCCGTTGAAGTAGAGAGAGCAATGTTATATGAAGTGACTGCACCCATTACAAATAAACGGCCCTTCATAAATTCTCAAGAAATAATGGAGTCTCCCTGGAAAATGATGCAAGACTTGACCCCTTTCTCAATAAAGAATTCAACCTACATTCGATGATTAAGAAGTTGACTCATAGAAAAGAGATTTGAGGTCAAACCTAGAACATATAGCACCTTTATGAGTGTACATCTTCATGTCCCAAGAGGAATGATGACATCACCAATCCCTGCCACAATATACTTCTGATTATCTACGATGGTGATCTGATCTCCAGTGGGTCGGTCACTCAGGGTATGGAACAACTTCTTAGTGCCAATCATGTGTTTGTTGGTACCTGAATCAATCAACCGTGACACTTTCTCGACAGTGCGAAAGTCTGCAAGACTAGGAAAATGTCCAGATGAGTTATCTCTAGAAACTCTTCATCAGAGGTGGCATCCTACTAAGCAGCAATGTGACCCTTCTACCTCTGATTATGAGCATGCCATTGAGATTTCTTGGAATATCCTTGGCAAGAGTGCTCTCTTTTCGGAGTTGCCATACTTGTGGACTTGTAATAACAGTTCGTAGTCGTATGTGTATCCATGGAGAAAATGTGGCACCATCGATCAGCCTTGTTGTTCTGTTGCTTCTAGGGTGGCCACTGAAAAGGTTTTTGTTGAGGATGTTGATTCTGATTCTTGAGGGCTGACTACCCTTTCTAAGGCTTATGCTTTTTCCTCATGATGAGAGCCTTATCTTTGAAGGCTTCTCAAACATTCTAAATGGCTTCATCCTGCTGGAGATGATTCACCAGTGTGGAAAAATTCACATCCTATTGAGTTATGGTCATTGTGGTGATCGGTGTTTGAAGCTAGGAAGGAAGAGCTCATGAGGTGAGTGGGACTAGTAACTTTTCATTCACCGGTTCACCGAGAGTAGAGAGTTCTGCATGTAACTCTGCCACATGCCACAAGAAGTCTTCTACTGATTCACCATCATGCATACTCATCATGTGAAGATTAGTATAAAGATGTAACTTCGTAAATCAAATTATTGGCCGTATAGATGGTACACAACACGGTCCATGCCTGAGAGGAAGTGGTTGCTTCCCGAATGTAAGGTTGAACCTCATCAGAAAGGCTCAGAGTGATAAGCATTAATGCTTTTGCATTGGCCTTTTCATACTTAGCCAACAGATTAGCATCTGTGGGAGGGGCGTTTTTGCCAAAAATGATCCCCCAAAGATCTTCAAACTGAAGAATCGTCTGCATCTTGGTTTTCCATGTGGTGAAATTTGGCCCTTTGAGCAACTAGGCATCCGACAACAGAATGCGAGGTGCAGACATTTTCAAAAACTCAAAATTATATTTTATTTATTTATTTTTCAAAAATGGCTACAATGCTTACTAAAGGAACCTATCTCGAAGATGGGCTCTATAGGCTCGTGCAGTGAGACACGGATGCTTCTGTGGGTGTTCTACTTCACGTTCATCATCTGCATCATATCCATGTTCAAGTTTTGCATGAATCCATCGTGCTTGACATCGAACGTCAAACCAAAAATACTCCAATAGTCCTCGGTGCACAATCTCATCAAAGAGAATATTCCCAATGTTGCGGAGCTCGTTGACCAAGGAAAAGAATAGTCTAGCGGTGTATTCATTGTCACTCAATGCCCAAACATTTGGTGCATTTCTTGCGGTGCTTTCTGCATCCGTAATTTTTGACATACACATGCACACGGTTTTGCAATTTGTAAGCTTTGCCGGTGTTGGCTTGAATAATGGCCACATCCAAAACAAATAGTGGCTCCAATGAAAGGTTGGTCATTGTAATTTCAATGTTTTTCGCTTCTCCTTGCTAACAACAACAGGTCTATACCACTTTGCTTCAAATGCAAAGGCAAGGCTGAACTTTCAGAAAAAGAAAAATTCAAACAATTTCACCGCACGCCTCCATACAGGTCACTTGATTTAGCATATATTTCTTATGCACACGCCAATGTCAGAATACAGCTTTTGCAAAATTAAACCATCTACTTCAGTTCACTCACCAACAAAAGCACATGCCAGGATGTCAATGATGGCAGAAGAGACGCTGCAGGTAGAGCATTACTGTTATCTATTAGAGAGTGGACATATCCAACACTTTGTTACCTTACAAACCTTCCTCCCTGACTCGTTGGTCGCCATTCATGGTAGGTCTCCATTCCCATGTTTCAATATACCAATGATGGCAATTTCAAGACTCCACACACAATATGGTATACACTCATAGGTCATAGCAGGTTTCCATTGAAATAGGTCGATCCTCCAATGCTGAACGCAAGGGATCTCCAAACTGCCACGCCCAAGGTCCACACATCCTTGTCTCTTCACGCTTCCTTCCTTGGTCGCTGTCCACGCACAACACACAAAGAATACGCCAAAAACTATTTTCTTGCTCTAAAACCTGGCACTCCAATCTTCCACGCAAGCAGAGGATGGACAGAGACTCTGATACCAATGATGGCATAGGAAGGAATAGATTTTATTCAATGCATCTGTAAAACAAAACATGTGAGCCATATATAGGCTATGGAGAAGAGAGGAACGAACATGAACAGTTAAATAATTGTTCACAACTAACGAGTTAACAATGTATTAACTTATTAACTAATGCGCTAATAGTTAATACATTTATCTTTGACATCCATTTGACTTACATTTTTTTTTTTTTATACATTTTTGATATTTAAAATATATAATAGAATTTGGAATCCAATTTTTTCCCTTTTGAATCATAACATAATAGTCTAAAACAAATTAATTTTTATGTAATTGAGTCTAAGTTAGTCAACTAAATAAATCTAAACCTATTTACAATAAATTTGATGAGTTGTATTCCAATATTAGTATGAGATTATGCATATAATACACACAAATTTGAAACTAGCATACGAGTCTAAATCATTTTTAAAATATATAATTCAAATAATAGGCTCTCAACTATAATTCTTACGAATAAAATTATTCTACAAATTTCAAAATTTGCAATTATATATTAAATTATTCAATTGAAATAAATTTATTATTATTATTATTATTATTATTAATTATACATATAAACAAGAACTTGTAATATTATATGAGTTTTTACGTTGCATCCATTTTTTCATGAATGTGATATTATATTATACTAACAAGTAAACCAATACAAAATTATTCACAAAACATTGATAAAGTATGGAAGCATGCCTTAAAGCCACAAGTTGAAAGCAGGTAAAGAGAAAGACTATGAGTACATCCGATTACCAAAAAAAAAGTTAAGACATCGTTGCAAATTGTAGAGACCAACATGGGGCGGATCTTTAACATGCAAACTAGATCCGAGGAGCTCATTGTCATAATCCAACACGTCCCAACAAGAGTGGCTTGGATTCCTTATTCGGTTTCTTCGGCCGATGGTTTGAGTGGGCGAAATGAAAATTTTAAATATTAGTTGTTACGATTAAAGTGAGCACATTTCACTTGTAAATTTAAAAATAAAATAAAAACTAGCCAATAAACAAATTCAAATCAATAACTTACCCAATGACATAGTGACACACATGAAGTCCATAAAAGGTAACTTAATTCCCAATTAATGGGTCACCTTAAATTTATTTGTATGCAAAAGTACTTAATTTAAATCACATTAAAATATGTTTTCTACATAATTTAAAAGCACACAAGAAAATTTACATCCTAAAAAATCAGAATCTATTAAAGAATATTTTTATTTAAAAATAGCATCATTGGGTGGCTCGGGTAGCCGCTAAAGTTAGATTTCACCATAAAAATGTGAATGATAAAGAAATGTAACACACAACTTTGTACATACTTACGAACAATTTTTTTAAATCATAAACAAACTTTTTAATCATTTTTTACTAAGTAAAAATATTGGTTTTAAGGGCACCAAAAACTCACAATACATATCCATGTAGAAAGAGCAAGGTAAAACATAATAGCCCAAAAATAGATAGGCTGAGACTGATCAAAAAGACACTTGGCCGAGATAGAAGCCCATAGGGAAATCAAGCAAAAATTTCCTCCATTATAATTTTTATGAAAAAACATTAGAAAGGCAATCAAGCACAAGGTGAGTCGTCTAAGAGACATTTTAGAAGGGGCTGCAAATAATTTAGAAGAGTTTCTTTTTGTTACGGACCCAAGTCCATTCATCCTTGTTGGATTTTCAACAACTTCATGGCGCGTGGTAGGACAAATTCAATGGAGTTTATGGGGCGGGAATCAATACAAATCCCTCTCCACATCCAACTCAAGTTGGGTGAGTGAATGAAGAACATGATAAGGCACACGGAGAGGGGTCTCAACAATAACAGGGTTGATTCCACCCTTGAAGAACACTTATATGAAACCAAATCATCAAAAAATTTAGAAGCAACACTAACGGTGAAGTGGGAAGGAGAGATTCCTTCTACCAGGTCCTTATTCACTTCACTTTTGTTCTTAGAATGCACATAGTTATTAATCAAGTGACAAGTAGCAAATCATCTCTGAAAATGGAAAGCTACTCTTTCACAATGTATTCATTGAGTCCATGACCTTTCTCAAATCTAAAGATTAATCTTATCCGGGCAATCTAGGGATATGTCTAAATCTACCAAAATGCGAGCATAGTTGGCATGGAGCAGTTCACTAGTGGTATTTTCTATTTTAAAAAAATCTCCAAATATTGTCCCAATAGCTTCAAGGAATGTTTCATTCCAAAGATGTGAGGGAAGAATAGGTACTCAGACGCAAGTAGGAAGGGTATTAAAATAAGATTTTAAATGATTGAAAAATAAAATCTACGGTTTATTCATGAGCCCATGATTCCCCCATACCCTGTACAAATTATGAACATTATTTCGGTCTTAAAAAAACTAAAAACAAGAAAGAGATATGCCTTTGAACAATGATAAGGTTCAAACTTACCCTTAATTTTAGGACACCATTTCTCTACAATCCATGCATTTAATTAGGAGAGCTTAGGCAAGAAGTTATTGAGCCGACAAATGAGACAAATTTTGTTGTAATATTCCCTCAGATCCTGAACTTTTTGTAGAAAAACATCATCGAATTTGAGAATAAGAGTGTTAGAGACAGGTTTCAGAGGTAGCTTTACCAAATGACCATTTTTTGTAGGTTCAGGTTGAGATACCACATATGAAAAAGATGGGTGCCAAGGATTTGGTCGTGCAAGGTTGAGATGAGGTCATGGTTCCCGCTCGGAGGAAGGGGAGGTGTAGTGCCCCATTATACGTTACCCCAGCTCTTGCCCCGACGACCCTATTGATAAGCGTGGGAAGGTTGTGTGTGTGCTCCCATTGACCATTAGTTGACTTCATCCTTATCGCAGTGAATATTTAGCACCCTCCCTCTCCATCTTGCCTTCTCGAGTTGTAGTCAACACCTCTAGTTGTGGACCTTGTAGCGTCCTATACGATTATCCTATTAAAGGAAAATATTGTTCTCGCTTCGTTAAGATTTCTTTTCATCGATATATATATATATATATATATATATATATATATATATATATATATATATATATATATATATATATATATATATATATATATATATATATATAGTCATAAAATCATAAAAAATAATGATAATAATAATATTATAATTTAAATTGTCGATTGACAATTTTTTGTTTTAGTGTCAATTTTTATCAATATTGTTATTAATTACCTTTATGCTATTTTAATTTAATGTTGATCACTCTCATGCCCGAGCCTCAATTCGCGCAAGAGGAGCTTGTTGTTGGTGGCACCTTTGTTTAGGATGTGGTGTTCATGTTTAATGTTTAATGTTTCCTCCTTGGCCATCTAGGCATCATTGCATGCTTTGTAAATATAGCATTGTGTTGATAAAACATTTTTTTGTTTATGTGGAGGCATCCACCCACCCCACCAATTATTCATCCTGTTGGCCGCATACACTTGTTTTATTTTGTTGAAAATACTTGGTCATTAGTAATGCGTTGGAGGAGGAGCACCTACCACTCCATTATTATTTTGTAAGACAAGACGTGTTGGTCCTTGCTTTGGTCTTAATGCCAAGTGGGGGGGTTGGCCGCCTATTTTCCTAGCTATTTTTCATAACATTTCAGACTTGTTTATCCTTTATGACCTACACTACCTTTTTTTCCTTCCTCACAAAAGCATGTTTTTCCACATTTTGAGGGAGGGAAACACCAAATCTAGAAGTCTATTTGATTAGTTTATAAATGGTTTTATTCAATCATGATTTTTCTTGGCAGTGTGCTTCTCTCGGTGAAGGATCTATAGTTGGGGGTTGTGGAAAAGATGTTGGAACTTTAGATTTTTCTCGGGACTGGTTCATTGTATTTTTCTTTGTCTACCCTTGAAGTTGGTTGGTGGCTTACATACGCCGGTGTTCGGATTGGTTGTCTCCTTATTACCTTGTTGCGGCTCTTGTTACGGGCCCTGTAAACGTTCTTTTTAAGGTGCTTGATCGCATGCCTACTTGAAGAGGGTGGGCCAGACAGACTAGGCACATGTTGGTTGCTTTGAATGAAGAAGGATTTTTAGAAGATCCTTTGTTTTGTAGATCCTGAAATCATGACATTTGATGGAGACCACATCTCATTGAGGCATTTGTTAGTAGTTCCACACCTTATGTATCCCTATACAATTACTTTCACAACTCTTGGGTAGCCTGCAACTTCAACTAGAAAAATGTGTGTTTCCCTTGTGCTTCGATTGTTGTTCTCACCTTGATCTATTTGTCCCACTTTGATGCATGTTGGGAGTGTGTTTGTAAGGTTGTGGGAGTATAGATTTTCCCAATCCCTCACGTGTTCTAGGGGTTTCCACTAAATCCATTTTTGTATTTACTATTGTCATGATAGTCCATGAGACATTAGTCCTTTCAAACAGATGCAACCAAGTGAAATGGAGCTCCCTTCTTGTGCCTAGCATGGATGTGAATGAGGTTTGGGCACCCACCTAGCATATTTGGGGAAGAATGTCACTTTTCCTTTGCATGCGCCTGGTTGAAATTGGTTGCAAGTGTTAGAGCTCATTACAGGCATGATAATACTACCACCTGAATTTTATACTACCTTTAACCATACCATGAAATGAATTATTTTTATTTTTGAAATGGTAGTTTTCTAAGAACTCTATGGTTGATATGTTGTTAATTTCCACCTTCCTGGATATACTTTTATTTTCTCCCTATTCCCTTTGATGGTTTTAAATAATATTCCTTGAAATTTATGGAATGCATACGAATTTGTACTTGAGATCTTGTTTATTTCTAATTTTGGTTGTGTTTTGTGGTTGCGAGGTATACTTTGGAATGAGAAAGGGAAGATACGGGATTGTTATTTTTGTTCCCTTTCTTTAGTGATCTGGGTGTTGGTTGTTGATAGATAAAATTTGACTTGAATAGTGTGTTTCTGAACTCTAGACTTATACTAATATTTTTTACTTGACTAAGGTAAATTTATCCTCTTAGGTGTCGGTGTTTCATTATTATGATTAACCATTATAAATCTTGGCTCCTTTGTCAATGATACTTTGAGCTCTTGGTCCAAACCTATTTTTAATTTTAGCTATTGGTAGAGAAATTACTTGTATTTACCATGTAATGTGTATGCTTCTAGTTTACAAACTGAAATGAGCAATCCCTTACCCTCACTAGCTTCGATTGTTATAGTTTCTTTCTCTAACTTTGTGGTCATTTACAAGTAGGGGCTTAGCTTATGATTGTTTTAATTAAATAAAAAAATAAAAAAGAGGACCATTATCCATTTTTGGGGCTCGGGTTAAAGCTAGTGTGTTAGATGCATTCATATGTATGAGATAAAAATGGCCTAGGCAACTTGGCTACATGAATCTTAATGAGAAGAATGCCTCTTTTCTCATCGAATGCCTTACTCTTTTGTGGTAGAATAAGAAGAAATATAGATAATGATAAATTCTTAACTATTACGAAAGGAGTTCATGTGGTACCTTCTTTCGTCTAATGTAATGGTCGGGAATCATTGTTACCATGTCATGATAACTTAGGACATTCCTTTACCTAATAGGTTTGATAGGGTGATTTCCCCTCCAGCTATTATGAATAGGAAGAATCATGTTCTATTGTGATGATAGAGGGAAGCATTACTTTTGAGATGACTTGGTGATTTACTATTTATAATTATTATTAGCTAATGTGACTAAGGAAAGTTTCTCCTTGTTTAAGACTTTGGTTATTTATTATATTTCTGATTGAGAGATGGAGGTACTCAGGAGTGGTGAGATAAAATAATATGTTGTTGTTCAAAAGAAATAAGAGAGAGTTTTATTTGTTTAATAAAGTTTTGTGTGTAGTTGTTTAAGGTATTTTGGCTCAAACGAGGGTGTTGGAATATATTAAGGAAGCTTAGGATTTTGGTTATCTGTTGGAGGAGATATGGCTAAGTGCAATTCATGTAACATCGTCATACTAGTTCCTTTGTGACGGTTCACTTAAATTTTATTGATATAGGTTTAAGGGTAATTAAATTGATTGGAATATAATTTAAATCTTGGTAAGACAGTGGCATTAGATTTATTTTAATTGTTTTGATTTACTAAGTATGGGTTATTTATTTTATCATAATTTCGATTGTTGTTGATAACATGGCAAGATGATATTATGTTTGAACTTTTCTTTTGAACTTACTCTGTATGTTCCTTGCAAGAAATTAGGTGTAGGCATGTTGTGGGGTAAATTTCCTTTGGAAGGGGAAATTAGTAGTTAGTATGTGATGTTAAAGTTCTAACTTTAAACCTATTAAATTATTGATCTAGAAAACTCATTCTCGCGCGGGTGAACACCAAGACTCCAAGCCACAAACAACTCTGAATGATAGAGGGCTTATGACCTTAGATGCAGATATAGATTCTCGGATACGAGCGCAGAGAAAAATAGATCTATGAGAAATACAATAGATTTACAATATGGAAACATATATGATTAGATAAAAATATGCAAGGGTTTCTGACAAATCAGATCTGAGAAGCATTAACTTCCTTTGTGGCTATCAACTCCCATGTTCAAAAAAAAATATTGGATATCCAATGATAAGATGACATGCCAAAACTATAGAGATTTCCAATATGTCAAATAAATAATATAAATATGATACCAAGCCAGTGTTTCGATATAACAACAAATTGATCGTTAGAGTGACAATATGAGACCGATAGAGCTTCACCTCCAAACACTCCATAATATGATTCAAAGATTCAAAAACAAATATTATGAATTTAAGCTTGAGAATTTCAAGAATTTTCTTCCTCGTTCGAAATATGGGGGAGAAACCCATATTTATAATTTGAATTGGGATTAAAATAAAGGATTAACAAATAATTATAATTTGCAAAATAAATCCTGATTAAGAGGACATGATGAAGATTTGATTTGATGGTGGGGTTCATGATGTGAGAAAAATAAAATGTGTGATGTGGATTGGGGACATGGTTTGGTGTAATAGTGAAGTCATGTGCTCACTTTACACTATTGATTTTTTGGATTTGTTGTCGGATAGGGAGATTTTGAATTATTGACTTCATGGGTGGGGTTAATAATTTAATAATTTGAGGGAATTGAATTTTTAGGTGGGAATTGATTTTTAGGTGAGAAGTGATTTTGACTTAAGTGGGGAACATGTGGGTGTTTATATATATATATATATATATATATATATATGAATTATTTAATTATTAAATAGGATGATATGACTTATTTAAAATAAATTATTTAGCATAATATAGTTTTGGCATGTGATAAGAGATTAATATAGTTATAAGATTAATTAACTGAATATGAATTGTCGGTGGGAAACAAGATTTGAGTAAGCCTGTTGAAGGAGACCAAAACACGGGTGATACCAAAATTTGGTGTCTACATTTTCCCCTTTTTGTTGAGTGGTTTGAGATAGCAAGCCATGAGACAAAAACAAAAAGGGTTAGATAAAATATGTGTCTCGAGGATGGATGAAGATATTACCAAAGGCAAGATGCCTCAAGCAAAAAGGATCGCAGAAATAAAAATATGGTGGTGGCTCCAATATGACATCGGTGCAGGGGAAAATTGTGGTCTCAACGAAGACAGACGAAAAGGTTCTATAGAATAGTGAGTGGGTGAAAACCACTACAATATGGATGTAAACTAAGATGACCAATGGATCGTAGGAAAACATCAAAATATGTTCAACTAAACGAGAAAGATGTGCGCAATCCTTTGTTTGTGAGGAATCCTACTAAAAATCATGCATCTATAAAAGGGACGAGGATGAATATAATGATGCCCAAAGACAGGCATGAGAATGAAAAGAATTGAGTTATATGAATCTACAAGTATAAGGATGAAAGGTGCCCCAACATAAGACATAAATGGAATAATCATAATTGTGGACAAGATGAGCGGATATGATAGAAAGGTGAGATAAAATGACCTAAAAGGGTAATCAATGTGATGACAATCACGTTTCGTATGAATGATGCATAAGTGTTAACAAATTAGAAGGTGAAGAAGACAAATAAGTCTTATTTCTTCGGTAAGTGTGATAGAGATAATTTTGCAACAAAACAAAAGCAGAGAAAATATTCATGGAAGAGAACAAGATTAGATAGGTGATGGTCATTATGGTATCTTCCAAGACAAAAATTTCAAAATAAGATGGGAAGGGATTTTTAGAAATGGATATGATGATGTCCTGCGAGAGGACTGACGAAGATAAAATATGTGATAGGATTCTCAAAAGAGAATAGGTCAATGTGGTAAAGAGAAGAACAAGAACGGTAATGAAAGGGATAGATGGCGATACATAAATGGAGAAACATTGGCATTGACTGTGAATGCCAGATGTAAGGGATGTTGAGAAAGAGAAAAGGGAATAGATAGGAGGATTGGTTGATTATGAGAAGAGAAAGAAATATTGAATATGAAGGCGACAGGGATATGGAATAGAGGGAAGAAGATAGAAGAGGATAAAATAAGGAATGGATGAAAGGGGAGGAAGAAGATAACAAAGAAGGATTATAGAGAAAAGGGGAAAGGAAGAAGGAAAAACAAAGAGAAGACAAGAAAAGAACATGACATAGGATGAATTGTGAAAAAGGGAGAGAGTTATTCAAGACAAAATGGCGTGATGAAGGTTGGAACAGAGAGGAAAATAGAGAGGTAATGGAAAATGAAAGAGATGATGGAGAAAAGAAAATTGAGAAAAACATATCATAGTGAAGAAATCCAAGGCAAAGAATATGAAACCAACCGCATGGAAATGCAAGTGGATGATGAGATGATAAAGGAAATGGGATAACGTCAAGAGTCATGTTTTTGGTAGGAAGTAAGGATGAAGGGTGAGGTAAAATGGGAAGAAGGAGGATGTAGAGGAAGTGAAATAAGATGAATATCAAAGAGGAGAAGAAAATGAATAAAATTGTGCGAAGGAAGGGAACCAAGAATGAAAATATTTGGTAAAGAGTGAGAAGCATAAGGAACGTAAATATAAAATTGATGGAATGAATGACATTGATTAGAAAAGAAATGGAGATGCATGAGATGAGGATATGCTGATGATGAGAAAATAGAGAGAAGGTGTATGATGAAGATAGTGAAGAAATTGGCAAGGAAGAATGGAAGATAGAGAGGTGGCGAGGAAAAAGAAAGGAAGGGATAGGAAAGGCAATGCCAGTGAATGGATGTTAGGAGAAATCCACCGATAATGATCAGTAGGAAAATATGAGACAAAAGATAATACAAGGCAGAAAGTAAATGAAGAATGGGAGGTGGAACGCAAATGAAGGGAAGTTAGGAGAAGTCTTCGATAATGATCATAGGACACGAGAGGAAGGAAGGAATGAAGATAGAATGTAGGAGTTCAAAGAAAGGGATTCAGATCGTGTAGAATGGGGATGAGTGATTTTAGGATAATTCCACCAATAATTCTATCACGGAAACAGAAGATGATGATGAAATAATTAGAATATTAATGACAATGATGGGTAAACATGGGAGTAGATATGTGGGAGAACTCTAGAAGATAGAGTGGAAAGAGTAAAGAAAGGAGGGATAACGATGTGTAGGAAGATGAAGGCGAGGAGAGGATGTAGTGGATGAGAATGAATGAGAGATAAATGAAGAAACAAGACACGAAATGAATAGAGAAGCAACGGTTAAGTAAGATTACCTAGTGATGGATGATGGAGATGAAAAAGGGACCAGTAAGAAGTGGTGTTTGCATGAATGGAAGAGGAGGTGAGAGGATGTGATGATGGGGAATGCCAAGAAAATGTAGATGGAGAGAATGTGGGGTAGTGGGGGAGTGCAAGATGAAAAATCATGCTTAAGAGGGACTCTTAAGTAATATCGCCATGCCACAGGAGGATTTAAGTAAGATCACCAAACCGGCGGTGATGATATGGAAGGAGAAATTCAACATTGTATTGGATGCGGTGTGGAATGATTAGTTGGAGTGAATGGATATGATGAGAGGTGGGAGAAAAAAGAAAAAATGAGGAAGAGATGATGGGAGATGGAAGGATTAGATGGCCAACTATTATTAAGAGAAACTCTTAAGTAATATTTCCTATGATGGAGATGGTTAAGTAGGATCGCTAAACCGAAGAAGAATAAGAATGATGAAAATCTTCGAGAAGTGTATACCAAAATGGAACAAGAGATGAAAGGAGGTGATATCAAAGTGATAACTAGGAAACATAGGAGTGTGACGAGAATGGATGGAGGAACATATGCGGTGTAGATCAAGAGTGTAAGGGAAATCCATAATGGGATTCCCACATGTTAGTCGTGATGATGTCGAGTGTTAAGAGGAAAAGGAGGAGTGGAAAGATGTTTGTGGTGGTGATTATCATTTGTTGAAATAGGAATTGTTGGAGAAGCTTCTACGGTGGGAGGATCCAGGAAGAAGATATACCTTAACTAAGTTTCTCTGGATATATGTATGGTTAAGAAAGACTTTCAAACTGAAATCATAAGAGTAAAAGAGAAACTAAAGAGGAAAGACAAGTAAGATATCGGCATCGTGCGAGGGGACAAAAAGATGGGAAGGATGATGTGGAGAAAAATGGTGATGAGTGGCCATGGAGAGCGATGAGAAATGGATCAGAGATGATTTTGAATATGTTGATATATAAGAGCTACAAGATAATGAACTTTCCTTGAGAATAACCCTCAAGTAGGATTCACAAACCTGCAACGGCGATCAAGTAGATTTCATGAAACCGAAAAGTGTGTAATTTGATATTATATTTATAAAAGATGATTTGGATGATATGAATGGAACATAGCTATAGCAAGGGCATACATAGAAACTATGTTTCAAACTAGATTGGATATAAACAATAAAGTTTTACCACTCAAGGCATTGCACTTACTACCGATAGCAGATGTTAATACATAACAAGCGATAGTTAGTTATACCAAAATATCACGAGGACATATGGATGAAATATGCTCATAATCATAATGTTGACATGAAAAAGGGATTAAAGATGTGACTTGTACACGGAAGATGGATCTCCAAAGGTGGTGTTAACATAGCGAAAACCGATCAATGTGGGAAGCTTTGGAAAATGTTAATAAAATAAGGATGATCAATGCGAAAAACCTTCCGAGATGACATAATAACAGAGTATCCATCCTTCGAGGGTATGGTCTACTTTATACATAATATATATGACAAGAATAATATGATATCCGTTCTTGAGGTATCGGTCTATTTCTTTTGATTTGTATACCTTTTTTTTATTTTGTATTTGCATGAATAGCTTTCCTTAAAGGATCGAGTATGTTTTTATAAATTTGATCTTGCCTTTAGCATACTTGAGTTTTAGATTCAAATGGGGAGATCTGGGAATAGCCAAGTAAACCACTTAAGAGAGGATAAGGAGTGTACAAGAGACATCCTGGACCCTTCGCATGGCTCTGATAGGAGAAGATGGACCACATAATTCAGATTATTACAATGACAAATGGAAGGGGCTAAATATGGTAGAACAATCTAAGTATGTAACTAATTTCTCATTGGTAAATATGCTAATAGTAGATTGGTCACAAGTGCAATGCATTAAGAGGTTCCATTTCGGTTTACCTCCATGAGAGAGAAGACAATGTAGTTCTGATAAGATGAGATGATAGCTAAGCAGGAAACAAAAACTATGTCCTGAAGGAAACAAAAATATGACCATAATCGTGGATTTAGATGAAAATAAATGATGATTCCCCAAGAGAGACATAAACATATAAGGAAAATCATGGCCTCAAAGGAGGGATTGATGAAATAAACGGTGTCCCAAAAGAGACACACATATAGCCACAATGGTGGAATTTGAAATAGATGGTGCCCCAAAAGAGACACAAAAATAGCCACAAAGGTGGACTTGGAGAAAAAGGGATCCCTCAATGGAGAGAAAAACATGGCCTTAAAGGAGGGCTTGATGAAAAGATGATACTCCAAAAAGGAGAAAAAACTTAAAAGAACAAATATGGCCTCAAAGGAGGACTTAGAATGAGATGAGGATCTAGATATAATTAATTTAGATTCGATGGATGCGAAGAAAGTGAAGTAAACAATGTAAAAGAGTGAAGTCCCCTAGTAACAAGGGATTTGTACGGATGATGTGTTCAATGGCGAGGGAAGGTTATTCCCCCAATAAGTTAAATGTTAAGGAGGTAAAGTATGTCGAAAGAAATTAGATGAGATCATTTTAGATTTGGATGGGGTAATTGATCGAAGACCAAAAGTGTGCTTAGTAAGATAAGCAACATTGATGAAGAATGGAGGGCATTCCTTAGGAGGAATGACATGGGCTTGATGGATATTAAGGGATGATATGGATGGAGGGATCATGGGAGATCTAATAGATGGGATATGGATTGGATTCAAGGTAGATGGAGAAGGAACTTTCCCCCAAATGAGGAAATCATATTTCTCAATAAGGGTGTGGATGATTGACCAAAAGGCCTTACAATTTTTGATGTCATGACCTAGGGTATGATGATATGCACAACTGCAATTAGGATAGAACCATAATGGCTTGGGACCATAGGATTAAAGGATTTAATAGGAGGAATTTTGATGGCAGATGTTTGAGTTAACTATTGAAGTATATTTGCCTATGACCCCACTTTGAAGTGTCTGGGAATGTAACTCTTATGGGTTTTGATAGGATGTTTGAGCTTGGAGTTGGGAGAAAAATTAGATGTAGATTGGATGGGTGAATTTCATGTTTTGGAGGAAAAATCAAATTTGGTTGAAGGATGCTATTATCTAGATGTGGATTGATTATTGCAAGATTTCGTAGATGGAAAAACTGATCCTGACATGGATGTTGTGGCATTAGATTGTTGAGAAGAGGAAAACCTAAATTTTTCGAGGATGGGTAGGGGACATGTAGGGATGTTTTCCCCAAGCCTTAGACTTTAATCGAGAAGATTTACCTCTAGCAAGGATGACAATAATTTCAACAAGAGGATCTGATAGCGGTGGTATGGTTATTAATGGAGAAACTATACTAAAACAAGACGAAGATGTTAATGAAGAGATAGGTGTTTGTATGATGTGATTAATGATATCTATGTGAGATGTGGATTGCTTGATTTGGGCATGGAAAGAGATGATTTTTTAGAGGGAGAAGGTAAAGAATATTTATTTGATTTAGTTGGATGTGTTGGTATAGTAGGTGATTCAAGGGGTATATTTGATAGGGTTATAGATTGAGAGGATTGGGTTGGTTTGATAGAAAGATTAGGTAAAGAGTATTGGGATATACTAGGTGATGCGCCAACGGAAAAAAATTTCAAGGTAGAGATAGATGTATTTTTTTATGATGGATATAGGGGTCATTGGCATAGATAAAGATGTAGGTGTTTTTGGAATCGAGGAGAGGTGGGTGACATGAAAGCCAATGGAGTAGACCTTATTAGTAAGGGTTATGCAACAAATGCGAAGCTTTTTCGAGACTTATAAGTAAAAGGGACTTGGTTGTTTCATAAATGTTTGAGGGTAAGAATGATATTTTTGATAAATGGGTTGATGTCAAAGGTAGGGTTGCAGAGGGTACATGTAGTAGAACACATTTTCATTGGGATGGTTGTGAGCAATGTAGGTGTAGTAACTGTTGGTGCGAATCACGGTACCCACGGATGTTAATCAGATTTCTAGTTTGATCATACTAGCATCCGGTGTGATTTGCACAACATGGAATCCTTTCTCCAAGTGTGGGACTTGCAAAGATGAGAAAGGAATCTCAAGAGAAGGCTGGTTCCTACTCCTAAACTACCTTCCACAAGCTATTCCAGTGCAGGCAAGCTAATCTAATCCTAATCTAACCATGCCAGGATACGAGAGAGAGAGAGAAAAGGAAAACCAAAGCCTACACTAAAGCGATGATACACCGGAGAAGGAGAATGTTGAACATCTATCAAAGCGCCATGGAACAAGGAGAGGTGAGCAATGGGAAGGATGGACGGATGCATCACAAACCCAAGGATATATTTCACATAGAAAATGCCCCAAAACTCCATGAACACAGCTCCAAACCTGTAATGAACATTAGAACATGCACAAATACCTGCAGTGAAGAGAGGCGAGAAGAGAACAAGCAAAGAACGAGCAAGGATGGGCCGGAAGCATCACGACACACGTTTTTGTTGCTTCAAAAGTTGCACAAAACATCATTTCAATAGTAAAAGGTAAAAATGCCATTACGGAGAGGGGGAGGAGGTTTGAACTCCATTTTCAACTGTGGAGAAAGAAAAGAAGGGAGGGCCGAGCTGAAAAGATGAACCACCACTTGAAAAAGAAGCCCCTCCTTACAATTTATAGGAAGAATGAGAGAAGGAAGAGAGAGGAAAACCAAATCTACCCCAACCACTTCTGGTTTGCATTTAATTCATCTTATTATGGCGTAGGTGAGAACCCTAGCAAAAGCGGTGAACCTATGTATTTTACAATTAAGATGGTTGTTGAAACGTCATTTCGCCATATCACGTGCGAGAGGCATTTTTCGATTTTATCTCTCCAAACTGAACCAAAATGCAAGATTGACCCCGGAATCATGTAAAGAATTTCACCATATTTCCATTGATATAAAGAACGCAAAAATCCGAGCTCTGGATCGAAAGTTATGGTGATCTGAAGATTTAGAGCAAAAAGCAGGCCAAAAGCGGATCGGTGGGAAATATTTGAATTTTTTCCCGCGCTCTGCCACTTGGATGACATGTGTCGAGATCTGATTCATCCGCGGGTTCATCCTCTAAAAGTTCCTTTCGTGCCTTTAAACTTGGACACATGGCACTATTTTATTGGTTCGGGCACGAGGCGCATTTTACCTTGATCCAAACACTTAGCAACTTTTTAACCTTCCGACACGTGGCATGTTTTGATTCGTTGGTGGCTCTCTCATTTTCACGTCACACGCATCCCTCGTGTACCTTTGGCCCCGAATGTCTCGGAAGAAAACCTCCTACTTGGCCGAATCGGCCGGTTCAAATCCTCCGCGTACTTTTGCCCCGAGATGTCCCATACCGTCTGGGACAAATATCTTGAACCGCCCAGAAATGTACTTGCTTGCACCAAACCAGCCGATCCACGTCCTGCATGTACTTTTGGCCCAGATGTCCCAAACCGCATGCGAAAGCAGACTTAGGCAATTTTTTTCCCTGCTTTCGGCCATTTCAGCTTTTCGCGTCCGTCGCGTCTCGATGTCCCAACTAACATGCGGACCGCCTGGTAGCTTTTTGGCGATTCGCGCCCGACGTCCCAATCTGTCCCTGACCCGCACTGGAGTAGGAATTAGCCGATCTTCTTCATTTTTTTCGGCCCCCAAGCTTGGTTTTTGCAATTTTTCACCTTTTCTAACTCGTTGGGTTTTCTTATTGGATGGGAGAGTTAGAAAGAAGGCGAGGGGCACCGAAAACATGATTTTGGCCTTGAATCAATCTACTTCCTCGGGACTGAATAATCGATGCATGTTATCAAAATTACCACAGGGTGAATTTTAGATAACAATTTAGCGACTTTCAGTGGGGTCATCTTTGCTTAGATGAAGTTACTGATTGCTTGAAGCATCCATTGGGCATGGAGTCATGAGTTGTAACCTGCAAACTGATCTGGAACTTTGAAAACCTCCTCTCTGAGCCACTTGGAAACCCACTGAAATGGACCGTGCAAGAGCAAAACCAGCACCACAAAAACTATGTACAAAACTGAAAATCATACATGCTCCAAATGGAACATGCAGAGTGTGCACAAGCACTTCTTCTGCTAAAAGAAAACCTACCTACTCTACTCTAACTGGAAGAAAAGGCAAGCTAAACAAACCCTACAATTGGTTGTGAGAAATAGCTTCCCTTTCTCAAAAGTGGCAGCCATGCAATTGATTTGGCATTGAACATGGCTGATTGGATGGATGGAAAATCAACAAGAAGCTGGTCTTCCACCCAAATCATCAAGGTATCAGCTGAAGGAAAATTCAATACCTCTTTTAGTTGCTCTGCATTTGGATTGAAGAGGTATGACAGCTGATCCTTGGTACTTTGTAGCTCACCCTCATGCTCAGAAGCAAGCATGACTGGTTGTGACTTCTCCTTTGGCTCCAATAAAGCCAAATACGATTGGGCAAGGTATGGTCCGTTTGATATGCCCATAGCTCTGATTTTCAACTCCAAAAATGGAGTCTTCTTGTAGACCTTCTTGAATGGATGGTGTGGAAGCAATGGTAGAACCCTTCTTCCCTTTCTCTTCCTCCAATGAAGAACATGAAAGATTAAAATCTTCCAATCTTGGTTCCAAAGAGCTACTTATAAGATGCAGTGCTGCTGTAAATGAATGTTCTCCTTCATGACAATACGAGATCAATCGTCTGGAATGTGGATGATGAAAGAGAGAATGGTGGAAACTCAACCGGCTCTTCTCCATCAAAACAGTCCTCCAAATCGCTTGAGATAAACTACCTCATGGTTGTCCTGCTACAAATCCTCCACTTCCTCCATGGTGTATTCTTGATCTATAACTTGACCACCATGGTTTATTTCACCCTCCAACATTGAGTTTGAGAGATCAAACTCCTCTTGATCTAGAACTTGAGAGAGGTGAAGCGAGAAAGAAGAAGCGAAGGTTCTCTCCTGTGCTTTGCTTTGTGCTCAAAGCCCTTGGATCTGCAATTTTCTCCTCCACAGCTAGAATGTGCTCCTCTTCTTTTGGATCTGGAGCAGCTTCTCCTTCCTCCAATGTTTGAAGACAATCTTGCTCTTGATTGAACTCTTCCTCCAGCATGAAGTTTGTCAAGTCAAACTCTTTGATCTGCTGCTCTAGAGGACAAGTTGGGACTGCAAGATCTTCTTCTGAGCTTTCTTCCTTTATGGCTGATTGTGCAACTTGAATTGAATCAGCATTCCCTTCAAATAGAGTGCCAACATGGACACTAATTTCTGAGCAAACTGACTGCTGATCTGCTTCTTCTTTTTGCTCTTCTTCTGCTGCCACAAAATCAGTCTTAACCACCATTTGTTCAACCTTAGCCTCTTCTGTAGGTTTAACCATCAAGGGGATCTTTGTCATCCCAAATTTGGCAGCCCAAACCCTCAAGTTGTCTGTCATTTCTTTTCTGTTGGGCTCCTCTTCTTGCTGTCCTTCATGGCTGATTTTTGCAATTTCTTCTTCCCCACATGGACTGGGAATGCAAGAGGAGGGATGGGTTGTAACTCAATTGATTTGGAAATTTTTTGTGGTGGTAGAGGAGGTGAAACCTCTTGTTTCTTTGGAGTGGGAGGTATTTCATTTAGCTCTTGTGGAGGGGATGACTGTTTGGAAGGAAAAAGGAAAGAAGAATTGAGGTGTGGTGGAAGGCGAGAGGTGGAGACATGGGATCAACATTTGGGACAGCGGATGGAGAGTTTAGAATTTGCAATTCCAAATGAGATGATGTTGCTTGAGTAATGGGAAGAGAAAAACCAGATGATGGTGTAGAACTTACCCATTGACAAGGTTGTTCAACACCAAGTGTGTAGGCCTCTATTTCTGCTTTCCATTGTGCAAGTTGGGGCAACATCTTCATCATGAAGTCCAGCTTCTCCTGAGGGCTGAAGTGTCTTGGAAAAGGGCCTCCCCATGGACAAGGAGTCCTGCAACCAATTCTGAAAGCTCTCATTTGAGCTGTTGCTCTAGACTGCACCATCTTTACCTCCATCTTTTGGATTTTCTCCAATAGACCAGCATCTTGCATCTGATTGTCTTCATTATATGCATACTCTTGCTCTTGGAAAGCTCCATAGCCAAACTGATTTTGGCATTGCTGCTCATATGGGTATGCATGCTAATTTTGAATTTGTTCAAAATGCTGATTTGGAGAATTTAAAAAACATGTTGGAGGTGGGAAACATTGTTGCTCTTCTTGAAAATGTGAATTCCATGATGGAAAAGAAGTCATGATTGCACAACTTCATGGAATGGAAAAGAATGAAAGGGATGGAAAGAAAGATGGATGGGAATGGATGAAAACAACAGGTTGTGCAGAACTTGAAATGGGTTGTTGATCGGATGGAGTCGCGAGATGTGTTTGCAAGTGCCTCCAAGGCTAAAATCTTCACGAACACACCAACCTGCAAAAGATGAAGTGGAAGACCTCTAAGGTCCCACTGGGTGTGCCAAAAATGTTGGTGCAGAATCACAAACCCACTGGATGTTGATCAGATTTCTAGTTTGATCATACTAGCATCCAGTGTGACTGCACAACATGGAATCCTTTCTCCAAGTGTGGGGCTTGCAAAGATGAGAAAGGAATCTCCGAGAGAAGGCTAGTTCCTACTCCTAAACTACCTGCCACAAGATATTCAAGTGTAGGCAAGCTAATCTAATCCTAATCTAACCATGCCAAGGAGACAGAGAGAGAGAGAACAGGGAAATACAAAGCCTACATTAAAACGGTGATACACCGAGAGAAGGAGAATGTTGAACATCTATCAAAGCGCCATGGAACAAGGAGAGGTGAGCAATGGGAAGGATGGACGAGATGCATCACAAACCCAAGGATATATTTCACACAAAAATGTCCCAAAACTCCATGAACACAGCTCCAAACCTGTAATGAACATTAGAACATGCACAAATACCTCTGATGAAGAGAGGCGAGAAGAGAACAAGCAAAGAATGAGCAAGGATGGACAGATGCATCACGAAACACATTTTTGTTGCTTCAGAAGTTTGCACAGAACATCATTTCAATAGTAAAGGTAAAAACACCATTACGAGTAGGGGAGGAGGTTCGAATTTCATTTTCAACCGTGGAGAAGAAAAGAAGGGAGGGCCGAGCTGAAAGATGAACCACCACTAAAAAATAAGCCCCTCCTTACAATTTATAGGAAGAATGAGAGAAGGAAGAGAGAGGAAAACCAAATATACCCCAACCACTTCTACTTTTCATTTAATTCATCTTATTATGGCGGTAGGTGAGAACCCTAGCAAAAGCGGTGAACTGTATTTTGCATTTAAACTGGTTGTTGAAACGTCATTTCTGGCCATATCACGTGCTAGAGACGTTTTTCGATTTTATCTCTCCAAACTAAACCAAAATGCAAGATTGACCCCAGAATAATGTAGATAATTTCACCAGCTTTCCATTGATATAAAGAACGAAAAAATCCGAGCTCTGGATCGAAAGTTATGGCAATCTGAAGATTTAAGGCAAAAACAGGCCAAAACGGATCGGTGGGAAAATATTTGAATTTTTTCCCGCGCTCTGCCACTTGGATGACACGTGTCAGGCTCTGATTCATCTGCGGGTTCATCCTCTAAAAATTCCTTTCGTGCCTTTAAACTTGGGCGCATTGCACTATTTTATTGGTCGGGCACTGAGGCGCATTTTACCTTGATCCAAACACTTAGCAACTTTTTAACCTTTTGACACGTGGCATGTTTTGACTCGTTGGCGGATCTCTCGGATTTTCACGTCCCACGCATCCCTCGCATACCTTTGGCCGGATGTCTCGGAGGCGAAAACCTCCTGCTTAGTTGAATCGGTTGGTTCGCGTCCTCAGTGTACTTTTGGCCCAGATGTCCCGGACTATCTGGGACAAATATCTTCGAACCGCCCAAAATGGACAGACTTGCGCCAAACTGGCCGATCCATGTCCCATGTGTACTTTTGGCCCGGATGTCCCAAACCACACGAAATAGACTTAGGTAATTTTTTCCCTGCTTTCGGTGATTTTGGCTTTTCACGTCCCACGCGTCCCGATGTCCCAACTGCTACGAGGACCACCTGGCGGCTTTTCGGCTGATTCACGCCCTGACATCCCGAATGTCCCGACTTCTGGACTAGGACTTAGCCAATCTCCTTCATTTTTTTACCCCAAGCTTGGTTTTTACAATTTTTTCACCTTTTCTAACTCATTGGATTTTCTTCTTGGATGGGAGAGTTAGAAAAGAAGCCGAGGGACCCGAAAACATGATTTTGGGCCTTGAATCAATATACTTTCTCGAGTGAATAATCGATGCATGTTATCAAAATTACCTAGGGGTGAATTTTGGATAACAAAGATAACATGTGTTTTTAGGCGAGATATGGGAGAGGAAATAGATGGGAGAGATGTAGGGATATGTTTGGATATGAGTGGGTCCAAAATAAATGCTAAGGATGAATCTAATGTGATAGATTGGGGTGTTCTTGAAGCTACGGAAATGGATGATATAGTTGAATTTGATGTGGATGTGGCAAGGACAAGAGTAGGTACACGTTCAACTCAATTAGTGAAAGTTGATGTAGGTGTGACAAGTTCTTAATAAAAGGTGGGAATAATGTCCATTTTGGGAGCATGAGAAATTGGTGATAATATAGGATCTTGATTAACACTGTTAACCATACAAGCATTTGATAGTTGAGATGTAAAGGGGGTGACATGATTTGTTGGTGGTTGATTAGTTTGCATAGTGGAAGAATCAATTTGGATATCCCCTTGATTTACAAGTTTTGGACATGATGTTTGAAGGAGCGACCTTTGACTCGATGATATTTATAAAAGTGGGCGCGTGATACCAAAGGCTTGGCTTGTGAGTTTTCCACGGTCGTATGGGAGGTAGTTGGATAGAATTTGCGCTCATCAACTTATCAAATATACAATTGTATGATTATCCTAAAGGAGTGTAGTTGGATGTTGATTGAGGAGATTGTTGTTTACACCATGTGCTTGGCGCAAATGGGGATGAGGGTTCAATGACCACATTGTGGTACTGCACATTTAAATTTTTGTTATGTGTGAATGGTTTAGTAGATTCAATTTTTGATTTAGTTGAACTTAGTTTAAGATGACCATGCTCGATGACACGAGTTTCGGGCTTGCGAGCCATTATGAAAGCTTCATCAAAGGTTCATAATGATTGGATCTACAAAGTGGATGATATAAGTTTGGCACACAAACACTAGAATAAGTCGATGAACTCGGTTTGCGTGTTAGTGAAGGATAGTTGGTTTATAACATCATGCCATCGTGAGATGAAGTTGGCGATAGGCTCATCTTTATACTTTTGAATGGTATATAAATGAGTGAGAGTGGTTTTGCATGTGATATTGATAGAAAAGTGTTCTAAGAACAAGCTGTGCAAGTTGATCGAAAGAGAATATGGAATATCATGGGATATTGTTGTCCCAGGTCAATGCGAGACCAAACAAAGACAAGGGGAAAGTGCGAAGAAGTAAATCATGATCATGCGTGATAAGACAACATGTGTGTTTAAATGCGAGTAGATGTTGTTGGGGATCTTCTTTATTATTGAACTCATTAAATGTAATAAGTTTCCAACGAGGAGGGTAAGGTTTAATGGGCGACGGATGAATCGGCTCGTCTGATTTGTTCATAGGATAAGGTTTTTTGGGGTGGTATGGTAAGGTTTTCTAAACTAGATAATCAATTGATTAAGGAATGAATTGAATCACTCGAGGTGTTGTAAGGTTGGGATTGGATTGGTAGTGTGGTTTGAAAAGTAGTTTTATAAGGTGAATAATGTGTTTGTGGGTGTGTGGGTAGTTGAGGAAGCATCCGATAAGGTGGTTGATAAGTTTGTGGATAGGATGTTTATGAAATGGTTTGGTAAGATAGTTGATTAATTTGTAGATATGTAGATGTTGGAGGGATTACTTGGAAAAGACTAACATGTGTCACAGTTAGGATTTTTGTATAGGTTGATGTTGAGCGATAAGGGCATGATAATAAGTGGGAATATATGTGTTAAGAGTTTGAGATGGTTGGATAGGTCTATTAATGGAATTGTCAAAATGGGATGTGGGTGGAATGCGATCCACCAATGTTGGAGATTTTTGAAGTAAGAAGTCATATATGGGGTTAGGAGGAGATTTGAGTGTATCTAGAGGAGTAGGAGATGGTGGTGTAATCGATTTAGGAATATTGGCTTGATGAGGGATATGAGGTTTGTGTTAAGGTGGGGAGAATTTTGTATGAAATGATTCTTATGAGGCACAACCATGGAGATTGGAGGTTTGGTGACTAACGAGCGTTAACGACGTGGCTTTGAGTTTCGAATCTTGTCGAGTGAGATCATTAGAAGAAGTAAATTTATTGGATAGAACATATTTTTGTTTTATTTCGATTTGGGAGAGAGCGTGACAATAGGTGTGAAATAAAGAAACATCTATTTGTGTATATTCTTGACAAACAAATCGAACAAATTTTTTTTAGCATCATGATTAATTTAGAGGATGTGAACAGAAATGAAAAATAAGTAATAAAGGTGCCTAAAGGAGTCTAAGGATTATTTTAGCGATTATGGATTGGGAGATGTCTGAAGTATTTTTCGGTTGGGTGTTTATGTCCCAATCAGTTAACCAGGTGAGAGGAGTGTTTTGATGTGTTAATTATGTTTATGCAGTCTCGGGCAATGTGTGATAAGTGAAATGTAAAGAGTTAAATCTTTTACTTAAGCTATGTGATCAGATAAGATGCAAAAGGTTCATTTTAGACCAAAATGAAATGTGACATTCAATGTATACAGACACTCAAAAAAGGGAAAGTTTGATGCAGAAAAGATAAAATAGATAAAAATGAGAATTACCTAGAGAATCACTTATCCTGGTTATGTAAGTCCATGTGATAGTGATGTATTATGAAAGTGTTAGTTAGTGGGCACTGAAATGCCCAGGTACCCTAAAATTAAAGGATTCACGTTCATAGATGGGGTTGATAAGAGGTGACTTGTGATGTGTTTTGGTTTAATCGTAATTTAGACTTTGCCTACAAAAAAAGAAAATATGACAATTAGTTGACATGGGTTAGAAAGGTATACAACCTGTAGTAGGCAATTAACAAACCAAACCTAAAACTTATAAAAATGAATGATAAATGGATAAAATAATAATTAAGTTCCTTATACAATAAACTACATTTATCCAAACCAATGTGAATATGTATGTCGCATTTAATAGCTTATCAAATCTAAACGAATTTCATAAACAACATAGAATGTAGATATAGTTGAATGTCATACGTTAATAACTTATACAATGCGATAAGACGTTTAATCGATGGGACCGGGAAAAGGAAATTTCTTATCTGACATCCTTATTGATAAAAAAGTTATTCAGTTTTAAGTACGCCACAAGTGGTCCTAATACACAGGGACACAAATTTTTAAATGTATGATGACATAAAATGAATTATATCAAAATAAACATGAAATATATATAGTACACTATGGTGTTGCAAGCGGCATTTATTGTGTTATATAAAGAATTATAAGCCCATTTCTACAAAGAGATTGTAAAAGCACTAAGTTATATATCCATTCACTATAAAAACTTGTGAGACACCGTTAACAAATATATGTTGGAGAATTATGAGCCATTCGTTAAAAGAGACTGTACAATTGCTAAATACAAAACTAGCATCAATGTAACATTGAGTTGGAAAATAAGCAACGAAATTTTGTCGGCATGGTCATAAACTTCATTTGTATTTACTTTGGATATGGAAAATGTAGCAAACCGTAATAATACCTGTGTATAGATATACGATATAATACTGGAGTTTACACCACGAAAACCTAGACCTCAAGTTATTGGTAAACAATGTTTATAAATGCGTTGTAAAGGATTATAAGCTAGGTACTATAAAGAGTTGTTGACAGTGACTACCCAGAAAGCTTACGTGGATCTGAAAATGAGTTGGAGCAAGCTATATCAATAATATACGTGTGATAAATAATTGCAAATAGATTGCTATAAAAGACTTTTCCTTCATTGTTTACAAGGCTGCATGAATTTGAAACGGAACTGGAAATAGTTGGAAGAATCGAGCATCACTATCTAGATAGGGACAATCACTATCCATAAAGCTTGCATGAATTTGAAACTGAGTTGTAGACAGATGTTAGAAAGCAAATCGATCGTTGTTTATTGTAAGCCAATCATTATGACTGTGTTATTTAGAACTGTGTTGTATAAAATTACGAGCCTATTTCTATGAAGTGACTGTACAATTACTACCCACAAAATTGTGTGAATTCGAAACTGAGATGGGAACAACTAGAAGTGTCATGCATCGGAATATGGTGAGTCTACATGGATATGGTAGGAAGGGTGTACAGGTCAGTGTTGAGGAGAAAGCGGGTCAGATGGTTGAGTGGGAAGGAGGGAGACGAGGTTGTTGGGAGAAGCGGAGAACTGAAGATGGCTCGGTGAAGAGGAGGGAAGTGGTTGAGGGGAGATAAGCACATGGAGAAGGAAGTAAAGCTATATGGAATAAGCCGAGTGGAAAAGAGATGGAGTAGCGGTGGAGATGGGGAGTGTTGGGGAGAGAGCTTTGGTGTGGATGTGGAGTTGTGTTGGATTGTCTACGTGTGGGCGGAGGAAGTAAGAGTGGAGTGTGCATGGGGAGGATTGTGGGAGCTGAGACGGTAGGTAAAGGAGATGGGATGTGGGAAGAAGGAAGGAGGAGTGAAGTGTGCATGAGGAGAAGGGGATAGGAGCACGTTGAGGGAAAGGGGAAGGTAGCATGCTGGGAATGGAGGTAACTCGGGGTAGTGGAGAAGGTGAAGGAGTCTACAAAGTGAGGATCTTTGAAGGGCGTGGCTGAGGTAGAGGAGATGGGAGCTAGTCGAGTGAGAAGGGTGATGGGAAGCTGGGATGGGAATATGGGATCAAGATTTGGTATGTGGGGTAGGGAGATGTGAAGGATGGAGTGGATGGTTTATTTAGATTTTCAGAACTTAATAAAAATTTTTATTTTTTTCTAATAATAATCATATAAATTTATACCAATTATAAATAAATGGATCACAAACCCATGAAAAACAAGAAAATCACATACCTCGAAGGCAACCTAAATGACGAACATACTGAACTAGTGAAATTAATACGAAAACCTTGTAAACAGGTGAGTAAAAACAATGAAAGATGCAAAATATATATCCTATGATGATAACTAAGTAAATACAGTTAATTTCTGGATTTGTTCCCCATGCGAGTAGATTTCAATAGAAAACAAGAAGAGCACGTACCTCCTGGTGATTTCGATGAGTGACCGTACTAACTTGAAATCAAAAAATACTTGAATATTACAAACAAGCAAGTTAGAAAAGATGAGTAAAATAAAAAATGACCAGATCTAGGATCTGGTCCCACTGGGCATGCCAAAATGTTGATCTGGAAAACTCGTTCTCATGCGGGTGAACACCAAGACTGCAAGCCACCAGCAACTCCAAATGATAGAGGGCTTAGGACCTCAGATGTAGATATAGATTCTAGATATGGGCGCAGAGAAAATAAATCTTGTGAGAAAGACGATAGATCTACAAGATGGAAACATATAAGATTAGATAATGATATGTAGGGGTCTCTTAACAAAGTAGATCCGAGAATCATTAACTTCCTCGGTGGCTGTCAACCCCCATGTTCACAAGAAAATACTGGATATCCAACGATAAGATGACATGCCAAAACTATAGAGATTTGCAATATGTCGAATAAACAATATAAATATGATACCAAGCCAGTGTTTCGATATAACAACAAATTGATCGTTAGAGTGACAATATGAGACCGTCTGACTTCACCTAAAAACACTCCACAATATGATTGAAATCTTCACAAATAAATATTATGAATTTAACCTTTAGAATTTAAATAATTTTCTACCTCCTTTGAAATATGGGGGAGAAACCCATATTTATAATTTGATTCGGGATTAAAATAAAGAATTAACAAATAATTATAATTTACAAAATAAATCTTGATTAAGAGGACATGATGAAGAATTGATTTTATGGTGAGATTCTTGATGTGAGAAAAAAAAGGTGTGATGTGGAGTGGGGACATGGTTAGGTGTAATAGTGAAGTCATGTGCTCACTTTACACTATTGATTTGTTGGATTTGTTGTCGGATATTGAGATTGTGAATTATTGACTTCATGGGTGGGGTTAATAATTTAATAATTTGAGGGAATTGAATTTTTAGGTGGGAATTGATTTTTAGGTGAGAAGTGATTTTGACTTAAGTGGGGAACATGTGGGGTTGTTGATTTATATATATATATATATATATATATATATATATATATATATATATATATATATATATATATATATATATATATATATATATATATATATATATTTGAATTATTTAAAAAATAATGATATAATTATTTAAAATAAAATATTTAGTTTAATATAGTGTCATGTGATAAGAGATTAACAAAGTTATAAGATTAATTAACTGAATATGAATTGTCGGTGGGAAACGAGATTTGAGTAAGCCTTCTGAAGGAGACCAAAACATGGGGTGATACCAAAATTTGGTGTCTACATAAATCTTATGACTTATTTAAAGGAATTTCAATTGATGTTGAGTATTGGTTTTCAATCACATAATTTATATGGTTACACGCTTGAAATCCCAACACACTCTTCAATCTGTTTAAAACTCATTGGGTCTTTGATCCCTACTAGAATGATAGTAGTCTCTTTGTTGTTTATGAAGCAATGTTCATAACAGATTTTTATGGTTTCCCTTCTTAATTTGAAATAGTAAATCTTATAGCATGATTAAAGAATTTTTTAGTGGGTTAGAGCTCAACACTATTTCATTTAATAAAAGGTTCGATTTATGATACTGTGAATGGTATCATATGATTCCTATGTGTATTTTTTATCATGATAAGTTCTCGCGAACCCACTCGGGATATAAATGTGCAGATGGCCTTAATGAGTAAAAAAGGAAGAGTTGCATCGGGTTGCTTTTGAGTTGGTTTGTTCCTTTGGGTTGTGCGTCATGTTGGAAAAAATTTATGTAACCATGTATAGCTTCTAAACGAGTAATGATAAACTTTTCTCTTGAGACAAAATGTTGAGTTGTAAACCCTTTTAAGACATAGTAACAATGTATTTTTCCAAGCATAACAAAATGGGTTGGATAATCCTTATAAAGGTCAAACTAAGGTTTATATTTGAATAAATTAATGTATATGTGATCTACTTGATAACTTTTGAGCCCTAAGCGATCAAAGAGGAATCTATATTTTGGTAATGAATAAATTATATATATCTTGTTGTTCTCAAAGCTAAATTAATCAACATTATCCTTTTATGGTGAATTCTTAAATGATCTTATGCTAAAATCAATGTTTAGATTTTGGAGGATAATGAAGTTATATAAGTAGGAGGAAATTGTTTAAAAAACCCTTTGAAATCTCTCTCAATAATTTGAAATGTAAATGGTATACCATTGGAAAAATTAATCACGCAAAGTCTAAATAAAACTTTTAGATAATATTGATAAATTTTTAGACTCAATAAAAGACTTAGTAATAACCCATGGGATCCCAAAGCTGATTTATTTTGATCTGTTTCCCCCTTAACCCTTGCCTTGATTCATTGTAATCTTTCTTAAGTAATGTTAAAATTTAGATCCTTTAGCAAAGAAGATTATTGTTTTGAACATAAAACAATACTTTACCTCAATCATAGCTTGTGCTTATCACACGTGCAATAGGGGTGTGGAACAAATTTTAGATGCTTGTGTAAGGTTAATTAACCTTTTGGAATATGAAAAATTCTCTTAGATCAATGAATTACATTTATTGACACATTATAGAATGTTTATCCTTCAAAAACTTGATTCTACGCTGATTAGACAACTGTATGAAAGAAAGAAGTTCAATTTTGTAAGAAGAATTGATCGAATCAAGACATGAATCTCCTTGATCGTAAAGTCAGGTCTTGAAAGGTGGTTCTAGTAAATGCATAACCTTAAAATATTAAACACCGTGGAATTCCACCAGAGCTCTAAATATGTATTATGGTTGGTTTTTATGTTGTGCCTTGTCGAAGAGTCAAGTGAATTGTTCGTGATGGGTATTGTTTGATTCCTTATTCGATATGTGATCAAGGTTATGTCAAACTTATTGAGTGTTGGTTATAGCCATTTTTAGTCACCTTCGTTTTCGTGTAAATTACATGCAAGTAAAAAAAAATTATCTTAGTTTTTGGTGTTGTATTTGGGTTGTGTTTTAGTGGGCGTTACACTTGGTATCAGAGTGGAGGTTCATGCTCTCAAACCTCTAGGATAGATTGGAGTTGTTATGGTGTTGCATGATGGTGGTTGATATTGGAAGAGTAATGTGATTTAAGCATGATGTGAACTATGTCATAATTGTGATATTGTTAGCACACATGTTGTGTATGTCACTTAGTGTGTAACTGATGGCATGTTGATGTGTTAAAGATGAGAGTATTATCTCTCCTTTTCAGGAATTCTATGTGAATTTGAGTGTGAAACACTTGTTTTGTTGTGTGTGTGGAAGAAATGTGATTGTGATTTCAGAGTGTTGGATCCTTTTGGAATTCATGATGTGTGGGTGTGCTCATATGTTGTGTTACAAGGTTGGTTTGTAGTGAACTAGATTTCTTAATGATGTCATTATCAATTGTGTAGAAATTTTTGCATTCCCATGTTATATGGAAATTGGCTGTATGTTGTAATTTTTCTCATCATAATTTTCGTGATTTAGGAAATATTGTGGGTATATGATCCCCATCATACAGTGATTACACTTTGGGTGTAGCATGTGGTGTGTTGTAAACCGTGAATGTAATGTATGTAATATACCCTGTATCAGAACCATGTGTAAGATGCTATGGTTAATGTGTGTGAACCACCATTGTGTTAGTGATGTAGTTGCATGTTATGTTGTGAACCTTATGCTAACAACCCTGAGGGAAATTGGTAAAAGTGTATGTTTGGAGTGAGGGGATGTGTACTAGGGGATAGTAACTCGAGCTGACCTTAGGCTCAGTAGATGACGACATGTTCTCCTTGTTCCCTCTCTCCTCGTGGTTGTTGTATGAATGCAACCTAAGTGTAGCTATGACTGTGTTTAGCCTTGTTGAAGTGGTGGCAAGATGATTCCGATAGAGATGATGCTAGTTGTACTATTGATATGTTATTTTACGAAGCTGAGGCTCGATGTTCCAGTGCCAACAACTCGTTGAGTACCCCTTGGTGGCTAGATAAGGCCACATAGTCATTGTAATGTGCTATTCTTATATGTGTATTTTATTTGTAAATTGAACTTTTTATTTTATTTTGTAAGGACCAACAGTTTTCTTGATTGTAATTTTTATATTTTGGGCATTTCCTTGGTTTGTGGTACTAACATGCAGATTTTTGCACTAAATATGGCTATTTGGCCATTTTTTTCTTGGATTTGGATCTTCTTTTAAATTTTAAAATTTTACCGCCTTGCCCAAGGCTTGTAATTTTCCACTTGGCATTTGAATCGGATAGCTATGTTGGTTCTATTTTTTTGATGTGTGGATCAGGTTCATGGGATGCACCATGGAATGGTTGGATGTATGGACCGGCTTTGTTGTATGGGGTACACCCCAAGGAGTTATAGATAAATAGTGGGTTGTTGAATGACAAGTTATTATGTCACTTGGGTTAGGGGTATTCGGACTCTATGTACCTAGGGCCATAAGGAAACCTACCTCTTTGGGGAGTGAAAAGGAAAAGTATTTAAATACTTATTACGACTTGTGGGAGGCATAAGAGTTTGAGGGAGGCATAAGAGTTTGAGGAGGCATAAGAGATGGAGCGAGACCGAAGAGACTTGAGGGAGACATAAGAGACCGAGGGAGGCATAAGAGACTTGAGGAGTAATAAGAGTTTTTGTGTATGATTGATCTTTTGAGATATTTGTTGATTTATTGTGATGTCTTGGGAGTGGTCCTATGATATATGTGTTGTTGGTGCTCAAATTTGTCTCGCCCCATTTTCCATTTAAAATCATTCAATTTTTGGCCTCTGTCGCATTTTATCTCCCCGTGTTGTGCTTGTAATGTTGTTGTATTCCATTTTGTTACCGTAATCAATTCTTTCGTGGGCGCGAATCACTTATGGATCCATAGTTTTTCCTCATTCCTCTGTTCATCCAAAAGAGCACGTAATTTGGGTGTGAAACTCAAAGCTATCTGTTCTTTTCATTTTCCACGATCAAGAATTGCTTTCCTGTTGTTTCATCCTACATAGATGAAGAAAAATGAATGCATGTAGCTCTAAGAAACATATTTGAGTTGGTTGTTTTTTTAAAAGTAAAGTGTAAGGATGTAGCTCTAAGGTAAAAGTGTAAAAGTGTAAGTTTATTTTTTTGGGCGAGATAGGATTGTTGTCAAAAGAGTTACTAGAAAGATTCCATTTGAGTTGGTATATGGAACTCGGGCCCTCTACCCCTTAGTATGTAACTATCCTCATATTAGTTCATTTAACAATTGCGGATCGGAAGTAAGTCCTTATGATGCTTGCATTAACCAAATTATTGAACTTGATGAAGAGAGGAGGGCATCCCACCAAAGGCATGTAAAGTTTAGAAAGAAGTTGAAGAAGTTGTTCGACAAGAAGGTCACCCCAAGAGCTTTCAATGTTGGAGATCTTGTGCTACTATGGGATAGCAGGCATGAAGATAAGGGCAAGCAGGCCAATTTGACTCACTATGGATGGGCCCTTACTCCATTGATATCAGGATTGGTGAACATACCTTCTTCTTGAAGGATTTGGATGGTGAAATACTTGAGTTACTTATTAATGGCAAGCATTTGAAGCATTTCTTTGATTGATTCCCCATAATCAAGGTAAAACATATTTTTTATAGTGTATAGTTGGTTGTTTTTTCTTGTCTTTTGTGTTCTTTCTTATTCTGGTCCTTAGTGAGCTATTTTTGCTAGTTTTTATGTTCGTTCTTGGGAGATGGCCTTGTTTCTCTGCTCTCTAAGCTGACTCCTTTTCCCAACAGATATTTTGGCACTTGGTCTACCTTTTTTCTTGTACCAATCGTTAGAAGTTCCCATCCACCGAGCCGGAGCCAATGTTGGTGCTCAGATTTGTCTCGCCCCATTTACCATTGAAAATATTTCAATTTGCAGCCTCTATCACATTTTATCTCCAAGTGTTGTGCTTGTAATGTTGTTGTCTTCCATTTTTTTTCCATAATCAATCCTTTCCTGGGCCGCGAATCACTTATGGATCCATGGTTTTTTCCTCGTTCCTTTGTTCATCCAAAAGAGTATGCAATTTGGATGTGAAACTCAGGCTATCCTGTTCTTTCCATTTTCCACAATCGGGAATTGTTGTCCCTATTGTTTTCATCCTGGATAGCTAGAAGAAATATCAATGGATGTAGCTATAAGGAACATATTTGAGCCTTATAACATTTCTAAATCCTGTCCTTGCAAAAAATTTCATCACCAGGCTCAAATGGTTATTTTTCTACATTTCTTGTTTGACATGCATTTATCAAGGTAAAATTTACATCCTTGCATCAACAAGGAACGTGGCCTCTTTTGGTTGGACACGGCTCGATGAAGTGTACTTCATAATTTTATAAATCACCTCAACTTGAAAACCAAATCTACGTGGAGGAACGACGCTCATTTGAAAGTTCACTTTTGGGTTTGGCCTTGAAGTTACTGCCGAGAGGACACGTGGAGGTTTCCACTGCTTTTCCTGGACTTAGACAAATTTTTATGTAGCTGGTATAATTTGGCGAGAACAGAGACATGTGGTAAACCCACGCTCATTCAGGGTCTCCGCTTTGGGCACCATTTTGAAATTGTGCCATGAAGACACGTGGAGGCTTTTGTTGGGTCTTCCCATACTTAGTCATTTTTCAAAAGGTTTTGGGAGGTCTAGGACATGTGGAGGAACTGCGCATGTTTGGGGACCAGCCCTTGAGTTTCATTTTAAAGAAGCGCCAGGAGGACACTTGGAGGCCTCTGCTCACTTTACATTTTTCTTGGACTTTTCAACGACCAAAGGAGATTTCCTTAGACTCTAACACATGGCACCTTTTATTGGACTTCAAGCCGTCAAACAATTTGTTACGGGCCAGGACATGTGGCAAGCCCGCGCTCTTTCAGGGTCTCAAATTTTGGGGACTATCTCAAGGTGCACCATTGTGATGCATGACAATTTGAAAATTCAAAAGGGGAGGGGAAGTAGACCCTCGAGGTAAACTTAGAATTTTTGCCTCTTATTCTCAAAGGGGTTAAAATATCATAAATGGCCCACAGGCCCGACAAAGGATCAGTCAAGGTCTGTTTCAAGTTCAACGGCGGAGGTGCGGAGCCTTGAGAAAACTTTTGAAAACAATTTCCTTTTAGGAGAAAAGAGTTAAAAGTGAAAAAGAAAGCATAGTTCCGATGGGACACATGTTAGGCCCATTTTTCAAGGGTGGAGCTATGGGGAAAACTTTCAAAATTTTCCCTTTTCCAAAAGGAGGTGAAATGGTAGAATTTGGCCATGGTTCCTTTGGGACCCACCTTAAGACACGTGTCAGGCTCATTTCTCAAGGGTGGAGGCAGGGAGAAAAATGTGAAAATTTTACTTTTTCCCAATATGTGTAAAAGGAAAAGAGAACCCACAAGCCCGCTCTAAAACTATATCTTCCACGTGGACGGCCCAAATTCAAAGTAAAGATCAACAAAATCGTGTGTCTAAATATATTTTCCCCAATTTTACTAAAAAGACTCTTGGAAGTGTGAGTCTTCATGATTTACTAGTATTTAATACATGCCAAACAAAGAGGGGAGTTAATTTTGATATCTAAGGTTGGTGGGGGAGATCTGGAGATGTCTATCGCCATTAAAATGATCTGGCTATTGGGCTCGATATGATCTTCCATTTTTATTCTCCCGAGCACATAAAGAGACAGATTTAATAGATTAGGGGTGAAAGTGGTTGGCGAATAGAAGGAAGAGTGATTTGCTAGAGGAAGGAGTTGAATGCGGGAGATATTCAAAGAGATCTCGCCGCTTTGAGCACTGGCGACATTTTGCGAGATCTGATTTTGGGAATCGTGATCGTGATCGTGGAAAACACTAGTGGCACTCAATGTTTGGATTTTTGGGGGTAAAGGGGTCTATTGTAAATGTTATAAATTGCATCGATTTATCGTGTAAATGGTTGGAGTGTTAAAGGTCGAAGAAAATTCCTAAGAGGAAAATTTGACAAAGCCTGTATTTTGAGAAGCCGTCTGAGAAGCCTATATATCTCTTTTGTTTTAAATTTTATCGTGTCAAGGTGGTTACAAGTGTATAGCCATTGAAAAGCTCTGATATTTTTCTAGAAACTTTCCCTTGTTGATAAATTTAATCAAACTCGAGTTATTTTGTGTTGATCTTGAGAAAATGTGTTTATTTCATTTTTGAATGTCTGCAAATAGTTTTTCTTGTTCTTATTGCAATCTTGTATCAAAATTTGTCTTAATCACATAGGTCTCAATCCTTGTGATAGTTTAGTGGCATCTATAATTTCATTTCTCAGAAGATCTTTCATCTGGGAGTGAAATAAATAATTTAAAATCACTTTTCTTTCATTTGTTGATAGAGATTGTCTGTAAGCCTCTAGGTGTACCTCAAGCGTGATGAGGCTCAAATCTTGATGCTTTATTGGGTCTTCCAACTTGATCCTTTGTGTTAGAATCTCATAGATTGTGTGAAAAAGTGCTAATATGGGCCTCTATTGAAGCACATACTCTAGTTAAAGGAACATTTTAGATATTTTGAAGCATTCTATTGTATAATTTTTCCATTTTATAAAAAATTTCAAAGATCTGGAAAAACAAGTTCATTTTACCTCACCTCCCTCTAAAAATTCATTTAAAACAACCAATCCTACCCATACTACCCCTATTTTTCATGTATGCATATAAATGCATAATTTTTACTACCAAAACATGCAAAAACAATCAGGATTCCAAATGTCTTTAGTAGCCTTAACCTTGCTTAGAGAATATCTCCACTATCTAGAGTGACAACTCATGAGAGTTAGATTTTGTTGCATTGATCATGTTTTCTTCAAGGTCTCTTTAACAATTTCATAAGGAAGGATATCTCCATCTCCTCCATAAACAACAAGCTACAAAAAGGTTCTCTTACCTTGGTTGAAAGGCACAACCTAAAATGGTGAGGATAGATCAAATCTGCTTGAGGGTGATACCCATTTCTCCACATCTAAGTGACAAAAGGCCAGTTAGATTCCATCCCCAGCTACAAAATGACTCATTATGATCTATATTCCTCTAAGATTCTTGTCAATACTTGTGATGCTACTTAGACATTGAGGGAGAATCAATTTGGGTACCAACACCTTAGTGGCGCCACTACCATGGACTTATTTGAGTTGCTGAGACTAATTTTCTGATTCACTGCCAGTTTATATTTATTTATCTTGTCAACAACACCTAAGTGGCACCACTACAAGGGAATTATTGGAGTTTCTGAGATTAAATTTTGATTCACTACCAGTTCATATCTATTTATCCCGTCTACAACACCTAAGTTTTGTCGTTACTGGGAAATAGTGATTACAGTTCATATTCAGACCTTGGTAAACACTTTGTGTATGCTCAAAGTGCTAATACATATTTTCAGGCATCATCCTATCTTGAGGCATATAAGAAGTTTCAAAGTTACAAATGCTATGTGCAATATTTCCATTTTCTACAGTTATTGCACTAAGTTTCATTGATAAATCTGAGTAAAGAAGAGTCATAATCTTTCCTTGTCCAGTTTCTAGTGTTGACAAACATTTGACAGATCATATTTAGTGCATTTTCACAACTAAGGTGGAAATCCTTGGTGGTGATTCCTTTTGATCTTATTCTTAATGAATACCAGTGTCTTAACCTCTGTCAAGTGAGATTTGTTACTAACCTTTGCAAAGATGGAAGGAAGAAGGTCTTTCTTTGTTAGGGACCCTACTAGGACATTATTTCCAGAGCTAGGAAAAGCAAAATTAGAAGGAAGAAAATCCTAGAGAGTTGTGGGAGATCAGCAGACAAGAAGAGGGATCTCCATTAATGAAAGTGATTGGCCTATCATTAAAGACTATTATTCAAGTGCTTTTGAATCAGGTAGCCTCTTTGTGGAATTGAATTCTCCAACTGGAGAGAGGCCTTCATTTGATTTTGAAAATTTTCTTATCATTCTTCCCTTATCTTTTTAGAAGTTAATAGGGATTTCTAAAAACATGGCCTTTAGGGGATATCCATTTTGAAAATTATACCCCTATGTTTCAGAGACCCTCTTCCCCTTATCAATTTGTCACCCCTCCAAGGTCACCTTCTCAAAACAACATGGCCATGCCCCCACCCAGACCTCTATTTATTGTAAATACCTTTGGACCTATAAATTTTGTAGGGATGGTTGGTTATCCAAATGCAGTTCCTCAAGATGTAATAAACATACTACCAAAGTTCTAAGGAAAAACACTATAATTGGTTATCAACATCTGAATATTTTTATCAATATGATGGAAGACTTTGAGATTGAACATGAAGATGTATGTATCAAATTATTTATCCATACTTTGGAAGAGGATGTAAGGGACTGCTATAAAGCTTTGCTAGATAATTTAATTGATTCTTAGATAGAGATGAGAAATGCATTTAGATTGTAGTATGATGATAATACCGACCCTTGGTTTCTTTTGATAGAGTTTGAAAACATCAAAAGGAATCCTAATGAGTAAGTACATGATTTCGACACAAGGTTTAACAAGACCTTGAGGATATTTCCTGTTATGATAAGGCCATGTGATGAATCATGTTTGATCAAATATTCGAGATGCATTTCATAAAAATATGCTTACTATTTGAGGGACAAAACCCTAATAATTTGAGGTAGGTCTTCACCATGGCTCTACAAATAGATAAAAACATCAAGGCAATTAAAAATCCTCCAAAAAGGGAGGGTGTAACACTATTTAACCCAGAAAAACCTCAGATAAGCAAGGCTACTGATTTGGAGGAAGTTTTGAAAACTTTGGCAAGCGTTGTCAAGGAAATATCATACAAACTATCCCGGGAAGAGAAGGGGATTGGGCACAGCTCACAAGGTCAACACAAGCAGCAAGGCCAAGACAAGTTCACAAATCACCAAAGATCTGATGACAGAGGCAAGGGACCTATTGGATTTGGAAATAGGAAGCCCCAAGGTAGGGAAAATAGAATGGTGCCTGATCCTTTGGCTACCAAAGTTGATGTTGTGGAGGAGACAAATGTCATTGATTGGTGTGACATATGTTTCATGCCCCATGCTCCATGTAAGGAATATCAAGCAAGAAGAATAAGAAGCTTATGATGACAATGATGATGATGTTTGCATGGTGGGTTGCTCCACAAGCTCACAACAAGGGAAACTTCAACTGAAGTGATAAGTGCCTAGAACTACTACCACTTTTTGGGACTGCATTCATAGGGTACCTATTCTTCCTCTCTCTCATACTTTAGAAGTAGATATTGTACAAGATTTTTAATTTCCCAATAATGACTTTGAATATTTAAGGGCTTTAATGATAAAGAAGCTTATGATGGAGGAATCCCATATGAGGAAGATAGACAGTTACTGATGAATTTTGTTGTTGCTTAAGAGAAGGAATATAACACAAGAACTAAGGTTGTCAAAGGGACAGGGCCTCAAGACAAGCCAAAAGATCCATTACTTTCAAACATTTCTAAAGAGGCTCCTTAGAAAGATGCATTTTCCAAAACCTTGCAGAGTTCCAAAAAAATTATACCCCTCCTCATTCCCAAGCTATCAAAAATCTTGTACCACCTAGTGAGTGTGTTAGCTTTCCTTCCAATACTGCCTTGCCATCCAATGCTACCTTCCTGAAAGAATGCCCCATATGACATTGCCCATGTTTTAAGTCAAATAAAATTTTTGTTCCAATGATGAGTTGCTTAGGATTCCTGAGCACAAGAAAAGAGCATTTGAATACTTGGGATTAAAAGAAGGGAAGATTGCCCAAAGAAAAAATATAAACATTGTGGAGACTCCACCAGTCATAGAGGAATTAGAGGCACCACCAGCATCAAAAGAGCTAGATGAACCACCTGAGGTTTATTTGGGAACATCCTTGGTAGATTCTCAGTTGAATGTGGACCCATTCTTCACTACCCTAATCATTAAGGATAGATTGTTGCACAACTATATGTTTGATTTAGGGGCATCATGCAATGTTATGACTATAGAAGTTATGAATGAACTAAATATCAAAATAATAGTTGCATATGGGAAGTGCAGTGTTGTGGATTCCAGAGAGGTGCTAGTGGTGGGGTGTGTGAAGGTTCTAGTGGTGCAACTTGCAGCCTATCTAGGTAGGAATTTGAAACTTGTTGTAGTAATTATTGACTTCCTAGCCAAGTGGGGTATGTTGTTATCTAGAAAGTGGGATACATGTGTTTGTGGGAGTGTTCAAATGGATATGTCCTATGCCACCATCCCGATTGAGGGAATCCTTATCAAGTTTTATGGGGAAAAGAAGATGTTGCACCTTATTAAAGATCCCAATAATGGATCCTATGAAGTATTGTACACAAGTGTTGATGATAATAACTTTGTGGGATTTCTTGATGGAAAGGAACACAAGATTGTGGAATGCGGGTGTCTTGAACAAGTGGGATCTCATTGGACTTTATTGTTTGATGGAGCTTGCTTGAAGTTTGGGAATGGTGCTGGTGTTGTTCTCGCTTTCTCCAGTCATGAAATTTTTTTTTCTTTCAAACTCAACTTTGAGTGCACTAACAACATTTCTGAGTATGAGGCACTATTGTTGGGTTTAAGAATTGCTTGGAAATATGGTGTTAAGGACATCATTGTCAAAGGAGATTCATAATTAATTGTAAAGCAAGTCATAAAATTGTATGCCACAAAAATCAAGTGAATGAAACAATACAAGCATGCAATTTGGGATCTCATTAAGATGTTTGATACATTCAACATTGTGCATCATGATAGGAAGTTCAATGATTTGGGAGACAAACTTGCAGTACTAGGATCTCGGTTTGATAATTATGCAATGTCCCCATATTGTGAGTATGATGTTGAAGTGCTAACTAAGCCATCTATATGTAACAATATTAAGCATTGGTAGGTTTTTATGATCATGCTCAGTCATAAGATTTTTTTAGAATAAAGGAGATCTTTCCGATCAAAATTTTGATTGGGAGACAATGGTGTTTGTAGTAGAGGGTAAAGAAACCTTGTTTGGAAAAGGCATCATTCAACTAAAGACTAATACCATTCTTAGAGGGCTAGTTTCTCTTGAGTCCAATTTTGATAATGTTGATCACATTGTTAATAGATGCATGATAGCCTCAAGAGATATTGAGGAGCATGACCTTGGCATGAAGGAGAAACCAAGGAAAATTTGGTTAGGTAGCAATCTCAGCAGGGAGGAGAAGCAGTCATACATCCTATTGTTGATAAATTATCAAGATTGCATGGCATGGACCTATTTTGAAATAAAAGCATACAGAGAGGACCTTTTTCAACATGTGATTCCCTTGGAGTCTAATGCAAATCCATTCAGGTAGAAATAGAGGCCAATAAACCCACTCTTATCTCTTAAAATGCAATAGGAACTGAAGAAGGTAAGAGATGGAGGGATTTTTCAGCCCACATGGTATTCTTCTTGGGTTGCAAACCTAGTACCAGTAAGAAAGAATAATGGTGCTACTAAGATGTGTGTAGATTTTAGGAATCTAAACAGAGCATCTATGAAGGATAATTATCCTTTACCAAATATGGAAAACATGCTACAATTAGTGACTGGTTTTGAATTGCTCTCCACCCTAGATGGTTTCTCTGGTTATAACCAAGTTGTGGTGAAGGAATCAGAAAGGATCAAGACAACCTTTACTACTCCTTGGGGGATGTATGTGTATGTTAGGATGCCCTTCGGTTTGATGAATGTTGGAGCCACCTTTCAAAGAGCAATGGATGTTGCTTTTGTTGGTTACATCAATGAGTTTATTGCAGTTTATCAAGATGATGTAACTATATTTTCCAGGAAGAGAAGTGATCACTTTCTGCACTTGGAGAAGATGCTGATAAGATGTAGAGAATATGGCATCTCACTCAATCCAAAGAAGTTCCATTTTGGAGTGTAGAAGACAAGGTTTCTTGGTCATATTGTATCACAAGAAAGGGTGAAGGTTGATCCAGAAAGGGTAGAGGCCATCAACAAGGTCCCAATTCCAATAACTAAGAAATCCATTCAGTCTTTCTTTGGGTAGATAAACTTCATCCTAAGATTCATATAAAAATTTGCTTGAGTTGACCATTCCAATAACTTCCATGCTAAAGAAGGACTAGGTCATCAAATGGGAAGATACTGCCATCCAAGCTTTCAATGGGATTAAGGAGACATTAAAGCATGCCCCTATTTTAGCAGCTCCAGAATATAAGAAGCCTTTCCAACTATTTTCTTTTGCTTCTAATAACACTATTGCATCTGTCCTATTGCAGAAAGATGATGAAGGGGATGAAAGGCCAATTGCATTTTTCAGTAAGGCCTTGTAGGGGGCTGAGTTGAAATACACTATTATGGAGAAGCAAGAATTTTCCTTGGTGAAAGCAACAAAGGTTTTTAGGCCTTACATTCTAAGTTCTAAAGTGGTTGCTTATGTTCCCCACACCATGGTGAGGGACATCTTGTCAGAGATGGAAGTCTCAAGCAAAAGATGTAGGTGGGTGAGAAATTTGTAAGAATATGATATGGATATCCAAACCATGATGTTAGTGAGAGTTTTGGGCTTGGCTAAGCTTATGGTTGAAATAAACTTGTTATCAACTGAATCACAACACCCACATGCATATACCCAACTCACAAAGTGATTGGATAACATGGGTACTATCTCGAAGTTGTGGGACTTGCTACTTTAGATAGACCTCCAGAGAAAGTTGGTTCTTGCTCTTAAACTACCTGCCACAATCTACTCTAATGCAGGATAAGCTAATTGTTCTAATCTAAATTTCCAAGGGACCAGGGAAAGAGAATACATAAAATGAAAGCCTACACTAAAGCGGTGATACACCAGAAAAGGAGGATGTGAGAGTAGTCTCCAAATGTGTGAAATACAAAGGCAAAGTGCACACTAGAAGAGGTGATGACAGTTCTCCATAATCTAGCAAAATGCATTCACAACAGTATTCCAAGCACACACAATGATAATGAATTCCTGCAAGAACATAATAATAGACACAATATTCTTGTGGAAAGATAAAAGGGCAAGAAGAATGCAAGAAAACACAGCAGGGGAAGATACATCCACAAACTTGTATTTTATTGCTTCCTGGTATGCACAGTTCAGTCTATTACAAGATAAGGGCCTGGATCACCATGCAAGGAGTCCACTACAAGAGCCTGCAACACACTGGCTTCACAAAGAAATTTTGGCGAGCTTTGCTACCCAAAACTCTCTCCTTTACAATGAGCCCAACACTACAATTTATAGAAAAAGAGAAGGAAAAGAGAAGGGAAAATGGAAATCCCGAAATATGTCCTTGAACCACTGTAAGAGGCATTAAATTGAGTGAAATGGTTATACATTACTTGCAAAAGGCTCCCATATTGTCCCATGTGCTTTGAACAGAGAAGAATGATGACCATGCCTCTTAATTGCACTCCCAGCTACTAAATAAAACACTTTGTTCTTGATTGTTGTGCATCGGCTTGGAACCACAATTCCGAAGGTACCAATTTTGTGCGATTTCGTTGAGAAATGCAAAAGTTATGGCCTTCTGAGTGCGGGCAGCTATTTTGGGTCAGCGGGCATTTTGTCATTTGACGGGAATGAGCATTAACTGACTGGAGCCGAATATATTTCCTTTCATCGAACATATATACCCTTATTAAAAATAAGAAATCCAGAAAGTCCAATTTTGTGAAAATCGGAGCTCGGAGTCAAAAGTTATGGCCGTTTGAAGTTCCACGGGTCAAATGTTGACTTTTCTCCTCTGCCTTCGGCCGCTTCGGCTTTTCGCGTCCCACGCGTCCCTCTGTCCCATTTAGCACAGTGCTGAAATTTCCCATTTCGGCCGAACCGGCTGGTTCGCGTACTCGCGGCCCAGATGTCCCATTTGCTTTCGGACTGTTTGGGACAAATTTTCCCGATTCGCCCGGTTCGGCCGGTTCGCGTCCTTTTGTCCCGCGCGTCCCTGACTGAAAGTTCTCATTTCAGCCGATCCGGCCGGTTCACGTACTTGCGTACCTTCGGCCCAACTATTCCGGGCTGCCTTGACTCATTTCACCCGGTTGGCGGTTCAGGCTACATTGTACTTTTGTCCCACACGCCCCAAATCAAGCTTTTCGGGCTGCCTTGACTCATTTCGGATGGTCCCCGGTTGCGGTATCGTTCGGCCCGCGTCGTCCTGGTACTGTTTCAATAGTTAGTCAATTTTTCAACTTTTCAGCCAGTTCGGATCTCCGCGTCCCGTGCATCCCCTTGTCCCGAATGTCCCAAATGCTGCGTGGACCTCTTGCTGGCGGCCTTTCGGCCGGTTCGCATCCTTTTGTCCCAACTGTCCCGACTATTGCAAGGACTAGGACTTAGCCATTTTTCATGATTTTTTCTGGCCCGAGCTTGTTTTTTGCAATTTTTCACATTTTCTCAGAACTTGCTCCCTTCCTCTTGGACAGGGGAGTTAGAAAAATATGAGGGGACCCTAGAAATATGACTTTTCACCTGGACTCAATATAATTGCTTGGGACAAAAGAATTTGATGCATGTTATCAAAATTACCTTGAGGGGTGAATTTTGGATAACATAAACATGCAAACTATTCGAGTAAATGAGGTAGAAGAAGAAAGGGTAGGTGTTTTGAAAGGTTGATGAGTTCTGAGTGGTACTAGGATGTGATTTTTTATCTAAGACACTTATATTTCCCTGAGTATTTAAGTAAGAACTAGAAAAGAGCTGTTAAGTTGGCCTCCCAGAAAAATGTCATTATTGATTATGGGTTAGCTTGGAAAAACCCGGAGGAGTTCTCTAAAGGTGCATTTCAAGAATTAGCCCCGAGATAATTGTTGAACTCCGTGGAGGAGTTTGTGGGGTCCATTTTGTCAAGAGTCACAACACACAAGATCTTGAGGGATGATTATTAGTGGCCAACTCTCTTCAAGGATACAACTCTTTTGGTTAGAATATGTGATAGTCGTCGCACTTCAAGCTCCCTTCCTTTGTACTTGTATTAATTGAGGCCCCATTCAAACAATGGGGAATGAATTTCATTGGTGAGATTTGAGACCCTTCAAGTTTTGGCGATAAGTGGATTCTTATAGCCAGCTTTGATTAATTTACTAAATGGGTGGAGGAAATTTCCACCAAGAAGGAAACACACCAAATTGACATGGACTTTGTTCTAAACCACATGATCTGTAAGTTTGGAGTGCTAGTCAAAATTGTAGCTGACAATGCCATGAGTTTCAAGGTTAAACCTCTGGTGGCAATGTGCCAAGAGTATGGGATCAACTTGACATATGCCTCTAATTAAAATCTCCAAATAAATGGACAAGCCAAGTCCAGTAATAAAAATTTGCTACAAATTATCAGAAGAACCTTAGAGCTTAACAAGAGAAAATGGGGTGAATAGTTGAAGTTTGTTGTTTGGGCTGATAGGATCGTTGTCAAAATAGTTACTGGAAAGAGTCCATTTGAGTTGGTATATGGAACTCAAGCCTTTACTGCCCCTTCATATGCAACTATCCTCATATCGAGTAATTCAACAAGCTGGAGGATCAAGAAGTAAGGCCTTATGATGCTCGCATTAACCAAATAGTTGAGCTTGATGAAGAAATGAGGGCATCCCACCATAGGAATGTAAAGTTCGGAGAGAAGTTGAAGAAGGTGTTTGACAAGAAGGTCACCACAAGAGCTTTAAATGTTGGAGATCTTGTGCTAGTTTGGGATAGCAGGTATGAAGAAAAGGGCGAGCATGGAAAATTTGACTCAATATGAATGGGCCCTTAATCCATTGATATCGGGATTGGTGAACATACCTTTTTCTTGAAGGATTTGGATGGTGAATTTCTTGTGTTTCCTATTAATGGTAGGCATTTGAAGCATTTCTTGGATTCATTCCCCAAAATCAAGGTAAAAAATCCTTTTTACTATGTATAGTTGGTTGTTTGTTTCTTCTCTTTTGTGTTCTTGCTCATTCTAGTCCTTGGTGGCCTATTTTTGTTGGTTTATCTATTCGTTCTTGGGAGATGGCCTTGTTTTTTTGCTCTGCAAGATGACTCCTTTGCCCAATGGATATTTTTGGCACTTGGTATACCTTTTATCTTGTGGCACTCGCAGGAAGTTCCGATCCCCGAGCCAGAGCCGATCTTAGTGCTCAGAGGCGTCTGTCACATTTTCCATTGAAAATCATTCAATTTGCGGCATTTGTCAAATTTTATCTCCCCGTGTTGTGCTTGTAATGTTGTTGTCTTCCATTTTGTTTCCGTAATCAATCCTTTCATGGGCCGCGAATCACTTATGGATCCATAGTTTTTTCCTCATTCCTCTATTCATCCAAAAGAGTCTATAATTTGGGTGTGAAACTCGGGCTATCCCATTCTTTCCATTTTCCACAGTGAAGAATTGTTGTCCCTATTGTTTTCATCCTGGATACCTGAAGAAAAATGAATGGATGTAGCTCTAAGGAATGTATTTGAGCCTTATAATGTTTCTAAATCCTTTGTCCTCTGGAAAATTTCATTTTCGGGCTCAAATGGCCATTTTTCTACATTTTAAAGGTTTGACAGGAATTTCTCTTGGTCAAATTTGCATCCTTGCATTAGCAGGGAACGTGGATTTTTTTGGTTGGACGCGGCTTGGTGAGGTACTTCATAATTTTATAAATCGCCTCAACTTGAAAACCAGTCTACATGGAGGAATGACACTCATTTGAAAGTTCACTTTTGGGTTTGGCCTTGAAGTTGCACTGGAGGACACGTAGAGGTTTCCGCTACTTTGCTTGAACTTAGAAATTTTTTTTATGTAGCTGGTATAGTTTGGTAGAACAGAGACACATGGCAAGCCTGTGCTCATTCAGGGTCTCTGCTTTGGGCACCATTTTGAAATTGTGCCATGAAGACACGTGGAGGCTTCCGCCGGGTCTTCCCATACTTAGTCATTTTTCAAAAGGTTTTGGGAGGTCTAGGACACGTGGAGGAACTGCACATGTTTGGGGACCAGCCCTTGAGTTTCATTTTAAAGAAGTGCTAGGAGGACACTTGGAGGCCTCTGCTCACTTTACATTTTGCTTGGAATTTTTAATGGCCAAAGGAGATTGCCTCGGACTCTGACACATGGTGCCATCTCTTTGGATATCAAGCCTTCAAAAAAATTTTTCAAATTTAGGACATGTGGTGAGCCCATGTCCTTTCAGGGTCTCAAATTTTGGGGACTATCTCAAGGTGCGCCATTGTGATGCATGGTAGTTTGAAAAGTCAAAAGGGGGAAGTAGACCATCGAGGGCAACTTAGAATTTTTGCCTCTTATTCTCAAAGGGGTTAAAATATAAAAATGGTGGCAGGCCCGACAAAGGATCAATCAAGGTTTGTTTCAAGGTCAATGACAAAGGTGTGGAACCTCGGGAAAATTTGAAAAAAATTCCTTTTAGGAGAAAATAATTAAAAGTTAAAAAGGAAGCGTGGTTTTGATGGGACCCACATTAGGACACATGTTAGGCACATTTTTCAAGGGTGGGGCTGTGGGGAAAACTTTGAAAATTTTCCCTTTCCCAAATAAGAGGTGAAATGGGAAAATTTGGCCACGGTTCCTTTGGGACCCACCTTAGGACACGTGTTAGGCTCATTTCTCAAAGGGTGGAGGCGTGGAGCAAAATGTGAAAATTTTACTTTTTCCAAAAGTTGTAAAAATAAAAAGAGAACCTGCAGGCCCACTCTAAAATTAAATCTTCCACGTGGACGGCCCAAATTCAAAGTAAAGATAAATGACAACTGTGTGTTTGAATATGATTTTTCCCCATTTTTACTTGAAAAGACTCCTGGAAGTGTGAGTCTTCATGATTTCTTTGTATTTCCTACACGCCAAACAGAGAGGGGAGTTAATTTTTATATATAAGTTTGGTTGGGGAGATCTGGAGACGCCTATTGCCATTAAAATGATCTTACTATTGGGCCGAATATGATCTTTCATTTTTCTTCTCCCGAGCACGCAAAGAGCTAGATTTGATAGATTAGGGGCAGAAGTGGTTGGCGAATAGAAGGAAGACTGATTTGCTAGAGGAAGGAGTTGAATGCGGGAGATATTTGAAGAGATCTGCCCCCGAGCACCTGGTGACGTTTTACAGATCTAATTCTTGGAATTGTGATCGTGATCATGACATGCACTGGTGGCACTCAATGTTTGGATTTTTGGGGGGAAAAGGGGTCTGTTGTAAATGTTATAAATGGCACAGATTTATCATGTAAATGGTTGGAGTGTTAGAGGTCAAAGAAAATTCTAAGAGGGAAATTTGACAAAGCCTGTCTTTTGAGAAGCCATCTAAGAAGCCTATATATCCTTTTTTTTTCAAATATGATTGTTTTAAGGTGGTTGCGAGTGCATAGCCATTGAAAAGATACGATATTTTTCTAGAAACTTTTCCTTGTTGATAAATTTAATCAAACTTGAGTTCTTCTGTGTTGATCTTGACCAAAATGTGTTTATTTCATTTACGAATGTCTGCAAATAGTTTCTCTTGTTATTGTTGTAATATTGTATCAAAATCTATCTTAATCACACAAGTCTCAATCCTTGTGACAATTTAGTGGCATCTACAATTTCATTTCTCAAAAGAGCTTTCATCTAGGAGTGAAATAAACAATTTAAAATCACTTTTCTTTCATCTGTTGACAAAGATTGTCTGTAAGCCTTTGGGTGTACCTCAAGCATGACGAGGCTCGAATCTTGATGCTTTATTGGGTCTTCCAACTTGAGCCTTTGTGTTAGAATCTCATAGATTGTGTGAAAAAGTACTAATCTAGGCCTCCATTGAAGCACATATTCTGGTTAAAGGAACATTTTAGCTATTCTGAAGCATTATGTTGTCTAAGCTTTCCATTTTGTAAAAAAATTCAAAGATCTGGAAAAACAAGTTCATTATGCCTCACCTCCCTCCAAAAATTCATTTAAATCAACAATCCTATCCATACTACCCCTGTTTGTCATGTATGTATATAAATGCATAATTTTTACTACCAAAAATGCGAAAACAATCGGGATTCCAAATGTCTTTAGTGCAACAACACCGCTAGAGAATATCTCCACTATCTAGAGTGACAACTCATGAGAGTTAGATTTTGTTGCATTGATCATATTTTCTTCAAGGTCTCTTTAAAAACTTCATAAGGAAGGATATCTCAATCTCCTCCATAAACAACAGGGTACAAAAGGGTTCTCTTACCTTGGTTGAAAGGCTCAACCTAGAATAGTGAGGATAGATCAAATCCTCTAGAGGTGCTACCCATTTCTCCACATCTAAGTGACAAAAGGCCAGTTAGATCCCATCCCCAGCTACAAAATGACTCATTATGATCTATCTGCCTCTAAGCTTCCTATCAATACTTGTGATGCTACTCAGACATTGAGGGAGAATCAATTTGGGTTCCAACATGTGTTACTCATGTTAGTAGGGTATGTTGTGTGATGATGTGGATATGGCTTTGATGCCCTTTTTGACACTATGTACCTGTAGCTATTGTTCTTAGTTATGTGAAATCTTCATATGTGGGCTGTGGAAATTTTTAGTTGTTATAGTACACCTTTATTCAAGTATTATATGTCGGTCATAGATTTGTGAAAATTACTATGTTATGTGGACCATGGTTACTCTCTTCCATAATTTCGTTAAGCTCTTGTGGTGTGGTATAGTCATGAAAGTATGTTAAATTATGCTTGTGAATCCTTAGTGTTGTGTATGACCCTAGTGGGGTGTTGTGATAGCAGTTGAATGTTGGGCACCCACAAGAACGAATAAACTAAAATTCTACAACAATGAAATTTTAAAGAACTTGAATTAGGATAAATGTAAATAGAAAGAAACAAATTAAATAATGAATAAGAGGGAACTGCCAATCTTCACAGAACTTTGAAAGTTAAAATTATGCCAAAATGTTTCTAAGGCCTTCCTGTGGCCATGCTTTAACGATTAAATTTTAACCTTAGGGTGCACCTTTACCTTTATCTATTCCTTGATGCTTACTACCTTTCCTTCCTTCTATGTTATGTCACATCGAGGATGATGCTTTCTTAAGGGGAGGAGAATGTAATGCCACATTCAACGTTACCCCAGCTCTTACCCCCCGACCCTAATGATAAGTGTGGGAAGATTGTGTGTGTGCTCCTGCTAACCGTTACTTGAATTTGTCCTTGTCACGGTGAAGAATTAGCACCCTCCCTCTCCATCTTGCCTTCTTGATTCATAGTCTACCCCTCTAGCTATGGACCTTGTAGCGTCTTGTATGATTATCCGATTAAAAGAAAATCTTGTTCTTGCTTCGTCGAGCTTGATCATTTTTCGTCATTAATATGATTAATAATATATATATATATATATATATATATATATATATATATATATATTCACCATAAAATCAGAAAAATATTGATAATAATGATATTATACTTTAAATTTTCGATTGACGATTTTTTTGTTTTAGTGTCAATTTTTATCAATATTCTTATTAATTACCTTTGTCCTATTTTATTTGATTTTTGATCCCTCTCGTGGCCGGGCCTCAATTTGCGCAAGAGGAGCTTATTGTTGGTGGTGCCTTTGTCTAGGATGTGGTGTTTGTGTTTAGTGTTTAATGTTTCCTCCTTGGCCGTCTAGGCATCATTACATGCTTTGTAAATATGCCATTGTGTTGATAAAACATTTTTTATGTGGAGGCATGCACCCAGTCCCACCAATTATTCATCCCTACGGCCGTCAACACTAGTTTTATTTTTGTTCAAAAGACTTGGTCATTAGTAATGCATTGGAGGAGGAGAACCTACAACTCCATTATTATTTTGTAAGAAAAGATGTGTTGGTCCTTACTTTGGTATTAATGCCAAGTGGAGCGGGGGAGTTTGGTTGGCCGCGTGTTTTTGCTAGCTATTTTTCAAACCATTTAAGACTGTTTTCCTTTATGTCCCGCACTACCTTTTTCCTTTCTCACCCCATGTTTTCCACATTTTGAGGGAAGGAAACGCCTAATCTGGGAGTCTATTTGATTGGTTTATAAGTAGTTTTATTCAATCATGCTTTTTCCTACATGTGTGGGCTTCTCTGGTGAGGGATCTGTAGTTGGGGTTGTGAAAAAGATGTTGGAACTTCGATTGTTGCTAGGTGCACAGTTCATTGCATTTTTTTCTATGTCTACCCTGAAGTTTGGTCGGTCACTTGCATCGCGCGGTGTTGGGACTAGTTGTCTCCTTGTTACCTTGTTGTGGCTCGTATTGCAAGCCTACAAACATCCTCCTAGTCTTGCTAATCGCATGCCTACTAGAAGAGGGTGGACCAATAGACTAGGCACATGTTGGTTTCTTAGGATGAAGAAGGATTATTTTAGAAGATCCTTGGTTGTGTAGATCCTAAAATCATGGCATTTCCTAGAGACCACATCTATTTGAGGCATTTTTCAATAGTTCCACGCCTTGTGTATCCCTCAACATTTGCATTCACAACTCTTGGGAAGCCTGCGACTTCAACTAGAAAAAATGTGTGTTTCCCTTGTGCTTCGATGGTCGTTCTTTCCCAAAACTAACTGTCCCACTTTGATGCACGTTGGGATTCTTTTGACTGTTTCCCCTTAACCCTTGCCTTGATTCATTGTAATATTTCTTAAGTAATGTTACAATTTAGATCCTTTAGCAAAGAAGATTATTGTTCTAAACTTAAAACGGTACTTTACCTCAATTGGAGCTTGTGCTTATCACCTATGCAATAGGGGTGTGGAACAAATTTCGGTGGCTTGTGTAAGATTAATTAACCTTGTGGGATATGGAAAATTATCTTAGATCAACAAATTAAGCAATTTATTAACACATTATAGAATGTTTATCCTTCAAAAAACTTGATCCTAATCTCATTAGACAACCATATGAAAGAAAGAATTTCAATTTTCTAAGAAGAATTTCTCAAATAGGGACATGAATCTCCTTGATCGTAAAGTCGAGTCTTGAAAGATGGTTTTGTAAGTAATCGCATAACCTTAAAAGATTTTACATTGTGGGATGCCCTGAGCTATAACTATGCATTGTGGTTGGTCTCTTATGTTGTGCCTTGTTTAAGAGTCAAGTGAATTGTTCGTGATGGGTGTTGTTTGATTCCTTGTCGCATATGTGGTCAAGGTTGTGTCAAACTTCTTGAGTGCTGGTTATAGCCCTTTCCGGTCACCTACGTTGTCATGTAAACTCCATGCAAGTCAAATAAAATTATCTCGAGTTTCGGTGTTGTATTTGGGGTGTGTTTTAGCGGGCATTAGAGGAGGTGCAAAGGACCATAAGATTGTTTTCCAACATTGGGCGCCCTAACTCTTGAAACCCTTAGCAATCACGAAGCTTTGCAAGTTGACCGAGGACCACTTTGCCACCATAGAAGGCCCAACAATCTTGGCGTCATCACATTTTTGGAACAAGGGATGTCGGTCGAGCCACAACCAAGGCCAAAGCTTCAATTTCCATCGCATATCTTGTCGTTCCCACCCCTATCTAAATCATGTGTCATTGTCTCCTGATCTAGTTTGTTTCATCACTAAGGGAATTGCGGCGTTTTTGGTGCCTTGAGTCGAGGACGAGACCACTGGTATCTTTGTTTTCCTACCCCGCTCCTCCATCACAAAGCACGACACCTCCTACAACAATACGCGAAACTTGTCCATCTTTATACGAAATCCCACCGCCATTGTCTATAGACACTCTTTGCCTTGTTAGGGTTAGGGCACCCTTGCAATGGATGACTATGGTGATGACAAATTTTTAATCATTAACATTTGAGATTATTTCAAATTTTCAAGTAAGTCACTATCAGTTTAAGTGGCCAGTCGTTATAAGTAATTAATATGGTAATGGTGGCTTCCGTGAAGTGGTCTAAAATATTGATGAATAAAGAAATTTCACGCCCTTTTTAAAAAAAAAAAAATCAAAAGATAATTATAATTTATTCTAATGGAATGCATCTATTCGTTTAAAAAAACAGAATTTATCTAAATTTGCGGTACAAGTTTGATGAGACAAATGACAGCACACAACTTAGTGTATGACACAAAACGACAGCTTACTTTGGACTAATTGTAATGTTTTCCAATGAGCTGGTTTTTCTCTTAATAATAATATTATTATTTTCAAATCAGACGTCCTCTCAGTTGCATTTACATTTACAAGTGGCAGAGATCGTGCAAATATTGTCTTTCGATATTGAAATGTCTATCCGATCTTGATAGCTATGGATTCTCTTAACATCTTCTTCGCCCATGGAAAACGTCCAACGAATGAGGAAGGAATAGTAAACTGTAGCAGCTTTCTTTTACTTCAATCGCAAACGTTGTTATTATGTCACCAACATATCTGATTTACAAAAACCATTGAATTTGAAATTGCGGTTTTGATTGAAAAAGTGCATCAAATTTTATACTGTGAGTTGATCTTTTTAATTAATCAAAAACCCACCAAATATAATATTGTGGTTTAGTGAAAAAAACCCCTTTCTTAATTTAGTGCATCTCCCGATAGGTTGTAAGTTGTATATTGTGTGTTTAGTTTCATTCTCATCCTTACGATGAACCGTAGAATATAATTAGAATCGTGCAAACTGTCACATAATTTTAACCAGAAATCTGTTTTCTCTAACTTGAAGCCCGATTAACAGATGTGAGAATGGCAGGATTAGTTGCGAAAGTATCAGCTAACTTTCGATTGGAGTCTGCAATTTTTCACAGCATTCACTTGTCTCCAAGTTTGAAATGTTTCTTGATAATCAGAGGTTTATCATCTAACATTATGCATTCAAACTTTCTTGGACACTTGAAAGTTTCTTCAGGAGGCAAAGGCCCAGAAAGAAGAAAGAGTGTTGTGTCATATGCAGGAAATTTCAACCATATTGGAGATGAGAATTTGAAGCCAGAGCAATTCCATGCAGGTGTAGATCTACGCAACGATCACATATGTCCGCATCACGGGCAGCACTTCGACCCGCAGTCTACTGAATTGGCTGTGAACCGCAAACAAGCATTTCAGGAGGAGGCTGACTTAAATGTTGAGGATGATATCGCTATGCCCTCTAAGTGGCCATGTTTGGAAAATTCAAAGGATGTTTTGACACGGAGAATCAATGCTTACCATAAGAAATGTCAAGATGATGAAGAAGAAAAGGTTGGTAATCGAGCAAATAAGCAGTTTTATTGGGATTTTGCATGTTATATTTACAGAGTGTGGATGCAAACAGTTATAGCTGAGAAATACTATGAGAAAGCCCTTAGTATAGAACCTCATAGTGCAGGGTTGGTGATGGACTATGCTTATTTCTTATGGAAAAGGTTAAAAAACAAAGAGAAAGCCAATCACATTTTCGAGCGAGCTGTGGAGGAATTTGGGGATGACGTGGAAGTTCTAGGTAGTTATGCGGCCTTTATGTGGGAGACAGATGAAGTGTAGCCTAGAATCCATGCTTGTTAGGCTTATTTGGAATTGTCAATGGAAAATGTTGTAAATTGTAAAGATCCCAGTAATTGTGAATCCCAAACATGCAGGATATGGGCACCATGCTTGCAGTGTTAAAAAGACAAGGTATTTAGATAGCATAATATCTAAAAGGGTATTTAGACAGTGTCTTCTGTGAGCTTGTTCTGGTATTTTCCATGGGATTGGAATTTGGATTTTCATACAGTGTTGCAGAAGTTTTTAATTACTTTAGGGGTGTCTTACTAGTTTTCTTGAATTGGAAGTCTCTTGTTCAGGAAGGTCAGGGACAAGCACAGTCTTCAGGAATCACCTCTTGACTCCAGTTTCAAGTGTGATTACTCTGAGCCGAGCAATCGCCCGGAATTCGATGTTTCCTGCTGTTAACATTCTAGCAACCATTTCTGGGCACGTCGGTTTACTCTCTCTGCGGACCCAGTTTGTTCTGTATACTGAGCTGTTGCAGTTCTTTGCCCTTACCCGGCAGTATTCCTACCGATGGCTTTGGTGACGGGTATCCCGGCGGATATGCTGATTCCGGCATAAATGAGATTGAACGGTTTTGGACCACACTGTGGAGAAGTAATGGGATCGCAACATAGGGTTTGGAATTTTCTCACATGATGCGTAATTTTCCATGTGTTTATATTCATAGAACTCAAAAATGTAACTGTGATTTTTATGGGTAAATAGGTGGATCATTTCGTGCCGCTTTAGACACGTAGCTAGATTTTAGTGGCAAGCTGATGAAAACAGGAGTTTGGCCCATTTAGGTGAGGTCATTCTACCACTAGACGTGCACTTTTATGGTTAACAAAGTGTACCGTTTTAATTTAAAACTAAACAGCTAGGTTTATATAGTTTTCATTAAAATTGATGTTTTTATTTAGTGGTATGAACTAGTATTTTATTTTATTTTTCATATAATTTGTTTTTTTTTTTTTTTGGATTGAAAAAGTATTGGATTGTTCGGAGTTGTGTAGTTGTAATATAGGAAAGCCATTTGTTGCATGGAATTGTGAAGCTTTAACATAGGGTAAGCCTCTTATAATATTTGAGTGACATACAAATGTTTTGTTTCATATAGTGCATGCAAATCAGGGATTAAAATCAAGCCTTGTGATACTCCGTGTCTTTTACCACAATTAGAATTCATTCTGAATTCTAACAATTATCATCTCTTTTCTAATAATTATCAACTAAATTTATATGAAACTCGAATTAAATACGATTTTTTAAATTTGAATTTTCTTAACTTTAATATGAGTAGGCGCAATAACAAGTGTGACATAATTTGAATTTTTCTAAATAAACTATAATGCCTTTAATCAAATTAATAATATTTAAAATTATTTTTATATCGTAATAAAGGAAACGATTTTGATTCTTGATTTTTAAAAAATTTAATAACTAATTTTTATGAACAGATAGTTTAGAAATATTGTGTTCAATTTTTTTACTAATATTTTGATCATCCTACAACTTAATGAGAGATTATGAAGTGTAAATTAATAAAAAATTTAGGAATTGACATTAGAAGAAGATTGTGTTCATTTTCCAATCACAACGAGCTCCTCGTGGAACTACTTTGAAGCCTGTCGTTATGCTACTTGCTCATCCTATTCGACAAAACTCCCACCGAGAGCTAAACATTAGCTATTAATGTTAAAATATTTTGTATCACACAAGGCATAGGGGAGAAAGGAATATGAAGAAGCAACAAAATTATGAACCATATTGGCCACACACTTCAAAATTCTTTCAATGGACTTTTTTTGTAGGAAAGGAGACCACTAGAATGGGTCGTGAAATGACCCAACACTTGCCAACGCCATCTTAGGCCAATCACAATATAAACTTTATAGAAAATAAGAGAGGGTGCATTATAGAAGGTGTCGTAGCGTCTTCTCCGGACTCGAGGCATTCCATGTAATGACACTTATGAAGGGAATTTATTCAATAGTTCATATTCCTTGTTTATCCTTACAAAAATTACACAACCGCAATCCTAATCTTTCTCTCCTATTTTTTTTTTTAAAATAACGTTGTTTGGATATCCAAATAACGGATGCATTTGTATACCAACCCCAATAATTACATTTAATATCAATGTTAGGGACAAGTAATTGTGGATATTCTGCAAGATATTCCCTTTTATCTTACTTTCATCATATAGATATGTACTGTACTTAAAATATTTTATTTAAATTTGCCAAAATGGTTTCATGGATTAGCCATTATGCATGCAAAATTTCCTCTTATTCCAAATGAAACTATTTGATTCCAAACTATACTCGAATGATTCAAGATTATTCCCATGTAATGCCATAAACACTCTTCTACTCAATACACTTATAAAAATGTATAACAATTTTTTAAAGTTTTTGATTACTCACAAAGTATATAAAATAATATTGACTAGCTTAGATGTCTTCTCATGGAACATGATAATGGAAGTTTACGATAACATAGGATTATTGGAGAGGCATTGACATTGTTTAACCAAATGCAAATGAACAAATATTGAACCCAATTGCTTCACCATCGCCATCATTATTTTTTACGTGTGCCAAATTAGGAGGACCAAATATGGTCTAGGTAATTTCATCGAGATAAACTCCCCAAATAACCAATGCATAATAATTAATGTTAGAAAATATGCTATATTTTATGGCATGCCAAGGAATTATTTTATGCATCTAAAATATTAAACAATATAAAAATCATATGGGATGTTATGTTATACTAAATTGTCTCACTCCACCCCATCCCACAACCTTAGTACAATTTTAGATACCATACACTTCGCTACAAATAACAACTAGAACAAACATAACAATGTTATCCTCTCTAGCATTGTTCTCAAGTTATGTGTGATTACTAGTATTTATGCTAATAGCATTATGTGTATAATAATATTACAACGATCATAAGTGATGGTAAAAATATACTAATAATTTTTCAAACTAAATTTGATGTCCTTTTGATGATCACTTAATTTTTGGGAGACACTTTGAGAAGCCAATAAAAACTAACAATATATTGACCATATGGTAGAGTTTGGGGCTTATTTTCCATTTTTTCTCACCATTAAGAAATAGGAATAGAATGTAATGAAATGATTAATCAATGTGGTATGCATAAATGCAAAATAAAAACTTAAAATTGATATCTATCAACATTTTTTTTTAAAAATTAGTTTATATATTTGTACTATTTTTTAAGGAAACAAATAAATTATTTTATATAAAGAGCATGCATTTTACATTTTAAGATGGCAATCAAGAATTAAGAGATAACGAATTTCTTTCATTCTCTCAAAACATAGGTAAATATTGTCATTTAACATTTTGAGATGGAAAATTAAAATAATGGTTTTCCTTGAGATTTTTCTATATTAAAGGAATAAAACCATCAAATATTGATAAAGGGGATTGATGAAATTATATTAAAATTTAGATTATAAATATTTTTAGTGTAGATGTTAAATATTAGTACACCGTGTAGATTAGGTCTTTATTGATGTGTTTTGATTTTCTTATAGATGTTCCGAGTATTATTTTCCTTTCCTTTCGTATTTCTCTCTCTAACTTTTGCTTCTAGATTTCTTAATTATTTTTTGTAGAAACAATTTTTTTTTACTATTTCGAGCTTACAAAAGTGAAATATGTGGTTTATGGGTTAGTCAATATGACTCATTATTTAGGCCCCAAACTTTTGAATCCTATTCTATTCATGTCCCCACTCATTGTGTGTCACTTTACACACCAATAAGGTTCTAATTTAAATTTGAAAAATGTATAAATGCATATGAGTAGTAGTGAATCTAGGATATTAAAAGTATCGGTCCAACACATTCTAGACATATACTATGAATGTGTCAATGAAATTAGTTAAATAATTGATGCACTATTTTTAGCAAAATCTTGAAATGGTCATATGTTTTGATCCGAGTGTTTGTTTGACTCGTTTATTTTAAACCACTTATTATGATGAGACGAATGCACGGGTCAACCGGCTCTACCATTGGAACCATTTTCAACACATTTTTGGGCCCGAAATATGCCATCTAGGGGCCGAAAAATTAGGATTTAAGTTATATTTCGCTTTTACGTATTTTAGGGCATTAGTTAATTTTCATCTCTTGAATGCATAGTAGGTTAGAAAGTTGGCGCTTCATCTAACTTAGGCATGTAGATGATGCGTCGTAATTTTCGTACCCTTACAAATAAGCATTCGAACTTACTAAGAATAGAAGTATCTAGTAAACTGCTAAAAATAGTAAATTTCGCCACCCGAGAGGAGATTAATTAGTCAAATATAGTTAGATTTTTTTGGAAACTCAAGTTGGGAGTTTTTTTCTTATTTATGAAGCATTTTAATTTCTTATTGAATAACAAAGAGGATTTTTTTCTTTGAACTCAATATATTTGTAGTATATTGAGTGTATCTTATAGTTTCACTATATTAATAATTTATGAATATTCATAAACTTAATCATAATTGAATAATTTATCATATATCAAACATTCATTCTAACACAAAAATCCATATAGATTAAAATGTACATCATTATTAGAGAACTTAGTTTAATTATTGCATTATAGTTGATGTGTTATTTTCTATATTATATATACAATTGAATTTTACCTTTTCAAGTATAGAGAACTTAAGCATTTTATTTTATTGATAAATTTATCATTGGATAGATCCATATGTAGATAATTTATTTTTATGAAAATGTTTAGGTCATAGGATTATATATTTCCTAGTTAAGGTTCACACAAAATTGAGATGATATACAAATGAGGAAATAATAGTGTGAATCCCAAAGGGAATATCACAATGTGTTATTATACGTGTCATGTGTAACAATATGTAAAAATATATATCATATATATGTGTGTGTTTGTATTTCAACAATTAGGTCCCCTTCTTCTTTTAGTCCCATGAAAGATGGAGTATCCACAAGAGGTGGGAAACTCATATATAACAGTAAATATTCCTAGATAACCCATCGATAAAGTCATATTAGATGGGATGATTTTTTTCACATAATATATAATAGTTAGGAACTGCTTTTTATTTTAATAATAAGAATATTTTCAAATTAGAATGATCCGACCTCCCATTTACTATTTACATATAAAAGTTCCAGAGATCGTGCAGATATTTTCTTTTACGATTGAAATCTATATTCAATATTGATAACTATGGATTCTCTAAAACGTCTTCTTCACCCATGGAAAACGTCTAACTAGTGTGGAAGGAATCATAAGCTTTAGAAACATTTTTTTTATTGATAATTTTTGGAAAGGATCTAAGGGCCATAATAAAAAAAATATTACAATGAAGCTCACGACGATCTAAAAAACATAGAACAAAGAGCCAAACAAACTTGACTAAAGAAATAGACAGAAAAGTATAAAAAACCCTTAGGACAAGAACAAAAATTAGTCCATAGAAGAGGGATGAGACCTTAAAACCATATGTGTTGGGGCTTAAATTTGTTTCAAAGAAGTTATTTTCTTGTTACGGACCACCATCCACTCCCCTTATTAGAATCGTCTTCCTCGGCTCCACACGGAGGAGAACATCGAGAGAAGAAATAGGTTGAAACAACAACTTGGTTGGACAAGAAGGTTCCCTCTCCTTAACCAATCCCATTGAAACTTGGGTATTAACCTTTAAAAAACCATGATGAGGCGCCCGAGTAGAGATCTCAACCAAAGGATTAGATTTAACCCTCGGGGTGCACTTTTCGTGAAGAAGAATAATCCTCACATACCTAAGGAGCTTCAATGATACGGTGAGAAGGAAGAGAATCCTTCCTTGAAGATGAATTTTCTCTACTTTTATGATTGGGTTGCCCACACTATTCTACAGTCATGTTTGGAAACATCTATGGTAGTGAAAGGATAATCTTTCATAATCCAGTCTTTGAGTCCAAACCCTTTCTCCTATTTGAAAATCAATCTTACCAAGAAGAATAAGGGGTACATCCATATCGACCAATATATGGGCTTAAGAGGTACGCACCAATTGAGTGATACCTCATATGATGTTAAATGAACTCCCAAAGTGTTACCAATGGCTTGAAGACACGATTCAGACCAAAGTTGCGGTGGTAGACCGGAAGACTAACCCAAACAAACATCCAATCAAAAAAATATCTGAATGGATCAACCGATGGGTACCACGGTTTAGTCATAAGACCATAATCACCCCATGCCCATGCCCAATAAGACCACAAGTTTTAGCAACATTGAATTTCACCACTAAAGTTCCTTGTCTGTCCACAACATATCTAATTTAAAAAAACCATCAAATTTGAAAGTGTGGTTTTCATTGAAGAAGGCCATCAAATTTACTACATGAGTTGAATTTTTCAAATATCGAAGCCCATAAAATATAATATTATGGTCTGATCATAATTTGATTCTCGGTTTAGTGCATCTCCTAATAGCTTCTATATTGTGTGTTTATTTTCATTCTTATTGTTATGATGGATCATGGAACATGATTCATTGTGGAAACTCTAACAAAATTTTAGCAAGAGATCTATTCTTTCTATTATAAAATCTTTTACTAAATGGAAGAATGGTAGGACTAGTGTATCTGTAGTGCCCACTTCCCTTCGACCTCATTTTGTTTTGTTGTTTTCTTAGACCGATTACTTCACTATGGATTTATTATGGCTTCTTGATTTAGCATGCTAGTAAATATCATAGACATTGGAATGTTATTGATTTGATCTTTATATGATGCATATGGTTTACTGGTGGACATTTGATGACGATATTTGTATACTTTTGACAGGGTTATTTATCTTAATTATGACATGTGATATATTTAATCATATTGAGTAGAACTTGATAATTTGACTAATGTGATGATTGTTTTGACATAAATGAAATGTGGAATAGAAATGTGCTAGAAAGTGTAAGTGATATCATACTTGCATAGATGATAGTAAATCATGTGTCGTTTATTTTAGATTATATTGTATATTTGGCATGAATGTTTTAATGTGGCCAACAGGCCAAAGGAGGTATTTTCTGTTCTGCAGGTATATTATATTCACAACAATATTGGGGAGTGGAGACCAACCACATCGGAATTTGAGAAGAATCCAGCTAAGGTCACCATGGCAACAAGTAATTGTGTGTGTGTTAGAATTATCTGGTGGGAAAATTGTGACCTAGGGGTCATGTGTTGTTTTGTTTTAATTTTCCCTTTTATTATGTTAGTATGTGTTGCTCTTAGTAAGTGAAATTTTACTTGTGTTATTATTCATATTCTTTGGATTGGAGTTTACCCCTTTGCTAGCCATGGGTTATAGTGGCTTAATTAATTTAATTTCAAATTTTCCTAAACTAATTAAAAGATGTGACCAAAGAGAGTTCATTTATTAGGATTTGATTTACTTGGGATTTTGTGTGGATTGATGTGTGTTTGAGTTTTGAGTGTAGCACACTCTACCCCACATGGGAAACTCGAATTTGGCCTTAGAGGCCAAATTTCAAAGCTTGTGGGACAAGTCAAACTTGTCCCACACCTCTTAAAACCCCATGCCAACCCTACCTATGGGTTGGAAGGCCAAATTTAGGGTCTTTTAGGTGTTTTGGGGGGATAAAAGGGTAAAATATTAATTGCACTTTCTTTCAAAATTTAATTTTGTCCATTTAGGGAGTGGGCGTAGTTGGATCGTGTAAGGTGCTTTCATTTCTTTCAACCACTTATTAATGGTGCATTGGAGTTTGATGTTTACTAAATGATGTGGAGTGGAGGGAAAAGGAGATGGCATCCTACTTGGAGCCACATCATCCCTCCCTCTCTTTTCTCTATTTTTTTATCCTCTTGTTTGTTTTGGGGTTGGAAGTTTCATTTTGAGTCTTTTGTATTTTGGAGAGGAGAGGATTTGGAAAGAGTTTGTGGATTTTTGGAGCTTTGTGATACTTGTGGGAACTTTGTTGGAGCTTTTGGATGCTTGCTTGATCTTTGGAGGGATTTGAGATGTCATACTTGGAACAAGCTCTACCATGGAAAGGCAGGAGCTTCACCTTTGTTTGTATTATGTTTTCTTCTTTTGTTATATGAATGAGTACATATGTTGTGTTGAATTTTGTTGTTGCAATGCTTGTTGGGAATGGGTAGAATGCCTAAGTTGGGAGTGGGAGGAGACTATGGGGAGTTTAATTGAGGGAGGCATAAGAGATCATTTTCTTGGGAGGGAGTTTGGGTTGGGTGCCCACCTTGTAAGAGAAATGCTTGCATTTTCTTCTTGTTTTTTTATTGAGGGAGCCATGAGAGTTGAGGGAGGCATAAGAGTGGATGGAGGGATAAGGGGTACTTGAGGGAGGCATAAGAGTTGTTAGGGGTATTGTGTTTTGCTTTGGAGGCTTTTAGGTTGCACCCATTCCCATTAGGAGGCATAAGTGGCCTCCCATAGGTATTACTCTCATGGCTTTCTTGATAAGCCTTGTGATTTGTTGTTTTCATTGTTTTCCCTCTTGTTGTGTTGTAGATCTTGTTTTGAAGGATTATGGAATGAATGTGAAATGTTATGTTTAGTTATGTGGAAGCTAGTAGTTTCCATGAGTTGGATTTTCTCCCATTGTGATGTGGTTGGGGCTCGGGGGGCTAATGGAGTGGATGGCTTCTCTTCTCCATTGGGTATCTTGGTTGGGAGGAGAGCGTTGCCTCTCCCCTTATTTTGTTGTGAATCAAGAAAACTATGGAGGAGCCACCTTGTTGATATTTGGAGCATTGGAACCTTGTTGATGACAATGTGAAACCACCATGTATTTTTACCCACCTTGAGTGGAGGAAAAATGTAATATTGCTTTGTATTTTAGCTTCCATTATTGTAAATTTTGTTTCCACATGAAGTAGAAAATGTTGTAACAAGATGTTGAAGGAAAGTTGTTTTGAACTTCATTAGTAAGGTTGTAATGTGGATGGAATTAAAAGTTGAAAGAAAGACAATCTATTTATTCTCCTTTAACTTTGGCTTGAACTCATATCACCAAATCACAAACCCCGTGCATATACCTGAACTCACAAGTGTGATTGGATAACATGGGTACTATCTCCAAGTTGTGGGACTTGCTTGCTACTTGAGACAGACCTCCGAGAAAGCTAGTTCTTGCTCCTAAACTACCCGCAACAATCTACTCTAATGCAGGATAAGCTAACTGTTCTAATCTAAATTTCCAAGGGACCAGGGAAAGAGAATACATAAAATGAAAGCATACACTAAAGCACCGATACACCAGTAAAGGAGGATGGGAGAGTAGTCTCCAAATGTGTGAAATACAAACCTAGGCAAAGTGCACACTAGAAGAGGTGATGACAAGCTTCTCCATAATCTAGCAAAATGCATTCACAATAATATTTCAAGCACACACAATGATAATGAATTCCTACAAGAACATAATAGATAGACACAATATTCTCATAGAAGGATCAAAGGGGCAAGAAGAATGCAAGAAAGCACAGCAGGGGAAGATATATCCACAAACTGGTATTTTATTGCTTCATGATATGCACAGTTCAATCTATTACAAGATAAGGGCCTGGATCACCATGCAAGGAGTCCACTACAAGGGCTGCAACACCCCGCTTCACAAAGCAATTTTGACAGAGCTTTGTTACCCAAAAATTCTCCCCCTTTTTCAATGAGCCCAATCACTCCAATTTATAGAAAAAAGAGAAGGAAAAGAGAAGGGAAAATGGAAATCCCGAAATCTGTCCTTCAACCACCTGTAAGAGGCATTAAATTGAGTGGAATGGGTATACATTACTTGCAAAAGGCTCCCCATACTGTCCCATGTGCTGCAGCAGAGAAGGAATGATGACCATGCCTCTTAATTGCACTCCCAGCTACCAAATAAAACACTGTTCTGAACCCGGCCACGTTTCCTTAAAAACTCAATCAATTTCTGATCAAATCTGGAATTTATTGATTGATTTGCATCGGGCTCGGAACCAAAATTCCAACGGTACCAATTTTGTGTGATTTCATTGAGAAATGCAAAAGTTATGGCCTTCTGAGTGCGGGCAGCTATTTTGGGTCTGGCAGGCGTTTTCTGTCATTTGACGGGAATGAGCATTGACTGACTGGAGCCGAATATGTAGAGGACATCGTGCTCGTTCCAGAAAGTCCAATTTTATGAAAATCGGAGCTCGGAGTCAAAAGTTATGGCCGTTTGAAGTTTCCGGACCAAACGTTGACTTTTCTTCCCTGCCTTCGGCCATTTCGGCTTTTCGCGTCCCGCGCATCCCTTTGTCCCATTTGGCACAGTGCTCCTTGTGCTGATTTCAGGTGAACCGGCCGGTTCGCGCCCATTTGTCCCAAATGTCCCAGTTGTTTCGGACTGCTTGTTCCCATTTCGCCCGGTTCGGCCGGTTCGCGTACTCGCAGCCCATATGTCCCATTTGCTTTCGGACCGTCTGGGACAAATTCACCCGGTTCGGCCGGTTCGCGCCCTTTTGTCCCAACTGTTCCGGGACAAAAGTTCTCATTTCGGCCGGTTCGGCCGGTTCGCGTACTTTTGGCCCGCGCGTCCCAAACTTTTTGCCTTGACTCATTTCGCCCGGTTCGGCCGGTTCGCGTCTTTTTGTCCCGCTTGTCCCAAAGGCGACCCTCTCAGCAGTTAGCCAATTTTTTCTCTTTTCGGCCAGTTCGGATTTCCGCGTCCCGCGCGTCCTTTTGTCCCAGATGTCCCAATTGCTTCCGGGGCCGCCTGTGCTCATTTCGGCCGATCCGCGCCTTTTTGTCCCAACTGTCCCAAATGCTGCGAGGACTAGGACTTAGCCATTTTTCATGATTTTTCCTGGCCCGAGCTTGTTTTTGCAAATTTTTCATTTTCTCAGAACTTGCTCTCTTCTACTTGGTCAGGGGAGTTAGAAAAAATATGAGGGGACCCTAGAAATATGAATTTTTTCCTGGACTCAATATAATTGCTTGGGACAAAAGAATTTGATGCATGTTATCAAAATTACCTTGAGGGGTGAATTTTGGATAACAGAACCTCACATGAGTATGTTGATCTTGTTGACATGATAGTAGATCTTGCTTTAAAACTTAATGGAAATATTGTTGGACTCTTTTGTGGAATGTTAGGAAATTTACAAAAAAATATATACATATTAGATTTCATTTTGTTGCTTAAAAGAGATGTATTGAAAAGTGAGAACATTAGTGCATATTCTCTTCTTGTATTGTGGATGAAAGACTTAAGTTTTAAATGGTTTCCAATATGAAAATAAAGTAAATTATGTCCTAGCTCTATTATGTTTATCTTCATTTAAGAATTCATTGTAAAACTATTTGCAAATTAGTAAGGGAAAGGAAATCAAATCTTATTGAAATCCCATACAAATGCCCCTATTAAAATATGTAGAAGGAGATTTTAATGTTAAAGTTCCAAGCTTATTTAGTTCCTTACCCACATTTCAGTAATAAGGAAACTAATATTCTAAATATTATTCATAATTAAGTGTTATTAAAACTAATGGATTTACTATTATTAAATTCTATTTATACCAATATACTATTAGTATTCCCTTTATATTAACAAAGTATAATATTATAAACTTCAGCGAAGACATAATATTAATTAAATATAAGCATAGGATCCTGCGTATGTATTAGTGTTTATGACGCTTCGCAAGGTCTCGAAAAGTTCATACCAATGCCAATCAAACTGTGTAAGAATACATATAAAATCCTACATGCATGTAGTAAGACTGTCCAACTTTGCATTGAAATGTTCGCACTAATTCGCAAGCAAACTGTGATAAAGATCACGTGGAAATGCTCATATAAGTGCAAAACAAATTATGCTTCATGAATATTCTGATATGAAACAGATCCACCTCTGTGAGCCTCTTCCCCACGAGCTCCACCTTAAAACTGGTAAGATCACTATAGAAAATCACTGTAATAAGCTTCTTCTATTCTCCTTATGACACTCTCACTGTCCCTTAATCGATTATGATAAAAATACCTCGAAGGAGACGTCCTGTTTGAGGATACATTCAACGCTCGAATGTAATACAACGAGTTGGAACTGCTTGGTGTAAGTGCTCAAAAAGGGGGCGTTTGTTTTATCCTCGCGCTGTCGTCTTTTGTGCAGGCCATGGCCGAGACTCGTGCCAGGAGCACTCCTCACAGCACCCAATGAAAGTAGAGGTAACACGCCATTTTCACCGCTTGCAGCTCCGCCTAACCACCATCTTCAACCTTCCTATCTCGCAAGATTTACACGACCGTGGCTGCTAAAACGAGCCTCCAGTCTGTCCCTCTAGCCCGTAGTTCACCTCTCTCCACCATCCTCTGTCCACGCGGCCAGGGCAGAATAGCTCAGTCAATACGCCTTTTCTCACTAGCCTGCAGCTACATCTTGAACCTACACTTCTCCTACGCGGCATGGGGCAGAGTATTAATGGAGGTCGACCACAGTGGGTAGACCAAACGGTGGCACAAGATCCGTGAATCCTTCTTGCCATGAATGAAGGTATGCGGACTCAGCAGGAGTTGTCCATCACGCAATAGAATGGAATTTCAATGTTTGGCGGGTGGCCATTAAAGCCACCCACCCCCCATCCATAATTTCAAATTTAGGTTTAATCTTATAGGTTCATATAATGTAATTTTTGCTAAAATACTTATTTCATTGTTTATATTGAAATTCAATTTCAATCCTCTTATACTAAATTAAAAATTAATAGATAATGATGAGTATCCAATCACCCCCCCTTTAATGTTTGTTTGAAGAGTTACGACCATGACACGAGAATAACTATTACATCGACACCGGCTCTTAATGTTGGAGAGGCTCTATTTGACCTAACTAGACTCTATTTTCAGTATCCAGTCCTAGACACAATAACAAAGTGACCCATTTCAAATATATAGCAATTATAAACTTGTTCTCTTAAATCTTGATCCTCATGCAAAAAAAAAAAAAAATTAGTCGTGGTTTCGGTTATGTGTTTAGTGGAAGCAAGTCATCGTCATCGTCGTCATCGTTTTTTTTTGCGGCACTACATTTTGGTATCAGAGCCGGGTTCAAAGCTTGGACCCTTGGGCACACGCAGAAAACATGAAACGTGAACATTTAACCTAGTGCAGAGTTGACTTTTTGTTTTTAATATATAAAACCACAATGTTGATAATTATAGGAAACAACAAATTTAGAAAACTGGCACAAGACCTAGAACGATGAACTAACTCTCGCCTTGATCTGTGCAGGAGGCGCAGATTGGGCGAGGGGTCTCTTCATATAGACCTAGATATACCACCGCCAGAGCAGCCGTAGCAGCCATTCTACCTTAGATCTTGCAGACACTCTAGGATGTCAATGCCGCTATACGCGGAGAGCCCTTGGGAGGACGAATTGCAAGACATGGTTTGGAGTGATCAGTAGATGCCTAGGCATCCCTCGACACAACGAGGAGCACAGGGTAGAGAACTTCCGTGCGGAGTCGGCTAGGGTAGAGTCACCACAGAGAGGACATGGGGACAGGATCTCAGGACATAGGGACAGGTCTCGGAGCCCTAGACAGAGGGAGGAGCATATAGAGAGACCTAGGATTCGTCATACATCAGTTGTAGAGACCATATTAGGGAGATCCTAAAGCTACGACCATCTCACTATTCGGGTGATACAGGTGGTTTTCAGCAGAGGCCTGGTTGGTGAGCTTGAGCGGATGCTTCAAGCTCTGCCCTTGTACTAGCAACACGAAAGCTCGTGTTGCAATCCATCTTCTGAAGGATGGAGCAGGAGTCTGGTGGAGGACCGAGGAGCAAAAGCTCCATGTTGACTCAGAGACGATTACCTGGGAGCTGTTTGAGGAGCGTTTCAGGAGCAGGTATTTACCCAGGAGATTTATACAGCAGCGGATAGACGAGTTTCATGACCTCCGTCAGGCATCGATGATAGTAGCTGAGTATGAGAGTTGATTTCTGGACCTACTCCAGTACGTTGACTATATGCAGGATGAGCAGGTATGGATTCACAGGTTCATCCGGGGCCTAAACTTGGATTTAGGTGGCGCAGATGCATTCACTGCCCACAGACATTAGCAGAGGCCGTGGAGAAGGCCTATATTGCAAAGGAGACACGGGGAAGACGCAGCAGACTAGAGACAGAGTTCGAACCGTATCCAGCAGATGCAGGATGGTAGGTCGAAGGGGTCAGTTCCTCCTCCACGGGGTGGACAGAGTTCAGGGCAAGCTTCATTCAGGCCACCACAACAGCAGCAGTAGCAGCAGACCCGCCCACCTTACCGACCTCCTCAGAGATTTGATGCGCAGAGAGGACGTAGTATGGGGCCTCCTCCTAGGGGTCCCATTAGGACACAGGGTGTGCCGAGAGCTCAGTCAATAGGAGCTCGTCAGCAGAGACCTCAGCAGTCCATAGCTAGATCATCAGGATCTGTATCTCAGTCATCTAGAGTACCAGCTGGAGCTACTTCCCACTGGAGGGGACCAGACAGCTGTTATGGTTGTGGTGTTGTTGGCCCTCATTGGAGAGATTGCCCACATAACCCTAACAAGGGTAAGACGTAGAGCTCAGAGCCTATTGTTGGAGATATGGCACGAGTCATCGGATCTACGCAGTGGTTGAGAACCGCCAGGCTGAGCATCAGAGTACTGTGATTGAGACGACAGGTAGTATTGGTGGTATTTCCACCTCTATATTATTTGATTCTGGTTCTTCTGATTCTTTTATTGCACCATCCTTAGTAGAGCATTGTAGGCTGGTGGCAGTTAGGTAGGGCCGTAGTTAGGACGTTGAGATGGCTTCTGGAGCCAAAATTTCTGTAGACTCCTTAGTCAAGGAGTGTGTAGTGGATTTGGGACCCTTCACCACTACTTCTGATCTTCGGATCCTTCCATTAGGATCTTATGGCATCATTTTAGGCATGGATTGGTTGTCCGCTCATAGAGCTAGATTGGATTGTTACCATAAGACTATTGTTTGCATAGATGATCTTGGAGTAGAGTCAGTGATATCAGGAGTTAGGAGGGTCATATCCATTCGCACCATCTCCGCTATGTAGCTTAAGCGGTGTGCGCGACGGGGTTGTCAGTTGTTTGCTATTACGGTCAGTGACAGATCAGAGGATGAGTCGAGAGGACCTTCCCTCGATGACCATCCCATCTTATCAGAGTTTGCTGATGTGTTCCCAGGGGAGCTACCGGGGTTACCTCCCCCACGTGAGATCGATTTCCATATAGATCTAGTTCCGGGCGCAGAGCCTATCTCACGAGCACCCTATCGGATGACTACTCCTGAGTTATGTGAGCTCAAGTTGTAGCTTGAGGACCTTCTGGAGAAAGGCCTAATCCATCCTAGTGTATCCCCTTGGGGTGCACTAGTGATCTTCGTAAAGAAGAAGGATGGATCTCTTCGGTTGTGTATTGACTACACCGTCACCGAATAAAGTAACAATAAAAAATCGTTACCCCCTTCTACGCATTGATGATTTATTTGATCAGATGAAGGGGGCTACAGTTTTCTCTAATATAGACCTTAAGTTAGGGTACCATCAGCTCAGGATTGCGGAGACAGATATTCACAAGACAACATTCCATACGAGATATGGCCACTACGAGTTCACAGTGGTACCTTTCGGTTTGACGAATGCCCCCGCAGTGTTTATGAGTTTGATGAATGGGGTATTCAGGACCTTCCTTGATGAAATTTTTATTTACTCACGCACACGTGAGGAGCATGAGGAGCACCTTCGCCAGGTTCTTCAGTGTCTTCGCGAACGTGCCTTTACAGGAACTTGGAGAAGTGTGCGTTCTTTCAGCCTGAGGTGCAGTATTTAGGCCACATCATTTTTGGGGAAGGTATCACAGTCGATCCTTCCAAGATTCGAGCCATCATGGATGGCCAGCACCCACTAGTGTGACCGAGGTGCGTAGCTTCATGGGTTTAGCAGGGTATTACAGGAGGTTTGTTCAGGATTTTTCTTGGATTGCACCCCATCACTTCCCTTCAGCGGAAAGGGAAGAAGTTTTTATGGTCAGATAGATGTGAGTAGGCTTTCAGTACACTGAAGGAGTGCCTCACGAGAGCACCTATTCTTGCAGTGCCGGATCCTCAGGGTGAGTTCTATGTTTGCACAGATGCTTCCTTGGTAGGATTTGGAGGTGTGTTAATGCAGGAGGGTAGAGTCGTTGCCTTTTAGTCTCGCAAACTCAAAGATTATGAGCTCAATTATCTGACCCATGACCTTGAGCTTGCAGCAGTGGTACATGCCTTAGTGTGGTGGAGGCATTTTCTTCTTGGCCGGAGATTTACACTCGGGACTAATCACTTGAGTCTTCGCCACCTCTTCACGCAGCCCCCCAATCTCAACACTCACTCGGCGGCGTTGGATGGAATTACTCTGTGAGTATGACATGGAGATAGAGCATGTGAAAGGGAAGGAGAATGTGGTTGCAGATGCCTTGAGTAGGCGGAAACATGTGGTTATGGCCACCTCAGTGGGCACAAATTTGCGAAGTAGGATCTTGTAGCAGCTTCCTCATGATAGTTTCTACCTTGCATCCAGAGCAGAGATTGAGTCTCAGAGACCCCTTGAGGGAGATTTGATGGATTTTCATTAGAGGCAGATGGTCTTCTCAGACATAGAGGTCGGATATATGTTCCTAGAGATGGAGGCTTGAGACATGACATTTTGACAGAGGCTCATCGTGCACCTTATTCAGCCCATCCCGGGGTGAAGAAGATGCATGCCACCCTGAGACAGTTGTATTTTTGGAGAGGACTTCGAGAGAGATGTAGCTTTGTTTGTGTCACATTGTTTAGAGTGCCAGAGGGTGAAGGCTGAGCATCGGCATCCAGCTGGCCTTCTCTATCCTCACGCCATACCGGAGTGGAAGTGGGACACCATTTCCATGGACTTCATCGTTGGGTTACCTACGTTGAGATACCATCACGACGCCATCATGGTCACGGTGGATAAATTGATGAAGGTAGCTCATTTTTCTCCAGTAAAGACCACCTATATAGCAAGTGCTGTGGCACGAGTATACCTTGATGAGATTGTCAGATTACATGGGATTCCGTGGAAGATCATTTACGACCACGACCCTTTGTATACTTCCCATTTCTGGACCACCATGCAGTATGCCTTCGGGACGAGGATTAATTTCAGCACAGCTTATCACCCTGAGACAGATGGATAGACAAAGAGGGTGAATCATATTTTGGAGGATATGCTCAGGATGTACGTGATGGATCATCAGTCGAGATGGGAGGAGTATCTGTATTTGGTGGAGTTTGCCTACAATAATAGTTTCCAGAGTTTTATAGGCATGGCTCATTTTCAGGCATTATATGGTAGAGAGTGCAGGACACCTCTTAGTTGGGATAGGATTGAGGACAGGGTTTCCCTTTGGCCAGCATTATTACAGGACATGGAGCAGCAAGTTACCTTGATCAGACAGAGATTACAGGAGGCACATGATGATGGACGAAAGAAATATGCGGAGACCAAGATTGGACGGATCGCGATTTTGAGGTAGGCACGAAGGTGTTTCTTCGTGTCAGACCGCATAAGAGCCCTATCCGTTATGGAAAAGGTTCTAAGCTTGCTCCTAGGTTTGTGGGTCCCTTTGAGATCTTGGAGCGCCTCGGTCCCTTGGCCTATCGTCTAGCATTTCCACCTAGCTTATCTCACGTCCATGATGTGTTTCATGTTTCTATGCTTAGGAGATATATTTCTGATCCTTCTCACGTGCTAGATTGGACCGCATTGCAGGTGCAGGATCAGGGGCAGGTGATGGTGGAGCCCATACGCATTATAGAGCGCAGGACCCTGGGCCTTCGTGGTAGAGAGATTGATCAGGTTTGGGTCCAATGGGACAGGTATGATGAGACTGCAGCTACTTGGGAGGATGCTACTTTGCTACGAGGACAGTTTCCACACCTTTTCCAGTGACTTCCAGGAGGAAGTCGAGTCTAAGGGGAGGGGGATGTAGTGCCCACTTCCCTTCGACCTCATTTTGTTTTGTTGTTTTCGAGACTGATTACTTCACTATGGATTTATTATGGCTTCTTGATTTAGCATGCTAGTAGATATCATAGACATTGGACTGTTATTGATTTGATCTTTATATGATGCATATGGTTTACTGGTGGACATTTGATGACGATATTTGTATACTTTTGACAGGGTTATTTATCTTAATTATGACATGTGATATATTTAATCATATTGAGTAGAACTTGATAATTTGACTAATGTGATGATCGTTTTGACATAAATGAAATGTGGAATAGAAATGTGCTAGAAAGTGTAAGTGATATCGTACTTGCATAGATGATAGTAAATCATGTGTCGTTTATTTTAGATGATATTGTATATTTGGCATGAATGTTTTAATGCACCCAACAAGCCAAAGGAGGTATTTTTGTTCTGCGGTATATTATATTCACAACAATATTGGGGAGTGGAGACCAACCAAATCGGAATTTGAGAAGAATCCACTAATGTCACCATGGCAACAAGTAATTGTGTGTGTGTTAGAATTATCTGGTTAAGGTAAAATTGTGACCTAGGGGTCATGTGTTGTTTTGTTTTAATTTTCCCTTTTATTGTGTTAGTATGTGTTGCTCTTAGTAAGTAAAATTTTGACTTGTGTTATTATTCATATTCTTTGGATTGGAGTTTACCCCTTTGTTAGCCATGGGTTGTAGTGGCTTAATTAAGTTAATTTGAAATTGTCCTAAAAAAATTAAAATATGTGACCAAAGAGAGTTCATTTATTAGGATTTGATTTACTTGGGATTTTGTGTGGATTGATGTGTGTTTGAGTTTTGAGTGTAGCACACTCTACCCCACATGGGAAACTCGAATTTGGCCTTAGAGGCCAAATTTCAAAGCTTGTGGGACAAGTCAAACTTGTCCCACACCTCTTAAAACCACATGCCAACCCTACATATGGGTTGGAAGGCCAAATTTAGGGTCTTTTAGGTGTTTTGGGGGGATAAAAGGGTAAAATATTAATTGCACTTTCTTTCAAAATTTAATTTTTTCCTTTGAGAGAGTGGGCTTAGTTGGAGTGTGTAAGGTGCTTGCCTTTCTTTCAACCACTTATTAATGGTGCATTGGAGTTTGATGTTGACCAAATGTTGTGGAGTGGAGGGAAAAGGAGATGGCATGCTACTTGGAGCCACATCATCCCTCCCTCTCTTTTCTCTATTTATTTGATCCTCTTATTTGTTTTGGGGGTTGGAAGTTTCATTTTGAGTATTTTGTATTTTGGAGAGGAGAGGATTTGGAAAGAGTTTTTGGATTTTTGGAGCTTGTTGATACTTGTGGGAACTTTGTTGGAGCTTGTGGATGCTTGCTTGATCTTTGGAGGGATTTGAGACTTCATACTTGGAACAAGCTCTACCATGGAAAGGTAGGAGCTTCACCTTTGTTTGTATTATGTTTTCTTCTTTTGTTATATGAATGAGTACATATGTTGTGTTGAATTTTGTTGTTGCAATGCTTGTTGGGAATGGGTAGAATGCCTAAGTCGAGAGTGGGAGGAGACTCTAGGGAGTTTAATTGAGGGAGTCATAAGAGATCATTTTCTTGAGGAGGGAGTTTGGGTTGGGTGCCCACCTTGTAAGAGAAATGCTTGCATTTTCTTCTTGTTTTTTTACTTGAGGGAGCCATAAGAGTTGAGGGAGGCATAAGAGTGGATGGAGGGATAAGGGGTACTTGAGGGAGGCATAAGATTTGTTAGGGGTATTGTGTTTTGGTTTGGAGGCTTTTAGGTTGCACCCATTCCCATTGGGAGGCAAAAGTGGCCTCCCATAGGTCTTACTCTCGTGGCTTTCTTGATAAGCCTTGTGACTTGTTGTTGTGATTGTTTTCCCTCTTGTTGTGTTGTAGATCTTGTTTTGAAGGATTATGGAATGAATGTGAAATGTTATGTTTAGTTATGTGGAAGCTAGTAGTTGCCATGAGTTGGATTTTCTCCCATTGTGATGTGGTTGGGGCTCGGGGGCTAATGGAGTGGATGGCTTCTCTTCTCCATTGGGTATCTTGGTTGGGAGGAGAGCGTTGCCTCTCCCCTTATTTTGTTGTGAATCAAGAAAACTATGGAGGAGCCACCTTGTTGATATTTGGAGCATTGGAACCTTGTTGATGACAATGTGAAACCACCATGTATTTTTACCCACCTTGAGTGGAGGAAAAATGTAATATTGCTTTGTATTTTAGCTTCCATCATTGTAAATTTTGTTCCCACATTAAGTAGAAAATGTTGTAACAAGATGTTGAAGGAAAGTTGTTTTGAACTTCATTAGTAAGGTTGTAATGTGGATGGAATTAAAAGTTGAAAGAAAGACAATCTATTTATTCTCCTTTAACCTGGCTTGGAACCTCACATGAGTATGTTGATCTTGTTGACATGATAGTAGATCTTGCTTTAAAACTTAATGGAAATATTGTTGGACTCTTTTGTGGAATGTTAGGAAATTTACAAAAAATATATACATATTAGATTTCATTTTGTTGCTTAAAAGAGATGTATTGAAAAGTGAGAACATTAGTGCATATTCTCTTCTTGTATTGTGGATGAAGGACTTAAGTTTTAAATGGTTTCCAATATGCAAATAAAGTAAATTATGTCCCAGCTCTATTATGTTTATCTTCATTTAAGAATTCATTGTAAAACTATTTGCAAATTAGTAAGGAAAGGAAATCAAATCTTATTGAAATCCCATACAAATGCCCCTATTAAAATATGTAGAAGGAGATTTTAATGTAAAAGTTCCAAGCTTATTTAGTTCCTTACCCACATTCCAAAGAATAAGGAAACTAATATTCTCAATATTATTCATAATTAAGTGTTATTAAAACTAATGGATTTACTATTATTAAATTCTATTTATAACAATATACTATTAGTATTCCCTTTATATTAGGAAAGTATAAGATTATAAACTTCAGCCAAGACATAATATTAATTAAATATAAGCATAGGAACCTGCGTATGTATTAGTGTTTACTGCGCTTCCCAAGGTCTCAAACGTTCATACCAATGCCAATCAAACTGTGCAAGAATACATATAAAATCCTACATGTATGCAGTTAGACTGCTCCAACTTTTGCACTTTGAAATGTTCGCACTAATTCGCAAGCGCATCGTAATAAAGATCACGCGAAATGCTCATATAAGTGCAAAAAAAATTATACTTCATGAATATTCTTATATGAAATAGATCCACCTCTATGAACCTCTTCCCCATGAGATCCTCCTTAAAAGCTGGTAAGATCACCGTAGAAAATCGCTGTAATAAGCTTCTTCTATTCTCCTTATGACACTCTCACCGTCCCTTAATCGATTATTATAAAAATACCTTGAAGGAGACATCCTATTTGAGGATACAAATATACTGAAGAATACAACGAGTTGGACAACGTGCTTGGTGTAAGCGATCAAAAAGGGGGTCTTGTTTTATCCCCGCTGCTTGGCCGTCTTTTGTGTAGGCCGCGGCAAAGACTTGCGCCCAGAGCACTCCTTGCAAAGCACCCAATGAAAGTGGAGGTAACACGCCAATTTTACCACTGCACTCTCCACCTAACCACCATCTTCAACCTTCCTATCTCGCATTACGCACGGCGGGGCAGGCAGTTAAAACGAGCCTCAATCTGTCCCTCTAGCTTGTAGTTCACCGCTCTCGACTATCCTCTGTCCATGCGGCCGGGGTAGAATAGCTCGGTTAATACACCTTTTCTCACTAGCCTGCAGCAGCTACATGTTGAACCTACACTTCTCCTACATGGAATGGGGCAGAGTATTAATGGAGGCCGACAAAAAGGGGTAGACCAAACGGTGGCACAAGATCCGCGAATCCTTCTTGCCATGAATGAAGGTATGCAGACCCAACAGGAGTTTTCCATCACACAATATAATGGAATTTCAATGTTTGGTGGGTGGCCATTAAAGCCACCCACCCCCTCATCCATAATTTCAAATTTGGGTTTAATCTTATAGGTTTACATAATGTAATTTTTGCTAAAATACATATTTCATTGTTTATTTTGAAATTCAAATTCAATCCTTTTATACTAAATTAAAAATTAATAGATAATGATGAGTACCTAATCACCCCCTTTAATGTTCATTTGTAGAGTTACGATCATGACACGAGAATAACTATTACACCGACACCGGCTCTTAATGTTGGGGAGGCTCTATTTGACCTGACTAGACTCTATTTTCAGTATCTAGTCCTAGATACAATAACAGAGTGACCCGTTCCAAATATATAGCAATTATAAACTTGTTCTCTTAAATCTTGATCCTCATACAAAAAAATTTTAGTCGTGGTTTCGGTTATGTGTTTAGTGGAAGCAAGTCGTTGTCATCGTCGTTTTTTTTTTTGCGGCACTATAGTATCGGCTAAATCTCCACCGGGTTAGTGATTTTTCATTCGGTTCACTTTTCTCCAAGTTAGAAATGTTTCTTGATAATTAAATATTTATCGTGCAATATTATGCATTCATAAAAGTTTCTTAGACTCTTGAAATTTTCTTTAAGAAAAATCCTAGGAAGAAGAAAGAGAGTTGTGTCATATGTAGGAAATTTTAACCATATTGGGGATGAGAATTTGATGCTAGAGAAATTCCATGCAGTGCACTTCATAGGTAGCACATTAGCAAATAGTTCATAGGATTGGCTGTGAATTGTAAACATACATGTCAAGATGTAGACCACTTAAATATCGAGGATGATATCGGTATGCCCTCTCGATTCACCATGTTTGGAAAACGGAAAGGATTGTTTGAAGAATAAGTGCTTTACATAAGAAATATAATGAATAATACTTTAAAAAGTTTGGTAATCGATAAAATAAGCATTTGGATTGGGATTTTATGTAAAATTGCGAGATAAACCTATGTAGATTTGGTTGGAAAAAAAAACTAACTTGCAAATTTACAAAAGGAAAAAGATAAAGAAGAGTAAAAAGAACAAAAATAATTCTCTATTATCGAATCGTATACAATGCATTAAAAATTATTAATAATAAGAACCATAGCAAAATTGATTGCAAATGGCAACAAACTAAACTTCGGTTTACATTAGTCAAAGATTATGCATGAAAGGAGACAATGTTGTTTGCTTGAGTTAAATTAAAATATATCCATTAATTAGGAGAAAAATATTGTTAATTATGATTTGAAACTAACGCTAACACCCCCATTAAGTCTACCTAAGGAGACAAAAAGAGGAAAGAGAGAAAACCTTGTGGGAACAAAACCCCCATCAAAAAACAATATGCACGAATTGTGCTTGGTAGCTAATGTGTTACAATGTTCTTCACCCGAAGAAGATCATACAAAATGTGAAACTTTTCCTTGGTGAATGTCTACATGAAGATGTCCGCAATTTGTTCAAGTGACACAAGATCGCAAGTCAATGAATTCATCATGTATCAATTCACAATTGAAATGCATGTGGATCTCGATGTGTTTGGTCCACTGCCATTGTATGGGATATCTAAAAAGCTTCAAATATTTTGATTGTCGGACCAAATGAAACTTGGACAATGAAATAGGATGCCAAGCTCAATTAGGAAGTTTTGTTGCCAAATGGCTTGAATGCTAATGTTGACTATACCTCAATATTTGGCCTCTATTGATGGAGCAAAGTTGGAGCTAGAATTGCATCAATTGAAATGAAAGAAACCCAAGGAAATGATGGGTTATTTTATACTCCTTTACTTTATTTTTCATGCATATGTACCTTTTACTTCAGTAGTTGTAATTTACTTTTGAGTTACACCCCACAACTTGTGTGGGAACATTTGAAACTCCTTATGAATAAAACATTGAATTCTGAAACTGAGTTGTTTATTTATTTCAACATTTCAGCTTTGTATATGGATTGTATAATGAATTAAACAACTCAATAACATAATTGAAGGTATTTAATCATGAAGGAAAGAACTTTAAAATACCTATAGCTTTAGCAATGAACTTTGCTTGTTGCAATCTGCAACTATGATTGTTGTTCGAAAACATAACACTTCATCTATTTTGTATTTTGAGTCTTCATCAAGATTACGCATCTGTCCTTCAAGGCTTTGTGTTTTTTTGCTGAAGACAATCATTAACTCGCAAACTATGTGATCTGTTACATTTTGTAACAACACACATATCTGTAAATTACATGTAGTTTTTAATTAATATAGGAAAAAAATATTGAACTGAAAGAATTTCCCCTAGCTTAGGGTCACTTCACCAATGGCATCCATCATAACAAAGTTTCGAGTTGCCCAATTTTGCACAAGTTCAAAATTTGTCAACAATAAGGAAATATCCTCATCAAAGTTCTTAGTAAATATAAATATATGCAGTCCACTTTGGAAACATTTATAGGATATTAGATGGTACCATCACCAATATTTTCTTTGAGGGATACAACCATTCCTCTTTTTTTAAATTTCTCTCCTTTTTGTCTAGATTCACCCATGTCTATAGCTTTGATTCCTTAATCTCGAATCTCACAATGACTAGAAATTCATGTTATCCAAAATTCACCCTCAAGGTAAATTTGATAACATGCATCAAATTCTCAAGTCCTAGGTAAATAGATTGAGTCAGGGAAAAAATTTCATGTTTCTAGGGTCCCCTCATATTTTTCTAACTCCCCTGTCCAAGTAGAAGAGAGCAAGTTCTAAGGAAAGGTAAGAAAATTACAAAAACAGCAGCTCGGCCAGAAAAATCATGAAAATGGCTAAGTCCTAGTCCTCGCAACAGTTGGGACAGTTGGGACAAAGGGGCGAACCGGTCGAACCGGTGAATCGGGAAAATTTGTCCCAAACATTCTCGGGACATGCGGGACAAGAGTGCGAACCGGCCGGTTCGGCCGAAATGGGAAATTTCAAGACTTTGTGCTGTGGGGACAGAGGGACGCGCGAGACGCGGATAGTGAAGGAGCTGAAAGCCAATCAGATCACGCCATGTGTCACCAGTAGAAAAGGGACATGGAAGCCCATTTCAGGCGGTTCAAGAATTTGTTTTGCACAAAATTTGGGACATTTGGAACAAAGGGACGCGTGGGACGCGAAAGCGGGTTGCGAAGGCGTAGAGAAGAAAAGTCAACGTTTGACCCGTGAAAAGAAAAGTCATGTTTGGTAGATATATTTAAATAAAAGAAACATACTGCTCTGTCACCAATGCTCATTCCCGTCAAATGACAGAAAACGCCTGCTAGACCCAAAATAGCTGCCCGCACTCAGAAGGCCATAACTTTTGCATTTCTCAACGAAATCACACAAAATTGGTACCGTTGGAATCGTGGCTCTGAGCCCAAAGCACAGCAGTCAAGAAATTCCAGATTTGGTGAGATATTGATTGAGATTTTTAACAAAACGTGGCCGGGTTCAGAACAGTGTTTTATTTGGTAGCTGGGAGTGCAATTAAGAGGCATGGTCATCATTATTTCTCTCTTAGCAGCACATGGGATGGTATGGGGAGCCTTTTGCAAGTAATGTATAACCATTTAACTCAATTTAATGCCTCTTACAGGTGGTTGAAGGACAGATTTCGGGATTTCCATTTTCCCTTCTCTTTTCCTTCTCATTTTTCTATAAATTGGAGTGTTGGGCTCATTGTAAGGGAGAGAGTTTTTGGGTAGCAAAGCTCTGCCAAAATTGCTTTGTGAAGCCAGTGTGTTGCAAGCCCTTGTAGTGGACTCCTTGCATGGTGATCCAGGCCCTTATCTTGTAATAGATTGAACTGTGCATATCATGAAGCAATAAAATACCAGTTTGTGGATGTATCTTCCCCTGCTGTGTTTTCTTGCATTCTTCTTGCCCCTTTGATCTTTCTATAAGAATATTGTGTCTATTTATTATGTTCTTGCAGGGATTCATTATCATTGTGTATGCTTGGAATATTGTTGTGAATGCATTTTGCTAGATTATGGTGAACTGTCATCACCTCTTCTAGTGTGCACTTTCCTCTGCATTTCACACATTTGGAGACTACTCTCACACCCTCCTTTTCTGGTGTATCACCGCTTTAGTGTAGGCTTTCATTTTATGCATTCCCTCTCCCTGGTCCCTTGGAAATTTAGATTAGAACAGTTAGCTTATCCTGCATTAGAGTAGATTGTGGCAAGTAGGTTAGGAGCAAGAACCACTTTCTCTCGGAGGTCTATCTCAAGTAGCAAGTCCCATAACTTGGAGATAGTACCCATGTTCTCCAATCACACCGTGAGTTCAAGTATATGCACTTGTACAAACATAAGGGTGCTGTGATTCGGTGATAACAATTCATTAAATAGCCCCCTCATCTTTCCCATAACTCTATTTTTTTCTTATGACCTAAAGAAGGGTTAGGAATTTGAGTTGAACCGACCCTTAACCGCCCTAGTTGATGATTATTATCTACAATGAAATGTGTTGAAGAGGCCTCAAACTCATATAGTTCTACCAACCATGTAGTGTGTGAGATGATGTGAAAAATGTATGAAAATATAAATGACATTGAGTTAGTCCGAAATGATACAACCTTGTAATTAAAGTTTAGATTTAGCCAATAACAACTCAATAATTTGAAGGAGTCATACATAGATAATTTATGTGTAATGTTCTTATGTGGCCCCTCTTATTAGTATTCCCTTGATAATTTTACTTATGTAGGAATCAACCTTTAATCAAGAACCCTTTTAGCATGCAATTGACACAAAAAGATTAAAAAATACTAATAAATTGACAAAGTTAAGTTTAATTTTGAAAATTAGAATTTAAATTGACAAAGAACATGTTCATAGCCCTTGGAAAAGTTTGGTTCCAAACCTATCTACATTTTTTGAACCTATCATGAACATATAAGACAAATCAATTTAATGCATGAAGAAATAATGGGGATCCCCTAAAATCACAACAAATTATAAAAGTGAAAATAAGAGAATTTTTATGATTTGAGATGAAATAAATAGAGAGACAAAAGGGAAGTATAAGTGCAATTTTGTCATTAATTCAAGTTAGTGTATTCAATGTGTACAAAACTACAAAAATCATAATTTAAAAGGCTTGTAGCAAATTTCTTTATGAAACATTGGGCACATGAAAGGAAAGTTTGAGGAAAGGGGATAGCACATGGGCGGAGAAACTATTTGGAGAAGTGAACCGAGAGCTTGTGAAGCTCTTACCATTTTAGAAGGATGTGGAGGCATAACTAGATATCGTAAAGTTCATCATTGATGAGCTAAATAGAGATTTTGATTTGTAATAGTAGAAAGGTTTGTTGGATCTGTGACTGAATATTGATTCAACGAGAGAGTGGGGAAAAATAAAACGGTGTTGAAAGGTTGAAGTACGAACTTTTGCTTGAGAAGGATTTCTTTTTTGCTTCCATACCGAGCTGGAAATGCATAAATTTTTACATGAAGGGCCCTGGTTTTATGTTAGTGTTTCCTTCACTTTCCACCAATGGGAACTTGGAATTCTGCATGATTTTTGTTTCCATGCTCTCCTTGTATGGATCAGGTTTCCAGGTCTTTCTTTAGAATTCTGGGAACCAAAGGTTTTTCCGGGATTGCCAGATTGATGGGCTTGCTAATTGTTGTGGATCCAACAATCTAGATTGGTTTTTGCTAGGATTTCTATAAATATACCTATGGGTTTCGAAGTTCCTAAGAGAATATTTTTGTATTCTCCTACTAGAAAATGGAAACAGGTGATTGAGGTTGAGAATTCATGAATTTTTTGCAGCAAGTACAGAATGGTTAGATATGAGATGAAATAATGATGTGGTCTTGTAGATTTACAAGTTAACTTCAAATATATCAAGGGAGAAGATGAGTTGGAGGAATCATCTAGGGAGGAGGATGATTCAATGGAGCATGTGGAAGAGACCCATGTTCTACATATGTCTAAAGGATGAGTAGAGTCAGTAAAGATGTGACTGCTTGAGGAGATGTCACTCAAGTTTGGGAGATGATTGTCACTAGAGGGTGTCATGGATTGTTTGGTGATGATACTGTGGCATTGCTCAGTGTGGATCGAACCAGGGTCAATTGAGGAATTATGCAGGAGACGAGTGGAGTCAGTCATGGTGATAGGGAGGACTAGTTGAATGGGCGGGATTCTAATGTTTTTGAATCTTGCTCTGTGCTAGATAAATCTGCATTTAATGATCACCACATGGGGGTGGTTAGGAATGGGACAGTTGAACTTATCCCACCGAATATGGATAGGGCGTTATTCTTCTTAAAGGAAAGCTTGAAGTCATCCCCGGGCCTTACTTGGATTATACTTTAGGATACCCTTATCCCGGGAATGATGACGATGGTTTTACGAAGGTCCATCACAAAAAGCACTATGTTACATGTAGTTTCTCTAGAGCATCTTCCGCAGAGGACATTAGTATTTTTGGTTTGAGTCAAGTCTCCTTGAATTGTCCTTTGGTATTGTTTTCCTCTACTCTGGTTTTGTCTCTTGTCACCAATGGTAGAGGACTTTTTGTTGTTCTTGAATGCTTTAATTTTCCTCCTTTGTGTCTCTCCTAATGTATCTTTTTTGTAAGGTCCATGGGAGCCACAATCCCCATTTTCTTACCTAATGTAAAAAAAACAAATTTCTATATCATTACTTGTTAAGAAATATATTAGGACGCGTCTATTAGATATTTATCGAAGGAGATTCTATTTGTGTTAAGTGAATTATTCTATCTATTAATTGGAAAGAAGAATGGAAATTACTACTTCAAAATTGTATTGTAGAAGGATCTCCCTGTGAATGAGTTACCTAGATGGATTATGATTTAAAAACCTTGTTATCATTTGATGTTTTGTCAAAATAGTTGCATCTATGGCTATAAAAATATCCGAAAGTCTTGAAATCAAAGGCATATTTCAAGGAAAATGGACTTATCTACAAAATTAACAATCTTGTCTTGATTCTACTTGCACTCCATGAATGGATATTTTCTCTTTGGAGGCTGATTATGTAAGGTAAAGTCAACATTTAGCCCACAACTAGAGGTTTCTTCATTGTTATCTTTGATAAAACCTCTTATAGAGATTTCATTTTTGATGAAGTTTGGTATTTTCAATCTCTTTTCTACTTATGAAGCCATGATTCCCTCTTTTCATTTTCTTTACCAAACACTCCAAGTTAAACCTATCTAGATATGGTTTCGTAAATGCCTCTCCAATGTTGGGATGTAAAATGCTTAATTTCCATTGGGGATTCCTTGGGAAAAACCTTGATATCGACATCGTTGTCCCAATTTTACCCCGGGAAAATTGGTCAAACACGACCTTCCACAGGAGATAATCTAGGGGACGGTTTAATCATGCAATCCCACGTCTCAAATCCAACAATGAAGGGGTAGGGTCAGCAATGAGGCCGAACGACACAAAGGAAAATGGAGTCTCAACAAGAAAAATCAAAGGAAAGGCTCAAAGTTTTGGGACTTCATAGAGTGTTAACTCAAGGCCCTAAATCGGCTAAGTATACGAGCTTGCAAAAGCCTCCACGCGTCCAACCGATGCATATTCAATGGTCAGCCCAAAAGGGGATCTCTAACAAGCGTCGCCCGCCACATAGTCAAATTCTAGAAATGCGTCTCATTGGCAGTTGAAAAGTGTAGACCCACATTAGCTCCCATGTGTCTCATGAGCTAACTCGGAAGAGAGGACCAAAAGGTGGTCCCTAAATGAGCACAAGATTACCACGCGCATAAGGTTCGAGGGAGACTGAATTGCAAAGTTGAAAAGTCTTAGGTCGGCGGAAGGCTCCATGCATCATCTTGGCGCATCTTCAAAGGAAAAATCTAGAGTGGGTTCCCAAAAAGAGCACCACCCTCCATGTGTCCTAGGTCTAATAAGGGGACATAGGCTATTGAAAAATCCAATCTTGGGACAGTCAAGGAAACGTCTACATGTTAGTTCAAGACAACTTCAAGTAAAATCTGGATGTGGTTCCAAAACAAGCGCAAGCTCGCCACATGGCCAGAAGTCAAAAAAGGGGGCAGAACGGACCATTAAATCATCTAAGTAAACGAGAACAAAAGGAAAGCCCCACGTGTCCCTTTGGTGCTATTTCAAGGGGCGAATCCAAAAGTAGGTCCCAAATGTGTGCTGAGTCTCTACATGTCTCGAGTAAGGCATAGTGTCTACGTCGATAAGAGGGGCTTAGGTAGAATACAAAGGAAATGGAACAGGTCAAAGGAATCTGCCACATGTAAGTTCGACACAACTTCAAGAGTGAAAGGAGGTAATAAAATCTTAATAATACGTGGGGCTCCATGTAGATCTCAAGGGGTAGACTCCAAATCCAAAGTATGTTTGGAAAAATATTTGGCGAATCATAAAGCCCGCCAATATTTTTAAATGCTTGGATCTTAAAAGATTGTGAGAGCCCGCGTTGGGTGCCCGACCCTGATCTTTAGATGACCTCAACTACAACTGGAGTAAATATAGGCTGCCATTCTTGAGGCTATCACATTTCTCACCCACCGCCGTAATGAGGTATTTCTTTCCCAACAAGAAATGGTAATGGAGGCGTGGGTTGTGTCATGAGACCCATTAATTTCACAGGAAATTTGAATAATTTTTGGGGTGGTTGGAGTAGGTGAATTCAATGTAATCTCAAGGTGGTTGAAACAGGATTCAAATTTTCCCTCTTTCCTTCTCTCATTCTTCTATAAATTGTAAAGGAGGGGAAAATTCTATAGGTTGTTGGTCATCTTTTCTCTCCTGCCCCCCTCTCTCTTTCTTCCCTAGGGTTGAATGTGGAACTTAAGCCTCCTTTCTTAGCCTTGTAATGGAATTTTATCGCCCTTGCTCACTAATGATGTACTTGTGTGAACTCGTGGGAGCCATAAGATTTGTTTTGTGATGTATTTTGTCCATCCTTCATTTTTTATTGTCTCTTCTTGCCTCTCACCATTCCAGGTATACTGTACATATTGCTGATGTCTATTACAGGTTTTGAGAGCTGTGTTTAATGGGTTTGAAGTGGTGCTCTGTGTGAACTCTATATTTGGTCTATGATGCATCTGTCCATCCTCTCCATTACTCACCTCTCTCCACTTTAGGTAGTTGGATTCGTGATTAGCACCTTCCTTTTTGGTGTATCACCACTTTAGTGTAGGATCTGTTTTCATTTCTCTCTCTCTCTGCTGGTCCTTTGAAGGTTAGATTAGGATTATATAGTCTCTTTGCACCGGAGTAGCTTGTGGCAAGTAGTTTAGGAAGAAGACGTTAGCTTTCTCCAAAGGACCAACTCAAGTTCGCAATTCCCACAGCTTGAGAGTTGGTCCAATGTTGTGTAGATCACACCGAATGCCCCACCCAAATCTAAGGCCATTCGGGGTGTTGTGATTTTATGCTAACAGACACTAAAACAAACTTATATGAGTATAACACTTATGCCCGCATATTGATTGACATGAATACTACAAAGGATATTCTTGCTTCTATTGATCGTATGGTTAAGGATAGAATCTAGTTTCAAAACGTAGACTATGAAGGTTTCCCCTTCAGATGTCGGACATGTTTTTCCCTTGGTCACTTAGTCATGGATTGTAAGTATGGGAAGAAACATGTTAATAGTCATACTTATTGGTGTAAGAACTTTGATCCTAGTCATCTTCTTGTTGATAGTCACTTGGATAGTGAGTTTGAAGATGGGTCCACGAATGAGGAAGATGTGGTTCTTTTGAATGAGGCGGGTTCCACTACCACAGGTAGTGAACGCCTTCACTCACCGCCTCCGAGATTCGTGCAATGTCCCTTGCTCTTAGTTCCTTAGAGATCCAAAATAAGGTGGATAAGAATAATTTAGAAATTATAATATTGGCTCACACAAACAAATATTTGAATGCAAACAATGGTGATTATTGGTCGAATGTGAGCGTAAGGAATAAATGGAAAATTGTAAATGAGTCCCTTAAGATGCATTTAAGATCCCATGGGAAGGAGTCTCATGGATAGATAATTGTTTGTGTACTTTTGTTTTATGTCATGTTATTGTTTTGACTATGTTTTCATTGTTCCTCATTACCACTGGTAGAGGCAGCCCTTTACGATCCTCATTGATATACTTTTGTCTACATTGGTAGTTACTTGTAATGGGAAGGGTCCCTCAACCTTCTTTTACCATTTATAAAAAAATATCTCAAAATTATGGGAAAATATCAATTCATGGCGTCTTCTTTGGAATGGATCTGGGTTTTTTCGATAAATACTCATTATTAGTGCTCCATTAGTAAATAATTATTATGTTATAAATATGTGTTAATAAATTGTTATTAGTTGTTATATAAAACAACAATAACAATTATATTTGGTTAGTATGTTAGAAACAACTCACGTAAGTTGTGAGTTGTTATAAACTACTTCCTATTATTTAGGAAGTATATTTCCTATATATGTGTAATCAATCTCGAAGGAATATAAGGCATTATTATTGTGCTTTCATTTGGCATCGTAGTAGTCTTTTCCCAAATACTGTGATGGAATAAGGAAAAATCATTCGAAGGGGAAATTCATATTTTTGTTCCGTCTATGAGCTCGTGATTCAACTTGAGGTATATTTGAAGATCACCGAAGATTTTAGCTAACAATCCAGCTAGCTGATGATCTGTTACATGGTGAAGAGGTCATGACAGCCGTAGCAGAAGCGTTGAAAGAAGTAAGGGATAACAAGATTGAAGGTTCTGATCTGTGAATGAGATCTTGGATTGATTCGCTGATTCAATATGAAATTGTCAAGATTCACATTAAAACCTACCTTGGATCTGTTTCGGCCTTATTGTCTTGATTTCCATCATTTTTCATTGCATTGTGAATTCTATGCTCTACGTGTGGGTCTCTTACTTTATATTTTCTGTCTCTCAACGGCACATAAATACAAAGGTTCTATGGTGTCTTCGCTGCATCTATTGTCAAAACAGTCACATAAAAACTACCATGTTAAAATTTTCTTTCTTTGGAATCAAAACCACGGTTTTCACATATTCGTGAGTTGTGAAGGAGAGAGAATTTGGGTTCCTTTCAGTCATGATTTGTCTAGGCATTTTAGCGAAAGCACCTTCCTTGCATTGAGGAATCGACATCATACTTTTTTTCATTTTACCTTGGCATTAAGCATGGAGGAGGACGTGGTCTCATGCGACCTATTCTTTGTGAACATCACCGCAAGCTTCTAATATTACTCCGTAATTCACTCGAGTTCTACTGATTAGTATGCACATGGCAATAAGACCTTTACACACGTGGATTTAATAGATATCTACACCTGTTTGTTCTTCTGCGTTGACCTCCATGTACCAGTAAGCTCATCTATCTACATTGGAAAACAAGAAATCCGTAAATTAGAGGAGAGAGAATCATTCGCATGGATTAATAATCTAAGGTATTATGTAATTTGATATTCACTTGATAGTCATTTCTATATATTTCAATATTTTGTTTTGATTTATACCATAGAAATATCCATGTAAAATTTAAAAAGTAATTTGTTCTTATTACTTTTTAAATATATAGTGTAAATCGGGAGCAATATCGGTTGAAGCCAACTCCCCTAAGAGTGCATTTTCGGTTGAAACCGATGCTCTAAGGTATAATGGACATTCCACTAGAAAAATTCAATGGTCTCAATTTTCACACATGGAAAGTCAAGATCCAGATGTAGTTGATGAACAAAAATATTTGGAGGATAGTAGATGGAAAAGAACCAGCACCTTCAGATCCAACCAGATTGGCAGAATGGGAAACACAGGATGATAAAGCCAAAGCCATTATTGGCCTTGCCCTTTCAGACTCTGAATTACATTATGTTGATCTAGATAAAAACTCGAAGGACATCTGGGATAATCTAAGCAAATTATTTGGTTCAAAAGTAATCAATACAATGTCACATTTGGGATAATCTAAGCAAATGATTCGAGCTCAAAATGAGTGATGGAGATACAATGTCTAGTCACATCAACAATTTACGATCTCTTCTGAGACAACTTGCAGAAGTAAAAGCTCCAGTAGACGACGAGGATGCAAAATCTATTCTACTGAATAGTTTACCACCCAAATACAGTAATGTTGTTTTCACTCTTGGTCAGATACCTTCTAACTCATTGGAAGATATGATATCAGCTCTCCTAGCTGAGGAAAAATGGACCAAAGAAGATGTAGAAGAAGAAACAACAATGTATGTAAAAAGGAAGTACAATTTTTTTCTAAATATAAAGAGGAAAGAGAATGTTTCTACTGTAAGAAAAAGGGGCATACAACTTCATTTTGTAGAGCTCGAGCTCAAGATATACTTAGTGGAAAACTCAAAGGAATTGAGGTTAACTTTATTACTGAAGAGAGATCAAAGAATGAGGAAGAACAAGTAAATGAAGACAGTGGCTCTGAAGACTTCTTGTACTAAGCATGAAACTGGAGGATGGAGGAAAATGGAGGTTGGAGGTCATTCAATGACCTCTCGCCGCCTCCAATGACGGGGCCGCATATCAGCTTTGGTGACATGTGTGTGTGTGCAATTTGATTTTAGTGCTTCTAGTTTGGTACAATTTGTAGTTTTTAATAATTGTAAATTTCACATTGAGGGGGGAACATGATCCAATGTTCCATTTCCATTATGTTAGCTTTTTCTATGTATGTATGAGCAGCGAATTTCAACAGAATTTCCTATGTTATTCCATGCAAAGTGAGATATGATGAGAGATAAGAATATTACTTGGCATATCATGATGTGGTCAGTAGGTAAACTAGTTGAAAACATTCATTTGTGGTTTGTGGTAAACCAATAACAAAACCACCATTCTTGGTTGTTGGTAATCCATTCACAAAACCATCACTTTGTGGTTTGTGGTAAACCAATTGCATAACCACAATTCTCGGTTTTTGGTCAACCGTTTGCAAAACCATCCTTGAGGTTTGTGATCATCATGTGAAAATCACCAGATCATGAGTAGGTGCAAGTACAAAGGTAGGTTTTCCCCATGTTCGCACTAGGGGGAATGTTAGGAAATATTATTAGTGCTCCATTAGTAAATAATAATTACGTGAAGTAATTATTATGTTATAAGTATGTGTTAATAAATTGTTATTAGTTGTTATATAAAACAACAATAACAATTATATTTGGTTAGTATGTTAGAAACAACTCACGTAAGTTGTGAGTTGTTATAAACTACTTCCTATTATTTAGGAAGTATATTTCCTATATATGTGTAATCAATCTCGAAGGAATATAATGTATTATTATTGTGCTTTCACTTTTGTCTCCATTGGTACTTATTGTAATGGGGAAGGGTCCCCTCAACCCTCTTTTACCATTAATAAAAAAATCTTGAAATTATGGGAAAATATCAATTCATGACTTCTTTGGAATGGATCTGGGTTATTTTTGATAATGACTCCTTATAGTGGTCATCTATCATTAATTTCCATGAATATCCTTTTGTGGAAGCTCCGGTAATTTATGTATTCAAACTATTTATGGGAGGAATTCACATAGCGGAAGATATTTTATACAAGTAGAATAGGACTTTGTTTCTGGGAATGAATTTAAGGCCAAATTTTTCCCTAAAAATGATGATAATGGGTCCTTTTAGGAGATTACTAATGGTATCCCTATAAATATGCTACAAAGAAATTCTATTAACCATTCCAAACTATAGTGGAATAATTGGAAGTGGTACGTTGAAACATTGTTTCAACATTATAATCTGAAAAGGGATATGAATAGTCGTTAATGCTTTTTCCCATGGCGAACAACATCAAAACATGTTGGCCTCTTTAATTTTTTTCCTACACTTAAAACATAAATGTTTTAAAAACATTTGTAGTGTTATTTTTAGCCTATCTCGCACACATTGCATAGTGCCTTCTTTAAAAGGGATTTCCCTTAGGTGGTAGGTTATTCATGTAGGGGTTACAAAACCTAAATGTCCATTTTGTGGGCACTTTGAAACTCTTATGCTCTAACTTTTGTTTTGCAATGAATAGCCAATAATTCGATCCATGACATTTTCAAACCCTTTTATGTGGATCCATTCCATGGAAAATTTTAAGATCCTCTCCAAAAACTCTTCTTACAATTTCATTGGGGAATCTCGGAAAATTGACTTTCATGCTAATGGTAAATATGAAGAAAATACAAATATGTTGTCGGCCGATAATATTTTTTATGCTATTGGCTGACATCATATATTATGTTGTCGGCAAAAAATAAATGCAATTTTTTGAAAAATCGATTTTTAACAATAGCAGTTAAAACGATCGGCTTGAGGAGAAATTTGTCCTCACAAAACATAGCGTAAACAAAAAAATTTAAAAAGTGATTTTATGTCAAAAAACAGATTTCAATAATTTTTATACGATTTTTTTAAAAAATTATGTTAGCAGCTTAAACTAATTGTCTCAATGAGCGATCTATCCTCCAAAAATATGATGCAAGCAAAAAAATTCTCATTTTTATTTATAAATGCTATTGGACATTAGCTTTTTCGTATGCTATTGATAGGTAGCATAGAATAGGCTATCGGCCGGTAGCATATTTTTTTGCTATCGGCCAAAAACATATATTATATCACTTTGGTAGCATAAAAATGCTAGTGCCCGACAACATTAAGGTGAATATTGCGAGTTTCTATTTCAAGTGAATGACGAATTGACCCTAAAATTAACTTGTAATTAGAAAATATTGGCGACTTCCAAATCGTAATTCCTACCCTAAAAATTGGTCATTTTAAAATTTCAAAACCAAAATATTCATGAATTAATGAAGATTCGCCACTACAATTATCGCTAATCCATTCCTCTAGAATCATATCCTCCAGGGGACTCCCTTTCCTTCATGAAAAATACACAAAAATTGGCATATTTTTAGAGTAGCAATTTGTTTTCTAATGTGGAAAGAATGAAATACAAATATTTTTCTACTTATATAAAAACCATGGTAAAGTCAGATGTGTTTATGCATATTTAAGTTCAAGTTAATGAGGTGGCCTACAAGATAACCCCTTTTGAGACCCTTTTAGATCACATGGGTAACCTGACATGCAGTATTGTTGCTCGTGTCCCACCCTCTTCACCCTCGAGGGATGACACTTAAGAGGGTAGGTCACCGATTGTTCCGCTCCTCCTCCTGTTCACATAACCGTGTTAAATGGTCTCCTTAGTGTAGGTGTTCATCTCCTTGGTTTTATGCTTTGACTCACTGAGATAGTGAAACACCTCGAACTCACTCATACAAGTTTTCTTGTGTAGCCTTGGAAATTTCGCCTCCCAAATCAAATGCACAAGGCATAGGATAGGACTAAGGAAGATGCAAACACATCGAACAATGCCAATAATGGTTGGGACCCAATGTTTGAGGTGAAAGACTCGCATGATGTTACTTCGGGTAAGTCTAATGTGTAGAATCCATCTTTAATGAATTTTCCACCGCTGCGTAGATTCATATAGTTTTTTCTATTTGTCCTATGTGAACTCTTGTTCTTGTTTTTACTTTTCTTTACTACCTAATGTGATTCTGATGTGGCACACGTTAATACCGTCAATTTGTTTCTTCTTTTTCTTTTGTTGAATTCTATGTAATATTTGGTCAATACTCACTCCAATTTTGGTTGAAGTCTGTAGAAGAGTCTATTGACTAGAACCAATGAATAAGAAAAAAGAAAAAGACGTAAGATGTAAATTTGAATTAAAGGAGGAGAAATTTGGAACGCTCCTGTACCCATCGTAAGTCGATTCGTTATACTGTACGACCTTGACGTGGAGACTAAAAAATCAGATTTTTCTTTTGTTGATGGTCCATTTGAAAAAAAAAGGGCAGAAGGTTTCCGTATCGTACTCAACAGATGCCGAAACATAAATAAAATTATACTGTGTCTTTATCAACTATAACAAGGGTCATCTATCTCTATGAATTATAGAACCATTAGGAGAAGTCGAAATCATGGATAAATGCTTTGGCTCTATAAGGCGTGAGCTTCAAAATTGACCAAAATTTTGATTGAGATTGCAATCTACATCTCATATTGGTACTAAAACAAATTATGTTGCTTTCATTCAACCTAATGCACTTGGCACAAACTTATCTTGGTTTTATTTGGTTATAATAACCAAGAATCTTATTTTATTTAACGTGAACTTGGACATCAACCTTATCCATGTGGTGAAGGTAGGCTAATGGTTTGATTAATGGACAGGTTATGACAAAACCAGAATATGCTATAGTTAACTCCCCAAACTTTGTGTCACACATGTTCTATTAAATTAAATGTCATTTTTACTAGATAAATGCATGACACAGAATTGAATGGGAGTATGGATGGGTGGGTGCATGGCCGCCCACTAGTATTTAGTTATGTTGCAACCCTATACATTCTTGCATCCACTAAAATATTGTGTTATCATTAGAAATAAGATATTGAATTTTAATTGTTTTGTAACTTTCCTTTCCATTGAACACAATAGATTTCGAGGTTTTTATCGACCATAGAGAACATACTAGCAATTCCACAACAAAGAGCATAGTATACTAGAAGAGATGTCAATGTTTAATTATCTCCTACTAAAAACATGTCAAATTTTAAATTTTGTTTTCATTTTGGGGATAATATTTGAAGGGCTCAAATTTAATTATGAAATAAGTTGCCTCAGTGGTAAATCTAGTATGTAAGGAACCACAAGTTCATAATTTAATGCGTGGCTTTCCTATTTGAAAATCCTCTAGTTAGTTTTGGGTGTTGTCACACCAATTTAGAGTGATATAATTGAAAATCTATCATGTGGCAAACCACCAATTCTAAATTTCACTCTTAGTCCATATTTTCACTCACATTTCTCATTAACTAAGAAACACTCCATTTTCTTTAATCATATTCCTATCACTATGCACTTCCCATTCTTTTAGCTCCCTCACTAAATGTTCACTCTAGAGCTATATATTTCGATGGTATCACAACTCCTAACTCTATAATTTATATGACCTACAAACTCCCGTAGAAAACCTCGCCCACACAACCAAAATAGCTTTTATTGACATTCCAGTGATAAAATTGAGAGATTATTTAAGATAGCCAACATTTCCAAAATGTTCAACTATGCAAATATAATGGTCCATTATAGTCATAAAGTAATATGAATTCCGTATGTTATTGAAGTATTCACAAACCTTCTCCATTACACCTACATCAATGCATGGAAATAAAACACAAACAAACCTTGCATGATTAGGATTGAATCTATAGTGGCTCAATATTTCATAGAGTTTGAAGACATGCTTATTATAGCCATGTATTTCATATCCTACAAGCATCATTATAGATGAGAATAAGATTGCATTATGCACTTTTGCAAACAAATATTTTATATCCTTCAAAATTGTGCATAGATGTTTATTGGTGCATTTGCTGACTATAAAGTTGTTAAAATATCTCATTTCAATTATTTTGTGATGGACCACCATGCCATGTTTTAAATTTTTGAATTTTGCACAACTTGGGAGGATGCTTTGGAAAACATTGTCAAGTTTTACTTTTTACCTTCCAATTACATTTGTTACTTTAAAAAGGAATTTTAAATAATCTCATGTTTTCTATATCCAACCATGGATGGTCCATACAACAAGATATTGTTGCCAGGGCTAATTAGATGAAGCTTCTGCCCGAGATTTGCCCTAACGCTAGGGCTAGAAATGTTGGAGTCGATGCTACTAATGGAAATCATGGTGGTTGTGTTGGCTCGTTAGCTCCTAGAAATGGATCGCATGGAAGCCATGGTATTATTGCCTCAAATCATTCTCAATCATCTTCCCCTATTTTTGGCAGGTTCGGATCAGAGTTACATGATTTGGGGGAGGTCAAACATGGGTCCGTCCCTCTACTGTGTTCTTTGAATACAACTGGAAACAAGGAGATTGTCCCCTGGATCAAAGGGGGAAATTTTTTTTTTTGGGGAGAAAAAGAGTTTTGTGGCTATTGCGAGATCCGGTACCAAGAACCATGCCAAGCCCATGGCATTTGCAAAGAAACCTCATGTTGTTCACTTTGGTGCAGATGTTCTGAAATCTGAGACTTATTTCAAGCAAAATGAACTAATATGCAGATTTAACTATTTTTACCCTGGCCTCCTAGCATTGCATGATTGGATTTCAACTCGATGAAGGCCTCTCATGACAAAGTTAACTAGACATTTACCCTCAATCTATAGGTTTCTTCATTGTTGTGTTTGCTGAAACCCCTGATAAAGATTTAGTTTTTGGTAAAGTTTGGGATATTCATTCCCATTTTTGCTTATGAAACCTTGGTTCACTCTATTTAACCCAATCACTAAAACATTCAATTTAAAATCTATTTGGAGTCAGTTACCTAATTTTCCCCTTCGGTTTTGGAGTCAGAATTTTTTTCCATCAATTGGGAATACCTTGGGTAAATTCCTTGCTATTGACCCTGAAGTCTTTGGCCTATGACTACACCACATTTTCCCGCATATTAATTGATTTGAATATTTATATTGATTTTCCTACATCTATTGAGATCAAAGTGAAGGACATGATCCGGACTCAGAATTTAGACTATGAAGGGTTCCCTTTCAGATGTAGAACATGTTTCTCTATTGGCCACTTAGCTTCGGATTGTTAGGTTGTGAGAAAATTTGTCAAGAGTAGAACCTCTTGGTGGAAGAATTATGATCCTTGTCAATTGCTTGTTAAAGGTCCCTTTGATAGTGATTCGTGAGGTTGATTTAGAGACCGAGGATTATTTAGCTTCTAAGAATGAGGAGGCCACCCCTCATTCTCCTCTTATGGAAAAGGTTTCACTTGCTAGAAATACTCCAAATACTGTTGTACCCACTCCTCTTTGATATTCATTATATTTTGATTTGGATTATCATGTTGACTATAGATATGGATTTTATTGTATCATTTTTGTTTCGCATGATGTTAGATGATAGAGATATTTTGATTATTGATCGATTCTCGATTCATAGTATAATCTGTGGATTCCTAGATACATAGAGAGACATTTCATATTGATGTTGATGATGTGTTGTTAGCTCATATATTACTAACATCCATAATTCTCATCATATGGAGTAGGATTTATCTTTTGAGATAATTTTTTTATCTTGCTGAAATTAATAAAAGATAGAATTGAGATATTGTTGAAATTTTAAACGAATAATAGCATTGTTTAGTGGATATGATGATTTAGCTATGTGCATAGTTATTGATCTTTGTGTGTATATTTATCCGAGATGTTTTAATGCAGCTGTGAGGTCAAGGAGGTATGGTGTGATTTTACAGTAATTATATCGAACAATCAAAAGGGGATTGAAGATCAAACACATCGAATACTAGATGGATACAACATAGGTCACCATGGAAACTTGTGTTATGTTTTTTTTTATGTGTTTTAATTTTGCTAGAGGGTCCCCATAGGGGAGGGATGACCTCCAATTGTGACCATGGGCATGTGTGCAATTCTTCCCTTTTATTTTATTCACTTGTTAAGTATTTGGTTTATTTTTGATGTAATTTATGTTATCATAGTTGATTAGTATGTTTTTATTAAGTAATTTAATCATGATATTAAGTGATATGGGGATGTGACAATGGATTCATTTATTAGAGTTGTTGGTCTTTTGGGACTATGTGTTTTGTTTGAGTGTAAGTGACTTTGAGTGTTGTACACTCTACCTTACCTTGGAATTTCAGATTTGGTCTTAAGGGCCATTTTTTGAGGTGCTTGTCCCACACCTCTTAATTGCATATACCAACCCTACCTATGATTTTGGGGGTATAAAATAGACCCCATTAGGTGTTTTGTAAAACAAAAGTGACATTTAATTGCACTTTTCTTACATGGGTTTTAATTTTTATCCTTAGGGGGTGTGGGCTTGGATTGTGTGTGTAAGAGTTTTTCATACCTTTCAACCACCCATTTATTGTGCATTGGTGTTAAGGTTTGAATTTTGATGTGGGGTTAAGGATGAGTGATGTGGCATCCTAGATGTAGCCACCTCACCCTTCTCTCTCCCTTTTCTATTTATGCAAGTTAATTTTTTTGTTTAGGGGTTACTTCATTTCATTTTGTGCTCTTGTATTTTGGAGTTGGAGGATTTTGGAGTGCTTGGGGATTTTCATTGGAGCTTGTTGGTGTTGGATTGGACTTGAAGGAGCTTAGTGTGTGACTCTTGGATAAATCTTTACCATGGAAAGGTATGAGCTACACCCTTGTTTTAATTGTTTTCTTTTATATGTGTAGATGTGTATGTTATAAAGTGTTTTTGTATGCTTGGTGGGTTTTTAGGTATATTGCATACACATGGTGTAGGAGAGGGCTATGACGATCTTATATATAGGGAGGAATAATAGTTTATTTCATGTTTTGGGGAAGTAGTTGGGTTAGGTGCCCCACCTTGGACAAGAAAATGCTTGCATTTCTACTTGGTTCTTATCAGGGAGACATAAGAGATTGTAGGGAGGCATAAGAGAATGTGGGAAGCATAAGAGGATGTTGAGGGAGGCATAGGAGTTGTGTAGGGGTTTTGATATGTGCATTGGAGGCTTTTTATTGTGGAAACCTAATTCCATTGGGAGGCATAAGTGATATCCCCATAGATCCTTGCTCTATTGGATTTCCTTTTCAAGCCTAGTATATGTTGTTAATTTCCTTCTTGTGATTGTATTTGGTGTTGATTGTGTTTTGAAATGGTTGTAAAATCTATGTATTATGACGTGGATTATTTATAATAGTTACCATAAGTTGGGTCCATCTTCTATTGTATTTTGGTTGGGGTTTAGGGGCCAATGAGGAGGATAGCTTCTTTTCCTCATTGGATTATTGGTTGGGTGGAGAGTGTTGTCTCTCACCCATTTTTGTTTTTGTGATCAAGAGATGAAATAGTGGAGCTCTTGTTGAGGAATTGGCACTGGAGCTTTAGTAAAGTCAAAGAAATCCTTATTTGGGAGAAAACCTTTCTTGTAATTTCCACTTAAGTGGAAGACTTGTAGTATTGTATTTAAAAGAAAATTTCCATTGTATATTTTGGTTTATTATGTTGTAATGTATAGTGAGAAAGAAAGCTCTTTGCATTGAAATAAATGAGCTATGGTCCAAGAAGAAGGAAGTTCATTATTATTTGTGGAAGTTGTATTATTGTTAAATAAAGGAGGAACATAGGAATTGTAAATATTAATGATGTATTCTTAGTAAATGTTAAATGTATAATAGTTGGTGTGTTTTCCTTCAAGAAATGGCTCGCAGTGTAAATGAAAAGATGCACTAAGTTATAATAACTTACCTTGTTAATAGATTGTATTTTATTGTAAAAAGGAAAAACAATGATACTTAGAAATAGGTTAAGTTACATGTCTTCTTCGTTTAAAAATAATGTTGGTAGAAATATAATTTTGTAGCTGCCTTCTTGTTGCTATTGAAATAGCAAAATTTTAAATTTAGTAATTTAAGTATGGAATGAATAAATGGATTAAAGAGTTCAACATGAGACTTTAGGAATATAAATTCAAGCTTAGGATGATCTTTAGAACACTCTAGTAAAAATTTTTTTTTGAAAAATTTCAGAATTAAAGGTTATGTTTTCAAAGAACAGGACCTCTGCCCTGTGCAGAGCGACAGTCTTTGAACCACTGCTCACGCAAGGCAGTGGTTTGTGAATCGTCACCTAGGTAGGGCGGCGGTCCCTATGCCGCCCGTCTGCTTTGGGTGGTGATTTCATCACTGATGATGGAAAATTACAATCTACATCTGTGTTATTTTAAAATTTGTTCAAACTAAAAATTTAAGCTGTAAAATCAAAGAAAAACCTTGAGCAAGTAATAAAGGCATAAATTCATTGTTCTAAACTTGTAAATCTTCAAATGGGTATTTAAAAGCATTCAATCTCTTGGATTTAAAATAAAGTAGGGTTCTTTCCCAAATAGAAGATAAAAATGGAATTAACTAAATCACAACTCTAGATTTGGAGTGGAAACTCCTTCAATCTTCAAATGAGAGACATTACAATAATAAATCCACAACCTAAACTAAACTAAGCTTCATTTTTTGAATTCCTCCATGGTTCCTTCCCTCCTAGCTTTCATGGCTTCCACTCCTCCAACCTACAAAACTAAAGAAAGAAAATAGACCAAATGAGGAGGCTAGGGAAAAGAAAAAAGTTTTAATAAAATCCCATAAGGATAGTTAGGGTTAGTATAGAACCCTAAGATCTAGTGGCCACAATTGATTTGATCCAAGGGTTGAGGATCAACCCTACAATTGTTAGGTAGGAATGAATATTATGGGTGTTTTAAATAATTTTAAAGGTATGTGTAAATGGGTGAATGGGGCCATTTAAATACCCTTGTGTGCAAAGTCATTTATTTAGTTCCTAGTATGTTTTAGAAATTAATGAAATGGACATTAAAGCTATTAAGATAATGGAGCTAAAGTAACTAAGTATAAGGTTTATTAAGTATGGGTTTGAATGCTAATTTAAGAAGGAGAAAAAAATTTAACCAAGTAAATCAATTTATGGCACCTTCTTAGTTGATTGTAATTAATTTGACCTTAGAGATAAATTAAGAATATTTAATTATTTAACTTAGGCCTGGTCCATCCTTCATAATATAGTAAATATTTGTGGAAATTAATTTAATGTATAATAGGGTTTGAAACCATTGAAATGATATAACTTAAAACAAAAAAATGTTGTAACCTTTCTTAATAATTGTTTAGGGATTAGTGTGGTTTTAGAACATCAAAATTGTGGGCGTTACACTTGGTATCAAAACCATGGGTTCAATGCTTAGACCCAAGGCACACTTGGAAATATAAGGCATAACAAGAAAACTTTGTGTAACTCTAAACCTAGATCACACGACATTGCATGATGTCTTAAAATGTAGAAAACCTAGAAAAATGAAACTAAAGTCTAGAATAGTAAAATAAATCTTGCCTTGGTCTATGTAGGAGGCCTAGACCAGAAGAGAGGTTTTTTCATGTTCACCTAGACTTATCACCTCCGAATCGTGAAATAGTGGCCATATTATCTTAGATATTTCATATGTTATAGGATGTTAATGCTACTAAATGCAGAGGATCCTTGGGAGGGAGGCTCAACAGACAGAAAAGAGCCATCATTAGATGCTTGTGCACCTTCCCAAAATGGTGATGAGCATAGGGAAGATAACTCCCAAGTGGAGTCGATCGACGAGATTCACCACAGAGAGGTGACGATGACAAGGCTATAGGACACAAGAATAAATCTAGGAGCCCAATATAACATGATGATCATATCGAGAGACCTAGAGGCGGGCATGTCTATACCGGTAGTTCACATCGAGAGATCCCGAAACTCCATCCATCTCATTTTTATGGGAACACTGGAGGATTTCTCGGTAGAGGCATGGTTAGTCATCTTGTGCGATGGTTCAAACTATGTCCATTTACCAACAACATGAAGGATTGTGTTGTCATCCACCTTCTGAGAGATGGAGTTGGGGTTTTGTGGAGGATCGAGGAGAAGAAGCTCCATGTAGATTTTGAGTCAATCACTTGGGAGATATTTGAGGAGTGATTTAGGAGTATATAATTTTCTAGGAGGTTCATTCAATAGAGAATAGATGAGTTCCGTGACCCACATCAGGAATCTATGTAGGTGGTGGAGTATGAGAGTCATTTCATGGACCTACATCAATATGTGGACTATATGCAAGATGAGCAAGTGAGGATCCATAGCTTCATTAGGGGCCTGAACTTGGACATAGGAGGGGAAGTGCACATTCATTTCCTGAAGACATTAACAGAGGCCATTGAGAAGGTCTATATTGCGAGAGGAGACAAGGGGGAAATCGCAGAGGCCGAGATAGCGTGCGAGCCGCATCTAGCAAATGCAGGATAACATGTTGAGGGTTTTAGATCCTCCTCATCATGGTGGACATGATTTTGTATAATCTTCATTCGAGCCACCACATCAAGCATCTTAGCGGCAGCAAAGCAACACACTCGCCCTCCCTTTAGGACTCCATAGAGATTTGATTCTTAGAGGGGACACAATATGGGGCTTCCTCTAGAGACCGAGTGAAGACTTAGGCCTTTGCTGAGCTCACCAACATGAGCTCTTCCACAATGATTTTAGTTGTCCATAGTAGGATCATCATGATTCATGACATAGACCACTAGAGTACCTATAGGAGCTGCTTTTCATTAGAGGGGACCTAGTAGTTGTTATGGGTGCAGAGTACTTGGGAAACACTAGAGAGAGTGCCTTCAAAACCATAATAACAAGGGTAAGGCAACGGTTTAGAGCCCATAGTTGGTGATATGGACAGAGTCACAAGATATATGCATTGGTCAAGAACCACTAGGTAGATTACTAGAGTATGGTGATTGAGTCGATAGGTAGTATTGATGGCATTTATATTCATGTTTTATTTTATTAAGGTTCCTCGTTATTTTAGTTCCCCATTTGTAGTAGAGTGATGTAGGCTATTGAAAGGTAGGCAAGGCCATATTTGGGATGTGGAGATGGCTTCTAGGGCCAAGATCATAGTGGATTCCTTAGTCAAGGAGTGCATAGTTTACCTAGGACCCTTTTTCCACGATTTTGGATCTTTGCATCCTTCGTTAGGATCCTATGGGATTATTATGGGCATGGATTGGTTATCCGCACATAGGGCAATAGTTGATTGTTACAGTAAGGTAATATCATGTGCAGATGATTTGGGAGTGGATTCAGTGATAGTTGGAGTCAGGAGACCCACCTCTATTCGCACCATATCTGCTTGCTATGACTTAAGCGGTGTGAATGATAAAGTTAACGCTTCTATACTTGTCATGGTTAGCTTATGCATGATTTGAGGATGAGTCTAATGGGCTATCACTTGATGATCATCCTATCTTGAGATATTTTTAAATGTTTTTTCAGGGAATAAGTAAGGGCTACCTCCCCACGTGAGATAGATTTTAACATTGATATGGTTCCAGGAGCATCACCTATCTCATGAGCATCTTATAGGATGGCAACCCCTAAGCTAAGTGAGCTCAAGTTGTAGCTTGAGGGACTTCTCGGAGAAATCCCTAATCCTTCCTAGTGTATCCCCTTAAAAATGCACCAAAGTGATTTTTATAAATAAGAAGGACGTATCTCTATGATTGTGTATTGATTATGGTGATTTAAACAAAGTAACGATCAAGAATTTTTACCCCTTCCACGTATTGATGAATTATTTGATCGGATGGAGGGGGCCATGGTATTTTACAAGATATATCTTGATTCTAGATATGATCAGTTGAGGATCACAGAGGCAAATATTCATAAGACAACCTTCCGTACGAGATATGGCCACTACGAGTTCACAATAGTGCCTTATGGTCTAACAAACGCCCCCATAGTATTTATGAGTTTGATGAATCAGGGAATTCCAGAAATTTTCTGATCGCTTCATGCTCATATTTCTTGATGGATTTTTATTTATTCATGTATGTGTGAGGAGCATGAGGAGCACCTTCGCTAGGTCCTACAATGTCTTCATGAGAAGCAACTTTACGGGAACCCGGAGAAGTGTGCATTCCTTCGATTAGAGGTGTAGTACTTAGTGCACATCATTTCGGGAAGGTATCACCATCAATCGTTCCAAGATTTGAGCTATTATTTCTTGTCCTATGCCATCTAGTTTGACCGTAGTGCCTAGTTTCATGGGGTTGGTGGGTTACCACGAAGATTTTTTCAGATTTTTCTCGGATTACGCACCACATCACTTCCCTTCCATGGAAAGGGAAGAAGTTTGTTTGTCCATTGGATGTGAGCAGACCTTCAATACACTAAAGGGATGCCTTCTTTCAGCACCAATTCATGTGGTGCCGGATACAAATGGAGAGTTCTTCATTTGTACGGATGCTTCCTTAAGGCGGGGCTAGGTGGTGTATTAATGCGGGAGGATTACGTGTTTACCTTCAAGTCTCACAAAATCAAAGATCATCAACTAAATTATCCGACTCATGACCTTGATCTTGTAGTAGTTGTGAATTTTTGGTTTGATTGAGACAATTCCTTCTTGGAAGGAGATTTATTCTCGTGAATGATCACTTGAGTCTACATCATCGCTTATGTAACCCAATCTCAACGCTCACAACGAAGTTGGATAGAGTTTCTTTGCATAGGATGACATGGAGATAGACCATGTGAAGGGGAAGGAGAATATTTTTTTCAATGCTATGAGTAGACAGAGACATTTAACTATGGCTACTTCATTGGGTACATATTTGTGTATCAAGATTTTGCGCAAGCAGCTTCCTAATGAACATTTCTACCTTACAACTAGAGTAGAGACTGTCATCACCAATCCGGCACTATGATAATTCTTCACCGGAACTCCTCATGCTATGATTATTTACTAATGCACAGCCTTTAGTTTGGTGGATGTAATCTGAAATAAAACATAAACATAACACAAGAATACCATCGACTATGATAAGACAGAATGATTGCAAATCTGAAATATCAAAATAAATTATAATATTAACATGAAATCTATTACAATCTCACCCATGAGGTACTTCAAGTGTTATTGACTTCACTTTCCTTTCACCAAGAATATGGGAGAAACTTTACAATTACACCTCTTAATGGCTTCTTCAACACACCTTTAAACCGATGGCTTCCTTCGCACACTTCCTACAATATTTCTCACTACTTCCTTCTATGCTAAATGAGGGGGTGGCCTCTCTATTTATAGAACTTCCAAGATTATCCATCTTATCTCTAAGATAGGATAAGAAATCCACTCGACGAATCATATTCCATACCTTAACTCTTATCTATACATGTAAGCTTATCTCATAAGATAAGATAAACCTTATCATTTTACATGGGTTCCACATTTTTAGACTTTTTACAAATAAAATACACAAAATATTTATGACCTCACTCCTTGTCTTTATTACCAATATAATATTTTTAATTCCTATTCATGTAGACCCTACTTCTCTAATTACCCAAACTTTGACATTTTAACATTACCGGACCACTTACGACAAATATTTACTTTTTACAACATTCCTATTGTACTTTGGTATTCATACCGTACTCCACATTATTGGTGGCACTGCATCGATGGCACTATTATCTTCTATTAGATGCTAGTACTAATTATACTTAACAACATCCTATTCCTAATACATACATTAATGAAATAGAAATTACGGAGGAAAATTTTAGTGTTGACATCTTCCCCCTTCCTAGCTTCTACTCCATCCTCGGAGTAGACTATTCTGGTGCTTGGAAAATCTTCAACTTGTCGTGGTTGACCCATTTCGTAATGGGAGTGCCATCCAATTCCTCTAGTCGGTACGTACCATTTTCATGCACAACTGCTATTTTGTAGGGCCCCATCCATTTTGGAAGAAATTTTCTCTGTCTTCTTTTTTGTATCTGGAATCATATACTAGAACCAAGTCATTCACATGAAATGGAGACCACCAGATCTTTTGATCAAAGTATTCCTTCTGCTTCATTTTCTTCTTATGGCTTGTATCCTTTGCTATTTCTCTCATTTCCTCTAGCAAATGAAGATGTACCAACCTTTCTTTTACTGAATCACTTTCATCCATCCTTTCATTTTTCATAACTCTCACAGTGGGAATATCAAACTCAATAGGAAGAACTGGATCAATGCCATAGGCCAACTGAAATGGGGAGTATCCTGTTGTTGACTTTGATGTTGCCCTATATGCCCACAATGCTTTGCATGAATCCTTTATGTACCTGCAAGGCTGCATCTTTTGCTAGAATTTGACACAACACAAAAATTTGTTCGTTCCACCCGTCCATTTGTACTTGGCTTGTTTGTTTTTTCCTTCATGTCCTTAATAGAAAACTTATTGACTAGGGCTTCTACCACCTCATCTATGAAGTGGCTTCCTTGATCTATTACAATTTCTAATGGGCAACCAAATCAGTGACAATGCGTTCATACATGAACCTTGCCACTTCATCCATGGAAGTTTTTTCATCATTGGCCTAGCTTCAACCCACTTGGTTAAATAATGCGTGGCAACTACAATATACTTATTTTGGCGTGATGTAGTTGGAAGTGGACCTACAATGTCTATTCCCCACTTTTCAAAGGGACCAAGGGGAAGAATAGGACATAATGGAGCTGATGAAGTCTTACGGTTACCATGTGTTTGACAAATATCACATGTCTTACAATAATTATAACAATCTTTAAAAAGAGTGGGCAGTGATAACTCGCATCCAAGATCCTTCTTGCGTAAGTTGTCCAGAGAAGTGCCCTCCACATGTACCATTGTGGAATTCTTCTAGTAGTTCCTTCCCTTGATCACATCCAACTGCCCTCTTGTACTGTCCATCAGGTCCTATTCGAAATAATACTCCATGCAAAATAGAATATGGACGACTGGCTTGAGTAATCTTTCTCTTAGTCTTTGCATTGGCACCATCAGGAAACTTGAATTCATTCAGATAATTCCAAATATCTATGTATTCACTAGGGATTGTGTCAAGGGATAACAATGCTGCACCGGGGAAATCATCATCATCACAAGATGATCATAAACCATCATAGGCTCGAGAGAGTGCATCTGCATTGACATGCTTCTTTCCTGGACTATCTATAATATCAAATTCAAACTCTTGTAGCAAAATTATCCATCTTGCTATCCTCCCTGATGGGTTAGGATTATTTACAATATATTTTAGAGCCTGATGATCTATTACAACTAGAAATTTTTACCCTAGCAAGTAATTTCTAAACTTCTTTACAACAAAAATGATAGCCAGAGCCTCTTTTTTAGTTACAGTATAATTTACCTCAGCACTGCTCATTTGTCTGCTCCCAAAGTAAATTAGATGTTCATTCCCATTTTCATCCTTTTGGCTCAAAGTAATTCCTAGTATCTGCATCTCGAGGCATCGGTGTACACAATAAATGGCTTGCTCCAATATGGATTCTTCAAAACAAGTGAAGACACCAAGGCTTCCTTCAATTGTCCAAAAGCTTTATGCGCCTTATTTCCCGGTTCATAAGTAACGTCCTTCTTCAAGAATCAAGTTAGTGGTCATGCAATCTTTGAGAAATTCTTGATGAACCTTCTATAGTAACCCACATGGCCTAAAAATGATCTCAACTTACTTCTATTAAGAGGAAATGGTAAATCTTTGATTTTGAAACTTTATCGGAGATCGCACCAATACCATCTCTGGATACAACATGCCCTAACAAAACGCCTTTAGAACATCCAAAGACACACTTTGTAGGGTTTAGTGAGGCTTGTGCTTCATCTAACCTTTGAAATGCTATCTCCATTTGGTGCAGGTGGTCCAACTTGCTCCCATAGATGCAAAAATCATCCAGAAATACTCTAATGAAGGTCCCAATGTAGGGTTCAAACACCCTATTCATCAAACGTTGGAATGTTGCTGGAGCATTACACAACCCAAAAGGCATAACTCTATAAGCAAACGTTCCCCAAGGAGTGGTGAATGTGGTCTTCAGCTGATCTTTCTCTGCTATACGAACTTGGTTGTAGCCACTATATCCATCAAAAACTATAGCACTCTTGGCCAGCTACTTCATCCAAGATCTGATCGAAAATGGAAGAGGATAATGATCCTTCTTTGTTGCCGTATTGAGCTTCTGTAATCAACACAAATGCGTAGCTTCCCATTCTTTTTTTATTGAGATCACAATGGGAGAAACCCATTTTGAATTATCCACAAAGAAATATGAATCTGCATCAAGCAACTTATCTATTTTTTCTTTTACAGTCTTGGAAAAATTAGGATTCATTCTATATGGCATTTGCTTTATGGGCTTAGCACCATCTACCAACTCAATACAATGTTCTACCCAACTTACTTGACGGAGTTCCTTGTAATCAAAAGTGAATAGGTGTATGTACCTTCGAAAGAGCTGGAGGTAGGATTCCTTCTCACTCTCCATCATAGCATCACCAATCTTTATTTGTTGGAGACGATCATCAACTTCTTCTTCAGATAATTTTATGGGGTCATGAGTTGGTGTGACTGGAAGGATATCCATGACTGAAACATCCACCTCGCTTTCTTCATCTTCAGTGTCCACTTCACTGGTACTAGAGTAATCAGAGGATGTCCAATCATCGGTTTCATCACTTGAATCCACGTTTACGCCTTATGATGTCGAGGGATTACATTTATCTTCACCCTCTCTCTACCACGTCCAAGTTTCATGAAACCTTCATTCCAGTAGTTTCTTGCATGAACTCTCCTTAGGCATGGTCTTCCCAGCAACATTGGGTACGTAACAATACCATTTTTCATCACCTGAAAGTCTACCACACATACCACACCCATAACAGATATTGCCACATTTGAAACTACACCTTTTGGTTTAGTTTTTCCTTTATTTAATGACCTTAACATAAGTGTTGAAGGGCGATCAATTTTTAAACCCAACATATTCATTACTGACTTGGTCATTACATTAATCGCAGCACCTCCATCAACTAAGACATCATGAATTGAAATACCATTACATAATACCTCAACTTTTTGGAGCATAGGGATCTCGCCTCTTGCCTCCAAAATAGGGACCTCAACCTCCTTCCTTCTTCGAGCATTGAGTCCACCTCGTAACTCCCGCCTCTTCTCGAAAGACATAGCCAAGAGTTGACCATATGTAATATTTGCGAGGCCTTTTGGATAGATCTTCCAAGATGGAGTATGGTCCTTACCCCTGTGAAATCAGAAAATCCTGCACACCCAACTTTCTTCTCCTATGTTTCTTACTAGTTTCTTATTTCATCTTCTTAGGATCATTTCCATCTTGATTATCTTTTTCTTTCTTTCTTTTTGTTACAAACACATCTACTTCATTATTTCTGCTCTTATCTACTACATCAAAAGAATTCACAGGTGCTTTTCCTTTATCATTATCTCCTTTACTAGATATAGAAGCTCTATCTGGACAATTATACTTATAATGACCATTTTTATAACAACCATAACAAACAACTTCAGAAATATTTCTTTTTGGACCTCATCTCCTCCCCGAGAACTAAATTCCTTTCCTCAAGAAGATTAATAGTTAAGCTCGACCCATCTTTTTGAGCAGATCTTCGACTCGGTAGATGTACTAGAACAAATATTTGTGCTCACCGGGAGTGGTTGTGGATTCTGACCAAAGGTGCTTTAGGTGTAGGCTCTACTTTAGCAACAATTTCTTTGGGATCCTCTTCCATGCTTTCTTCTTGCCTTCGCAATCTCCTTTGCTTATTCAATGGTAGTGGCGGTCATACTTCACTCGTTGTCTGATCTCTGGCTTCATCCCAAGAATGAAGTGCTTATAGAGGAGATTATCCACGCCATTCATCAACCCATCCGCTAATCCTTCCTTCCGGATCTGGGCATTGAGCTTCCTCCTTAGCTCTAGAACATGAGCATGATAATCCCTTATCTTCTCCTTCTCTCCTTGGGATAGCTTTGTGATCTCGATCATGAGATCTGCATATTTCTATTGTTCACCAAATTCTTCAAGAAAACTTTCGAGCTTAATAAATCCCATGAATTTTTCACATTGTCACCTAGTGTTTCAAACCACCTAAGTGCTGAACCATCCAAAAAGGTAGGAAAAAATTCAGTCCATTGTTCCCTTCTTATAAGGCCATTACAAATACAAGATTGCTTAAACTCTTGAATGAAAGAAGAAGCATCTTCATTAAATTGAGCTGAAAAATAGGAATCTTTCCCATTTTCAAAAGTAACCACCGTGAAATACCAACTCACAAGTACAATCAACAAGACTTATGTGTACAAATAATTGGAATCACTATACTAGAAAGTGACTTTACACCTTTCTACAAAAAATAGAAATGACCACGATAAACTATGGTAAAACTTGACTTATCATGCGTAAAAATCGACTTTACTTGTGGTAAACACTATTCATGGTAAAAGTGAAGTTATTTGCATGTAAATACTATTCACGGTAAAAAGTGACTTTATTTGCGGTAAATACTATTCCAGCAAAAATGACTTTACCATGGTAACTACTATTCATGGAAAAAATGACTTTACCATGGTAATCGCTACACACAAGTAAAAACAAGGTTACCCTCTAATTGATTTTTGACTAAGTGGGAATATCTCTCCGTAAAATACACCAATGAGGAATGGTCCTGTATGAACGGAACCAAAATGTCATCACCAATCCGCACTATGATAATTCTTCACCAAGAACTCCTCATGCTATGATTATTTACTAATGCACACCTTTAGTTTGGTGGATGTAATCTGAAACAAAACATAAACATAACACAAGAATACCATCGACTATGATAAGACAGAATGATGACAAATTTGAAATATCAAAATAAATTATAATATTAACATGAAATCTATATAATCTCACCCATGAGGTACTTCAAGTGTTATTGACTTCACTTGCCTTTCACCAAGACTATGGGAGAAACTTTACAATTACACCTCTTAATGGCTTCTTCAACACACCTTTAAACCGATGGCTTCCTTCGAACACTTCTTACAATATTTCTCACTACTTCCTTCTATGCTAAATGAGGGGGTGGCCTCTCTATTTATAGAACTTCCAAGATTATCCATCTTATCTCTAAGATAGGATAAGAAATCCACTCACGAATCATATTCCATACCTTAACTCTTATCTGTACATGTAAGCTTATCTCGTTAAGATAAGATAAACCTTATCATTTTACATGGGTTCCACATTTTTAGACTTTTTACAAATAAAATACACAAAATATTTATGACCTCACTCCTTGTCTTTATTACTAATATAATATTTCTAATTCCTAATCATATAGACCCTACTTCTCTAATTACCCAAACTTTTACATTTTAACATTCTTTGGACCACTTACGACAAATATTTACTTTTTACAACAATCCTATTGTACTTTGATTATACCGTACTCCACATTATTAGCGGCACCGTGATCGATGGCACCGTTATCTTCTATCAGATGCTACTACTAATTATACTTAACAACATCCTATTCGTAATACATACATTAATGAAATAGAAATTACGGAGGAAAATTTTAGTGTCGACAAGATTGAGTATCGATACCCCTTGAGGGGAAGTTGGATGGATTTGTAGTAGATTCGGATGGAATTCTTGGGCATAAAGGCCAAATATATGTGCTTTGAGGTATGAAGGTTTGAGATAGGATATCCTAGTAGAGGCTCATCATCCATGTTATTTATCCCATTGAGGGGTGAAGAAGATGCATGCCACCTTGAGAATGTTTTACCATTAGAGAGGTATTTGAAGAGATGTAACTCATTTCGTTTCACATTTTTTAGAGTGTTAGATGGTGAAGGCCGAGAATCAACATCTAAATGGCCTTATTTACCTGCATGCTATACTAGAGTGTAAATGGGACACCATTTCCATGGATTTCATAGTAGGGATACCGACGTCGAGATACCACCACGATGCCATCATGGTCATAATGGATGGACTAATGAAAGTTTCTCATTTTTTCTCCAGTGAATGCCACGTATAAAGCTAGTACAATAGCGAGAGCGCACTTGGATGACATTGTTATACTACACGGATATCATGGAAGATCATTTACGACCACAATCCTTTGTACATGTCACATTTCTAGACTTCCATGTAACAGGCCCTTGGGACAAGCATCAACTTCATCACAACCTATCATCTAGAGACAGATGGTTAGACAAAGGAGGTGAATCATATTTTAGAGGACATGCTTCGGATGTACGTTATGGATCACAAGTCTAAGTGGGAGGAGTACTTGTATTTGGTGGAGTTTTCCTAAAATAATAGCCTTCAAATTTATTTTTGGATGGCACCATTTCAGGAACCTTATGGCGGGGGAGTGCGGAGTTACCTTTGAGTTGGGATAGACTTGAGGATAGAGTATCTATTGGCCCAAGATTGTTACGGGACATGGAGCAACATGTTTCTTTGGTCCGTCGGAGGTTATAGGAGGCACAAGACATGTAGAAAAATTATGCGAGATAAGAGGAGACTCGATCATAGTTATGAGGTGGGAATAAAGGTTTTCTTCATGATAGACCTCATAACAGTCCTATCTATTACGAAAAATGCTATAATTTTTTACCTACTTTTACGGGTCTCTTCGAGATCCTTGAGCGGATCGGTCCCTTAGCTTATCAACTAACCTTTCCATCCATCTTGTCTCGCATGCATGATGTGTTTCACGTATCACTTCTTAGGAGATATATCCGGATCCATCTCATGTATTGGATTGGACCGCATTGCACGTGTAGGAGAAAGGGTAGATGATGGTGGACCATGTTATCTTGTGAATACCACCATGTATTAAGATGACTGCAGTGTTCTAAGCCTACTAAATGGATCTCTCTTTTCATAGATACAATGGAAACACCTTAGGTCTGTGGGTATACCTATTTTGAGGTGAGTCTCTGGTATCAAGGCCGGTTCCTTATTGATGTATCCTAAACTAATTTTCTGGGGTTTAAGGGTAAAAGATGACTGTAAAAATGAAATTAAAACTGAGGTGATACACCAAACTTGTATGAGGTATTTGACTGAGTACATGCACAATTGATATGGAATGAATTTCTGATGCACAGGCCAACAATTTTCTGAAGATAATTAAGGGTAAACACTTTGATGTATTGAGGATAAAATTACATATTCCTAAGTTGCACATACACATTAATATCATGCAGAAATTACTAAATTTGCAACAAGGAAAGATGATTAATTAGGGAATTCAACATTCACAAGATTAATGGAAACATACACAAGATTGCAAATAATTGGAAAGGCAGAAAATGCTTCACATTCAAAGGGAAAAGCTAGCGAAACCGCTTCAACACTCATGTATCTAAAATTCCTCCTTCGTGCTCTGCTAAAGCACATAATAGATAGCAAAATTATTTCCCACCCTTCCTAAAAATAGGCTAGAATCGTACTCGCCCATGCATCCTATTTTTATCCTTCATCTATTAATAAATAAAGGAATAAAAAAGAACATGCAAATATAAAGAGGCATTAATAGTTATTGGTTACAACTCGGTCAACTGCACTCGAATCTTCTTTTTTTAAGAAAAGCATGAGTGATAATTTGCTAAAAATAATTTTTACTTGATGAGCAAGTCTTCTTCCTTATGCATGTAGATTCTATCTTCTTGTTATTGGCATGCATCCTTATCCATTTGTAGAGATAATATTATCACTTTCTAACGATGGTTGAATCTGGTGAACTTAGGTCTCGAATTAAGGTGCAAAAGTATTGAAAACTTAATCATTTTTTTGGGTATTTGCATTTTTGACCTCCATTCGAGTTAGCAAATCTCTGCTAATTTTTCCCTTAGCCACCATTGTTGACTGCTCAATCTTGATTGAAGGTTTTTGTAAAGAACTATGTCAATCATTATTTTGAAAAGGGTTATCCATTTAGGATAGATTTGAACTGCAAATGGTCCTGGAAAATATTTTCTTTTTCATTTTTGATAGAGATTGTGCATTTTTAAACATTCATCCGCCCTTCTAATTTTAATTTGGGCCCCGCATGTGTCTTTATCTAATGCTATCAGGGTTGCACTCAACTTTATCCTCTATTTTTTTATAAAAAAACAAAGGTTCAAAGTTTCAAAATAAAAAAAAGTTCGTGGCCCGCCTTTCCGCCTTAGGCTTTTAATGGTGTGAGCGGAATCATGGGGCACTTTTTGATTTTACTCCTTTACATAAGGCTCAAATTCTCAAATTGACCTGACAATCATCTTTTGACTAATTGGATATGTGGCTTTGTTCGGTCTTCAGCAGAGTCGCGGCCAATTTTTAAACTTTACTCCCTTTTGAAAAAGCTTAAAAGTTTCAAAGGCAAAAACATTCTGACGATTCGCCTCTCCGCTTTGAGTCTTTTGATGTGGGCTCAACATTTGACTTTTTCCTTTGACATGAGCGAGGCATGAGTCATTTTATGACTTTAATCCCTTTTTAAAATAAATCTAAAAATCTCAAAAATCTCTCGACAATCCGCCTTTGACTCTTTTGATGCGGGCTCAACATTTGACTTTTTCCTTTGACATGAGCAGGGGCCACGGGTCATTTTACAACTTTACGCCCTTTGCCAAAATGCCTCAAAACAAAAAAGGGCCCGCCCCTCCACATCCAATTATATTTCGTTGAGCTGCATGGCCAATCTGACAATTTTACAAAATAATGAAGAGATGCTTAAGTTCGCCAAAAAGACCCACTATTTTAATGTGTCAAGATGGGTTTTGCATCGATTTTGGTGATCAATTCTGAGCATTGATCTCTGTACTTTTGATTCGTGGCTATTGATCTGATGAATAAAACACTCGAAACCATAAGTCTTTCATATTTTCATTCTTGAGCTCTATCTGAGCTAAAGGAACTTTGTTAAAAAAATTGTCCTGGACGGCGGCCATTGAAGATGATCTTTCGAGCTCGGTTTATCTACATCTATTGTTCTATTGAGCTTGTCTTTGGAACTCTTTGTTATTTAATGACCACCATTTTGATCACTTTGAGTTCTGGGTTGGCTTATACTACAATATTTGGTCGATTTGACCAGTTGTGTTGCTTTGAGTTTGGATTTTCTTCAAAAGATTTGTGTCTTGTGAAGCTCTACGAAGATTCTATGGATGCCATTGTTGAGGTTTGTGAGCTCAGTCCTTCTACAAAAATGACCATCTGTTTCTTTCTGGCATCTGTATCATCATTATTTTAAGATGGTCACGGCTTCATGTTTTTTTGTAATCCCCTTACTATATATTGCTCATTTCAATCAATATTGAGCTCTCCATTTTACTTTTTATCTACTATTTCATCTTTGATACACTGATACTCATTTTTCCTTTTCATTTCTAATGTGATTTCTTGAACAATATTGATCTCTAAGTTGAGATTTGTTCTAGGTTCTCCTCTTTGGATCTAAATTCGATGATATTTTTCTACGCTTCAATTTTAACGAGTGAGTTCCTGATCCTTACTCTAATTCCTCAATACCCATCAATGGTTTTCTCGATCAAATCCAAGATCTGAATTTTCTTCCTTAGATCTATAACTTTATTTGTTCCTTTGAGTTCTATTGCAATGAATCTATATATGAACTTTTAACTGTCTTTCCTGAATGAATTATTTTTCCAAAATCTATATCCACACATGAGTGGTTTGAAATAATAAAACCTAGATTTGGGTGTCACTCCTCCGACGTGGGTATTTATAATTCTTTATTGCTTCTTGATTTTGCAATATGCACCTACACGCTTGAGAAGACAATTAGAAAATATTTAGGCTTTTTGTCCTCTCTTATGTCCATGGTTTTCTTTTCTTCTTTCTCCTTCTTTCTGAGTGAGAAAATCATGTATGCAGTTTTGATCTTCAAGTAATTTATATCTCATGTTGTTAAGATATTCATATGCATGAATTAGGATAGTACAGGAATATGGATTAACCTTGAGCTCTTAACTGATAATCTTCCTCTTTTCTTCTTTTCAGGTACAATATTTCCAGTGGTGAAGATGAAGAGGGAATAAGTTGAAGATGAAGATACATCAACCAAAGGAGAAGACCCAAGGCAATGATGGGTTCACTCATACACCTCTATTTTATCTTTCATGCATGTGTACCTCTTATTTCAGTAGCTTTACTTTACTTTCCAGTTACATCCCACAGCTTGTGTGGGAACATTTGAAATTTCTTATGAATAAAGCATTGAATTGTGAAATTGAGTTGTGTATTTCTTTCTACATTTCTACTTTCTGATATGGATTGTATGATGAACTAAACAACCCAATAATATAATTGAATGTCTTAATCATGAAGGAAATAACATTAAAGAATACCTATAACATCCAATAATGAACTTTGATTTCTGTAATCTACAGTCTTGATTGTTGCTTTAAAACCTAACACTTCATCTATTCTACAATTCGGTGTCTTCATCAAGACAACAAACATGTCCTTCAGGGCCTTGTGTTATTTTGTTGAAGATATCATGAAATTGTAGGCTATGTGATCTGTTATGTTTTGTAGCAACACATATAGCTGCATATTTCATGTAATCTTTGATTAATTCAACAATAACAATATTTTATGAAAGAAACTCCCCTAGCTTAGGTATACTTCACCAATGTTATCCATCGTAACAATGTTTTGAGGTTCCCATTTTTGCAAAAGTGAAAAAAAAAGTCAACACAGCCCATGCATATTTTAGAGCACATGACCATGGGCCTTCGAGGCCGAGAGATTGATTAGGTGTGAGTCTAGTGGGATAAGTATAATGAGACTACTCCTACATGGGAGGATGCTACGTTTGTAAGTGTCCAGTTTCCACACCTATTTCAGTGAATTCTAGAAGGAAATCAAGTCTAAGGAGAGGGAGTGTAGTTCTCCTTCTCTTTGACACTCATTATATTTTGATTTTTATTACTTGTTGACTATAGACATGGATGTTAGATGGTAGAGATATTATGATTATTTATGGATTATGATTCATATTATAATCATGTGGATTATTACATACATAGAGAGACATTTCATATTGATGTTAAAGATGTGTTGTTAGCGTATATATTACTAACATCTAGAAATCTTAATGTATTGAGTAGGATTTATCTTTTGAGCTAATTTTGTGATCTTGTTGAAATTAATAAAAAGATATAATTGAGATGTTGAAATTTTAGATGAATGATAACATTGTTTAGTGGAGATGATGATTTATCTAAATGTGGATGGTTATTGATTTATGTGTGTATATTTATCCGAGATGTTTTAATGCATCCACGAGGCCGAATGAGGTATGGTGTGATTTTTCATGTAATTATATCACAAGAATCAAAAGGGGGATTGGAGACCAACCACGATAGAATACTAGATAGATACAACATACGTCATAATGGAAAATTATGTTATGTTGTTGTTTATGTGTTTTAATTTTGCTGAGGGTCCCCATAAGGGGGATGACCTCCAATTGTGACCATGGACATGTGTGCAATTATTTGATTTGATTTTATTCATTATTGATCATGTGGTTTATTTTTGATGTAATTTATTTTATCATAGTTGATTAGTGTGCTTTTATTAAGTAATTTAATCATGATATTAAGTGATATGGGCATGTGACAATAGAGTCATTTATCGAGTTGTTGGTCTTTTGGGAATATGTATTTTGTTTGAGTGTAAGTGACTTTGAGTGTTGTACACTCTACCTTACCTTGGAATTTCGGATTTAGACTTAAGGGAAATTTTTGAAGGCTTGTGGGACAAGCAAATCTTTTCCTACACCTCTTAATTTCATATACCAACCCTACGTATGGGTTGGGGGTATAAAATAGACCCCATTATGTGTTTTGTAAGACAACATTTACATTTAACTGCACTTTTCTTACATGGGTTTTAAGTTTTGTCCTTAGGGGGTGTGGGACTGGATTGTGTGTGTAAGATTTTTTTCATTCCTTTCAACATGCACCAAAATATATACCATTTCAAAAAGGTTTTGAATCAAGAGGAATGGAACCAACGGAAGTGGAATGGTAACAAGCAACGAGGAGTGATAACTAACAATTTGATAGAATAATGTATTAATTATTTTTCTTACAAACAGATTTGCATATAAAATTAGAAATAAGTATTGGTTTTATTGCTTGTGTAAGGGAAATATATGTAAAATATAATACTAGTGAAGAAATATATATTGAAGAAAGGTAAATTGTAGATGGAGAAAGAGATCAAGAAGATAAAATCCAACAAGAAATGAATAACATGAAGAACCCGTGATGATTAAAGAGAGGCTAGTTAAATCCTTATTGGAAAGGAATGATAGAATTAAGATTTCTATTCTAAGAAAAAGGGGATGCTTAAAACTAGAGGATTTGATAGATTAGTTAATTTAATAACATGGAGAAGATTATTGATTGGGATAAAATGATGATAAATTTTCATTAAATTAATTTTAACAATCTATGGTATTGTTTTTTATTGTAATAAATTAATAATGAGGTTTTTATTAAGGACCTCTCCCTTGCAAATAAAAAAACATGTGAAGTACATATATTACATACAATTTACAAAGGATCTCTTGAGTCTTGACTTATTGGAAGGTTTTATGGAAATATCCCTTACAAAGCTACAAGTAAATGTAGTAATTGTAATGTTACACCCAATAAACTACCACTTTACAAAAATAAAACATAATTTCCAAAAAGATAAAATCATTAGTTAGCATAACATTATTATTTCCCTTATTTTTGATGTGGTAGTTTATAATTTCATAACTATACCACGACAACCTTCCCCTCTCCTTTTCTATCACCAGTAACAAATCCAATAAATTTTCTTGTAGAATTCATATAATGTATTTCTTACTACCCAACTTAGATAGTCCTCTTCAACGCATCATGGAAATTTGAAGTTGTATGTTTTACTCTCAAATCACACTTCTAACTTAGATAATAAGGAATTTCGGTGAATCAAACTTGCAACTTTCAATAAAAACTTTAAAGATAACCCCCACCATCCCTACTATTCTCTAAAAACATGGATTTTCTATGTTTCAACTAAACTTAAAATCAATTGAACCAGAAACGTGAATTTAGAGATGCCCCTTTTCATTTTATTCAATGGTTACCCTTATACGCACATCAATTCTTAATAGGGAAGATAGGAACATCACCATATATTTATGCTAGGTTGGATGCAAGAAAATATGTGGGAGTAAACAGCGGTGTGACACACTCAACATTTTAAGTAACTATTACTATAGAATCACAACACCCTCGAATGGCCCGGGTGTGAAGTCGTGATTCGGCAGTGTGATTACACAACATGTTACCATCTCTCAAGCTATGGGATTTGTAAAACTTGAGATGGACCTCGGAGAAAGCCAGTTCTTGCTTCCTAATTTACCTGCTACAAGCTACTCTAGTGCAGGCAGAACCTATTCTATCCTAATCTAACCATTCCAAGGGGATAGAGAGAGAGAGAGAGAGGAAGAGCCTACACTAAGTGGTGATACACTAGAAAAGGAAGTGATTGATCACAAATCCAACTGCCTGAAGTGGAGAGAGGTGAGCAAAGGAGAGGGTGGACAAGATGCACCACAGACCAAAGATAGTTTTCGCACAGAACACCACTTTGAAATCCATTAAGGATAACTCTCAGAACCTATAACAAACGTCATAGTATGCACAATATACCCTGTAATGAAGAGAGGTAAGAAGAGACAACAAAATAATCCAAGGATGGACAAATGCATCATGAAATAGATTTTATTGCTCCAAAATGTTACATGGTACATCATTAGTGGGCAAGAGGTAGGAAAACACCATTACAAAGCCATGGGAGGAGGCGTAGATGCATTCTACCTTAAGGAACAAAGAGACAAAGTGGAGTAGAGGAGAAACAATGACAAACTACTTGAATATGCCCCTTCATTACAATATATAGGAAGAATGAGAGAGAGGAGGGAAAAATTTGAATCCTACTTCAACCACCTTGAGATATGCATTGAATCCTGCTTTGAAAGCTCAACCACCGTCAATCAATGCCCCTTTCAATTCCACCTACAATCTATCAATTTTGGTTCCCTATGCCTACTGGAGTCGATGAAGATGAATGGTGGATAAAATCAAATCTAGTCCGGTGGTTGAAGTAATCGAGTCTATGTTAATGGACAAAGTGATTTTTTCATAATTTTCTTCCACCAAACCATACTAAAAATAGTATTTTATTCTTTCATTGTGTAGAGGGTGTTTTAGACGTTTCCAAATAGTCTTCTCCCCCAAATCTAAGTTTTTAGTCAAAAGATATGGCTATCTCGAAGTTCCTCGGGTCGGTGCTTAATTTGTAAAGAGTTTGTCCACACACAGTTCTCGTGTCACACCTCGCACATCTTGGAGATATGGATCCTTCCTTATGCTTTTGAATTTACACCGAGTTGATGTGTGGAGGTTTCCGCGAGCTCCTTGGGTTCCCTTTTAATTTTTCCTAAGTATCCTTGCTTGGTTGGGGCAAAAGTCTCGACCACTGGACATGTGGAAGATTCACACTCATTTACAAATTTCCCCTCGAGCTTTTCTTTTGAAGTTATGTGGTTGAGACACATGGAGGCTTCCATAGGATCTTGGAATTTTAAACACCCGCTCTTACATTTTCGGCCTTAAACACGTGGTGAGCTAGCGCTCGTTTGGGGGTTACCTTTTTGGCTGCACCTTTGAAATTACACTGATGCAACTTGTGGCATTGTCCACTAGTTCTCTATACTTAGTCAATTTTGGGCCCATTGTGTCTCCCTCTATTGACTCTTTTGGACCCTAGACAAACAGAGAGAGTCACACTCATTTGAGTATTCACACTTCGGACGCAACTTTTTTGTTGTGTGGAGATGGCGCATGGAGGCTTCGTTGATTCTTCCATACTTAACCAATTTTGGGTTCATTCTAATCATTCGTAGAGCCCGAAGGCTTTGATTTTTTTATCCATTTAATTTCCTTTGAGCTTTCTATTTTTCTTTGACACTATTTACTTCCTTTTCGACCCTATTCCTCTATTTTTGAGCCCACCTTTGTAACTCCGACTATTGGTATTTGGAATGTAGGTTAGTTGATCGAAATGACATTTAGATTTCTTCTCATATAGGGCGTGTTTTCCTCCTTTGGGTCTATGGTTTCTTTTATGTTGTTCAGCCTCATTTTGACCTCCGTGATCCTTGAGTCGAGCTTGCATGTCCCTTTATTTTTCATTTTGGAATGTGAGCTCATAGGTCTGAATCATCCCCTTCATATTTTCTTTATGTGCGGGTCTTGTTTGACCAAATTTTCTCGAGGGCAAATTTTGGATAACAATAACACCACATTTTCTAAAGACAAAAGCGTCAAGAAAAATAACCTTATGCTCACTAGGTCTTACCTTAACACTAGCTCATTGTTAGGAAATTTATATGTTATTGTGAACATTATTTATGTGTGTATTTGTAATATATGAGTTATCATATAAACAACTCATATAATGTTGTAATAGTTTAATTATATTGGTGAGTTGTGATAATAACTCACATAGATTATCTCTAGAGAGATATTAGGAGTTGAGTGAGAGATATGAGGGATTAGAGATAGGTGGAGAGATTTAGTGGATAAGACTTGACTCCTGATTAATAGGATCAAGCATTTGTATAAAAACTCCATCTCTACATGAATAATATATCCCGTATGTTTTTGAATACAAAGTTTGTTGTGTTAAATTTGTTTTATTCATAATGTTATTTAGTGAAATCTAATACCAAAATTATACTCATAACTTAAGATGGGATGACCTTATCCCCTAATCCACCTATTCTTGTATTACCAATACATTAGATAGGATTGGCCAATGAGGAATATGAATTCCTCACTACAACAAGGAATAAGGTTGAAAAGCATTGGCATTATTTCATTATCATGAATGCTTTATTCCATTTTACATATTTCAAAGTAATGGATTCAAAACATAATATCAACATTGATATAAATATATTTTTAAGTTCATTATTGTAACTTTTCTTATTTCTCATCCGAAATTGAGGGGTACTAACATCACGATTCATATCTTCAAATAGAAAATTTTCTATTTTCCAAAAAAATCTATATTAATAGAAGTTATCCTACATTGGCCAATACCTCCAAAACTCAATTCAAAAACAATATTTTCTCACCAATGTCAAAATTGCTAATTTCAAAAATTCACAAACCCTACAATTCTAGTGAGGGCTAAATTCTTCAAAGTATTTCTATTAAAAAAATCCACATGTTCCTTAAACTTTTCCATGTAATGTGAAGACGTTCAAGAAGGCTATAAGCGTTGCATTGAAAATCTAATGTAAGAGGCAATATTTCTAGATTATATCATAAAATGTGCCACATGGCAAAAAGGCATTGGAATATAAGGTGGTCATGTTTAATTATGTTGATTTCTCTTTGATATACTTGTGTTATTCATAAGCCTTGGGAACTTCTATTTGTGACATTTTAAATTTTAACTTTAAAATTGTTCCCAAGACCTTGCTCAAATGGAATCAAATTGATTTCCATAAATGGTTGATAATTGTGCATATGTCGTAAAACATACACTTCATCATTTAGATCATTTATAACTCAACGACGAGAATTTTAGACTCAAATAGCCTCCAAAATGATAAGGGGTGGTCTATAATCCACATGATATTAAATATGTAGCTTAATAAAAGTTATGAAGCACTACTTCTTTGTTGTGTAGGCTATCACACATTTTTTTGTAACATTTCATGGGCCATGGCTCTCTATTTCTTTCTTTCATGAATTTTGTATAGCATTATTTTTAGTGTATGAAATAATCATATATTTTTATATATTCAGGATTAGAATTATGAATTTTTATTATATTTCATCTATTTGGAAAATGAATTTTTTTAATTTTAAAGTATTGAAAACTCTTTTGATAGAATTGCTTTTTCTAGACACTACTTACCCACACTTTTGAAATATTTTAACAATAAAGAAAGAAAATCAACTAGTTATTGCATTATATGGATTACACGAACACATATCTTCAACCACCCCATGCTCTACAAACATATTGACTAGCATACCTATCCTATATAAATATATGTAAAATATTCCAAAAGGTATAGTTCTCAAAATTTTATTCCAATTATGTCACACATCTAAAATAGGAACCTGGAGAATGATACATCTCAACATATTTTACATATTGGTACATTTTGAATTATATAAAATATATCGAGAGGCATTATTCTTGAGGTGCCCATTTTATATGTATGACATAAGTGGAATAAATGCCTTGAGAACTATACTTATCAGCATATTTTACATAGATTTATATAAAATAGGTAAGCTAGTTGCATCCGCAAGAGTTGAATTATACATAAGATGACACCAAAAATAAAGTTAGCAAAATAAGGTGGACTTTTAATTGATCCATGAATGACCTCAATGAGAACATATCCAGTTGGACTTAATATACATACCATGTTTTTATTTATGTTTATAGAAATCTATGTATGTAAAATATGCCAAGAGGTATAGTTTATGAGGTTCCTATTTTAGATGAGTGACCTAAGTTGAATAAGTGTGATACCCGAAAATCACCACTTCACACCACCAACAAAAACTAGGAAAATTATGAAGATACATTTTTGAATGAAAACATTAAAAACGTTAATTCCATCTTAGTTACATTAGTTAAAATTAAAACAATTTACTAATTTATCCAATCCATTAATTAATCCCAAGTTATTTTTACTTGGTTAATTAACCCTTAATTAATTTCATATAATTTCTCATGCAGGTTAATAATAATTCTAATCCAAGCTTTATTAAAATTATCCTTAACCATAGTAAAATTAAATCTTACCCTTGACTAATATCTAACTCATAAAATTAACATTAAAGGCTAAAGTTAACTTTAATTTATTTCCTAAGTTAACTTTAATAAAAATTCCTAGCATAACCATTAATCCTTTCCTAGCCATAAAATTCCTAAGCCACCCCTTTAATTATTTACCCATACACATTCACCCCTCATTTTTTATCGTTTTAATTTTCCATTTAAAAGATTACCCCTAACATCCCATGCACATTATTTTAAATGAAAGACTTAAAATAATTATCTCCTACCATTTAAATTCCTACATGCCTGACAACATTCCCTTAGGGCTTTATTAGTTTTAATTTACATACTTTACTAAATTTTTTATTCACCCATCACTAAGGGATGAGGATTAAATCCCAGTCATAGGATTCATTTAATCCTCTCCCTTAGATTTTAGGGTTCCTTATTTTTCCTAATATTTCTGTAAGGTTTATTTATCTTTCTTCTATCCCTAATTGTGCTTCCATTTGCACAAGTTAAGCTTCAGACAAGGACAAGAATGGAGGCCAAAGGATTTGGGTGAAAAATATGTTGGAGAAGAGGCTACAGGGAATGCAATGGGAGAATTTTCTCTCCCATAGCACGAATCCAATCTCATTTCATTTATTATCTTCCATGGTTTTATAAATTTGTAGATTTATTTTGTTGGTTATGTACATTTTCTCCTCTCAGATTAGGCACTGAGATATATATGTGTATATTAGCTAATTTAAATCTTTCTATTGTGCAAAATACACACACACACACACACACACACACACACACACACAAAGGGGAGAGAGAGAGAGAGAGAGAGAGAGAGAGATGTATGTATGTATGTATGTACACACATGTGTGTGTAGATATAAACATATATATGTTTATTATTAACATACTTACATATTCAAATATTGAAAATGTTTTATATATGTATGTGTGTGTGTGTGTGTGTTTGGATTAAAATACTCCATTTTTTGGAGGTATTTGATAGTTCTTTTAGGCTTTAAAAGTCCAAATTTGTGCCTAACATGCATTCTGGAAAAAAAAACCCCAAAAGGTTTACTATGTTAAATTTGACATCCATATTGCCATCATTCTCGTGTAGTTTTAGGTCTGAAATGACATTCATTTGACAATCAAATTTAAGTTGGATACAACATTTTTCCATACACATTTTTTCAAGGTTTTTAAATTATTGTACATTCCTGAGGGTCTTATGTTTCATTATTATAATTCATTTCATTTTTAAATATCATATTCTTTAAAAAAAATGTAAAAGACAAATGGGTATATATATGCACTATCAGTTTATAAAACTGCTTTCATTTGTCCAAGGAAAAATAAATAAATAAGAAATCAAATTCCTTGTAAATAATCTTGAATTATTAAGGAAGACTCATGACTATTATACAATTAAAACAAAGATATTATTTCTTCAAAAAAGTTTTCACAACTTCCAACTAACTCACAAAAGTACCATTTCAATAATTTTCAATGTTTCAATAAATTTGTAGGTCTGCACAAAAGCAAAACGCTACAACATGACATAAATACTTTCTTTCAATATTTATATCTTCAAGTATGCAGATTTATTACAATCCTTTGATAACACAAAGTCATGGATCAACAATGCTATACTACAATTACATATTTGCAATGGATTTAAAAGGGATTTCACATTCCTTCCATGATCAAAATTTAAGATAACTATACACATTACATTCCTTCCAAAACTATTACGAATAATAAAAATCCAAGCAATATAAGCCCTCCACTAAAATTGTGGAGACAACATGCAAAAATAATTTCCAAGGGAAACCTGTAACTCCTCCAAAATTACAACTTCTCCATCATATCTTTTATACACCAACAAAGGAGAGAGAGCTAGGAAACGCTCTCCTCCCAACCAAATCTCAATGAAGGGGTGAAGCCATTCCCCTTCATTTACCCCCGAGCTCTAACCAAGAAACAATGAAGAGAGTTCACAACCATGGCAATAAAAAGGGCTTCAACAAAATGCATACACACAAGAAAATTTCTTGCAACAGAACAACAACAAAACAAAAAAAATCCTTCACCAAAACAAGCAATTCCCAAGCATGCAATCTCCAAATCTAAAATCCAAGTAAAAAAGTAAAACCAAGTAACCCCAACATCATCCAAAAGATGAAATTAAATAGAAAAGGAGGGAGAGGTGATGTGGCTCCATGTAGGATGCCAACTCATCTCCCTCAAATCCACATCACCAAGCTCACACAAAGACCAAAGCATAATTAAGAGGTAGGTTGAGGATATGACATTTCCCATCTTGCACACAAGCTCAAATTACACATTTCAAAACTAATTTAGGAGACCAAGAGAAAGAGATCAATGATTGCCTCTTTTCCACCAAAATATCATGATTAGGGGCTAAATATGACCCCTAAAGTCATAGGTATGGTTGGGGGAAGAAATTAAAGAGTGTGGGACAAGTTAAACTTGTCCCACAAGCCTTCAAAATTGGGCTCAAAGCCCAAATCCGAATTTTGGGTTTAGGATGGCACACATACCAAAGAAAGATTCAAATTTCAACCAAAAGAGGAAAGGGATAAAGCATATACTAAGGAATCTCTACCCTCCCACCGCAAAATTAGCACATTGCATAAACCCTTTCAATTAATCATAATAAGACTAAGGGTACACATAACATTCATAATAAACAAAAGGGAACATTAGCTAACACTTAACAAATTTACATATCTAAATTAGGAGTAAAATTTCCACATAGAAACATAAGAGTACATGGGGTTCATAAGAACATAAATTAAGGTAACAAAATTCACACTAACAAAACTAACATAACTTCAAATACCCATGGTCACATGTGAGGTGCTCCCCATCGAGACCTCCTAAAAGACGACAACAAGAAGACAACACAACATAAAATATGAAATTTGCCAAGGTGACCATGTTGTGAACTCATGACATTCCTTCCTGTTTGGCTTTCCTAGTCTCTCTTGTTGGTGTGATCTTTGTTTCCTACAATCACAATTAATACCACCTTCGGCCTCATGGCTACATCAATACGTCATAGAAATAAAACACATATAAAGCATCATCATATAATCATCATCAAATATCACAGTACATAATTCTATTCTAATTCAAACATTTACAATCATCCATAATCAAAATTCACATTTTACGACAATCACCCAATCCACATACTAGATCACCTAAAATCATCTCAAAATAAATAAATCCATAATATCAATGTAACCATGGTTAGACAATGCATCAAAACATAGTCGCAACAACTATGCATCCATAATGTCAGTATATATAAGTACAAAATGTTAAATAAACATGTGTTATAATGTCTAACAGTGTCCACAAGGCATCAAAACAATCCACGATAAGAGTTAGATCATCATAATAATCAAATGTTTACATAGTCTAAACACGTGTTATCCAAAATTGTATATCAATAACCATGACTCTAGGAAGCTATTAAATAAGATTATAATAAGAAAAAGTGTCAAAGAGAACTTGGCATTACATCCCCTCCCCTTAGACTTGTATTTGTCCTCGAAGTCATTAGAACAAGTGCAGAAATTGAACCCATAGAAAAGTAGCGTCCTCCCAAGTAGTTGATGTCTCGTCATATGAATCCCATTGATGCACACCCGATCAATCACATAGCCTTGAAGGCTGAGATTCCTATACTCTAAAATGTGCACGGGCTCCAAAGTCACACGTTCTTACTCCTTTACTCGTAGCGCAGTCCAATCCAATACTTGAGAAGGATCTGGAATATATCTCTGAAGGACATAAATATGGAAAACATTATGGATGCAAGACAAGCTAGGTGGAAAGGCTAAGCAAGAGCCAACAAGACTGATCGGCTCCTAGATCTCTAATAGACCCATGAATCTCAGAGCTAGCTTAGATCATTTTCCATAAAGGATAGGGATCTTATGAGGTTTGACTCTCAGGAGTACCTTCAAGCCCACCTCGTAACTATGATCAACTCTCCTCTACTCTGCATACTTGTTTTCTTATCCCGCACCTCCTATAATCTTTGTCTAATCAAGGTGACCTGATGCTCTATATCCTATAACATGGTTGGCACAAGAGATATCATGTTCTCTATTATGTCCCAACTAAATGGAGTCTTGCACTCCTTACCATATAATGCATGAAATGGATTCATGTCGATGCACTCTAAAATTATTGTTATAAGTGAACTCTACTAGATAAAGGTACTCCTCCCAACATGACTACTAATCCATGGCACACATGTGAAGAAAATCCTCCAAAGATCTTGTTCACCCACTCCATCTATCCATTTGTATTACGTGATAAGTTGTACTAAAGTTAATATTCGTCTTGAGAACAAACTACATGGTGGTAAAAAAATGTGATGTGTATAAAGGGTCGCGGTCACAAATAATATTCCGTGGAATCCCATGGACCTTAACTATCTCATTCAAATAGACCCGCACTACTACACTAGCTTTATATGTGGTCTTCCTTGGTGAAAAATGAGCTACTTTAGTCAATCTATCCATCGTGACCACCCCAAAATGAAATCCATGGAAATGGTGTTCCATTTCCACTCTGGTATAACACGAGGATAAAGAAAGACAACTAGATGTTTATGCTTGGCCTTCACCCTCTGAAATTCCAAACACCAAGATGCAAACCAGGTTATATTGCTCAAGACCCTCTCATTGAAATAGTTTCCTTAATGAAGTGTGCATATTCTTCACCCTTGGATGGGTTGAATAAGTTACATAATGAGCCTTTGCTAAGATTACCTATCTCAATCCTCCATCTCTAGGTACATAATTCCGCCCCTGTGGTAAATAAGTTCATCTAACTCTAAAGATATCCCATCAAACTTCCCCATAAGGGGTTTGTGTGAATCGATCTCAGCTCTAGCTATAAGATAGAACTTGTCCGTAAGAAGTTACTACAAGATCTTGGTCCTCAAATCAGTACTAATTTTTGTAGCCATGGCAAGGTGACTCAGTCGACTCAAAGTGTCTACATCCACATTCTCCTTCCCCTTCACATGCTTAGTCTCCATATCATACTCACATAAAATCTCCATCCAACTCCATTGACGGGCATTGATATTTGGCTATGTGAAGAGGTTTCCTAGGATCATGTGATGTGTCTTGAGTGTGAACCTCCCGCCCAAAAGAAAATGGCACCACCAAACCAAAGCATGGACCACTGATGTAGGCTCAATGTCATGAGTCAGGTAGTTGAGCTCATAATCTTTGAGTTTACGAGACTCAAAGGAAATAAATCAATATTCCTACATCAAATATCCTCATATCCCTACTAATAAAGCATGTATACATACAAATAAATCCCTTTATGGATCTAATAATGCTAGGATACGCGATGTAGTAAGACATTACTCTAAATTCATGAAGGCCTGCTCACATCTATTTGTCTCAACAATCTTCTCCCATTTCCATCAAGGGTCAGAATGGGATGAGAAATGCACAAGAAGTCCTACAAAAATCTCCCGTAGTACCCTACTAATACCTCAATCACAATGGTTAGCATTGGCCAATCCATGATAGCTAGAATCTTGGAAGGATTGACTATGATACCTTTCCTAGAAATAATGTTACCCAAGTACTGAACCTCTAAATGAAAGAATGCACACTTCTCTAATTTCCCATAAAGTTATTTCTCTCGAAGACACCGCAGAACTTGGCAAAGGTTCTCCTCATGTTCCTCATGTGTGCATAATAAAATAAATATTTCAACATAGGAATATGAGAACAAAGAAGTCTATAAAAGTCCCGAACACTCCCTATTCATCAAGATCATGAACACCGCAAGGGCATTTGTAAAACTGAATGACACAACTATAAACTCATAATGGGCATATCTAGTGTGAAACATTATCCTATGAATATTTGCCTCCGTAATTCTCAAATAATGATACCCCGACTTGAGATCTATCTTGGAAAACATTGTAGCCCCTCCATACGATCAAATAAATCATCAATGTGCGAAGGGGGTAACGATTCTTGATCATTACTTTGTTCAGTTGTTTGTAATCGATACACAATCACAAGTATTTGTCCTTTTTCTTCACAAAAATCACGAGCGCACCCCAAGGGGATACACTAGGATGGATGAGGCCCTTCTCAAGAAGGCCCTCCAGCTAAAACTTCAAGGGTTGTCATCATATACGGCTTATGTGAGATAGGCCTTTCTCAAGGAACCAAATATATATGAAAATCTATCTCACGTGGCGGAGGTAGGCCTGAAATGCACGAGGAAAAAATCAGCAAAATCTCTCAAGATGTGGTGATCATCCAGTGAAGGCCCACTTGAATTATCCTCTCGATCTTCACTAATCGTAATAAAAAAATCTTACATCCCCGACGCGCACACCTCTTAAGTTGTATAGTGGATATGGTGAGAATAGAAGTGGTCCTCCTAACCCCCACTATCACCGACTCAACACCTAAATCATCAACATAAGATATAATATTACTATCATAATGCACTCTAGATCTATATGCAAATAACCAATCCATCCCCAAAAGGACTCTATAAGAATCCAATGGAAGGATATGAATATTCAAGGTCATGGTGAAGGGTCCTAGGTTAACTACACACTCCTTGACCAAGGAGTCCACTAAGAGCTTGGCTCCAGAAGCCATCTCAATGTCCCAATTACGGACCTACCTAACTTGCCACCAACTTGCATCACTCTATTAAGGATGGAGAAATAAAGGAATTAGAAGAGCCTAGAATCAAACAAGATAGAGGTAGAAATACCATTGATGCTACCTGTAGTCTCAATCATTGTGCCCTTATGTTATGCTTGATGGTTCTCAGCCACTACATAAATCATGTGGCTCCTAACCTTGTCACCCACTCATAGGATTAGCTCGAAATGGGACCCTTACCCTTGTTATAAGGGTTATGCAGGAAATATCTCTATTGATTCCTCGGTACACAACCACCATAAATACTACGTGGTCCTCTCTAATGAGTAGACTCTCATCCTACTAATCTGGTGTTTGTGTTGTAGAATGTGAAGATCCTACTACGCATAACTATGGGCACTGACAAGCTCTAGTTAACTGGCCTCTAGGTGATCCTTGTGTCCTAGTGGGTCCCCTAACCGGAGGAACCATATTGTGCTCTCTTTACCATCATATCTCTATGGAGTCCTGAAAGGTGGGTGAGGTTGTTGCTGTTGTTGTGGTTGCGGTTCAAATGAAGACAATGTGGATCCATGCCTCGCCACGAGGGGTAGGGGTCCCCCCATTCGATCGACTGTCCTGTAACTATTAGATGTGATTCCTCACCTTATCTTGTGATTTCTATGTCTCTCCCATGGTCTCCTCTCAGTAATGTAGGCCTTCTCAATGGCCTCATCTAAAGTTTGTGGACAATGCATACACATTTCCCATCCCAAGTCTAAGTTCGGCCCCTAATGAACCCGTGAATCCTAAGCCGCTAATCCTCCATATAATCTACATATTGAAGCAGGTCCAGAAACCTACTCTCATACTCCACAACTATCTAATAGCATATCCCAGATCTTGAACTCATCAATCGCTTAATGGATGAACCTTTTGGAGATGTAGCTGCTACATAAATGATCCATAAAGAGATCCCATGTCACTGAATCAAAATTTAGTTGGAGCTTCTACTCCTCTATCCTCCACCGAATAGCAACCCCATCTCTCAGCAAATGGATAACAACATGAGCCTTTGTGTTACTAGAACACGATATAGCTCGAAGCATCCACTCAAGCTAACCAGCCAAGCCTCCACCTATAATCCTCATGTATCATCTGAATAGTTGGGAAGATGAAGCTTTGGGATATCTCAACTATGATTAGCCATTGTCATTTTCCTACCCCTAGGTCTCTCCTCATGGCCATCCCTTTATCTAAGGCTCCTAGATCTCTCTTTATGTCTTGTGGTCTTATCTCCCTGTAATGTGTCCTATCTTTCTGGCTCCACTTGAGAACTCTTTTCCCTATGCTCCCCACTATAGTGTGGAGTGCCATGAGCCTCCTATGATGGATCCCAATCATGTTGACTAGGTCATCCCTCTACTGATTCTCCTCATATCGCGACATTGACCTCTTGTAAGGTATGAAGGATATGTGGTAGTATAACAGTGTGACTTCCTACTCTAGGGTGGTACTTCTAAATACATATGCAAGAAATCCTCGTCTAGCCCATGCCTCCTACATAGGAGAAAACTAGAGTTAGTCCATTATTCTAGGTTTGTTTCAATTTACTAAGTTTTCTATGTTTCAAATTTTCAAATAATTTCAAGTGTTCTAGGTTTTGGTTGCACTAGGTTTTTCATTTGTGTTCCCATGTTTTCCCAGGGTCCAAGTGTTGAACCCACAACTTTGATACCAAAGTTTGATGCCTAAAAATCACCACGTTAAACCACCAATAAACAACAAGGAAGATTATGAAGATTTTTTTAATGAAAACATTAAAAACGTTTTTTTAATTAATGAAAAAATTAAAAACATTAAAACATTAAAAACGTTAAGATTAAAACATTTTACTAATTTATCCAATCCATATCCCTAATGAAATAATTCCATTCATTTAACTCATTACCATTATTTAATTGATTTTATCAAGACATTAATTAATCCCAAGTTTTTTTACTTAATTGGTTAGTATTTTTTTATTATTGGTAAAAAGGTTTTGGAGGGACCTTACCCAAGTTTACAACAAAAGGCTCAATAGCCAAGATAAGCAAAGTAAAACAATGTGGTTTTTTTGATACGTGGGGTCCGCACCCCAACCAAAAGAGGAAAAATCAGTAAAAAGAAAAGGCAGGGGCCAACTTCCTACAAAGATTGCAATAACAACAAATCAACAGAAAAATAACAACTATACAACAGGGTAAAAGCACAATAAAATGTCCCACTTTTTGGTATGTTTTGTACCATTATACACATGAATTTTCAGTTTCATTGATTTTCTAAAGGTAATAGCCATAAAACCATACACATTCATGAAATTTCACAAACTAACGAAATGTTGTATTTAGAGTGTAGAATACATGTAAATTTTTTATAAAAAAAAAATACAAAAAAAACGGTCTTTTTCTTAATTTTATTCATACGTTGTTTCTTATGTTATAAAAGAGGAATGACTGTCCTTGGGTGGTTCTTTTAAATGAAAATTTATTTTTTCACCATGAAATTTTAGATATATGTTTAAGATTTGAATTTTGAGGTGCTGTCAAATTTTCATATTTTTTGGACTTATATTTTTTTAATTAATTATTTAGTAAAAATATTTTCAAATAAATGGTGTACAAATGTTTATGCTAATAACTTTTAAGATTTTTATCAAAATTGAATTTTTTTTTTCACAGGTAAGAAGAAGACTTCAATAAATAGTAATTTTAATTTTTTCAAATTTTTTTGATATTTTTTGCTATTTTTCAAATTGGGTTGATTGTGTACTGATTGATTGTCCTAAAATACCATATGTTAGCAAAATATAAAAAATAAATAGTAAAACATATTTTTAAAAATAAAAATTATATTTTTAGAAAGCTAATAAAATTCTGTACTTTGTGTTAAATTTTTGTAATTTTATTCATTCGTTAACCCTAATTACGTGGCACCTAAGTGGCACTTTTTGGCATAAAATTATCCTCCAAATGGATTTGGCGCCAAAATGTGCCACAAAGGTGCCACATAGGTGCCACATAGGGGTTCGCGCGAAGGGGGGTTCGCGTGAAGGGGGTTCGCGTGAAGGGGGTTCGCGTGAACCCCCCTTCGCCCGAACCCCCCCAAACCTTAAATCTGCCGCCCAAAACTATATAAATATCTATATATAACTCTTTGCCGCCAAAATTATTTGAATTCAAGGGGTTCGCGCGAAGGGGTGTTCCTACATTCGAACCAGCAGTTTCTTCATCCTACGTGGCAGTTCAGGCGAAGGGGGTTCACGCGAAAGGGTTTCGCGCGAAACAACCTCGATTTCCGATCCCGCCCATCATGAAGTGGGACAACATTGTGCTTTGACCCAATGGCAAAAGACAAAAATCTGCACCGAGAACAAGGAACCAACATCGTTAACTAACAAACGTAAATTTTTTTGTCCTGAAATCCTAATAGAGTTTGAGGGAAATGGTTATGGTGAGATCCTAGTTTGAAGCTTTTAAATTTCTTGTAATCTTTCCATTCTTTCAAAGATCCAAGATGCCACTAGAATCACATATTTTCATCCTACATGAGTCCATTATAGCACTTTCCATATCCAAGCGGTTGTTTTATTTGTCCTTAATAGTCTTAAACTTGGTTTCTAAAGAAACAATTTCATCTTTGAGTCTTGTGCTCTTTGTTAAGGCTTGCTCTTTAATAGTATACTTAAGAAGGAAATCTACATTTTCTTCAAGGGTTTTAACCACATTAGCTTGCATGTTAAATTTATTTTCCAAATTGGTGCCAACATCAATATCGGGGAAAATAGAGAGGGGGTATCATCTACCACAATTTATTCACCCTTCGTGCAAAGTCCACAACTTCCTTGGATTTACTATCATGCTACGGAGAACCCATTTTGGGGGTGGCACTAAGAAAAATTCTCTTTATATTGGATTGTTAGACTGGATACAAGTTTTCTTCGGGAGGAAGAAACCACAAAGCAGGCATGGGTCATTGCCAACACAAGACTAGACAAGTCTTGACTAGTGAGATATATGACACCCAGTGATGGAGAGGGATAGCCCTCTTGTGGAGAATGGATTTTTTCATTGACTTGAATGTAGTATGAGAGGCTTACCTTCACCTCACGCCAAAATTGATTGAGCAAGACTAGATGATATTGTGGAATAGTGTAAAATCTCCTTCTAAAGTGACATAACATACCATCATCTGTGTCACCTCATCATACAATTGCAGGATAGAAGAAACAAAATGCCCTCATTTTTTATGTCGAGCATTTCTCCATCATCCAAAAACAAACTTTCTTCTGCTTCCTTATCCATTTTGTTCCTAAAAATGTATTCCCTTCCATGCTAAGACCAGTAATAAAAGAGATGAATTCCTCAGTGATTTGGAAGCTCTTATCTCCAAAGGAGACATTACGGTCTTTCCAATTTTCCACGAACTAAATGGATATATACTTGGTCATGCCCTTTTATGCGTTGGATGAAATTGGTGAAGCCCTCCATATTAATGATCTCCCAAAGCTCAATTTTTCCTTCCATTGGGGATCAAATTTAGGTTCCACATGGCAAGTGCCACCACCCATTCTGAAAACCCTATGAGAATTTACAGAATTAAAATGAAAGTTATGAACAGTAGACTTCCCAACAACCCTTCAACAGCCTATTCATGTGCAAAGTAGAAATAAAATTTTCTTCTTTCTACCAAATAAAATTTGTGTGGTCAATTTTCGAGAAGATGGAAGAATAAATTTGGGCATGCCCAAAACGCCATTGAGATCTATCTTTGGGATATCACATGTGTTTGCCCCATCAGTTGACGTGTACTAATGATTGAATTTATTTCATTTCAAATGATGTTTCTAAATTTGGTAGGATTGTCATTGATATCATGCCACTCTTTGTAAGAAATGCAACAAACTCAAATATTTGCATGCAAATCTAGATATTTGTTCCCTTCCCTATACACATGCTTGAAAATAATGTTCAGACCATTGCATACATTATGAGCTTCATTAATGAAATCACCGATGGTCCAACTAGGATTTAAGGATTTAGTTAGAATGTTAAAAATATTCATTGAGTCACCTTCGATGATGATGTTTCCCGTGTTCATATTTTTCGCAATCCTAGTTCCCCAGTGTAGTTAGAGCCTCGAGAGTAGTGGTTAGTTTTCTTACCCATGGGGTGGCATATCTTTGTTACTTAGTTGGTTAACTAGCGCTTAATTAATTTCATATAATTTCTCACTTAGGTTAATAATAATTTTAATCTAATATTTATTAAAATTATCCTTAACCTTAATAAAATTAAATCTTTTCCAACTAATATCTACCTCATAAAATTAAAATTAAAGGCTATAGTTAACTTTAATTTACTTCCTAAGTTAACTTTAATAAAAACTCTTAGCATAACCATTAATCCTTTCCTAGCCATAAAATCCTAAGTCACCCCTTTAATTATTTGTCCATACACATTCACCCCCCATTTTTTTAAAACCCTTTTAATTTTCCATTTAAAATATTACCCCTAACATCCCATGCACATTATTTTAAATGAAAGACTTAAAATAAGTATCTCATACCATGTAATTTCTTACATGGCCGACAACATTCCCTTAGGGCTTTATTAGTTTTAATTTGCATACTTTACTAAAGAGTTTTATTCACCCATCACTAAGGTATGAGGATTAAATCCTAGCCATAGGATTGATTTAATCCTCTCCCTTAGATCTTAGGGTTTCCTTATTTTCCCTAATCTTTCTCTAAGGTTTCTCAATCTTTCTTTTCTTGCTAATTATGCTTCCATTTACATAGGTTAAGCTTGAGACAAGGTCAAGAATGGAAGCCAAAGGATTTCGATAAAAACTATGTTGGAGAAGAGGCTACAAGGAATGCAATGGGAGAATTTTCTCTCCCATAAACGAATCTGATCTCATTTCATTTATTATCTTCCATGATGTTATAAATTTGTAGTTTTATTTTGCTAGTTTTGCACATTTTCTCCTCTCGGATTAGGCAATCGATATATATATATATATATATATATATATATATATATATGAGTATATTAGCTTATTTAAATCTTTCTATTATGCAAAATATAGATATACGCACATACATATGTTTATTTATTTATTTACTTACATATTTGAATACTTGAAAATGTTTTATATCTGTATGTATTTATACATACATATATATATATATATATATATATATATATATATATATATATATATATATATATATATATATATATATATATATATATATATATATATATATATATATATATATATATATACATTGTGCACACACACACACACACACACACACACACACACACACACACACACACACATGTTTTCGATTAAAATACTCCTTTTTTTAGGTATTTGATAGTTCTTTTAGGCTTGAAAACTCCAAATTTGTGCCTAACATGCATTCTAAAAACATAAAAAGAAACGTTTACTTTGTTAAATTTGACATTCATAGCGCCATCATTTTGTGTTGTTTTAGGTCTATCATGACGGTCATTTGGATCAAAATTTAAATTGGCTATAATTTTTTCCGCATACACATTTTCAAGGTTTTTAATTTTTGTACATTCCTAAGGGTCTTATCTTTCATTATTATAATTCGTTTAATTTTTAAATATCATATTCTTCTTTAAAAAAATATAAAGAGAAATGGGTATATATATGCACTTATAGGTTTAAAAAACTGTTCATTTGTGCAAGGAAAAATACAAAAATAAGAAATCAATTTCCTTTGAAATATTCATGAATTATGAAGGAAGACTCATGACTCTTATACAATTAAAACATAGATATTATTTCTTCAAAAACATTTTCAGAACATCCTACTAAATCACAGAATTATGATTTCAATATTTTGCAAGGTTTCAATAAATTTGCAGGTCTGCACAAAAGCAGAAAGCTATAACATGACATAAAATACTTCTTTCAATATTTACAACTTCAAGTATGCATATTTATTACAATCCTTTGATAGTACAAAGTCAGGGATCAACAATGTTATACTAAAATTGCAGATTTGCAATGGATTTACAAGGGATTTCACTTTCCTTCCATGATCAAAATTTAAGATAACTATATACATTACATTCTTTACAAAATTGTTACAAATAATTAAAATCCAAGCAATACAAGCCCTCCAAAAATGGTGGAGACAACATGCCAAAATTTCTTCCAAGGGAAACTTGCAACTCCTCCAAAACTGCAAGTTGTCCATCACATCTTTTATACACAAAAAGGAGAGAGAGCTAGACAACCCTCTTCTCCCAACCAAATATCAATAAAGGGGTGAATTCATTCCCCTTCATTGACCCCCAAGCTCCAACCAAGAAACAATGAATATATTTCACAACCATGGCAACAAAAGGGCTTCCACAAAAGACATACACACACAACAATTTCTTACAACATAAAAACAACAAAAAAACCTGCAATTTTCTTTCCATAGATCACAAAGGCTCTTTTTTTTTAATGCCAAAAGGAGAGAGGAAACATGGGCAGCCCCTTTTACCTCCCAATTAGGTTGATTTGTCCACCTTGAAGCCTCCAAAATCCATAAAGCATAAATCTCTTATGCCTCCCTCAACTCTTATGACTCCCTCAAGTAAATTTTACATAATATAATTAAGAATTTTCCCCTTATCCCTCCACAAGATGGAACACTCTTCCCAAAAATCCCTCCAAAATTCACACAACTCTTTTTCCTCCCTCATGGCTCCCATTTTCCTTCTCCTTACACCTTCCTAAGGAAAACTACCCAACCTGAACAATATATATATATATATATATATATATATATATATATATATATATATATATATATATATATATATATATTCCACAATTTCACAATTCCATAAACATTAAAACAAGCAATAAAAAGGAAACAAGATCCTACCTTGCCATTTGTGGCACCTTCACTTTCCAAGCAATCCAAGACTTCAAACTCCTTCACCAAAACAAGCAATTCCCAAGCATGCACTCTCCAAATCCAAAATCCAAGTAAAAACAAGTAAAACCAAGTAACCCCAACATCATCCAAAATATGCAATTAAATAGACAAGAAGGAGGGAGAGGTGATGTGGCTCTCTATAGGATGTAAGCTCACCTCCCTCAAATCCACATCACAAATATCACACAAAGACAAAATCATAATTAAGAGCTAGGTTGAAGATATGACATTTACGAACTTGCACTCAAGCTTTGAATTGCACATTTCAAACTAATTTTGCAGAGCAAGAGAAAGAGAGTAATGATTGCCTCTTTTCTACCAATATGTCATGATTAAGTCATAAATATGACCCCTCAAGTCATAGGTATGTTTGGGGGAGAAATTAAATAGTGTGGGACAAGTTAAAATTGTCCCACAAGCCTTCAAAATTGGGCTCAAATCCCAAATCCGAATTTTGGGTTTAGGATGGCACACATACCAAAGCAAGATTCAAATTTCAACCAAAAGAGGAAAGGGATAAAGCATATACTAAGAAATCTCTACCCTCTCAATGCCACATCATCACATTGCATAAACCCTTTCAATTAATCATAATAAAACTAAGGGTACACATAACATTCATAATAATAAAAAGGGAACATTAGCTCACACTTAACAAATTTACATATCTAAATTAGGGGTACACTTTCCATATAGAAACATAAGGGTACATGGGCTACATAAGAACATAAATTAAGGTCACAACATTCACACTAATATAACTAACATAACCACATACAAATAAAAAAACATAACTACAAATACTCATGGTCACATGGTGAGGTGATCCCTCGTGGAGATCTCCTAGAAGATGACAACAGGAAGATGACACAACACAAAACATGAAATTTGCCAAGGTGACCATGTTGTTAACTCATGACATTCCTTCCTACTTGGTTTTCCTAGTCTCTCTTGTGGGTGTGATCTTTGTTTCTGTAATGAAAATTAATACCACCTTCACCTCATGTACACATCAATAGGTGATAGAAATACAACACATATAAAGCATCATGTGATATCATAGTATATACTTCTATTCTAATTCAAACATTTACAATCATCCATAATCACAATTCACATTTTACGACAATCACCCAATCCACATATTGATCACCTAAAATCATCTTGAAATCAATAAATCCATAATATCAATGTAACCATGGTTAGGCAATGCATCAGAACATAGTCGCAACAACTATGCATCCATAATGTTAGTATATATAAGTACACAATGTTAAATCAACATGTGCTATAATGTCTAACAGTGTCCACAAGGCATAAAAACAATCCACGATAAGAGTCGATCATCATAATAATCAAATGTCTGCATAGTCTAAACATGTGTTATCCAAAATAATATATCAATAACCATGTCTTTAGGAAGCTAGTTAGCAAAATTATAAAGCAAGATATGGTGTCGAAGATAAGTGGTAATTACAATAAGTGCCTTGGAAATTATAACTCTTGGCATATTTTACATATATTTTTACAATATAGGCATGTTAGTAGCATCTCGTGGGAGTTATATTATACATAAACCGATACAAAAATAAAGTCAGGAAAATAAGGTGAGCATTTAGTTTGTGCATGAATGACCTCGATGAGAACCTCTCAAGTTGGTGACTTAAGACTCATATTATTAATAATAAGGATCATTGCCCATGTCATTCATTGGTGCTCAACATCATCATCATTATCTTCGGCATCATAGTGATCGTCGTCTTTCTCATCTTCATCATTGTCATCGTCCTCATCCTCATCATCATTATCACTACCATCACCAAAACCATCATCAACCTCATCATCACCAATACTAATCTTAATTCTAATATTGATATTATATTTACAATTTATAAAAATTAAAAATATTATTACTATGATAAAAAATTGTTAATATTAATGTATTTATTATTATTAAAAATATTATTATATTATTATTATAAGTTTATTAATAATATTTTGTACAATATTGTGGTTATCATCATCTTAATCATCGTCATCATCACAATTGTCATTGTCTTCGGTGTTATTATCATTTTCATAATCTTCATAATAATTGTCATTATTGTCATCTTCATTGTCACAATATTCATCCTCATCATGATCGTCCTCCTCATCGTCATCATAGTCATTATCACTGTCATCATCATCGTCATTATCTTCATTATCATCATTTTCATCATCATCATCATTTTATTTGTCATCATCATCATCTTCATTTTAATGATGACGATGATGTAGATGTTGACGATAATAGTGAAAACCATTATGATGAAAATGATGAATCTGATAATGATGATGACGATAATGAGGATGATGACATAAAATGATACCAATAATAAAGTCAAGAAAATAAGGCAGGCATTTAGTTCATGGATGAATGACCTTGATGAGAACCTATCAAATTAGTGGCTTAAGACTCATATTATTAATAATAAGGATCAATGTCGATAGAGTTCATTAGTGTTCATCATCATGATGGTCATCATCATCATTGTCATTTTCTTCATCATCATAATGATTATCGCCGATCCTCATAATCCTCGTCATCATTATCACCACCATCACCAAAACTATCATCATCATCCTTATCACCAAGGGTATCTTCATCTTAATCGTGGTCATCATCATTGTTATCCTTATTCTCGCCTTCATGATCATCATCGTCTTCAACATTGTTGCCATTTCATCATAATCTTAGTCATTGTCATCATTGTCATGATCGATTTAATCATCTTCACCATTATCATCATCATTATGATTTCCATCTTCCTGGTCATGGTCATTCTCATCTGTCATTATCACATCATTGTCATCGTTGTTGTTGTACATTTTTAGGGTTTATGAATCGAGTTTTGCAATTTATAATAAAACTATAAATTATTAATAATAATATTGTTAAAAATATATATTATTATTAGTATTAATATTAATATTGCAAAAGAAATATATTATTATAATACTTATTTATAATATTATAATTTACATCAAATTTATATTTTATTTATAACTTTACCAATAAAAATGGTCAATTGGTTCTTATTTAATTGTATATAAATAATAATATACAATATTTATTTACCATTAATTTTTAAAGATTTAATGCATTGTGTAAATAGTATATTTAATTTAACTATGGTATCTTCCTAAACAATATATCAAATTTACAATTTTTTATATTTATATTATATCATCTATTTATTTACTATGTATTCACATCTTAAATAATATGTTATACTTATTTAAATATTTAAATAATTTAGATATTTAATTTATAATAGAATATATTTATTCACCATTTAAATAGTATTGTAAACTTATTTACCTATTTAATCTTTAAAGAGGGGATCCAATTTTGTATTTATTGTTATTTTCAAACTTAAATTTATTTTTATTTTCACGGGCACATTTTGCATAATTCAACACTTTTAATATAATCCCTAGAGTCTTTAAATCACATCTAATTAACTATACATTAACAAATTAATATTTATCTTAAATAACTTGAAATTTTTTAAACCACTTAGATCATTGAACTTTGTAAAGGAAAAAGGGGCATGGAAATTTGATATCATTTATTGAAATAAATCTTTATTAGTTCAAGTGATGTATTATTATAAGTTTTTCACATCATAATGATGTGTTATTAGAAGAGATATGAAAATATTGATTATTACAAATTTTCATGTTATTGTTTTAATTATAAATAAGTAAAAATAATAGTTGTTTTTAGATAGATAAACGCTTTTGACCGAGCTATGAATCGAATCCATTCAACCAAGATATAGCATTTAAGCTCAACAATTAGCGAATGTGAATTGTGCTTAAGTGTAATTTGAACCTTGGTGGAACTAGAAATAACAACCATCCGACTTAACCACTCCACCCGAACCCATCGACAAAATAATAATTAATTTAATGCTCCGTGGAAAATAATTATTAATATAAATTTTGATCTCCATCATAGAAAAATTGCAACCAAAATTTCCACCTTAGTAGTTGGTCCAAATTTGATAATGAAAATGACACCCTTCAAGTCTTTCATAGACACAAAATGAGAGACACTTGCACTTAATATTTTTGGCATAATATATTTCCATTTGATAGAGGAGCCGTGTTTATTGCGTTGAGCGAAAGGCCACTTCATAAAATATAATACTTAGAAGCCGGTTTTTCTTTTAATATAATAATATTTGCAAACCTCGTGTAAATATTTTCTTTATTGATATTGATAGCAATTGATTCTCAAGAATATCACCATATTTGTTTGTGAATTATAATTTTTTAACCATATTTAAATATTTTTGTTATGGATTTTGTGATTGGTGAAGAGTGAACATTATCATTTTATGAATACGGATTACAGTCAATAAAGAACAGCTTTTTCATCTATGCCACGTGTCCAAATAATGAGAAAACAATAATAAACTTTGGGAAACGTTCTTGATCTCTATCAACATATCTGATTTTAATAACCATCAAATTAGAAATTGTGGTTTTAATTGAAAAAGACATAGAATTTAATACCGTGCGTTGATTTTAAAACCTATCAATTATAATATTGTGGTTTAATCGAAAACCCATTAAATAAAATAGCCTCAGTTTAGTGCATATCATAACAGTGTGTCTAGATTCATTCTTATCTGTATGATGGATCATGGACTATGATTTAAAATGTAAAAATTCAGCAAGAAATCTATTCTCTAATTTAAAGCTAGTTTAAGACGTAAGAATGGCAGGATTAGTTGTGAAAGTATCAGCTAACTTTCCATTGGAGTGTCATGCGATTTCTCACACCATTCACTTGTCTCCAAGTTTGAAATGCTTCTTGATAAGTAGAGGTTCATCATCTAATATTATGCATTCAAAGTTTCTTGGACTCTTGAAATTTTCTTCAGGAGGCAAACGACAAGGAAGAAGAAAGAGTGTTGTGTCATATGCAGGAAATTCTAAGCATATTGGAGATGAGAATTTGAGGGCAGAGCAATTCCATGAAGGTGTAGATCTACGTAACGATCACATATGTTCGCACTTTGACCCGCAGTACACAGAATTGGCTGTGAACTGCAAACAAGCATTTCATGAGGAGGCTGACTTAAATCTTGAGGATGATATCTCTATGCCCTCTCAGTGGCCATGTTTGGAAAATGCAGAGGATGTTTTGACACGGAGAATCAATGCTTACCATAAGAAATGTAAAGAAGAAGAAGAAGAAAAGTTTGATAATCGAGCAAATAAGCAGTTTTATTGGGATTTTGCATGTTATATTGACAGAGTGTGGATGCAAACAGTTTTAGCTGAGAAATACTATGAGAGAGCCCTTAGTATAGAACCTCATAGTGCAGGGTTGGTGATGGACTATGCTTATTTCTTATGGAAAACATTAAAACAGAAAGAGAAAGCCACACAGATTTTCGAGCGAGCTGTCGTGGAATATGGTGATAACGTGGAGTTTTAGGTGGTTATGCGTCATTTATGTGGGAGACAGATGATGGGTAGCCATTTGAGACACTTTTGGAATTGTCAATGAAAAATAATGTAAGTTGTAAGGATCACTGTAATTATGAATCCCAAGCATGCATGTGGGAAATGGCAGTTACAAAAATATACAAGATATTTAGATTAAGTGTAAAATATCAATAGGTATTTAGACAGTGTCTTCTCTCAGCTTGTTCTGATGTTTTCCATGGTAAACGATTTTCATACCGTCTTGCAAATTATTTCGTACAATATATATTTTCTTAGGAACATAAAAATAAAAAATAAAAAATTATTTTAAGAGCACGAAAGTTTACATGAATTGGGATGGGATGACAACAGCAATTTAAAAGATAAAGTAATTGCAGTCGTCCCCATCTCAAGACTTATAGTTATTTTGCATTTTGAGATGGTAAATTAAAAGGATGCTATTCCTTGAGGTATGAATATAAGATAGATTATTCTAAATGTGGCGTATTGATGATGCTATGTTGAAATGACGACTGTAGACTTTTATTAATGTATTAATTTTGGGTTAAGGATATTTGTTAGTTATGAACTTATATTTTTTTAGGGTGTTTGTATTTTATTTTTTATTGATGATAGGTCTAGATCATGTTTTTATTTGTTTGTTTTTGTTTTGTTTATATTCAACATTTCTCTTCTCTCTTTTTTGTTTAAGTGGAATTTTAAAAAAAAAAAAATCTTTAAATGTATAATATAATATTTTTTCGAGTTCATAAATGTGAAATGTATGGTTTTGGGGTGGGTCAATATGATCCTTTTCTTTGGGCTCAAAGGTTTTGAACCGTTTTTTTAGATAAAGGGTGAAAAGTTGTTTTTGGCTAGGATTCTACCTAGGAATACAAGAATGCCTGAAATTCTAGATAAAATCTTAAACAAACAAGAAACTAAATTGGAGCAGTTGCCCAACAATGAAAGAAACACATATGTAGGAGAAATGGAATTTGGAGTAAGATTTTTTCTTTCTATGCACCATTTTCCAACCAACTCGATACGTCCTCGGTAGAAAGAATCACTTAAAGTGCTTCAATCGATTGATATGTATTGTTGTTTAAAGGAAAAAGCTGAGGAATATTTTCTTTAGCCGATTCACTAAAATTTGGAACACTTTTATTCATCCGAGTTTTAACGATTAATTTTTCCATGTCCTTCAATTGAGATTTCGTAAGTGGAGTTTCAGGATCAAAATCTCCAAATCCTCTAGATGAGTATTTGGATCTAAATCACCTAAGTTTGTTTCAGTACCATATGAGATGTAGATTGCAATCTCAATCAAAATATTGCTCAATTTTGAAGCTCACACCATATAGAACTAAAGCATTTATATATGATTCGACCAAATATTCTATAAAAATAAAGAGGGAAAGTATAATTCCATCAAAAATTACACTTAGGAGTGCTTATTTCAATTTTCCAAAAATATTACTACGATTGCTTTTGCTTTTTCTTTCTCCAATGCACCGAAACAATTTCGATCCCAAGCCCACACTTTGCCCGAGTTCAAGATTTTGTTCAACACAACGCTTCATAAGATCAAAAATCCAATACATAGCATAATATAGAGCATGGTAGATTTAGTTACAAAGCAAAATACAAACACATGAATCTTAACTAACAACAATCACAAGGGACAATTGGTAGGGTAGATACCAAAACAAAACTAAACAAGGGCCAAGATTAGTTACTTACAAGAAGAATGTTCGGAACTACATTTATAGCTGATTGTTTGACATAATTTCTCTGCATATTTGACACTTTTATTACATTTGGTCCAATAGTTCATTTGCATCATACATACATAGTTGGAATAGGCTAGGAGTTGTTGCGAAACAGGATCAAGCCGACAATAAGAACATGATGTTTACATGCCAACTATTTTATAAAATTTCTCAAGTAAAATACATTGTCAAAACAGTAAATAAAAGAAGATGAAGCGGTGATTAATTTGAATGCATCTCCAAACAACATGAGCAACTCCCCTATTGACAAAGTAATAACCCTTGATGAACAATTGCTTTCCCTCAAATAGCAAGTGTTGGAATTATCTTCAATTTTCATGGAAAAAAATAAATTGATTGCCAAGTAGTCTTAGCATATCAACATTTTACAAACCTATATGGTAGAATTTAAATCCTCTTCTACCTTAAATTATATTAGCAACAATAATTCTGAAGAGCTTTCCCATCTTCATGCTGAACTGGTGGTTAATAGAGAAGAAAAAAATGATTTAGCTACCAAAGTGGATTCTATAAATCCAAACACATGGGTTCAAGTTGTAAAAAACAACAAGAAACCACCTCCGTTGGTTGAAGTTGTAATTCAAGAAAAGTTTGAAGAAGATAGACAAAGGCAAGCCAAAGCCCTTAATCTACGAGTCAAAGGATTAACCAAACAAGAAAATGCCATTCAAACAATGTCCAACTTCATTACTAATGATTTAGGATATATCCCCAGATAGAGCTTGGTTCAATCAAGATGACTTTTTAGTTATTCACTTTCGCACATCACAAGATAGATTGGAGGCACTTAGATAAAAGAAAAAGCTATTTGATCATGTTGACAAAATTTATCTAGACGAAGATTTAACTAAGTTACAACAAAAAGAGATAAAAGAAAGCAGGAAGCAAGTTTTTAGTACCAAAAAGAAAGGGAAATGGCTTGTGATCCATAATGGAAGATCTTAAATCAAGGATTTGTTATCTCAAATTTTTCCCCAGGAAAAATTGATCAAACACGACCTTGTGCAAGAAGAAATCTAAGGGTCGCTTCCATCGGACGATCTCGTGCTTCAAATCTAACAATCAGGTTGCAGGTGAACTTGAAAATGGAGGAGCAACTTCGGCTTAGGAGGAAAACAGTGTCAAAAAAACCAGAGGCTCAAAGGAGGAAAATGGGGAAAGGATCAAAGGCTTTAGGCTTCACAAACGATATAGAGCGGACATAAATTGGCTATGTATGGAGCGAGAGGGAGGAATATTTTAGGTGCCTCATCAGTGCATCTCCAAGGATTAAACCCAAAAGGAAGACTCAAATGAGCTAAAATTCTCCATGTGTCCCGGGCACGAAAAGGAACAGAGCCACCATTGAAAAGTCCAAACAAGAAAAAAAGAACCATGTGTCGACAGTGCAATTTCAAAAGTAGGGGCCTAAGGTGGAGACCCAAACTAGCGCCAGCTCTCCACATGGTCAGGGTCTAACTGAATTCAAAGAGTAGTGGGCCCAAATAAGTTAATTATAAGAGTGTAGGTGGAAGGTGTCAAGTGTCTTAACGACATACATTAAAAGGCACAGCCCAAAGCGGAGACTCGGATGAGCGAGAGGCTTCCATGTGTCTAGGGTTCAAGAAAAACATTGGCCCAAATCGGCTAAGTATCGCAAACTCACGAAGGATCCACGTGTCATCTTGGTGCATCTTCAAAGGTAAATCTAAAAGTGGGTCTCCCAAACTAGCGTTAGCCTTCCATGTGTCCTAGGTCCGAAAAGGGACAGAGTCGACAATTGAAAATTCAATATGGGAGAGTCGGCGAAAGGTGCCACATGCCTCAATGACGCAAATTCAAGAAGGGCAGCCCAAGGGCCAATGTCAAGCGAGCGTGGAGCTTCCATGTGTCCAAAAGTCAAAGCACAGGATAGAGCCACCATTTAAATCAACTAAGTATAGAAGGGTTAGCGAAAGGCACCATGTGTCATCCCGATGCAACTCCAAAGGTTAAAACTCAAGGGGAAAACCCAAACACGCACCAAGTCTACACGTGGCCATGCTTAAAGTCAAGGTGGGAAGGCAGGTCGTCGATGTAATTCAAACTTCTTGACTCGAAAAGATGTAAAGTATACAATGAGCTGCACTTCACTGATGACCAAGGAGCCATGTGTCGTCTAGATTACATGAGGGCTAGTGGACACGGGAGGACATTTCGCCCAAATGGAAAATGTGGACCGGTGGGCCCAAAGATGGTTTTTTGACAAAAATAAATTGCGGGGCTATGGGGAATTTTTGCATTTTGTATTTTTTTGGTGCCAAAAGGCATAAAGTGAATTTCGGGCCTGTGGGCCCATTCTGCTAACTAGTTTTGCCATTTTTTATGGACCCGACTCAAATATTCAAATGGACATATCTTTCGATCCAGTGCTTGAAATCCAACAAATTTGGCATCATTAGAAAGGTCTAGAATTTTGGCTACACCATGGAAACCAGAAAATTTGATTTTTATGTGGTTAGGTGGGTAACAAAATGGGAAAACATCTTCATTCCATTAATATGCAATCTGATTGCTCCCAACAACTAGATCAGATTCGATTTGATCCACCATTTTTCTTTCTTTAACATGCCGAGAAGATATAAAGCAGCAGACTCGGCCAGATGTGTGGGCGCTTTGAAGTGGCATTGATGGGTGGTAGCTGAGCTCGAAATAAGGTTTCCCATCTCTTTCTTCTTACCTCTTCGCTACATCTATAAATGAAGTAGCTTGGCTCATTGTAAAGGGTTATACATTTCTGTTTTGTACCTCCCTTCTTCCCTTGTCTGCAAGTGAATTTATGGATTTTTCAAACCTCCCATTCAATTTGTAATACAAAGTTTTGCCTCTTGGCTAATATAACATGTATTGTATCAACTCTAGAGAAATAATATATGTCTATGGATGATTCTCGACCCACTCATGCGTTCTTTTTTATTTTCTCGATCTCTCATTGCAGTTTGGTTATCTCGTGCATGGTGGTTGTATTGCATTTTGATGGTCTGTGTTAAATTTTAAAATGGGTGTTTAACATTCCTTTGGTTCATCACCTTGTTAGCTTAGGTTTATTTTCCTCGCATTTTCTCAACCATCTTTTTTTGGCAAGATAGAGTAGGTTTTAGAGTAGATCCCCTATAGTTTATTTGTATGCACCTGAATAGAGGAATAGGATCCAGCCTTTATCCAAATGGCTCTCTCGATTTCAAATTCCCACACTTTGAGAGATGCTCCATGTTATACTATCAAACCGAGAGTCTCAACTCATCTAGTTATAGACATTTATGGGTGTTGTGATTTTGCACTAACAGTTTTGGCATGCCCGTTGGAAGCAAGAGGTCTCAATTTTTTGTAGCAAGATTGATGTGCACTTGTTGCAAGATTTTCAACTTTGAAGAAGCTCAAGCTACACATATAGTGACTCCCAAAGACGTAGAATCCTCTGGGTGTCAACAACCCGCATTTATCAAGTTCATGAGAAGAATACAAACAAGGTAAAGAACTAGAGAGGAGGGGATATTCGTCTATCTACATTTATCCCTAGATAGAGAAAGAAGGGAAGAAGAGCCCAAAGGTATCCATCTCCACCAAGTAGGACATTGTCAACGCCTCCACCTAGTAGACCCTTTGTTCAATCGACTAGAGTTCTCTGACCAATCAGGATGGCACAACCCAACCCCTATGTTAATTCCACTTGCAGACTGACCCATTGGCTCTCAATGCACAAAATCTAGTTTCAGTTTCCACATTGAAGAGCATTCCATATTTCACTAGAGAGAACCAAACTACTCCTAGTGACCACATTGAAGACATTGTATATGTCCGTAAAATTCATGAGATTGTTGAAATGGATGTTATTGTTAAGTTATTGGAATCCTCCTTTAAAGGTAAAGCTCGCAATGGTTTAGGAGTCGATAGAGGGTTCTATCCGAGTGGGATCATCTACGTGCAGGCAAATCCCTTCATAAAAATTCGGAGAAAAGGGGACAACCTATCCTTATTAGAACAACTGATAACCATCAACAGGGGCTCCTAATGAGAAGTTGTGATTTCAACTTCAGATTTCAAAGGACATGGGATAGGATTTTGATGACTATAAGACCAACGAGAAAAAGGTGATTTCTTATACTTTCTTAGAGCTTTAAATTCTGATATTTCCCTAATGATTCAATCCATGGGAGGTGTAACCTTACCTACAACCTATAACATTTCCATTAGAGCTGAAAATTGTTTAATTCAGGTCGATAAGCTTGCACCTAGGCCACCTATGTCTCTATATCCCAAACTAGGAGCTCCATTGCTAGTCGATACCCACATTAGCTCCCATACCTACTCCAAGGAATCAGAGTTCAGATGAAGCTTCCACCTCATCCTCTAGCACTTCAAAAGAGCTACAAGAGGTTATGAAATAACTGCATAACCTAGGGAATGAGCTAGTAACTATCAAAATGCAGATAACTCGGAGTTCTAGGCCATATCAGCCTCAAACTCAATATCAAGCTAGACCCCTATATTAGCAAAATAGACAACCAGCTCAGGATGTAAATCAAAACCAAAAACAAGGACAACCTCAATCTGCTAGCCCTTTTCGACCATATGAACCAAGCACAACTTAAACATCTAACGCCTTGGTTCCAACAAAAACAACATGGCACAATAATATGATTGGTGTTTCGATGCGATCGACCCCAAAACCAGTCAATTTGTTTCAATGGTGCACTAAACTAGACCTTGATGGTAGAAACCGTTGGTGTGTCCCAAGAGTCTAGTCAAAAATATAATCGGGAGCAAGAAACCCCGGACATAGGCACCTCCAAGTTACACCATGCTTGTCAATTGGAAGGCGAAGATTTATATGGTATGAACCAAGCCCCTTTTCAAAGTGTAGTTGTTAATACACGGTCCAAGAAAAGGAATATTGGAGAGGGACAATCATAAAAATTAGGTAATCCATAACCCTATATTAATCCACAAGTTATTAGAAATTAAGGTACAACTCCTAATCTACATAACCAACCCAAGCCACCTTCCACCCATTCGGGCACCAATTGTAACGACCTATGTATAAGAGAAAAATGTACCAAGATAAGGGAAGAAAATTTATAGCTCATCCCCATTTAACATCATTGAATAAATGAAGAAAAAAATGTGAATACTTCAATTTGGGATTCGTTAGCTATCCCAAGATAGAGAGACTTGTTGCAGGCTGCTATGGCTAATTGGTCAACCTCAAATCAGCCCCCAAACCAACAAGAGAAAGTGCTTACCAATGCGATTTGGCTGGAAGGAAACCATGGAGGAAAACAAGATAAGAATCTGAAGCCCCCTCCATTCTATGTTTCATTGATCATTAGCAACAAGCTAGTGCATAATTGCATGATTGATTCGGGGGCAAGTAGCTCGGTCATGCCGAAGAAGATAGCCGATTAGTTGGATCTTCAATATGAAGTCATCTCCAAGGGTGTAGTGTAATTGGATGGGATAGTGGTAAAAATGGTTGGAGTCATCAAGGATTTGACCCTCACATTGCACGCATGCCCCAATGTGACCGTATTGCAAAACATATCAATCATAGACTTACCACCACATTTTGCATTGTGTTTTTCAAGAGACTTCACCACTAAAATTGGAGGCTATTTGTCTGTTGATTAGTCATACATGGTTTTTTGAATGAGGTATGGAGCTAAGGCTATGATCAGATAGAGCCCATTGTGGATTTCAATATTGAGCCTTATGTACCCATCCCAATCAATGTGAAATTTTTAGCCTTTGATCAAGAGGACCTCCCAAGAACTTGTGGGGTAGATACAAAGGTTGGGTGTATTCAAGACTTGACCCTCGACGAGTGGGAAAAAAAAGAGGTATGATTTTGACCCCTATAAGGAGATGGAGGAATGTGAGCTTAGAGTCTACTATTTGCATGAGGAGAATCATACTCTCCCCCGATATCACCAAGCCGGACCACAAGGATGATAATGAGGTGTGATTGTTATTCTCGATGGCTCATGAAGTAGACAAGGAGCTGAAGGAGAAGCTATGCTTGTTTCACCTCAAGGTATGAAATACTACTCAGCCTTCCATTTCCATTTTTTGCTTGCTCAAACAACATAGGAAAGTATGAAGCCTTGATCCATGGACTGCATTGGACAAGAAAAAGAGGGATTAAGAACTTGCAAGTGTTTGGCGATAGTGAGTTGGTTACAAATCAAGTCCAAGGAAAAAAATGCTGCCAAGAATGATCTGTTAAAGAACTACAAGAATTAGATATGGGATCTCATCAAAGATTTGAAGCATTTGGCATCAATTCCATCCCAAGGAAGAAGAATGAAGCAATGGAAAGATTGGTGACAATTGAGGCAGCATTTAATGTAGTAGAGTATTAAAAGTGATAAATCTCAGCCCCATATTAAAGTGGTTGTGAGTCCATGTACGTACCCAAAATTGTAAGGTACTGTACTGCCAGAACAATGTAACAAGTGCCCCAATGATGATACAGGTCTCCTCGCAAGGTGTTCGGGATCCGGAAAAGATCTCCAAGTGTGCGTTAACATCCTGCATGCCCCGCTTAGCCCTGTGTGCTTTGTTTTCCCTTTTCCCCTCTTTTCTTGGCCTTTTTGCTCTTGATGGATGAAACCGCCACCCCTGCATGGCGGCGAGTCTCGTGACCGCTGCCCTAAGCGGGGCGGCGGTCCTAGAATCGCCACCACCTTTCTCGAGAAGCGGTCCTTTACGTGTTTTCCAGAAGCGTTTTTAATGCGACTCACGTAAAAATCAACGATTTACCAGCTTTTTTGCCGACGTGGGCTTGCATTTATGTTTTTGGTCCCCTGGAATAGTGTTTGTCCATTGTTTATAGTTTTAGAGTTCAGGTTTGGTTTTGATCCTTGGGTGAATGAAAAGCTATAAATAAATGGCTTGTGCTAAAACAAAGGTCTCCCCTCATTCACTTTTCATGCTCTCATTTTCAATAGTTCAGTCTATTATTTTTCTTAGAAGCCATAGTTTCAATTCTTTACATGTTTAGTTAGCATTGTTCAACTGTTGGTAAGCCACATATCCATCTTGTGCAGGCAGTGTTGTTATTTCACCCAATCCATTGGAGTAGAATAGCTTAGGAAGCCATTAAATTTGTAGGTTTTTCTCCTCAAAACAAGATAGTTTCGTGTTACGGACGCTTTATGTTGCGTGACTCATGAATAAATCCCGCTAGGAATTACATAAGCCTAGCTCGTACTCTTACGCTATCCCTCTCCTACTCACATTATATTCGATGCATTCAGAGCTGCCTTTGTCCCAATATCTACTTATGTTGATGCTAGCATTACACGCTTTTATGGATTCACGTGAACACAAAGGAACGAGGAGATCACACCGAGGGGACAAGATCACACACACCATTGGATTCGCCACTTTGTTTTGCGAGAATCCAGTTTCTAGCTTTCTTCGAGTTCTAAAGTTAGAAATATATCAAATAGAGTAGATAATCACTTCTTTTCGCTTAAGTTTACTTTCGATATTGCCAGGGAAGCTGTGGGGATTAATAGTTTCTGAGAAACTATGATTCATTCCTCACTTTTGAGGTAGGATCGAGAGTCGGCAAATAGATTAAGCAAGTTATTTCATTATTTAGAATAGATCTACAAATTACAGATAAACAAATAAGTACACTCGGTTATTTTGTTTGTTTTAAATTTTGTCTTAGTTGTCAAATTCTAGATACATTTAAATAGCTGCTTTCTTAAATTCTTAAAGTTTCTTAGAAAATACAAAAATAGAAATTATATATATGTTCTAGATTTATTCCACGTAGTTAAATTTGCTTTGTTGCAATTAGATTTACATTATTGTTTTGTATGACAATCACAGACCCGAGGAGCCCAGGGAATACGTATTTGAGCCAATTGTGCCTCAACCCAATCTCGTCACGGTAATAGTTGACATAGACCAGAACCTTAGAATAGAAATCTTGCAAACAACAACAGATTTATGACAGATCAGCTCTCAGTTGAGGGGATTAAACATAGGAGACGACCAAGCACACACGTTTTGGTCAAATCAACTCAACTATAGATTACCCTAGGCAAACATACACATGACTGTAGAACGGTTCGAAAGAGAACAAACCTTTGGTTGTGATCCTTTGGTCCCATGACCGATGTAAGAGACACTCTTCTAGATATAGATACTAGCCTAAGAATCCAGGTTGGAAGAACGCCTATGAGCTATTACGAGAAGATCACACGCTTATTGGTCCTGCTATGGTCATGTACGAAATCAAGTCCTAATCCCACAACAACCAAGAGTCTACGGTTGTGATCCACAAATCCTGTAACCTAACAAATCCATAAGTCAATCAGAAATAGACACTGGCCTATGCATATTAGTATTCAGATCTACCCCACTTCCACCCACCATCGTCGAACAATTATCCTTACTAGATATAGTGGCTAACAAAGCTAGAGAATTCTGGACTAGGCCAGAGAATCATCCGTAGAGTCGATTGTATTCATCACCCACCATATGACCTTATCTGGAGACATACACGAAACTATCCCAGGTCATTTTCCACGTATTCCACAACCCATAGATCGAATCACACCAGAGCTCGATATTGATTGGAGCCTTCGAGCAGTCATCCTTGCCGATCGATCTATCACACCAGTTCAAGTTAGAAGGGCCTTCTTTTCCTTAGATTCACAAATTCCACTAGTGCGTATTGAAGACATTAGATTGCCTAACTAGTCTGTCTACATCCCACGCATATTCCATCCCCACCGGCTATCTCGGAATGACCTCGGAGGTCCAGGGTACGTGGAAGAGTTACCTGTAGATTCCCACGCTCGCTTGTCACTTTTCTCGGCGCACAAAATTGGTGAACCCGACGTGAAACAAACAAAATTACCAAGCTGATGTGAACTTCCTAATTTCTCATCCAGTCATAGTATTACGTTTTCTTTCAAGTTTAGTTTACTTTTCATCTTCTCCACCTCATTAGCTTTCACGAATCATTTTCTCTCTCTCCCATTATTACTGGGTATTCATATACCCCCAAATATGTCAAGATTTGATGCATATGGTAGACCCCTCTTAGGTCTTGAGGCATACTACACCCAACAGAATGAGACAATCATCACCTTCACTCTCGGTATGGGGTGACAACTACTCAACTAATCGGTTTTCAACACAAACTCCAAGAATAAGATATAATTCATCTTTTCAAATGAAGAAGTTAGATCAACCCCTCAAAAACAATAAACAGAGCCTTCGAGTTTTGAATAATATGACATTCACCGGAGAATGCGGATCATCTCCTTAGATATTACTTAGACCACAAATTAGTAGACAATCGAATCATACCTGGTCTTAGATGATGAACAGTCAATACGTTATCCTAGGAGTGAACAACGCTCTCAAGGTATATACCCACCGTAGGGAGTTTACAAACGCAACCCGAGGTCTCTTTTCAAGAAAATACCTCTATACCATTGCATATAGGAAATACTCTCGGAGAAACTTGGTAGGACAGTGGTCGAGTTCATAGCGAGGATATCACATACCTATACAAAACCATGGTATACAACAAACGCCACCAAGGCAGAATATCGTGACTTCACCAAATGAAGTCATTTCAACGTTAGTAGAAAAAGTGAGAGGGTTAGAACTATCCCAAGCAAGTCAAAACTCGCAATTCGTGCAAACAGGGGGTTCTAATCCTCCATGCCATCCTAGCCAAGTAGATCTCCTCACCGGGAGTAGGCACGTTAGGCATGCCTCCTCGATGCATCGACAACAAACGCCAACTAGGCCCATCATCTCTAACACCATTCCTCCCGGTCTAGTATCAAACAATCCATTCCTGGACAATACCCCGTCATACTTAAACATGTAATCCAAATCACCACAAGGAGATATGTTCTCCTCTCCCGGCATGTTTGCTCAAACACAGATTTTTCCTTATGCCCCTGCTAACGCGTACACTGCGCCATATCAACAACCCATCCCACCACCACTCCCTCAAAGAACCACCATCATGGTGAAACCTATGCGATAGGGACTTATTAAGAATATTTGAAAGAGCCCTTAAACTTCGCCATACAAAGCATCATGCTTCTAAGACCCCTTCCCGATTTACCCAAGTATAAACGTGAGGGAGATCCAAACGCACATATCAAAGCTTACACTACAACCATACGAGAACTACTCCTTGGGATGGGGTTGTTCTGCTAAAATATTCCCAAAAATTTGGAAGGCATCGCTCTTGATTGGTATTATAGAATACCTGAGGCTTCCATCCATTCATTTAAACAACTTGTATCAGAGTTCATTAAGGCATTTGACATGAACAAACTGTTAAGAACAGGAATCAGGGAGTTCTTACACATCAAACAAGAACACAATGAATGCATGCCCCATTTCATCCAAAGGTGGCTTACAGGTCCTTTATTCCTCGGCAAGTGCGCCAAACATGGATCAAATGGAACTATGTGATTTATTCCTTCATTTTATTAGTAGATAAGTGAAGGAAGAAGTCCAGAAGTTCCCATTACGAACTTACAATGAAGTACTATTATCCAAAATTCACCCCAAGGTAATTTTGATAACATGCATCAAATTCTTTAGTCCCAAGCAATTATATTGATTCAGGGTGAAAGGTCATGTTTCTAGGGTCCCCTCATATTTTTCTAACTCCCCTGTCCAAGTAGAAGAGAGCAAGTTCTGAGAAAATGTAAAAAATTGCAAAAACAAGCTCGGGCCAGGAAAAATCATGAAAAATGGCTAAGTCCTAGTCCTTGCAACAGTCGGGACATTTGGGACATCTGGACGCGAACCGGCCGAAAGGCCGCCAGGCGTGTCTGCGCAGCATTTGGGACATTCGGGCCAAAGGGACGCGTGGGACGCGGAAATCCGAACTGGCCGAAAAGTTGAAAAAATTGACTAACGACGAAGCTTGATGCTGGACGCGAGGGACAAAAGTACGCGAACCGGCCGAACCAGGTGAAATGAGTCAAGGAAGCCCTTGATGCAAACGGATGGGACGCGCAGGACAAAAGTACGCAAACTGGCCGATTCAGCCAAAGCAGGGAACTTCAGCATTGGGACATTTGGGACAAAAGGATGCGTGGGACGTGAAAAGCTGAAGCGGCCGAAGGGAGAGGAAGAAAAGTCAACGTTTGGTTCAGAAACTTCAAACGGCCATAACTTTTGACTCCGAGCTCCGTTTTTCACAAAATTGGACTTTCTGGAACGAGCACGACATCCTCTATGCCATTTTTATTTTTAATGAGGGTAGATATATTTAAATAATAGAAATATATTTGGCTTTAGTCGAGTTAGTGCTCATTCCCGTCAAATGACAGAAAACACCTGCCAGACCCAAAATAGCTGCCCGCACTCAGAAGGCCATAAATTTTGCATTTCTCAAGGAAATCACACAAAATTGGTACCGTTGGAATCGTGGTTCCGAGCCCGATGCATAGAAATCAATAAATTTTGGATTTGATGAGAAATTGATTGAGATTTTTAAGAAAACGTGGCCGGGTTCATAACAGTGTTTTATTTGGTAGTTGGGAGTGCAATTAAGAGGCATGGTCATCATTCTTTCTCTGCTGCAGCACATGGGACAGTATGGGGAGCCTTTTGCAAGTAATATAAAATCATTTCACTCAATTTAATGCCTCTTATAGGTGGTTGAAGGATAGATTTCGGGATTTCCATTTTCCCTTCTCTTTTCCTTCTCATTTTTCTATAAATTGGAGTGTTGGGCTCATTGTAAAGCGAGAGTTTTGGGTAGCAAGCAAAGCTCGCCAAAATTTCTTTGTGAAGCCATTGTGTTGCAGGCCCTTGTATTGGAATCCTTGCATGGTGATCCAGGCCCTTATCTTGTAATAGAGTCGAATTGTGCATACAGAAGCAATAAAATACAAGTTTGTGGATGTATCTTCCCCTGCTTTGTGTTTTCTTGCATTCTTCTTGCCCCTTTAATATTTCTATAAGAATATTGTGTCTATTTATTATGTTCTTGCAGGATTTATTATCATTGTGTATGCTTGGAATATTATTGTGAATGCATTTTGCTAGATTATGGTGAACCGCCATCACCTCTTCTAGTGTGCACTTTGCCTCTGTATTTCACACATTTGGAGACTACTCTCACACCCTCCTTTTACGGTGTATCACCGCTTTAGTGTAGGATTTCATTTTATGCATTCTCTCTCCCGGTCCCTTGGAAATTTAGATTAGAACAGTTAGCTTATCCCGCATTAGAGAAGATTGTGGCGGGTAGTTTAGGAGCAAGAACCACTTTCTCTGGAGGTTTATCTCAAGTAGCAAGTCCCACAACTTTGAGATAGTAACCATGTTATCCAATCACACGGTGAGTTCAAGTATAGGCACTTGTATAAGCACAGGGGTGCGGTGATTCGGTGATAACAGTTCTGGCGCGCGGTGGGACCTTAGAGGTCTTCACTTTCATTGCAACAAGATTGATGTGCACTTGTTGTGAGTTCTAGCTTTGAAGAAGCTTTAAAATCGCACATCTGGCGACTCCCAAAGAGGCATAATCCGCTGGTTTCTGCAGTCCAAGCCTGGTGAATTTATGAGAAGAATACAGACCAGATCAAGAACTAGGGAGGAAGGATTGTTTATCTACACCTATCTCCAGGCAGAGAAAGAAGGGGAAGAAGAGCTCAAAGATCTGCATCTCCACCTAATAGAACTTTGTCTACACCTCCACCTGGTAGACCTTTTCTCGCATCAACAAGGGTTCTCAGGCCAATCAGAATGGCGCAACCACTAAATCCCTTTGTCAATTTCACTAGCAGTAGCCCACTTGCCCTCAATGCACATAATCCGCCCAATTACAGCATTGAAGAACATTCCATTTTTCACTGGAGAAAATCATACCACTCCTGGTGATCATGTCAAAGACATTGCTAACGTCTGTGCAATCCATGAGATAAATGAAATGGATGTGGCTATCAAACTACTGGCATCATCGTTCAAAGGGAAGGCATTGCAATGGTTCAGGAGCCTTGAAGTTGGTTCTATCACGGTTGGAATCGAGTTATGCATAGTTCTCCATGAGCAATTTGGAGAAAAGGGAGACAATTTGTCTCTACTAGAACAATTGACAACTATCAAGAGAGCCCCCAACGAGCAGATGACTGACTTCAACTTCATATTTCAAAGGTCTTGGGATAGGATTCCAAAGATGCATGATCAGGCAACAACAAGGTGCTTTTCTATATTACCTTAAAGCTTTGAATTCTGATATTTCTATGTTAATTCAATCTATGGGAGGCACAACCTTACCTGCTGCTTATAGCATTGCCATTAGGGCTGAAAACTGTCTTATTCAAGCTGGTAAGCTAGCTCCTAGGCCTCCCATGCCCTTGTATCCGAACTTAGAAAATCCAAGCACTAGTCAAGCACCCACTTTGGCTCCTATTCCCACTCCTAGAAATCAAAGTTCAAATGAGACTTCTACCTCATCCTCTAGTGCTTCAAACGAACTCCAAGAGGTCATGAAACAATTGCAAAATTTGGGAAATGAGCTGGTTACTATCAAAAGACAGCAAGCACAAAGTGCTAGACCGTATCAGCCTCAAGCTCAGCCTAACAGGCAACCATATCAACCTCAAAGACCACCCAATCTAGCTGCAAATCAGAATCAAGCAAGGCCTCCCACTAATAGACCATTTCAGCCCTATAACCCCAATGTTGCATCTGCATCCAGAGCTTTGGTGCCAGTCCAAAATAACATGGCCCAAGAATATGATTGGTGTTTCCCGTGCAGTCAGCCACATAACCAATCAATGTGCTTTAACGGTGCATTAAATCAGGCCCTGATGGTGCAAACCATTGGTGGGTCGCAAGAGTCCAGCCACGAAGAAGACCAGCAGCAAGGGGCACCTCAGCAAGGAACATCTCCGAACGAAACTACTCTTGTCAATTGGCAGGCTGAAGATTTCTGTGGTATGAATCAAATACCCTCTCAAAGTGTTGTAGCCAACACAAGGTCAAAGAGGAGAAATTTGGGTGAAGAACAGCCATTGGCTTCAAGTAATCCACAACCTTCTACCACTCCACAAGCCGCTGGCAAACAAACTGTAGATCCAAACATGCAAGGAGCATCCATACCAGCTCCTAAACCAACTCAGATGCCAGCTGCTTTGCCGCTCATTTGCAAGGAATGAATGTGCAGGCCAAGGGAAAGCAGAGGGATACTTCGTCTCCATTCAGTATCATTGATCAGATGAAGAAGACAAATGTAAACATATCCATGTGGGAATCACTATCTATCCCAGGACAGAGAGATTTGCTACAAGCTGCCATGAAGGACTGGTCAACTTCAAATCAACAGGTCCAAATGCAAGAGAAGGTACTCACAAATGCTGCCCAGCCTGAAGGAAATCATGGAGGACAACAAGGTAAAATGTTGAAGCCCCCTCCATTTTATGTTTCATTGATCATAGGAGATAGGTTGGTACATAATTACATGATTGACTCTGGGGCCAATAGTTCAGTAATGCCAAAGCGAATAGCAGATCAATTGGGACTTCAATATGAAGTCATATCCAAAGGAGTAGTGCAATTAGATGGGACAACAATGACAACGGTTGGAGTAATCAAAGGTTTGAGCCTCACACTTTGCACGCATGTCCCAACGTAATAGTGTTACAATATGTGTCGAGTCATAGACACCTTACCACCACTCTTTGCATTGTGCTTGTCAAGAGACTTCACTGCTAAAATTGGAGGCTATCTTTTGGCGGATTGGTCGCACATGTTGTTCAGAACAAGATATGGAACCAAAGCCACAATTAGGTCTGAAACTATTGCAAACTTTCATATTGAGCCTTACACTCCAAGTCAAATCGGTACCAATTATTCAAATGTTCGATCAAGAAGATCATCCAAGCACTGATGAAGCTGACACCAAGGTTGGAAGCATCCCAGATTTGACTCTTGATGAATGGGCAAGCAAGGTGCATGCTTTTGATCCTTATCAAGAAATAGAAGAATCTGAGCTGGGAGTCTATTGTTTACATGAAGAGAATCAACCTCTCCCCAGCATCACCAAGCCAGATCATAAAGACAAGAATGAAGTATGGCAATTGTTCTTTGATGGGTCAAGGAGTAGACAAGGTGCAGGAGGAGGAGCTATGCTCATTTCACCGCAAGGTATAAGGTATTACTCAGCCTTCCGTTTCCAGTTTTCCTGTTCAAACAACACAGCTGAGTATGAAGCCTTAATTCATGGACTGCACTGGGCAAAGAAGAAAGGCATCAGAATTTACAAGTATTTGGTGATAGTGAGCTGATCGTAAACCAAGTCAAAGGAAAAAATGCTGCCAAAAATGATCTGTTGAAGAACTACAAAAATCGGGTATGGGATCTTATTGAAGATTTTGAAGCTTTTAGCATCATTTCCATCCCAAGAAAAAGAATGAAGTCATTGTGAGAATGGCAACAATTAGGGCTGCGTTTGATGTTGTAGAAAGTATCGAAGTGAAAAATCTCAGCCTCATATCAAAGTGGTTGTGAGACCAGCTGTTCCGGATAACAACACAAGTTGGCAAGTCTTTGAGAATGATCAGCAAATTGTCAATTTTCTACAAGAAGAAGATGAGTTCTCACTGTGAAATCAAGACAAGCTGGAGCAGCAGTATGGTGACCAAGTGGTGCAGCTGAGAACTAACAAATTACCAAAAGGCCTCATAACCTTAGAGTCAATCTTCAACCCAAATGATCAGTTCCGGAAGGAGAAGGTGAACATTCAAGTAAAGGGTGAAGATTCAGAACCTATCTTAGTAGATGAAGGCAAGACATTGCAAATTGGCAAAGTAAGTACTCCACAAGAGAAATCTGATTTTGTTCAGCTTTGTCAAGAATTCCCAGATGTCTTCGCTTGGACTTACAAAGATTTAAGAGGTTTCAATCCAAAGTTGGCACAACATACTATTGAGTTAGATCCGGAATCCAAGCCTATCAGGCAAAAGCAAAGGCCAGTAAATTCTCATATCGAGCCTCTCATGAGAAAAGAGTTAAGCAAGCTCATTGAGGCCAGTATCATCTTCCCCATCAAACACTCAAGTTGGGTTGCAAACTTGGTGCCGGTAAGAAAGAGAAACGGAGAAATAAGATTGTGTGTGGACTTTCGTGATCTAAATAGAGCATCACTCAAAGATCATTATCCGCTTCCATCAATGGAACAAATATTACAGGTTGTAGCTGGTTCAGAAAGGTTTTCATTGCTAAATGGATATTCAGGCTATAATCAGATAATGGTAAAGGAAGAAGATCAATTCAAGACGGCCTTCACTACAAAATGGGGCACGTATGCTTACAAGAAGATGCCATTTGGACTGTCAAATTCTGGAAGCAACATTTCAACTGAGCTATGGATATGGCATTCAAAGGCTTAATCAACAATATAGTGCTGGTATACCTAGATGATATCACTGTCTTCTCAAAGAATGCAGCAGACCATCTCTTTCACCTCAGACAAGTATTTCAGAGGTGTAGAAGGTTCGGAGTGTCATTGAATCCAAAGAAGTGTATATTCCTGGCACACGAAGGCAAATTGTTGGGTCACATTGTCTCTAGGGAAGGGCTAACAATTGATCCTGAAAGGGTTGAAGCCATCCGAACGCTTCCATTGCCACACCACAAGAAATCTCTTCAGCTTCTTATGAAGGATAATCTTTGTCCATGAGATTTGTGCCTAATTTTTCCACTCTTGTGAAGCCTCTAACTATGATGTTGAAGAAGAGTCTGGCATTCAAATGGACAGCAGAAGGCAAAGAGAGTTTTGAAAACATCAAGCATGCAATATCACAGGCTCCAACTCTTATCAACCCAGATTTTTCAAAGGACTTCATGTTGTATGCATTTGGAGGATTAGATACAATCTCAGCTATCTTGACACAGCTGAATAGAGAAGGTTCAGAACAGCCCATAGCATTCTTTAGTCAAACCTTGGAAGATTACGAAATAAAGTATTCTTTCATCAAAAAGCATGTCCTTGCTGTCATCAGGAGCTTGAAGAAGTTCAGACATTTGGTCTCAAACAATAAGATTCAACTGCTGGTGTCTCATGCTGGTGTCAAGGACTTCCTCCTAAATAAGGATTTAAATGAGAAGAGAGCAGGTTGGATCACTCGGGTGATGGAATATGATATTGAAATCAAAGTGACCAAGCTAGTTCGTGGCAAAGGCTTGTGTGAGCAGCTCGCTTCCAAACAACCAGACGGGTCAAAAGTGAAGAAGATGCTGTCCTACTACTACAGAATGATCAAGAACAACCAGCTGATGATGCACCCATCCCATGTTGGACTCAAGACTTGGTGCATTACCTCCAAACAGGCTTGTGCCCTCTAGAAGTGAGCAAAGCAAAGAGGAGATACTTTAGATTACAAGCCATTCCATATGCGCTTGTTGATGGAGTTTTGTTTAAAAGGGACATCAATGGAGTTCTATTAAGATGCATTGGAACAGGTCAAGTTGAGAAGATCTTACACGAGTTCCATGACGGGGAAGCAGGAGGCCACTTTGCTCCGCGAGTGACAGCTCTCAAAATCATGAAAGCTGGTTACTATTGGCCTACCATGTTCAGTGATTGCTACTCATGGGTCAAGAAATGCAAGAGATGTGTATTCTTCACAGGGAAAGAAAGGTTAGCAGCACAGGTCCCTTCGTCCAATTTTAGTGGATCAGCCATTCATACAATGGGGATTGGACTTCATCGGGGTTATCAATCCCAATTCAAGTCAGGGCCACAAGTGGATACTAACAGCAATAGACTATTTCACCAAGTGGACCGAAGCAGTGGCACTCAAGGAGGCAAATGAATCTAATATCTTAGATTTCTATGAAGGGATAGTCACGAGGTTTGGTGCCCCTGCCACTATCATATCAGACAATGCATTGGCATTCCTTGCACAAAGATCACTTGAATGGGCTGTCAAGAATTGTGTGTATCTCAGAGACACCTCATCGAACTATTACCCTCAAGGTAATGGCCAAGCCGAGTCTACAAACAAGAATCTACTAAGGATCATCAGAAGGAATCTGGATGAAAATCAAAGGACTTGGCACTCAAAGCTCAAATCAGCTCTATGGGCCAATAGGATAACACCCAAGAGATCTACAGGAAGCTCTCCATACAAGCTTGTGTACGGGAAGGAAGCAGTTCTACCCATATCACTCGAGTTGCCAGCACTGGAACTCATGAAACAGTTGGAGCTGGCTGAGTTTGAACCTATGGAAATCAGGTATGCAGAGCTGATGGAATTAGAAGAGACAAGAGAGCACGCAATGCAGACCATAGAAAAGGATAAAGCATTGGTCAAAAAGAGTTTTGACAAGAAAGCTAAGGCCAGGATATTACAAACTGGAGATTTGGTACTGAAGTGGGATGCTGATCGTGCAAAACCAGGAAAGCACTCCAAGTTTGATGCCATCTGGAGTGGCCCGTACATGATCATTGAATGCAAAGGTAGCAATGCTTTCCGACTGGCTAAGTTGGATGGTGAAGAATTGCAGATTCCGGTCAATGGGATCTATCTCAAACGTTGCTACTAGAAAGATAGATTTTCACCCTTGTAAATATTAATTTAGAATTTCCATTCCTCTAAGTGCTTATGCACATTGTACTACTGTTAGAGTAGTTTTTATTTCCCTAAGTGCTTGTGCACATGTCCTATTGCTTCTAGTATGTGCATGTTTGCAGTTCATCAAGCTCCTGAGAAAGATTTGCAGCCATGAGAAGACCAGCTCAACAAATGTTCAAATGGCTCAAGAATGCAGGTTTTCAAATTTTAGATCAGCTTAGAGGCTATAAAACAGACTCCATGCCCAATGGATTACTACAAACAACTGCCATTCTACCTAGCAGCAGGTGCACCACCGAGTCACCAAATTGTTATCCAAAATTCACCCCAAGGTAATTTTGATAACATGCATCAAATTCTTTAGTCCCAAGTAATTATATTGATTCAGGGTGAAAGGTCATGTTTCTAGGGTCCCCTCATATTTTTCTAACTCCCCTGTCCAAGTAGAAGAGAGCAAGTTCCGAGAAAATGTAAAAATTGCAAAAACAAGCTTGGGCCAGGAAAAATCACAAAAATGGCTAAGTCCTAGTCCTTGCAACAGTCGGGACATTTGGGACATCCGGACGCGAACCGGCTGAAAGGCCACTAGGCGGTCTGCGCAGCATTTGGGACATCCAGGCCAAAGGGACGCGCGGGATGCGAAATCTGAACTGGCCGAAAATTTGAAAAAATTGACTAACTACCGAAATCTAGGGACGCAGGGACAAAAGTATGCGAACCGCCAAACCGAGCGAAATGAGTCAAGGCAGCCCAAGCAGCTTGATCTGGGCCTGCAGGACAAAAGTATGTGAACCGGTCAATTCATCCGAAATAGGGAACTTCAGCATTGGGACATTTGGGACAAAGGGACACGTGGGACGCGAAAAGCCGAAGCGGCCGAAGGGAGAGGAAGAAAAGTCAACGTTTGGTCCGGAAACTTCAAACGGCCATAAGTTTTGACTCCGAGCTCCGATTTTCACAAAATTGGACTTTCTGGAATGAGCACGACGTCCTCTACACCATTTCTTATTTTTAATGAGGGTAGATATATTTAAATAAGAGAAATATATTCGGCTCTAGTCAGTTAATGCTCATTCCCGTCAAATGATAGAAAACGCCTGCCAGACCCAAAATAGCTGCCCGCACTCAGAAGGCCATAACTTTTGCATTTCTCAATGAAATCACACAAAATTGGTACCATTGGAATTTTGGTTCCGAGACCGATGCACAGAAATCAAGAAATTCTATATTTGATGAGAAATTGATTGAGTTTTTAAGAAAACGTGGCCGGGTTCAGAACAGTGTTTTATTTGGTAGCTGGGAGTGCAATTAAGAGGCATGGTCATCATTCTTTCTCTGCTGCAGCACATGGGACAGTATGGGGAGCCTTTTGCAAGTAATATACAATCATTTCACTCAATTTAATGCCTCTTACAGGTGGTTGAAGGACAGATTTCAGGATTTCCATTTTCCCTTCTCTTTTCCTTCTCTTTTTTCTATAAATTGGAGTGTTGGGCTCATTGTAAAAGAGAGAGTTTTTGGGTAGCAAAGCTCTGCCAAAATTGCTTTGTGAAGCCAGTGTGTTGCAGGCCCTTGTAGTGGACTCCTTGCATGGTGATCCAGGCCCTTATCTTGTAATAGACTGAATTGTGCATACCAGGAAGCAATAAAATACAAGTTTGTGGATGTATCTTCCCCTGCTGTGTTTTCTTGCATTCTTCTTGCCCCTTTAATATTTCTATAAGAATATTGTGTCTATTTATTATGTTCTTGCAGGGATTCATTATCATTGTGTATGCTTGGAATATTATTGTGAATGCATTTTGCTAGATTATGGTGAACTGTCATCACCTCTTCTAGTGTGCACTTTGCCTCTGTATTTCACACATTTGGAGACTACTCTCACACCCTCCTTTTCTGGTGTATCACCGCTTTAGTGTAGGCTTTCATTTTATGCATTCTCTCTCCCTGGTCCCTTGGAAATTTAGATTAGAACAGTTAGCTTATCCTGCATTAGAGTAGATTGTGGCAGGTAGTTTAGGAGCAAGAACCAGCTTTCTCTGGAGGTCTATCTCAAGTAGCAAGTCCCACAACTTGGAGATAGTACCCATGTTATCCAATCACACCATGAGTTCAAGTATAGGCACTTGTATAAGCATAGGGGTGCGGTGATTCGGTGATAACAAGTACTAGAGAGTGCTCTTCGAATAGATCAAGCAACAATTGATAGTGGTCGTAAGACATATGGAGCAAACGGAGGTTAATCACCCCCAATCAAAACACTACAAATTATCCCACCACCGCAAATGTCAACCAAGGACCTAAAATCCTTAACAAAAATCGGGATGTAACAACAATGATGGAGTAACCGACCAGCCCAAAAAGGTAAATGTTGTCAATAGTCCATCATAAACAAACAACCAACAAAACAACAACTTTACCCCGATGATAAATACAAGTGGATTTTAACCATCCACAACAACAACAACAATGGAGAAATCCCATACAAGGGCCAAGCAAAAACTCATTTGGTTATCAAAACCAAAATCAAAGCCAGAAACAACAAATGTAAAACTTTAATCCTAATAGGCAACAGTTTGATCAGAGTTTTAGGCCACAATATACACCAAATCAACAAACCAGGAATTACAATCCCAATTCATATTGTGGTTTCCACAAAATTCGAGGTCATGATACTAGAACGTGCCGTGACTACAATAAATTCATGCAACATTTTCCAGAAGAACAAAGACAGTTCTTCACAAATTTGTTTTTGCGATCTGTGTCACCACCACCAAATACGCATGCGGGCGGTTTCCCTCGAATGCTCCCTCAAGATCTTTAACGATCCACTCCCAAATCATGATAATAACAAACTAAATCCAACTGGGAAAAACAAAAGCGTAATGATGGGAAACAATGATCATGAAGCCTCGACTTCACTAAATCCATCAGTTGCGCCACAATTAGGAAATCAGCCGAGACCCAAGATAGTCAGTTTAGTAGAACTAGACGCTGAACTACCTATCGAAGCTATAACAAGAACACAAGAATATTTCTCTCAACCAAGCCCAAGTCACCTGCCAGAAACAGATAAGAGTCAACAAATAGTAGAAAAACCCGTGGGTGCCTATGATTTAATTAACGACCTAACAAAAACCTTCTCGCACATTTCATTTTTAGACTTACTAAAAAACTCTCCTGCTCACAGGGCTGCTCTTTTAGAAGCATTAGGTTTAGGTCATTTAATTAACATCACTCCACCTCCTGAAACACAGGTAAATCATGTAGACTTTGATATTCATCCTCCAGGGCAGCTCGACAAGGATGTCGAATTCATATTTGAAATAAGTAAAATGCCTACAGATGCTGAGATTGCACGTCGAGATGATCCAGCCTTACACTTACAAGTATGGGTTTATAATAACTATGTAAAATGAGCAATGGTTGATGATGGGGCCGCAGTTAACATAGTCCCCTTCTCTTTCCTTCAAAAATTAGGATATGGGGAAACAAACTGTTCCACCACTCGAAATACATTGAGAGGCTATGATAGCCTTAAAGCCACTTCGATTGGAACTATAATACTACCGGTCACCTTAGGACCCAAAACAATCCTGACTGAGTTTTATATTATAGATCGGGAAACTAATTATAATATGATCCTCAGCCGACCATGGATACACCGAATGAAGGCAATCCCTTCTACGTTATTCCAAGAAGTAAGATTCTTACATCTAGGAAAGGTATTTGTAGCCAAAGGTGATCCAAAACCTTTCGATATACACCTAGCTGACTTAAAGAAAAGACCAGGTGTGCACTCGAATTTGAACTTCCAACAAACCAACTTAATAAACCCACTGACATAAAACCAGAGGAGAAGTTGGTACCTACAATGGATCTTGAGACTATGAATCTAGTCAAGACAATCCCAACCTCAAAAGGCGAGGCTAACATTGTAGAAACGGTATCATTAGGAACTACTGCAAAAATCGTTGAATTACTAGAACAGGATCTACCAATGTTTCTACCATTTGATTCTATGGGCATGGGAAATTCCCTAGGTGTTGGTTATCTTCCAGCTGAGGATCTCTGTATGGTGGAAGTAGAATGTGCAAACACAACAAAAATCCCAACGTCCGTATTCTGAGCTAAATATTGGATTATCCATTTTGATGGAGCTAAATTCCATTATGGAGAGGGGGCTGGTGTAATATTTACTTCCCCTGAAGGAAAGGTCCTACCATTCACCTTCAAACTCAATTTTGAATGTACAAACAACGACACTGAATACGAAGCCCTCCTCCTTGGCCTCATTTTAGCCAAGAGGATCGGTATTAATAACATCAGAGTATTAGGAGACTCACAATTGGTAGCAAACCAAGTCTCTGAGATATATGAAACCAAAGCCAAGCATTTGCAGCTTTACAAAAAAGTTGTATTAGATTTAAGCAAGGAATTTGACTTCATATCAATTGAAACAATCCCGCGAGAAGAAAATCTTCTCGCTGATTCAATAGCAACTTCCGCATCACGTTTTACTCCAAGAAATAAGTTAGAGGATACCCGTTTCATAGTATCCCTTCGTGATGAACCATTGATAAAGACAACGACAAATTCTCTTTTAAACAAAAATGAATCTACTATCCTAGACCATGTTGATAGTGATATGGCCACTTTGGATTACTTAAATGCCTATGCGGAAATACATCTCTCCTATCATATGATAGATTTTCCTTAATCCCACATTCATCTTCTTACTGTGGAAATCCCATAATGGAACCTAGCGTATACACGGTAGAAAGTGGGGATGATTTGGATTTACCTCCAGCCCCACCTGAGTTTGAAGAAGGTAATGCCTCTTTAATCAAAGAAACAATTGATGTTAACATCGGAACGGAGGATGAACCAAAAATATTGAAATTAGGGTCCTCATTAACCCCAGAAGAAGTAGAAATACACACTCAGATCCTCAAGGAACATCAGAAAGATTTTGCATTTAATTATAAGGAAATGACAGGTGTTACACCACACATTGCAGTGCACAACCTCGTCACTAAATCTGATGAAACCAGTTAAAAAAAATCAAGACCCATGAAACCCAAGGTGGCTCTCATGGTGAAAGACGAAATAATAAAAATCCTACAAGTAGGGTTCATCAAACTAGTCGATTACTCTCAATGGGTATCTATTATTGTTCCCGTTCTAAAAAATAATGGGAAGATACGCATCTGCATAGATTTCTGAGACATTAACAAAGCATGTCCTAAGGACGACTTCCCATTTCCATCCATAGATTTCATTTTTGATGCAACAACTGGATTTGAACTCTTGTCTCTCATGGATGGATTCTTGGGATACAATCAAATCAGAATATCTGAACAAGACCAAGCCAAAACCACGTTTATAACTCCTTGGGGAACCTATTGTTATGTTGTTATGCCATTTGGCCTCAAGAACGCTGGTGCTACGTACCAGCGAGCTATGACATATATATTCCATGATTTAATTCATAAAATCATGGAATCCTACGTAGATGACTTGTTGGCTAAGGCCAAGAAGCGTTGTGACCATCCGGAAGTACTCCGCGTCATTATTTCACACCTAATAGAATATGGAGTCACACTAAATCCAGAGAAATGTGTCTTTGGTGTAACAGGAGGAAAGCTCCTAGGTTACATCATATCGTCATGAGGGATAGATGTTGATCCAACCAAAATTCGGGCTGTCCTCGAAATGGTCCCACCTTCGAATGAATCTAGAATCAGGTCATTTCTCAGAAAACTGGGTGCAATCCAGAGATTCATCCCGACTTAAGCTTCACCATTCATCCAATCAACAATTTACTCAAGAAGGATTATAGCATTGATTGGACTGAAGACTGCAATGAAGCCTTTGATGCAGTTAAGTGTTTCTTGTTATCACCACCTACGCTAATGCCACCCAAGCTAGACCACCTGTTAATTTTGTATTCATGAGCTACCGATGTCTCGCTGGCCTATATGTTGGCCCAAGAAGACAATGACAAAAAGGAACGCGTGATTTATTTCATTAGTCTAACATTACTTGACTATGAAACATGTTATACACAGGCAGAATGAGAATGCCTTGCCATAGTCTTTGCTACTAAATGCTTAAGACACTATATGCTGAATCAAGAAATGAGGGTCATGGTAAAAACGAACCATTTATGAACTTTCCTCACACAAGGATCCTTGTCTAAAAAATATGGATGTTTTATAACCTTAATGGGGGAATTCGAATTAACATTTGTAAATCAGAAGTTGGTTAAGGGACAAATCATTGCGGATTGGTTAGTTGATAACCCATTAGATGGAGGCGATTTAGTAGATTTAGATTTTCCAGATGAGTGCGTATACTACATCGAAACCTGACCCTCTATCTCTGAGTGTCCCTGGTACACTGATATCATTAATTATATCATGGACCATACATACCCAGAAGGAGCTACACCACAACAAAGAAGGCAGTTATGTATTATTGCAGCCAAATACGTCATCATAGAGCAAGTACTCTACCGAAAAGCGTTCGATGGAATGCTCTTGAGATGTGTCGACACAGAAGAATCAAAGAATATTTTCCACGAATCTCACAGTGGAATGTGTGGATGTCACTTCGGTGGCCATGCCACCACTCACAAAATACATCGAATGGGCTATTTCTGGCCCACCCTAGAACACGACGTAGTGGAGTTTGTACGCAAGTGTCATAAGTGTCAAGAATTCTCCCACGAAATTCATATGCCAGCATAAGCTCTATAACCAATTACTACTCCATGGCCCTTTTCTACATGGGGTCTTGATCTGATAGGGAAGTTCTCTCCCTCGTCTACAGATGGCCATAATTTTATAATCACAGCCACCGAATATTTCACCAAGTGGGTAGAGGCTATGCCTCTTACTACTGTACTAGGTTCTGTAATCGCCAAGTTCATTTTGAACCAAATCATTTGCAGATACGGTATTCCCACAAATCATTATCTCTCGATAATGGGACTTCTTTTAAAATGAAGAGGTTCGCGAGCTATGCAATAAATTTAAGATAAGCCATCATACGGCTTCCTTGTATTACCCTCAAGCCAATGGACAGCCGGGTTGACGGCGAACAAGACACTAAAAGCCATTCTCCTTAAAACCGTGAAAGGAAAAAAATGAGATTGGAATTTGAAGTTATATCCAGCCTTGTGGGCCCACCGAGCCTCAATAAGGACACCAACGGATCCTTTCTCACTAGTGTTTGGGGTAGAGGCGCTTCTCCCACTCGAGGTTGAAATACCCAGTCTCCGCATTTCATTACAAGGGATTCTAGATGAAGACACTTACAGAGAAGCACGTCTTTCCCAACTAGAAAGCCTAGATGAAACTAGGTTAGATGCCAAACAACAACATAGAGTTTATGCTGACTGGATGTGCCGGCAGTACAAAAAGAAGGTCTATGAACGCGATATATATGAAGGTGATCTAGTTCTAAGGCTAAACAATCGGATCGACAAGAAGACTGGCGAAGGAAGGAAATTCAGGCCTAAATGGTTGGGCCCATACCGAGTCATGAAGGACTATGGAAATGGTGCATACCTCTTATGTACACTAGAGGCGAGGAATTTGGCGAAACAGTCAATTCCATGCACCTCAAGCGGTTATACGCATAAGCAGCTAGCACTACTTATATAACTATCTACATTGCATTTTCATACAGATTAGGATCATGTTGTCCATTTGTTTTGTACACAAATTGTGATCAAGGAATCTATTCTCAAAGCAATTCATTACAAACTCATGATGTTGTTGGCATAAACTCTTTAATCATACCTCTCCATTTTCATGATGTCATCAAATTATCTCGGAATCATTTTATCAAATAAAGCTAGATATGACAAAGTCTTAAACGGTAACCATACCAAGATCTGCGGGCTTGTTCTCACTTTTAGTTTCTTCTTAGGATAGGTGTCTTGCCTATGGTCTGTTCTAGAAGCTTCATGGTGTCACATCTATCCCATATATATGTCTCTTTGCAAATAAGCACATACTGACATTTTACTCAAACAAGTCAAACGTTGATCAAACAGAAAATTTTAATTTTACACATTTCCTTGCCCCACCAACCTTTGGTGATGAGCTTGCATCTCTTACTAGTGACGTAGTGTTGGGAAAGGATGGAAATGCCCTTACTCGCCTATGCTTTGAACCCACGGTGTTAAACCCACGCTTCTTACTAGTAGCATGGGGCAAAGTGTAGGGGGTCCTCTTGACAAATAAATGCAAATGGTCATACACAAACAATTCAAACTTTGAAACTTTGAGTCAAAAATAAATGAATCAGATGTTCAAAATTCCAAGAGAGTTAAAATCCTAAAAACCCAGATTTTGTCTACTATGTGGCCATCTACGGATCTAAGTCTAGATAAACTGCAAAGTAAGTTGCATTCTAAACTATGAAGTCACTCGGGTAGAGTAAGCTTGTAGCTTCCAATTTGGTTCCACCAAAGCTTTGTCTGTCTTTCATCACTATCATTTTAGCACATTTCATAACTTGTGCCCTTCTTGACTCTTGGTGATAAGCCCTTGCATCTTACTAGTTGCGTGGAGTTAGGAGTGGGGCAGGTTTATCTGTTCATTATACTGGTTTGTATTCATCACTTTGCAAAACAAACATGAGGTATCCAAAATTGCTTACAGAAGCTAAGATTCAAAATCACATTATATCTACATCACCATATATCAGCATCATGAAACACAAAAGGAAATAAAAACATTTACATCATTTGTTCTCCATTGCATACATTATAAAAAGTATATAAACATACATTGTAGTATACATAGGGAAATTGGAAATAGAAAGGAAACCATGAGTGCCAAGATTTTGATCCAAAATAAATATGTATATATAAATGATCAATGTTTATATACAATTTCATCATGCACTAAGCATGGTCAAAACGCTCAAAGAGCCCGGGATATACAAAGAATATATAGTACAAAATCTATGAGATCCAAGTGGCCTCTCAATCCCTACGCGACCCCTCCGAAGGTGTACGCCCACACCTAGGACTCCGGCTACGCCAGGCACTTTGTGAATGTACGGAGGGCTCAGGGTCCCGAGGAGCAGCCACAGTCTCACCACGAGAATGGCTCCTCATAAGATGCTCAGCCGTCCTGTACCCCGCTAGCTCGGTGCGAAGGGTCGATACCATCTTGGCCACATGCCAGACTGGAGAAAAGACATCGGTATGCCTACCAGCTGCTGAAATCTCCCTAGCATCTACGGACAACTCTACACGGGTCCTATCCATGGGGATCATCAGGGAATCAGTACATACCCTACGGATCAAATCCCGCCACTCATCAACATTCTCTACAAACAAAGGAGAAAAAAAGTTAGAAACCAAACAAGAAATTAGGAATACAAAATTACAACTAAGGAGAGCCTATAAGCAAACATTAAAAGGGAGAAAGGGTAACTTACTCGGGTCACCAGGCCTCCAGGATGGGTCATCAGGGGCCGGCACTGCCCATGAGATGCCACTTCCGACTGAGGGGCTACTCCTGTGGCGGGAGCAACGTATCACCTCGCAACAGACTCATCCTCTCTACCACGACCACAGGGAGAGTGGCTCCTCCGAAACCGCAGTCACCCTCTTTGTGCTGCTCGGCCCTCTCTGCTGCGCATAACATCCCCATGCCACTGCCATCAGATCGCCGGTCTTCTCCTCTGTTCCTCCCTCTGTGAACTCCTCACACTCAGAGTCAATATCAATAGGGTCATCGCTGCTGAGTGAGTAGGACCCACGGAAATCTAAAGAAAAGGTTCCTAAGGTGCACCGGCTCTCCTCTAAAGACGTACTATCCTCCCGGGCCCTGTAATGGGAATGCCAGAGTAACCACTATCCAACCTCAGCCTCTAGGCCCCCCTCTGGCCTCACGAACTGATCTGTAGACTGGTGCCACTAGGGGAAGCATATCTGTATGGTAAGCCAAACTGCTAAGGAACTCGGCCAAAGGGGTGCATCTCCACACATCCCACTCTATCAATAAGCTACCCTGTCAGTGGGTAGGAGATCAAGGTAAGAGTCTCCTTGCCCCAAATACCCACCATAGTCGATATGGTGTGGCCTCCATGTCGGCAGTAGTCAGAGAGGTAACTGGACTGATGAGGTGCTCTAAGCACCGACATGTCTGTCCATCTGGTTGCCCTCATAGCCCCAGGATCTACCACCTCCACACCCCTGCCATAAGGGATGAAACACTCATAGACCCAACTCATGACTAGAGTCGGGTGGCTCAATGACTGCCCCTGTAAACGGACTACCCTGTATAAGTCATGGTAGGTAGTCCCAAGAATGTCTGCCCCCCAGGCATATTTCCGACCATGCCCCTCTATCTGTGCAATAATGGGGGCCCAACAGTATAATAATGTGTCCCCTCCCTTGTCCCTGATCAATCTTGAGGCAAGGATCCCCATGATGTCCTGGAAAAGTAAGGGGATGGGAAAAGAAGGAATAGATCGAAATCTCACCCCCTTCTTCGACCCCATGGAGATGACTGCATCTCCCATATATGTGGCCCACTGCAATCTGTGCCTATGAGCTTGCTGTCTCTAGGGTAAGCCGTCTCCGATGATGATCGGTACCCTGCATATGATAGACATCCTCCAATGTAATGGTCCACTCACCACGGACCCCTGGCAATCGGAAGGTGTTCCGATCTGCATCCTAGTATGAGAATAGGTCACAAAGGATGTGACTAGATGGTGCAACATGAGGCACGCGTGATATGCACAGTATGCTAGCCCTCTGAAGTGTGTCCTCCTCATCCTGTGAGAGGGCATCTAGTACCCCTAGGATCCAATCACACTCCCTCTCTCTACTCCATCGGATGTACTCCTCTCTCACCTGCATACACCCAAAAACACACAAAACAGAGCAAGTTAGCATCCGAGTAATACTAGAAAAACCATGTAAGCACGTAGAAATGCTAGAAAAGCAAAAACATTTTCAAAAAAAGGTTTCTTTTGCATTCCGTGTGAAACCGCCACCCTGAGCAGAGGGGCTATTTTGTAACCGCCGCCTTGAGGGCGGCGGTCGTGTAACCGCTACCCTGAACAGGGCGGCGGTCGTGTAACCGCCACCCTAGGTAGGGTGGTGGTCATGGTCCGAAAACCCACACGGGTTTTTAAACTAAAAAGACCTAAAAAGTGCAAAAAATGGCCATTTTACCTAAAAACAGCAGTTTCCTACCTAGTAGGCGGCCCCCTAGGTGGACCTTTTAACACTAGCATTTTCAAAAATGACCCCCCATGACAAGGATTTTAACATTTCAAAACTAAGGGGGAAAAAGGAAAAAGCAAGAAAACTAACTTTGTGATCTCGCGGGCGGCGTTCGCACGTTGAGGCATGATTGCTATCTCACTGTGGACGTTTCGACTCTACTCACGCAAGAAACCATCACCATGGCTCCCAGAGCTCAAAATCAATCGAATCGACTCGCGTAAATGAATAGTAAAATGGGCCCACTTTCATATATATAGCACTCTGTTTCGTTTTAAAATGACTTTTCATAGGTTTTGAGCGTTGATGGAGGTAAGTTCCTATCCTCACACAAATGGTACGTTCTCATTCCCTGTTATCTTAGCGTTTATTTTCAAACTATTGTTTCTATCTGCACTTGAGTTCTCTTTTCATTTTGCAGGTAGCGGGAATTTTGGATGGCATCATTTCAACACACGGACGTATCAAGTATAACATCTAACTTCCCTTTTTGGGAATTCCATACTCGGACCCACCATTTTACGCCTCTTCATGGCTAAAACGCTTCTCCGAGGGGAAATATGTACGTACCCAAAATTGTAAGGTACTGTACTACCGGAACAACGTAACAAGTGCCCCAATGATGATACAAGTCTCCTCGCAAGGTATTCGGGATTCGGAAAAGATTTCCAAGTGTGCGTTAACATCCCGCATGCCTCGCTTGGCCCCGCGTGCTTTGTTTTTCCCTTTTCCCCTCTTTTCTTGGCCTTTTTCTCTTCTTCAAAGGCGAAACCACCGCCCGCATGGGCAGAGGTCTCGTGACCACCACCCCGAGTAGGGCATCGGTCTTGTAACCGCCGCCCTGCTAAGAGCGGCAGTCCTTTACGTGTTTTCCAGAAAGTGTTTTTAATGCGACTCATGTAAAAATCAACGATTTACCAGCTTTTTTTGCCGACTTGGGCTTGCATTTATGTTTTTGGTCCCTGGAATAGTGTTTGGCCATTGTTTATAGTTTTAGAGTTCATTTTGTTTTGATCTTTGGGTGAATGAAAAGCTATAAATAAATGGCTTGTGCTAAAACAAAGGGTCTGCCCCTCATTCACTTTTCATGCTCTCATTTTCAATAGTTCAGTCTATTATTTTGCTTAGAAGCCATAGTTTCAATTCTTTGCATGTTTAGTTAGCATTGTTTAGCTCTTGGTAAGCGACATATCCATCTTGTGCAGGCAGTGTTGTTATTTCACCCAATCCATTGGAGTAGAATAGCTTAGGAAGCCATTAAAGTTGTATGTTTTTCTCCTCAAAATAGGATAGTTTTAGGTTACGGAAGATGTATGTTGCTTGACTCGCAATAAATCCCGCTAGGAATTACATAATCCAAGCTCTATACTCTTGCGCTATCCCTCTCCTACTTGCATTATATTCAGTCTGCATTCTGAGCTTCCTTTGTCCCAATATCTACTTCTATTGATGCTAGCATTACATGCTTTTCTGGATTCACATGAACACAAAGGAACAAGAAGATCACACTGAGGGGACAAGATCACACACACTATTGGATTCGCCATCGCTTACAGAGATCTAGGTTCTAGCTTTCAAAGTTCTAAAGTTATAAATATATCAAATAGAGTAGATAATTAATTCTTTTCAGTTAAGTTTACTTTCGATATTACCAGGGAAGCTGTGGGGATTGATAGTTTCTAAGAAACTATGATTCATTCCTCACTTCTGAGGTAGGATCAAGAGTCTGGAAAATAGATTAAGCAAGTTATTTCATTATTTAGAATAGATCTAAAATTACACAGACAAATAACTACACTCGGTTATTTTGTTTGTTTTAAATTTTATCTTAGTTGTCAAATTCTAGATACGTTTAAATAGTTGCTTTCTTAAATTCTTAAAGTTTCTCAAAAAATACAAAAATAGAAATTATATATATGTTCTAGATTTATTCCACGTAGTTAAAATTTGCTTTGTTGCGCTTAGATTTACATTATTGTCTTGTATGACAATCACAGACCTGTGGATCCTAGGGAATATGTATTTGAGCCAATTGTGCGTCAACCCAATCTCGTCACGGTAATAGTTGACATAGACCAGAACCTTAGAATACAAATCTTCCAAACAACAACAGATTTACGACAGATCATCTCTCAGTTGAGGGGATTAAACATAGAAGACGACCAAGCACACACGTTTTGGTCAAATCAACCGAATTATAGATTACCCTAGGCAAACATACACATGACTATAGAAGGGTTCGAAAGAGAACAAACCTTTGGTTGTGATCCTTTGGTTGCATAGCCAGATGCAGGAGACACTCTTCTAGCTATAGATACCGGCCTAAGAATCTAGGTTGCAAGAACGCCTGTGACATATTCTGAGAAGATCACACAGTAATTGATCCTAAATATAGAAGCTAAGAAAGCATATGATTATTGGATACTAGGGATTAGGACTTGATTTCGTACATGACCATAGCAGGACCGCAATAACCAAGAGTCTACGGTTGTGATCCACAAATCCCGCAACCTAACGAATCCATAAGTCAATCAGAAATAGACACTGGCCTACGCATATTAGTATTCATATCTACCCCACTTCCACCCACCATCGTCAAACAATTATCCTTACTAGATATAGCAGCTAACAAAGCTAGAAAATTCTAGACTAAGCTAGAGAATCGTGCTGTAGAGTCGACTGTATTCATCACCCACCATATGACCTTATCTGGAGACATACACGAAACTATCAAAGGTCATTTTCCACGTACTCCACAACCCATAGATCGAATCACGCTAGAGCTCGATATTGATTGGAGCCTTCGAGCGGTCATCCTTGCGATCGATCTATCACACCAATTCAGGTTAGAAGGGCCTTTTTGCCTTAGATTCACAAATTCCACTAGTGCGTATTGAAGACATTAGATTTCCTAACTAGTCTTTCTGCATCCCACTCATATTCCATCCCCACTTGCTATCTTGGCATGACCTCGAGAGGTCGGTATGTGGAAGAGTTACTGTAGATTCCCACGCCGCTTGTCGCTTTTCCGCGTCTGATCCCAGTTGTTCCAGATAACAATACAAGTTAGAAAGTCTTCGAGAATGATCATCAAATTGTTAATTTTCTACAAGAAGAAGTTGAGTTCTCTTCCAAAAACCAATACAAATTAGAACATCATTATGGTCACCAAGTGGTGCAGTTGAGAACCAACAAATTACCAAAGGGTCTTTTAACTTTGGAGTCAATCTTCAACCCAAATGATTGATTCCGAAAGGAGAAAGCAAATATTCAGGTTAAGGGTGAAGATTCAAAGCCCATTTCCATAGATGAAGGAAAAATGTTGTGAATCGAAAGGTAAGTATCCAACAAGAAACATATGAGTTCGCTTCAACTTTTTCAAAGATTCTCGATTTATTTTCCTGAGTTAAACATATTTAAGAGGTTTTAACCCAAAGTTGGCGCATCATACTATCATTCGGATCTAGGATCTAATCCTTTCGACAAAAAGCAAATGCCGGTAACCCCTCAAATTGAACCTCTCAAGAGAAATTATTTGAATAAGCTAATTGAGGCTAGCATCATCTTCCCCATAAAGCATTCAAGTTGGGTTGTAAACTTGGTGCACTGTGAGGAAAAAAGTGGAGAGATCAAATTGTGTGTAGACTTCCATGATCTAAACAAAGCATAACTTAAATATCACTACCCACTTCAATTGATGGAGAAAATCTTACATGTTGTAGCTGGCTCTGAGAGGTTTTCATTTTTAGATGGATATTCAGGCTATAATCAAATAATTGTGAAAGAGGAAGATTAGTACAAGACAGGTCTTCACCAAAGAAATGGGGTACATATTCTTATAAGAAGATGCCATTTGGATTGTCAAATGCCAAAGAAAAATTTCAACGAGCTATGGAAATGGTGTTCAAGGGCTTAATCAACAACATAGTGCTTTGGTGTATTTAGATGATATCACTCTATTCTCAAAGAATGTTATAGACCATCTCTTCCACCTTAGATAGGTATTTCAGAGGTGTAGAAGGTTCAGAGTGTCATTAAACCCAAAGAAATGTGTATTCTTGGCACATGAGGAGAAATTGTGAGGCCACATTGTCTCGGAGAAGGGTTAACAATTGATCCTAAAAGGGTTGAAGCCATCCAAACACTTCCATTGCCACAACATAAAAAGTCTCTCCAAAGCTTCTTGGGGAGAATAAACTTTGTTCACAGGTTTGTGCCTGATTTTGCCACTCTTGTGAAGCCTTTAACAATGATGTTGAAGAAGAGTCTTGCATTCAAATGGACAAGTAGAAGGAAAAGAGAGTTTTGAGGCCATTAAACTCACAATATCATAGGCCCCAACTTCTATTAACCTGCACTTCTCAAAGGACTTCATGTTGTATGATTTTTGAGGGTCGACACAATCTCAACTATTTTGGTTCAACCTAACAAGGAAGGTTCATAACATCCAATAGCATTCTTGATCGAATTTGGAGGATTACAAGGCAAAGTATTCTTCCATTGAAAAACATGTCCTTGTTTTCATTAGGAGTTTGAAGAAGCTCATGCAATTGGTCTTGAACAATAAGATTCGACTTCTAGCGTCTCATGCTAATGTCAAGGATTTTCTCCTAAACAAGGACTTGAATGAGAATAAATCCGGTTGGATCACTCATGTAATGGAGTATGACATTGAAATCAAAGTGAGAAAACTAGTTTTTGGTAAGGGTCTATGTGAGAAGCTTGCTTCCAAGCAATAAGTTTGAGTCAGTGGATGAAGAAGAGGTTGTCCTGTTATTACAGAATGATCAAGAGTAGGCAACTAATGATGCACCTATTGTATGTTGGACCCAAGCCTTGGTGCATTATCTCCAAATAGGTTGGTGTCCTCCAGAATGGATCAAATAGAAAAGATGAGATACTTCAAACTACAAGCCATCCCATATGTTCTTATTAGTGGTGTCTTATTTAAGAAGGATATCTAAGGAGATACTTCAAACTACAAGCCAAATTGAGAGGGTGTTACACGAGTTCCACAATGGAGAAGTAGGAGGCCGCTTTTCTCCTCGGGTAATACCTATAAAAATCATTAAAGTTGGCTATTATTGGCCTACGGTGTTTATTGATTGCTACTCATGGATTAAGAATCTGCAAAAAGTGTGAATTCTTCACATGGAAGGAAAAGTTAGCAGCCCTTCCCCTTCATCCAATTTTAGTGGATCAAACATTCACTCAATGGGACTAGACTTCATTGGGGTGATTAACCCAAATTCAAGTCGGGGCCACAAGTGGATACTTCCAGCAATAGAATATTTCACCAAGTGGATCAAGAAGTGGCACTTAAGGAGGCAAATGAATACAACATCTTGGCTTTCTATGAAGGAATAACCACCATGTTTGAGTCCTTGCCACTATTATATAAAATAATGCATTAGCATTCCTTGGTACAAGGATCACCGATGGGATGTGAAAAATGGTGTATATCTCCACACTTCATCAAACTATTACCCTTAATGTAATGGCCAAGTAGAGTGTACTAATAAGAACCTACTAAGGATTATCGAAGAACTCTTAATGAAAATCAAAGAACTTGGCACACAAAGCTCAAATCATCTCTATGGGTTGATAGGATCACATCCAAAAGGTCCACAGACATCTCCCCATACAAGCTTGTATACATAAAAGAAGCGATATTACCGATATCATTAGAGTTTCCCACTTTAGAGCTCATGAAACAGTTGGAACTAGCCGAGTTTGAACTTATAGAAATTAGGTATGCAGAGTGATGGAAGTAGGACAGGCTAGATAACATGTAATGTAGATCATGGAGAAAGATCAAGCATTGATCAAGAAGAGATTTGATAAAAAGAAAGAATCGGGAACTTTCAAGAGGGGGACTTAGTTCTAAAGTGGGACGCAAATCGGGAAAAACAAGGAAAACATTCCCGCTTTGATGCCATTTGGAGTGGCCCCTACGTGGTTACAAGATGTACAAGCAGCAATGCCTTCTAGATGGCTAAGTTAGATGGCAAATAATTGTAGATTCCAATCAATGGGATCTACCTCAAACACTTCTACTAAAAGGAAAAATTCCTCACCCTTGTAAATATTAGCCTAGGTTTTTAATTTCTCCAAGTGCGTATGCACATTGTCTTGTTGTAGCATAGGTTTTATTTCCCTAAGTTCTCTGGCACATGTTTTGTTGCTCTAGGTTTGCATCGTTATATAGTTTGATGCACCTCAAGGTAAATGCAGTAGGCCCTTCAGCATATACAATAGAGATACCCATGTTCGCCATGACAATTACTAATTTTAAAATAGAACAAATACGAGAGAGACTAAAATCAGATTCGAGGGTCCATTTCTAGAACAATGGGGCAGGTTCCAGGTCATCAAGTGTAAACATCAGATTCAAGCTTCAAAGGATGGGATCAGTATCAAGCCCCGACCCATGAATCAATGCCCAATGGATACAACAAAGAAATTGATCTCTTCATCTAGCAGGAAGATGTCCCCATGAATCACCAAATTGTTATCTCAAATTTTTCCAGCGAAAAAATTGATTAAACATGACCATGCGTAGGAAGAAATCTAAGGGTCACTTCCATCGGATGAGCCCACACTTTAGATCTAACAATCAAGTTGTAGGTGGAATTGAAAATGGAGGAGTAGAGTCAGCTAAGGAGGAAAACTATGTTAAAGAAACCAAAGGCTTAAAGGAGGAAAACGGGGAAAGGCTCAAAGGCTTTGGGCTTCACAAATGATTCAAAGAGGAATTAAATTGGCTAAGTATGGAGGAGACAATGGAAGATTCCATGTGCCTCATCGACACATCTCCAAGGGTTAAACCCAAAAGGAAGACTCAAATGAGCACAAAGTATCCACGTGTCCTAGGATCGAAAAGGGAGAAATCCAGGACATTGAAAAGTCCAAATGAGCAGAAAGAACCATGTGTCAGCTCGGCACAATTTCAAAAGTAGGAGCCCAAGGTGGAGACCCAAACTAGTGCCAACTCTCCACGTGGTCAGGGTCCAATAGAATTCAAAGAGTAGCGGGCTCGAATCGAGTTAATTATACGAGTGTTGGTGAAAGGAGCCAAGTGTATCAACAATGCACATTCAAAGGTGCGGCCAAAAGTGGAGACTCAGATGAGCGCGAGGCTTTCACGTGTCTAGGGTTCAAGAAAAATATCGACCCGAATCGGCTAAGTATCGCAGACTTGCGGAAGGAGCCATGTGTCATCTCGACACATCTTTAAAGGTAAATCTAAGAGCAGATCTCCCAAACTAGTGCAATCCTTCCACGTGTCACGCGATCTTAAAAGGGACAGAGTTTACAATTGTAAAGTCAAGATAGGAGAGTTGGCGTAAGTTGCCATGTGCCTTAATGGTGAAAATTCAGAAGGGTAGCCCAAGGGCTAGTCTCAAGTGAGCACGGAGCTTCCACATGTCCAAAAGTCGAAAGGGGATAGAGCTAGCTGTTTAAATTGACTTAGTACGTAAGGGTTAGCAAAAAAATGCCACGTGTCACTGACGCAACTCCAAAGTTTAAAACTAAAGGCAAACCCAAACACACCCTAGCTCTACACATGGCCATGCTTCAAGTCAAGGTGGGAAGGTGGGTCGTCGGAGGAAATTCAAACTTTTTGGTTGATGCCCAAGGAGCCATGTGTCGGTTTAAATTACATGTGAGCCGGTGGACCTGGGAGGACTTTTCACCCAAATGGATAATGTGGACCGGTGGGCCCAAAGATAGTTTTTGACAAAAATTAATTGCTTTGTGCTACGCGGCATTTTTGCATTTTGTATTTTTTTGGTGCCAAAAGGAGGAAAGTGAATTTTAGGCCCACAGACCCATTTTGCTAACTAATTTTTGCCATTTTTGTATAGACCCAAATCAAATATTGAAATGGACATATCTTTCGATCCAAAGGTTCCGAAATCCAACAATTTTTGCACCATTGGAAAGGTCTCAACCTCCTCTTCACCATAGAAACCTGAAAGTTTAATTTTGATGAGGTTGGGTAGGTAAAAAATGGGAAAACGTCTTCATTCCATTAATATGCAATCCGATCACTCCCAAAAACCAGATCCCATTCAATTTAATTCGTTGTTTTTATTTCTTCAACACGCCAATCAGACATAGAGTGGCGGACTCCAAATCAGGTTTCCCACCTCTTTCTTCTTCTCTCTTTGCTAAATCTATAAAGGAAAGATCTTGGCTCGTTGTAAAGGGTTGGAAATTTCTGTTTTCCAACCTCGCTTCTTCCCTTATCTACAAGTGAATTTGTGGAGTTTTTGAACCTCCCATTCAAGTTATAATATAGAGTCTTTCCTCTTGGCTACTATAATGTACTTGTATTAAGTCTAGAACTGTAATATATGTATGTGGATGATTCTCGACCCTCTCATGTGTTCATTGTTATCTTCTCGATCTCTCATTTCAGTTCGGTTATTTGTGCATGGTGGTTGTATTGCATTTCTACGATTCTGTGTTAAATTTAAAATTTGGTGTTTAGCATTCCTTTGGTGCATCATCTTGTTAGCTTAGGTTTATTTTTCTCGTATATTCTCAACCTTGTCTCATTGGCAAGATAGAGTAGGTTTTAGAGTAGATCTTCTGTAATTTATTTGTATTTCTTCTCGATTTCAAAGTACCACACTTTTGGAGATGCTCCATGTTATGCTATCACACTAAGAGTCTCAACCCATCTAGTTGCAAAATTCAAGGGTGGTGTTATTTTGCACTAACGAAATTCTCCTCCCGAATGGTGGACTAAACCTTGGCCTATTTCTAAATGATGTCAAAGCTCAATATCATGGTCTACAACCTTAATAACAATAATATATTTAAATTTTGATTTTTCTATCTTCTTTTCCTCATGGTTTTCTCGAGGTGTGATTATTAACTCAGACGCCATCTTTCTCAAGGAAACTCATGAAACCAAGGAGAAACCTCTACCCTCTTATGCAAGATACTCATGGATTAGTGTTCATAGACCGGAGCTTTGACATGGCACAAAAGGATCTGGTGGAGTTGCTTGCCTTTATAGAGATCATCTCCATTCCTCTATCCAATTTGAAGGATCTAACGAATTTGTAATATTTTTATGGATATCACTTGCAAGAAGACATCGCTAGCAAAAATGTTCGTTGATGCATGTTACTTACCTCCAAGACACTATAACTATACTCGTATCTTGATGATGAATCTCCCTTTGTAGACTTACTTCTTCTTAGTGACTTCAATGCTTAGATTGGACACCTTCAGTGTGCTAATCATGATCTTCATAATGACCCTTTGATGATTTATGAAGTTTATCATCATGAATTGGGGGCTTTAACATTATTCTACAAATTCTATTGTGAATGATTATGGACAACGCCTAATAAAATTATGTGAATCTCATGATCTTGTTATCTTGAATGGTACAAAACACTTCCCTAATTCTAGAGGCTTTACTTGTTTTCCTCATCCTAGTGGAGCTAGTGTTGTAGACTATGTTATATCCTGTAAATCTTTTTCTTTAAGTATATATGATCTCTAGATTTCGACTTCTCCCCACCTCTCATAGACCATACCATTCTCTCTTTTCATACACCTCTTGCCAAACCTATTACACCTTCTTCCCTTGGGCTCTCTCACAAACATACTACTATTCATTTTGATCATCCATATGATGAGAGCTACACCAATATCCTTAAGACCGACCTCATGAACATGTATGATATCTTAGTCTCGATTGAGAGGGCTATTATTCTATCCTAGGGAATTAAGTTTTCTAGTTTTAAGGCCTCCTCACACTCCAATCATACTTTTGTTATCCAAAATGAGCCCCTACTTATTTTGGCTAACTTGCCTTCATTCCTTCCTTCCTTGTGCTTCAACTTCAATTTTCACACATTGTAAACACTCAAAAGATTTTGGGAATGACTTCATCGATAGGAATTTTCTTCCCCTTTCTAGAAATGTAAAGAAGTCCTCTGAATTCCTTGTTATTTTTGAGTTATGGCTTGTCTTTTGGAGGGAAAATTTACCAAGGCGGACCCCGAAAATTGCAAAAACTCAATAGAAATTTTCAGCCCGTAGGCCCACAAAGGATAAAGGAAAAGAAATTGATTAAGGCCCGCAACTCATGAAATGATGCCACGTGTTAAGGCAGAGCGGTGAGCGCTAGAGAGAACTTCAAGTTTTTGGCTTTTGGTCAAAATGTGTCAAAGGAAAAAATAGGAGTGCATCCCCGCCGAGCTAAGAAAAAGATGCCATGTGTCCATTCATCGGTGGAAGTCGGGGGTGGAAGGATTTTTTGTTTTTGACCAAACCCATAAAGGCACAAAGGTGAAAAGTTGAACTACATCTCCACACAGACCGGAAGGTGCCACGTGTCCACGTTAGCGGCGAGAGGTTGAGCCGGCAAAAAAATTTTGGGAAAATTTCCCAATTTTGCGAAAAGAGGCAAAATGTTGTTTTAAAGCCATGGATCAACTAGAGGGCACCAAATGTCATCGAGAGAGCGGCATGTGGAGATTTTTGGGAAATTTTCCCAATTTGAAAAAAGAGGGAAAATTTCAAATTTCGCCCACGAACCCAATTTTCCCTAATTTCGCCTTTTTTCCCCTAAATCTTCAGAGGGGCATATCTTTCACACCAAAGCTTAGATTTTCACAATTTTGGTATCATTGGAAAGATGGTGAAATTCTCCACACGATGGACCCTTAAATTTAAAATTTTGATGGAGGTTAGTGGGAGAAAATTGAAGAAATGTCTCTGCATGGGAAAATGGCAAAAAATGACCCCAACCACCAAAATTAATGAAGTATGGGCCTCTTTCTCGCTCTGTGAAGAAATGTACTTCAAAGTATGGGATTTTTCATGGAAATACATCATTTTGCAGGCCAATTAAATGGATCTTATTGGTGGTTAAAGTTTCAAATCAAATTTTCCCACGTTTTCTCATTTCTTTCATTCTGTTTGAGCGATAAAAGACAATTTTGGCTAATTTTGTAAAACTTGTTCATCATTCTTCTTTGCCTCTCCCTTCTTTTCTTCCCCAGGGTCAAAAATGGAGTTTGAACCTCCTCCACTGCTCTGTAATGGCAAATTTTGCCTCTTACCCGTGAAATGATGTTTTCTAAAAAGTTATGGAGCAATAACAACGTGTTTTATGATGCATTTGTCCATCCCTTATCTTTTTTTGGTTGTTTTCTTCTTGCCTCTCTTCATTGCAGGTATTTGTGCATGTTTGGATGTTCATTGTAGGTTTTGGAGCTATGTTCATGGAGTTTTGGAACATTTTTGTGTGAAATCCATCTTTGGTCTATGATGCACTTGTCCATCCTTCCATTGCTCACCTCTCTTTGTTTCCATGGTAGTTTTGATAGATGATCAACACTTTCCTTCTCTAGTGTATCACCATTTTAGTGTAGGCTCTATTTTTCCATTTTTCTTGCTTGCCCTATCTCCTTGGAAGTTAGATTAGGATTAGATTAGCTTTCTTGCATTGGAATAGCTTGTGGCAGGTAGTTTAGGAAGAGGAACCAACCTTCTTTGGAGAGATTTCCCCATTTGCAAAGGTCCCACACTTTGGGAAAGCTCAATGTTGTGAAATCACACCAAATGAATTTTCCTTAGAAAAGAAGATCCATAACTCATTTGGGGTGTGTGAATTTGCACGAACAACTTCCCGATCAATACGCATGGTCATTGTCCTACAAATTTTTGTACGATGTGGCTTGTAAAAATGTTCACAAGTTAACTAAATGTATTATAACCAAAATACCCTATAAAGCCAAGTTGGGCCAAAAGCTCTATAGAATTATTCTTAGAAAGAAAAAATGACAATACTTGTATAAAAAAGAAGAGCTACCATATACCAAATTTGGTTCAATCCCAAGTCTTTATAGAGATTTTTTTACCAAAAAAACTATTTGTGCCATTACTAACCTGCATACATGGTCTACATATGCTACCTCTCTCTATGATGCTCCTAATCATCCCCCCATCCATTTGAATCCTAGACCACCTAACTGTTATTTCTTCACTGACAAGATGGTCCTTAAAGCCATCTATAAACTCAAGTCCAATAAAGCCCAAGATGTGGAAAATTTAAAAGTTGAATTCTTCCATCATAGCCCAATTGTTCTTGTTGTCCATATCTCTAATCTTTTTAATTTATTGTTCCTTATGGTCTTCCCCCCACTTGGACATATCATATTATACACCCCATCTTCAAATATGGAGATTCTCTTAAACCTGAGAACTATCATACCATCATGATTGGGCATACTCTAGCTAAGATTTTTGCTCGCTACCTGATGATTATATCTCACAATGGGAAGAGAAAAAATAGATTAGAGAAAAAGGTCAAGTAGGATTTAGAAGGAATCACCAAACAAATGATCACATTTTCACTTTGGTTGTCATTATAGAGGAAGAAAAGGCTAACAAGTAGAAGGTATATTGTTGTTTTGTAGACTTTCGAAAGGCATTTGATACAGTACCAAGGCATCTTTTGATCCAGAGGCTTGAAGAGTTGGGTCTTCCTAACATGGTAATTTCTCTTGTCATGACTTTGTATGAGAAATTTTTGGGCATATTCATACCAAAATGGGCACTACTAATAACATCCATAGTACCATAGGTGTGAAACAAGGTTGTCCACTCTCGCCTACACTTTTTGGGCTCTATATTGATGAATTAGAGGATCTTATCTCCACAACCTCAGGTAGCATGAATGGTTGTAGCCTCTTTGGGATCTGCATTGTTATTTTATTGTTTGCAGATGACATTCTTTTTCTTTCACATCAAGTAGAAGAATTCAAAATTAGCTTAATGCATTGAGAATTTTTTGTGATAAGAAAGTCCTTGAAGTAAATCTTGCAAAGAAAAAAATCATGGCATTCAATACAACCAAGAAATTAGCATCTATAATTAATTTGATGTACAAAGGAAAAAAATTAAGGTGGTGTACTTCTACACCTACTTGGGTGTGGTTTTCTCTAGACCACCTTTTAGCTTTGTTTCTATAATAGAAGAAAGACTGAGAAAAGGGTATGAAACATTGATAAATTTGAAAAAGAATTTTTTTTCAACTTCTATTTAAAGATATTCAGACAAATATTTGACTTTTTCATACATTGGTTACATCAGCACTATTATATGGATGTGATGTTTGGAGTCCATATTTGAGACAGAATGATTTCAACCATATGGAAAGATTTTTCATTTCCATGTTATCAAAGAATATTCGAGCCAAAAGAACGGTTCCTCACTCAATTATTGTTGCAAATTTTGGGGTATGCCCACTCTTTATCACTTTGATTTTCAATTTTATCACAATGTTACATAGGCTTTGATGCGTGGAAGATTATTTTTCTTGTCAAAATAGATATCCATATTTGGAACTCCAATCTTCTATTCAACTTGTCAAAAAAGGATACAAATCTTGTTGGTATTCAAGAGTTATGGGGTAAGTGCAAAAAGTTAGGGGATTAAAAAGTTGACATCAAATCCCAAATTTTATGAACTATGATCACGTTTTATAAACCATAATCGTAGTTTCACAAACCGCGATCGCGGTCTATATTGTCAAGTTTGGGAACTTCCCAAACATAAGACAAAGATCACGATTATAAATCATGATCACGGTCCTTTGATACCAAATTTTTTTTTCCACGAACCTCATTTTTCCACACCATTTTCTCCAAACATCACAATTTTTTCCATTGTTGATACTCAAGATTTTCATTACCCTTCCAAATTGCAATTTTTTCTTTTGGATTGCATAATTTACATGATGCCATTGAGACAAAGAGGTAAGCCCTCATTTATATCAATTTTTTTGTATTTTAGGTCTTTTTTTGGTTTTCATGGGTTTTTCAATCTTTTTTTAATATAATTTTTTTATCGCTTGCTTGACAAGCTGCTAATCCTCCAATTCCTCCAAACGTTCCTCCACTTCCTCAAAACCCTCCAAATATTCCTCCACCTCCTCAAAACCCTCCTCAAACCCCTCCTCTGAATGTTCCTCCACCTCCTATGGATCCTACCATCTGCACAAAACCACTAGGAACCCAAGGTGATATCATTACAAAAATCTAAGAAAATAAAATTTCCATTCAGAACCTTATTCACACTATAAAAAATTTTATTTCACAAATCCAAGCCGCATGAATTTAGCCAACACAGTTCAAACATTGATTAGTGAAGTTCACTCTGCAAAAAATCTATAGATAGATGGAATACTTTTATAGATTATTGTAGGCATTGGTATGCAAACAAATTATCACATACAACCGTGAAAGAATGTTTTTTGGAAAATACCACATTTGTGCATTATTTATGAAGCCTAGAACCAATGCCACCCTTGTGAATAATTGCAACTTATTCCCTATCCATTGGTGTAACAACGATAGGATTAAGGACAATTTTAGGACCGATTGTGTATGGTTTTTTATTATCTTCCATGCAACAACAAAAACATTCCTCTTTATTTTTTAAGAAATTGTAGTGTGAGTTTTTTCTTAGTGACATCCCCAATTGTTTTGAATTTTATAGGTTTTACGATCGAGGAGGTGGCTCTGCATAGACTAGACCAGGTGCACATATTGCAGTTGGTCAACCTAGGATGCCCCACGCCCAAAACCCCCACAACCTTTATTTATCCCTCCTATAGTGAAGGAGGTTATGGAGATCGACACACTACATGCATTGAGGTCTCTCACTGACACTCTAGCCCAACATAGTAGCCATATTGCATCTAGAAATGTTGGTGGGGGCATAAGTTCTAGCCATCCACACCATTATGGGTCATGTGGTGTCGTATGCACTACAAGTGAGACATCCTTTGCTAGGTCACAGGATCTCTTTTTACAAATGAGATGATGGCAGATGTTTTTGGAAGTGTTGCAAATGTCCTTGGTATTTCACAGGTAAATGTCACATAAATTATATATATATATATATATATATATATATAAGTTTATTTCATTTGAGATTTTAATATATATACTTGATTACATCATACTTGTGTAAAAACTAATATTTTTTTATTTTAAACAGCAAGAGCTAGTCAAGGACACATCCGGTGTGGACATCCTAGTTTCTTTGGAGCCCATTTTACAACGTCTATAGATGTAAGTTTCAAGTTACTTACATTTCAAAGTTCATTTGATTACATGTTTATTATTAAATACACATTAATGTTCATGTATGTGTTTCACGTGTACATACATATTAATATGTTTATCTTTTTAAGCAGTGCCAGGTGGGACATCATCTACTTAGGGCATTGAGGCTACTAACATGCCTCACGTTACTTTTACACAGGTTAGTTTCACATATTTTACTAGTTAATGTTCAAGATTGTTTAAATATTATTAACATACATATCTATATGTGTTCTATAATTTAATATATATACACAAGCCTTAGTTACTTAGACCATTCTCATGGAAAATATTCAATTAATGTTGATCTACATATTATTTTTACAACTTATGACTATCACACAGACTCCTCCCTTTATGCAAACTTTGGAGGTTGTTGTTGATGTTTCGATAGCATCTGTAGATCCACTCACATAGGTACAATTTTTCAATTTTTTTAAATTTTGGATGAATGTTTTCTTACTAAATATACAATATCAAAATTATACATGAAATATTTAATTTGAACTATTTTTTTGTATGTAACCTGGTATGACTCAAAGTGCACCACCACGACCCCTAGACACTCCCCCTCATGAGTCTACCCTTGACCTTACAAAGCGTCAATGAAAAATTTATAGGGATCATGAGATTGCGGTAAGATTTCACATGCATTAAAATTTATAAGTTTCTAAATTATGAATGTATTTTCAATGTATCTACTTCTTTAAAATTTAGGTGTTACAAATTTTAAGTTTATGAATGTCCATGCTAAGTTGCAGGGCTTTGTCATGCCTAGGACCCGACGAATGAAATCCTTAGTGTCATCTCCCTCCACTACATCTACAGGTCATGGAAATGCTTCTACTACTAGGGCCAAGAGAGGGAGGATGTTTCATGATTCTTCATATGATGTATAGATAAATATGTCATCTGGACATGGGATACATACATTTTTGTAATCCTATATATGCCTTGATATATATGATATTTTGTTGGACATTCCATGGAGACGTGTATACAATCTTATGCGACTGTGTGGTCCTATATATATGACACGCTTAGTTTGATACATTATTCTTATATTTTTAGAGATGTGGCATTGGCTTGAACACATGTGCATGTATTCCTTGTGTACTAGATATTATGTGTGTGTGTGTGTGTGGATTTTGTTCCTGGACCACTATGTTATAATTTTTATGATGTTTTCACAATGTCATGTGCTGATGTTTTCCGTCTTGATATTTGACATATGATCATATTTGATGATGTGTGAAATTTTTTTATATATGTGTTACTCGATGAAGTATGATGATGTGTGATAACATGATTTCATTAAATTAATTGTATTATGATGATGTAATAACATGATCTGACATGTTTGTTACACTCTTTCTGGACCACACACACACACACACACACACACACACACACGTATATATATATATATATATATTTATGCTTCATAATCATCTTTGTTTCTCTTTGTGGTGGATGAAGATAGGAATTTTACACATATCAATATGACCATTCAAGTGATATGACATCATAATCATCTTTGTTTCTTGATATGACATAATAATCATCTTTTGCTTTGGAAGATTGCATAACAATGGAAAAATTATTGATATGACATCATAATCATCTTTGTTTTACTTTGTCACACATATGAAATGTCTTTGTAATTTCATATATATGCTTCATGTAATCATGTCTTTGTTTCTCTTCATATGCTTCATGTAATCATGTCTTTGTTTCTCTTTATATGCTTCATGCACAATCATGTCTTTGTTGTGACCTTATTCAATCTCCTTGAAGGCTTGTCATATATGAAGTTCACTATTGGTGCAGTGAATAATAAATCTTGTGCTTTGGAAGATTGCATAACAATGGAAATTCTTGATATGTAATCATAATCATCTTTGTTTTGCTTTGTCACACACACACACACACACACACACACACACACACACACACACACACACACACACACACACACACACATGCTTCATGTAATTAGTGTATTTGTTTCTCTTTACATGTGGTGGATGAAGATAGGATATTCTAAATTCAACTATTCACACAACATGGTAGTGTGTTTACCTTGTCAAAAATATCCTGATGTGGCCTTATTCAATTCAAAAGATAAGACATTATTTTTAGGCCATACAAATAATTATTTACATAAGCTTATCGAAACATGGAGATATTCACATTATATGATATACTTGTTCAAGTTTTTAACACTAAAACTATGTGTCACCTTCAATAATAGGAATAAAATACAAACTTAAAAAGTAATTAAATTAAACCATATCTATAGGAAACTCTAATTGGATATTCATTACAACACCAACTTGAAATGGAATATGTATTACTGATTTCCAATCTTCAATTCTTTAGCAATGAATGTTGTTATGTCACTCTTATAGTTAGCAATTTATAACAGAACCTAGAGAATCCTCAAATTTTTCAAGACTTTGTATTCCTCCCCCCACATGGAAATACATCTCCATGTACTTATTTTTTTTTCACCACACAAGGGTAAATTACTTGGGTGTTTGTTCAATTTAAGGTAGTTACACATGAGATGCTCATTCCACCTAATACTTAGTGGAGACTCCAACTACATCCTGGAATGCATGAAGGATTATTCCAAAAAAAATATTAGTGACTACATCCATTTTTCCATACTTGTAAGATTGAAAATATTGAAACTATTTTTTTGAGGGAAATGAGAAAATGGAAACAACCATACTAGGACACATGCTAAGAAGCCAAGAATGGATCTGAGTAATGATAATTCATTCCCAAGAAGTCGTGGTAGAAAAATTTAGGTAGACCTAGTTTGAAGTCAAACCACCCAATCTGGAGCCAAGAACCCCTTCCCTATTGATCCTAATTCACATTTTCAACACAAAATAATGCCAGACTCAAAAATTGGAGTTTGATCATAAAAACGAGAATATTTTGAGATAAAAATTGAGCGAAGGAGGCCTCTAATTCTACCCAAAAATCATGGTTGTGGAAATTCTTGAGCCTTCGTGGCATAATTGTTTCCAAACTACATTTTCTAGGAGTCCTAGGAAATGAACTAAGCTAAGTAGTGAGAAGTCATGCCTTGGGATGTCGTGGGAGTAAAATGACATTGCCAACATGTCTGGTTAGGGGGTTTATACCTTTGGGTGCTATGGAAAGCTCTAAGTAGGCTCGGTTCGAGTCGGACCACCCGATCTAGAACCAAGAACGCATTCCCTATTGATCCCAATTCACATTTTCAAAAAAAACATCGATGATCACAACTTAGTAATCGATCATCCAAAGTGAGAACCTTCTAATCCAAAACACGTGGGAATAAGGAATTTAATTTCCCCAAAAATTTATGTTCAAGGTATTCTTTGAGCCTTCATGGCATAATTATTTGCAAACTACCTTTTCTAGGCAATCCTAGGCAATGAATGGAGCTCGAGTAGTGAGAAGTCATGCCTTGAGACATCATGGGAGTGAACTACCACTACAAGCATGTTTGGTTTGGGGGTATATTCCTTTGGGTGCTATGGTGAGATCAAGGTAGGCATGGTTTGGAGTCGGCCACCCACCCAAAGCCAAGAACCCTTTCCCTATTGATCCCAATTCATGTTTTCAGCACAAACTTCTGACAGTCACAACTTGGTGCTCGGTCATCCAAAACAAGAACCATCTAAGCCAAAACTTGAGTAAAGGAGACATCTAATTAGACCCAATAATTTAGGGCTATGACATTCCTTGAGCCTTTGTGGCATAATTTTTTGTAAACTACATTTTCTAGACAGTTCTAGGTAATTAACTGAGCCGGTAATGAGAAGTCATGCCTTAGGATGTCGTGGGAAAAATTATACCAAAAATGCATCCGGTTGATGGGTTATACACCTTCCAAGTGCTATGGTAGGCCCTAAGTATGCCCGGTTCATAGTTGGACAACCTGATCCGGAGCCAAGAACGCATTCCATATAATCCTAATTCATGTTTTCACCACAAATGTTTGACGATCACAACTTCGCACTCACCAACCAAACCCAAGAAATATATAATAAAAACTTGAGTGAAGGAATCCTCTAATCGCACCCAAGAATTCGGGTTGTGGCATTACTTGAGCCTTCGTGGCATAATTATTTGTAAACTGCCTTTTCTAGGTAGTCCTAGGTAATGAACGAAGATGAGTAGTGAGAAGTAATGCCTCAGGATGACATGGGAATGAACTCCCATTGCCAACACATTTGGTTAGGGGTAAATTCCTTCAATTTCTATGGTGTGCTCTAGGAATACTTGGTTTCGAGTCGAACCACCCAATCCAGAGCCAACAACCCATTTCCTATTGATCCCAATTCATGTTTTTAGTGCAAAATTCTGATGATCACAACATGGCGCTTGGTCATCAAAATCAAGAATCATTTGATCCAAAAAATGAGAAAAGGAGGCCTCTAATGACACCTAATAATTTAGGTTCATGGAATTCTTGTAGCCTTCGTGGCATCATTTTTTGCAAACTTCCTTTTCTAGGCATTCTTAGGCAATAAACGAAGTCGAGGAGTGAGAATTCATACCTCGGTAGATCATGGGACAAAAATACCATTGCCAAGGAATTTAATTATGAGATTATATGCCTTTAGGTTCTATGGCGTGCTCCAGGTAGGCATGGTTCAAAGTCGGACCACCCGATCCAGAGCCAAGAACCCCTTCCTTATTGATCCCAATTCACGTTTTCAGCGAAAAATTTTGGTTGTCACAAATTGGCGCTCGGTCATCCAAACCGAGAAATATCTAAGCCAAAACTTGAGCAAAGGAGGCCTCTAATCGCACCCAAGAATTCAGGGCCATGGCATTCCTTGAGCCTTCATGGCATAATTGTTTACAAACTGCCTTTTCTAGGAAGTCCTAGGCAATGAACGGAGCCGAGTAGTGAGAAGTCATGCCTTGGGATGTCATGGGAGTGAAATGCCACCACCAAAGACGTCTTATTTGTGGGTTATACACCTTTCGATGTTGTGGCGTAATCCGTAGGCCTAGTTTGGAGGCAAACCACCGTGAGCTAGAGACAAGAACCCCTTCACAAACACATAAACTATTGTTAGTTTCTTGTCTTTGTTTGGGAAATAATGAAAGCTTCTCTAATCTTTGAGAATATAAAATTATCTATGAAGAGTTCTAACCATGTGAAGTTAGAAGATTTTATGGCACCACTAACTTGCATAAAAGTGTTAGTCAAAGTATTATAATATAAATCAAAACCATACTAGATATATACAAAATACACAAATTTAATAAAATATATGATCTTGAATCTAGTAGACAAATTTACAAATTTTAAATAAATATATACGAGAAAATTATGTAAATTCATTCCAATGAACCATCATGATTGGATCTACTCGAATAGAAGACATGATTTCTTCATGATCGACTCTCAAACCTTCCAAAGAATCTTGTTATTAGGCCTTCCTCGATATCTATACAAAGCAGAATATTTTTGCTAGAACAAGATGTGAATATAAGAGTATTTCCTTGTGATCTCAAATTCTTCAAACACCCAAAAGAGGAATATTTTAATGGATATCATTGAATCCAAGTATCAAGAACTACCACCGACCCTATAGGATACTCAATATCTTTGCCATCTATAATAGGAGAAGAAGACTTCTTTCTTTCCTTAATGCTACGACATAAGAAATAGTTTTTTCTTTCTTCATTTTCTTCACACAATAATCGTAAACACATGTCTTACAAAAAATGGAGGTTTCAACTCAAATTTAAAATTTTACATATTAATTTCAATGGACAATTCAATACAAAAATTGTAAATAAACATTCAACTTATCACACCAAAATTGGAATGCCATCAAAGTCCTTGGATGTTACAACTTTATTTGGAGAAACAAGTCACGATGCCTATGGAATTTGATACATGGGAAGCAGAGTTAGAGGCCTACAAATCCATCCATTCACCAATTCTTGTGAATCACACTCAATAGTGGAAAATTTGATACAACATGCACAAAAACATGCCACCTTTCTTGTTCATGTGGCCTGAAGTAGCATTTGAGCTACAAAATGAGTTTAGATCGTTAGACCATGTGAGTGTCATTTAATAATTTTCTTGAAAACCACGGTTCGTGTTGTCAATACACCATTCCACTATGGTCTTTGCATATTTCAATTTAGCACTATCTATGTACTTCAACTCTTCTCTTGCAAGATCTGTTTTCACACATGCCCATGTACCGTCATGCTCTCCTTTTCCATGTCCAGCCTCAGTGAAACTCTAAATATATTACACACCTATCTTGATGTGCATCCTTCTCATCCAATAAAACATTCATGCATTCTTAAACCGAGACGTGTAATTATCTTACCATATATAATGTTGATTGAAGCGGATGTCCCTATCGACAAGTTTTCATAAAATAACTGAAACATCCCAAATTTCCCACCGGAAATTTTGGTCAGAACAAGCCTTACACATAAAGAAAACATGAAGGGAAATGATACAGACCCATGAGCTCACGTCCCAGAACTAGGAAAAGTGAAAAATAGAAGCCCAAGAGAGTCAAATTCGACCCGCACAAGAAGAAATAGAAGAAACAGTTCTTTTGAGCATTTCCACATCCTAAATCTATTTAAAGGGTCAAGGGAGGACTCAAAAATGGAGTGGCGGGGAAGAGAAGAAAGAGGAGACAATTTTAAAGAGACCAGATGCAAGAAACAAAAGAAACAGTGAAGTTTGGAAGTTTTCGGCTCGAACAGTTCAGGAAAGGGTCCAAAATTTACTAAGTATGAAGGAGGCAGGGAAGAGACCACATGTCCTCACGACATTTCTCCAAATATGGATCCAAATAGAGAGGCTCAAACAAGCGCTGCATCTCCATGTGTCCTAGGGCGGAACAGAGGCAAGGTCAAATGGTCAAACAGAGTCAAAGGTGGATAGGGCGGGCCTCAAAAAATTGGCTAAGTATGAATGTGCAAGCGGAGAGTGCCAAGTGTTAGTGTGGCGCATCCCCAAGAGTTGGTCCCAAGGCGAGACCCAAATGAGCATGAGCTCACCACATAGCCCAAAGTCTAAAAGGTAAGAAGGACCATTGAAAATTCCACAAAGCAATAAAGGCCGATAAGTGTCAACCCGACACTCCTCCAAAGGAAAACTTTGGGTCGGATTTGCAAACATGCGTGGTGCCTCCACGTGTCCTCAAAGGGGGTAGAGTTAGTTGAATAGTCAATGCACAAACAGGCTAACGGAGGCTACCAAGTGTCTCAATGGTGCTGATTCAAGGGTCAAATAGAGAGAAGGTTCCCAAGCAAGTGCCAGACTGACACGTGTCCCAGGGGAAGGTGGGGTGTCGGGGAAAAATTAGTTTTTCACCCTTTACCCCAAAAGGAGTAAAATTTGCAAAATGGCCCGTGACTCCACCAAGGAAAAAGTCAACATATAGACCCAAGTCAAAGCCAAGGTGGGGAGTCAGGGAAAAAAGTGAAGGTTTTCCTTTTGTCCAAAAGGCATAAAAGCAAAGATAGAAGCACATTTCCCAGCCAATCAAAAGGAGCCACGTGTCCATGCGGAGCTTCGGGTCGCAGAATTTTATAGGTTTTTTTTTTTGCAAAAGGAGAAAATGTAAGTTATGAACCCGCATACCCAATTTTTGTCCCAATTGTTGCCACGTGTCCCAATAAAAATTGGGACCCATTTTTCAAATTTTTCCCGTCCATTTGTATAGAATTGATGCAAAACTTCAAAGGGGCATAAATTTCAACTCGTGGCTCGAAATATAGCAAATCGTACACTTTTGGAAGGGTCTCATTGTCCTCTATGCCATGGAAGGATAAAAATAAATATTTTATAGGCCCTGGTAGGTAAAAAATGAAGAAAATTCTTCCAAGCCATTAACACAAAATCCAATCTCTTCAAACACCAGATCCGATTCGATTCGACCTGCTAGGGAGACAAGTGACATATTGTGGGTAGATTTAAACAAAAAGCTTCAATAGCAGTGTTTGAGCTTCAACCTTCATTTCCCGCTTTTCTCTCTCTCTCCTTCTTCTCTCTAGTCAAATTTATAAATACAGGGGCAAGATTCATTGTAAAAAAATTTGTTCATTCTTCTACTCTGCCCCCCTCTTCTTTTCTTCCCTAGGGTCAAAAATGGAGTCTGAATCTCCTCCCCTACTCTGTAAATAGAATTGTTTTCCTCTTGCTTGTGTATGATGCTCTGTGCAAATTTATGAAGCAATAAAACTCATTTTTGATGCGTTTGTCCATCCTTCACTTGTTTTCATTACATCTTCTTACCTCTCATCGTTTTGGAGTATTCTCAGACATGTTTTGGACATTTCATTTGCAGATCTGGGAGCTATGTTTATGGGGATCGAAATGGAGTTTTGTGTGAATCTGACATTTGGTCTGTGATGTTGTTGTCCATCCTCTCCATTTCTCACCTCACCTCCCTTCATTTCATGGCCGTTTTGATAGATGATCAACACTTCCCTTTTCTTGGTGCTATCACCTTGTTAGTGTAGGATTTCCCTCTTTATGCACTTTCTCTCTCTCTGTCTCATTGGCATTGTTAGGATAGGTGTAATTAGACATCATTTTTGCATTAGGATTATTTTAGCATTAGGATCAGGAAGAATAAGATGACTTTCTCCGGAGGGCCATCTCAAGTCCACAAGTCCCATAGCTTGAGAGATGGTCCCATGTTATGCAAATCACACCAAATGACCCTACCTTAGAAAAGCAGATCCATGACTCATTTGGGGGTGTTGTGATTTCACACTAACATTTTTGGCACACTTGGTGGGACAGGTATGAAGCACCTTACCGCTTCACTTCATCGGGTTCAATGTGCTCTTGGTGAAGATTTCATCCTTTGGAGGCACTTTCAATCACATCTGACGACTCCATCTGCTCAAAACCCATCCTTTGAGTTACAAATATTTTCCATCAATTTCCACTCATTTCATCCATTTCTTGCTCCATCTCTTTCATTTTCCCCCATTCCATGAGGTTGTGTAATCATGACTTCATTTCCTTCATGGAATTCACATTTACAAAGAATACTGACCACCTCTAATGTATTTCCCAACTCCTCTAGATCAACATTATAATAAGATGTAGGACCATTATGCTTACCCATATGAGTAGTGTCAAAACTAGTTTGACTATGAAGCTTATCAAGAACAAGCGGACGCATATGATGGTGATAATTATGCAGAAGATGTTGTTCTACTGGAAAAGATTCAAAAAATGGAGGTTGGCATGGTTCAATTAAGGGAAACAGTTCAAATGAGGGCTTTCAACATCGGTTGCAGGGAACCTTGTCCATGGGAAGGCCCTTTTCCAAGACACTACAACCCTCAGGAGAAGCTAGACTTCATGATTGAAATGCTACCCCAACTTGCACAATGGACAGTGGAGATCGGGCTTATGAGCAAAGTGCGGGACAACCTTATCAATGGGTAAGTCACGAATCAAGCCCCTCACTTACTGCCCAAAGTGTTGATTTAATTTCTCCATCTCCTAGTCTTCCACCTCACCTCATTTTCTCTACCCTTTTCCCTTCTAAATAAAATTCCCCTCTACAAGAACCAAAATAAATGCCTTCCCCACCCACCACTCTTTTTTCCTTCCCAAGTCCATGTTGGGAAGAAAAAAATCAAAAAAATAGCGAAGGAGAACATCAAACAGAGGAACCCAATAGAGAAGAAATTATAGAAAATCTGAAGAGTTGGGCTGCTAAATTTGAGTTTTCAAAGGTTCCCTTATTGGTTAATCCTATGAAGAAGGCTGAGGTCAAGCCGTAAGTGATGGAAGCTCCAGCCACATCACAAGTAGGGGAAGAGGGAGCTACTCCTAATCCAAAAGAAGAGGAGTACATTTCAGCTTTGGAGGAGGACCATATAGTTTCAGAGGCTCCAAGCACAATTCAGAACACAGAAGAACCTTCATTTCTTCCTCCCACTTCATCCCCTTCAAGATCTAATGTTGAGGAAGAGTTTGAGCTTCCAAATGTCATGTTTAAGGATGAAGGGAACCATGGTGAGTCAATTCTAGATCAGGAGGACACCATGAAGGAGGTTGAGCACCTGTGGTAGGACAACTAGAAGGTAGATTACCTGTTTGACTTGGAGGATTTCCTTTATGGAGGAAACCCATGGAGATCACATCACTTTTTCCTCCATCTCTCACATCCCAAGCACATGAGCCTACTGCCATGGAGGATAACATTCAGGAACAACAGCCTGCACTTCATAACAGCCCTCTGGAACCAAGATTGGAAGACATGACTCTTCCATGTTCTTCAAAGGAGGAGGAAGAGAAAAGGCAGGAGGATGTCATCATTTCTCTCACACCATCCACCCAAGAAGGTCCACAAGAAGACTCCAATTTTGGAGTTGAATTTCAGAGAAATGGGCACATCCAAAGGATCAGACCGTGCCCAATCAGGTACTTGGCTTCATTAGAGCCAAAGGAGAGACCAAAACTAGTCATGCCTACTTCAGGGCATGAGGATGATCATCAAAGTACCAAGGGTCACCATCAATGCCTCCAGGAGTCTAATGCAGGTCATCTTGAAGAGGTATTTTCCATTAATGTTGATACCTTGATGATTTGGGTGGAGGACCAGCTTATTGTTAGTTTTTCACTCATCCAACCAGCCACGTTCAGTGCCAAATCAGTTGCATGGCTACCATTTTTTAGGAAGGGAAGCTATTTCTCCCTACCAGTTGCAGGCTTTGTTTGAGCTCCCTTTTCTCTTGGTTAGAGTAGAGTAGGTAGGTTTGTTTCCAATAGAAGAAGTGCTTATGCACACTCTGCATGTCTCATTTGAGGCATGTATGATTTGGTCTTTGTATATAAGTTTTGTTTGTATTGCTTCAGAGGGGCATGAGGCTAGGCTCTTAACTATTTAAGGAAAGAAGGCTCATGTTTTCCTGTGATAGTTGCAAGTTGAAATAGGGAACAAATGCAGAGCAACTAAAATATGTTTTTAGGCACTCCATATGAGGTATAGATTGAAGCCTCGAGTCAGAAAACATTTCTACTATCAGAAACTCCATTTCCAAGGTTCTCTTACGTAAATTAAGAGTGCAGATGCATGGGCAGGCTCAGAGATAGAAGAAACATAGAAAAGGATTGCAGTCAGGCTCCTAGTGGCTCAAGGATCACTTCCATGTTATCAAGTAGACTCCATGCCGAATGGATGCTTCAAGGCCACTGATCTCTTCATTTAGCAGGCAGATGTCCCTGTGAGTCGCCAAATTGTTATCCCAATTTTCCTATCGAAAAAAATTAGCCGGAACAATCCTTACACATAAAGAAAACATGAAGGGAAATGATACAAACCCATGAGCTCACGTCCCAGAACTAGGAAAAGTGAAAAATAGAAGCCCGAGAGAGTCAAATTTGACCCCGCACAAGAAGAAATAGAAGAAATGGTTCTTTTGAGCATTTCCACATCCTAAATCTATTTAAAGGGTCAAGGGAGGACTCAACAATGGAGTGGCAGGGGGAAGAGAAGAAAGAGGAGACAATTTTAAAGAGACCAGATGCAAGAAATAGAAGAAACGGTGAAGTCTAGAAGTTTTGGGCTTGAATAGTTTAGGAAAGGGTCCAAAATCGACTAAGTATGGAGGAGGCAGTGGAAGAGACCACGTGTCCTCACGGCGCTTCTCCAAATATGGATCCAAATAGAGAGGCTCAAACAAGTGCCACATCTCCACGTGTCCCAGGGTGGAATGGAGGCAGGGTCAAATGGTCAAACAAAGTCAAAGGTAGACAGGTGGGCCTAAAAATTGGCTAAGTATGAATGTGCAAGCGGAGAGTGCCAAGTGTCAGTGTGGCACATCCCCAAGAGTTGGTCCCAAGGTGGAGACCCAAATGAGCGCAAGCTCGCCACGTAGCCCAAAGTCTAAAAGGTAAGAAGGATTGTTGAAAAGTTCACAAAGCAGCGGAGGCTAACAAGTGTCAACCCGATGCTCCTCTAAATGAAAACTTTGGGTCATATTTGCAAACATGCGTGGTTCCTCCACGTGTCCTCAAAGGAGTTAGATTTAGTTGAATAGTCAATGCACAAACAGGCCGGTGGAGGCTGCCAAGTGTCTCAATTGTACTTATTCAGGGGTCAAATAGAGAGAAGGTTCGCAAACAAGTGCTGACCGACGCCTTTCCTGTGGGAAGGCGAGGCATCAAGGAAAATTATTTTTTTCCCTTTGCCCTAAAAGGAGTAAAAGTTACAAAATGGCCCATGACTCCTCGAAGGAAATATTCAACATTATAGACCCAAGTCAAAGCTAAGGTGGGGAGTCAGGGAAAAAAGTGAAGGTTTTCTTTTTTTCTAAAAGGCATAAAAGAAAAGACGGCAGCGCATTTCAAAGCCAATCAAAATGAGCCTTGTGTCCATCCAGAGCTTCGGGGCCACAGGAGTTTTCTGGGTTTCTCAATTTTCGTGAAAAAGGAGAAAAGTTAAGTTATGAGCCCACAAACCCAATTTTTGTCTCAATTTTGTTGCCACGTGTCCCGATACAAAAGGGGGACCCATTTTTCAAAAAAACATTCCCACCTATTTGGATAGAATTGATGCAAAACTTCAAAGGGGTATATCCTTCGACTCAGGGTTCAAAATATAGCAAATCTAACACTTTTTGAAGTGTCTCAATGTCCTCTATGCCATGGAAGGATAAAAAATCATATTTTGTAGGCCCTAGTCAAGAAAAAATGAAGAAAAGTCTTCTAGGACATTAACACAGAATCCAATCTCTTCAAATACCAGATCTGATTTGATTCGACCTGCTGGGAGCTAGAAGTGACATATTGTGGGCAGATTTTAGCAGAAGCATTAATAGCAGTGGTTGAGCTTTGACCTGTGTTTCCCGCTTCTCTCTCTCTTTCTTCTCTCTGATCAAATCTATAAATACAGGGGCAGGATTCATTGTAAAAGTTGTTGTTCATTCTTCTTCTCTGCCTCCCCTCTTTTTTTCTTCCCTAGGGTCAAAAATGGAGTTTGAACCTCATCCCCTACTCTTTAAATGGCATTCTATGCCTCTTGCTCCTATATTATTCTCTCAGTGCAAATTTACAAGCAATAAAACTCCTTTTTGTGACGCATTTTTCCATCCTTCATTTGTTTTCATTGCATCTTCTTGCCTCTCATTGTTCTGGAGTATTCCATGCATGTTTTGGACATTTTATTTACAGATCTGGGATCTGTGTTTGTGGGGATAAGAAATGGAGTTATGTGTGAATTTGACATTTGGTCTATGATGTTGTTGTCCATCCTCTCCATTGCTCACCTCACCTCCCTTCATTTCATGGTCGTTTTGATAGATGATCAGCACTTCCCTTTTCTTGGTGCTATCACCTTTTAGTGTAGGATTTATCTCTTTATTCACTTTCTCTCTCCCTGTCTCGCTTGGAATTGTTAGGATAGGTGTAGTTAGACGTCATTTCTGCATTAGGAGTAGTTTAACATTAGGATCAGGAAGAAGAAGCTAACTTTCTCTGGAGGGCCATCTCAAGTCCGCAAGTCCCATAACTTGAGAGATGGTCCCATGTTATGTAAATCACACCAGATGACCCTGCCTTAGAAAAGCAAATCCATGACTCATTTGGGGTTGTTGTAATTTCACACTAATAACACCCTTGCACAAATTAAGTAGAATGATTCTTATCATCATTGATAAAAAATTGGCACTCTTAAAAAATTGAATTCTATGTATCTGTCAGGGATAATGTATACATTCTATATGCACAAATATGGTAACTTGTACCGAGTTCTAATATTGTGATTGAACCTCCATTTATGGTTTCAACATGTAATTCTTTGTAAAATCGATCAATGAAACAATAGTAAAAATAGGAAATGTGTCCTTTCATATCTTGAATTGTTCATCCACCATCGAGCTTTGTGTGTATTCATAGCATACTCATAAAAAAATTCATCTTTACATTTTTTTCATAAATTGAAAAATAGCTATATGTTATGTAGTTAGCTCACACCATTTAGACTCCTTTCCATCTTTCAATTAGTATGGTACTGACTTATATTTATTAAACCCAAATAAACTATGTCCTATTGCACCTCCAATTTTCTCATTGATACAAATTTCCAATTTAGGCAATCCGTCACACATACCGAAACTTCCATCTAAACAATCCTAACTATAAAAAAATGTCTGACTTATCTTTCACAAAATATTGTAGGAATGAAATCATTGGAAGATATTGGTGGAACTTGAACACCACATTGTGGTAACATAGTTTTAGAATGAAAATAAGAACGAATACTTCAAAAATTATCATAATGCATCACAAATTAAACATGTTGCCTACAAAAACAAGTGGTGTGAGCATGGTTTATTTTTACATAGAATCGTTTCAACATTTGAAAAAAACCATTGATAGATTTTAATTTCTAGATGCTCCTATTCAAACTTATGAAAAAATCGAGTTTGAGTCATATCTAATAAATTCTTTCAATGTGGTTCACGATTAGTAGACCCAACTCTCTGCTTTACTACATCTCTTGTATTAGGTGAAACTCTAATGTTACCATGCCAAAATTGAGAAAAAAATTCTCTTATAGCATGAAATATATCTTTGTCTTTACATAGCGTTCTACCAAAAATGCCCAAGAATTAGTATTATTCATTAATTTAAGGATAGTATGCCTTTCAATTATTTCATTAGATTTTTTCGACTAACTTTCAACATTCTACTTGTTTTCCTAATCAAACATTGTTTTTGTTAATAATCTTACAACAATAAGTAGCAAGTACATGACACATGACATGATTATCAGTTATATGTCTCTTGACACCAATAGTGTGATATGCATCGTGTAGGTTTTCAATAATTGAAGAGGTTTTACTAATTATATTAGATGTTGTCAATCCTAAGGTGTTTAATTTAGGTCTCATTTTATTCAATTTCATCAAACTAACAAACAACTGGTATATTTGGGAATCATTTAAAATTTCAAAATTATTATCCCAAGTTTCAGTGGCTTTTCTTTTGATTTTTCATTCAGAAAGTTTTTCAGACATTGGTTTCAAAATGTTCTCATCAATTTCAATAAAATAATTAGGTCTCTTTCGTAAAATCCTAGGAGGTGTTTTTGCCAAATTTTGGTTGTCTACAGTTTCAAAATGAATTTCTTGATTCATATTTTCATTATCTCCTTCAATTTCAATATCAACTACATCATGATTATTTAATTTATCTTCATCACGAGTATTTAATTCATCTTCATCACGAGTATTTAATTCATCTTCATCACGAGTATTTCATTCATCTTCATCATGAGTATTTAATTCATATTCATCACAAGTATTTAATTCATCTTCAACATTGATGGTAAAAACATTACCTAGTTCCTCATTGCTTACAATAGTAGGGGTTGAAGATGAACCTCTTCTTGATTCATGAAGTTTCCACATTTGCCATGAATTTTGCAATATTTTTGCCTCTAATTCCTTCGGTGTTTTTTTACTTATTGATTTCCTTTTTGAACTTCATTTCTTGTCTCCCATGATGTTTCAATCAATGTAGGACAACTCCAAATGATGCAGGCGCCTTAAAAATAGTAAAAAAATAGCTTCTAATGACAAGAAAAAAGTGCAAAAGGTGGCGAATTTCATAGAAATTCATACAATCAGTCAGAGAATAAAAGCACATGGTGAATTGGATGTTGGGATTCATGTAAATATGATTCTAAGAACTGTGATCATGGTTCTTTTACCAATAATGTCAATTTAGAACCACAATCATGGCCCTAATCAGTATCATCAAATTTGACCCTCGACGCTTCGGAAATCTTTGTTTTTCCCAAACCTAAGCTTTGGGAGGTCATTATGGCATGTGAAAGGCAAAAACATAAAATTTTCTCTTCTTCGACTTGAACCATGCCACAAAATTGAAATCATGTCACAAAAATGGTACCATCGCATAGGGGAGACTATTAGCTTTGTAGAAATATTGATTTTAAAGTGAATAGAATATGATAAATATCATTTTATAATTTTTTTATTAATAGTAGGTATTTAAGACACTTTTTCCCATGAATGTTCATGTCTATATTTAATACTACAAATTTTGTTTCACTTATCGAATGTGATAAAACCTATAACGTCCCAACTTTGGAAAAATTCTATACACGTTCAATTTCGATATTTTTTTGATGAATTTACATGGTAGGAAAAGAAAAATGCTCCGTTTTCTTTATGTTTTTATACCACTTTCATGGAAAAATCATTAAAAAATATTTCTCAAAAAATACGAAGAAAATCTATCCCAAGATACACAACAACATCTAAATTTTCACCAAAGGAAAAAAATAATTTTTGGTCATCCAAATCATGGGAAAATGGACTACAATCTTATAGGATTTTTCAAATAAAAATACTAAGTCATTGAATTTTGATTATTTAATATAGCTAAACTTGTCCATTTAAAAAAAAGTATTTTAGAAACTAGATTCTAGATTCTATGATTCATATTTATATAACTTTTCCTAATTTTGAGGGCACACATTGCTAATAATCCCAACAAGTTAATATGTTTCTGTAATTTGCAATATGACATACACTTATGACCCCTTTTTTCCCCCAACATGTTACACTTACCCTATGACTCTTGTTCGGATGCTAAAATTGATATAAAAAGATTTCCTCCTCTTGGGTTTTCCATTAATGCTCCTCAACTCACTAAACATGAGGTTAACAGGGGTATACGTGAAGAACTCACCAAGTCTTATTTGAAAGCTACATGGTTTGCTCCAAAAGAGCCTTTGAAACCAAAACTTCTTCACTATTTTCAATTTTATTCCTGCTTCCATGAAGATCAAAATAAAATTCTTGAATACATGAAGAATTTGTTGCCTTCATCCCTGAGGATCCCTTTAGCTCTGTTCCACATTTTCTCTCACCCGCTTCGGATAGAATCTGATCATAGCCTCCCACAACATGAGCGTATATGTCAGTTGTGTTTTCTAGAGCCTAGAAAGTGAAGAGCATTTTATATTCAAGTGTCCCATCTACTATGAAATTTTTGGAAGATACCATTGTCTTTTTCAGGGATTCCAATTGATCTTTAAGGAGCCTCATTCAATATGAAGACCAAAAATGTTTAGCTTTGTTTATTCGTGAGACACTTCAACTCCGGAAAAGAACACTCAAATTGAAGACCTCAAATACAAATAATTACAAGCATATCATTTCTTACTTCCAAATAAATAATTTTATGAATCTAAAGAGATATCATATGCAAACAAGTTGGTGCCATATTGGTCGACAATGTACATTTCTATCGTTCCCAATTCTTCAACCTCGCTAGTTGTTGATTTGTTGTTTTTTTTTTCTATTTTTCTTGGAGATGCTTTTGGCAGTCCTTTTATGTATTATTCATTGTACTACCTTTTCTCGTCCCGAAGCCACTCTTGGACTTCTGTGGACATTAATATCTAAATTAAATAATGGTTTCATAATTGATAGAGATAGATGACCTTTTCTACTATTAATAAAGACACAAGTCTAATTTTATTTACTTTTCGGTGTCTAATAAGTATGATACGAAAATCATTTTACTATTTTGTAGAAATCAATCACAAAGAAATAAAAAAATTTGATTTTTTAGACTCCACGTTGAGTTTTTACAGATAATGAATAGACTTAGGATGGCTATAGGAGCATTCCAAATTTCTCCTCGTTTTATTCGAATTCACATTTTACAAGTATTTTTCTTTTTCTTATTCATTATTTCAAATTATTAGACTGCTTTCTGACAAATTCAACCAAAATTGGAGTGACTATTGTACCAAATATTACATAGAATTCACCTAAAGAAATAAAGAAACAAATTGACAATATTAATGTGTGCCATGTCACAATCACATTAGGTACTAAAGAAAAGGAAAAAAAGAATTTAAGAGTTTACATAGGACAAATATATAATAGTATATGAATGTACGCAGCGAGAGAATATGCACCAAAGGTGGATTCTAGGCATTGGACTTACCCAAGTAACCTCATGCAAGTATTTCATCTCAAAAATTGGGTCCTAACAATTATTGGCATTGTTTTTTTTGTTTGCATATTCCTTAGTTCTATCCTATGTCTTGTGCATCTGATTTGGGAGGCAAAATTTCCAAGGCCGGACAAAGAAAACTTTTCTGAGTGAGTTAGAGGTGTTTGATTGTCTTCGTGAGTCAAAAGAGAACTCCAAGGAGGAGATGAACACCTACACTAAGGAGACTGTTTAACACGGTTATGTGAACGAAGGAGTAGAAACACCATTGGTGACCTCTCCTCCGAGTTCCACTTGTTGAGGGTGAAGAGGGTGGGACACAAGCAAGAGTGCATGTCATGTTACCACAAAGTGATCCTAAAGGGTCTCAATGGGCCACGTCATTTACTTGAACATAAATCTACATAAATGCATTTGAATTTACCGTGGTTTTATATAAGTTAAAAATTGTGCATCAAGAGTATTTAGTAGTAATAATAGTTGTATTTCATTCTCCCCATATTAAAAATAATTTCCACTCTTAAATTATGCCAAATTTATGTGTATTCTTCATGAAGAAAAGGGGAGTTCCCAAGAGGATATTGTTCTAGAGGAAAGGATCCACATAAAAGGGTTTGAAAACATCATGGATCTAAGTCCTAAATATTCATTGCAAAACCAAAACTAGAGTATAATAATTTCAAGGTACACATAAAATCAACATTTGGGTTTTGTAACCCCTACATGAACAACTCGACACCCAAGGGGAAGCCTTGATAAAGAAAACACCATGCAAGGTGTGCAAGTTAGGCTAAAAATAACACTACAAATTGTTTTACAATATTTATGTTGCAGGTGAAGTTAAAAAGTAAAAATTCCAATATGTCTTGATCTTATTCTCCGTGGAGAAAGGAGGTGATGACCATTCATATCCCTTGCATGGAGTAGACTATTGAAACAAAGTTTCAAATGTACTAATTCCAATCATTCTACCATAGTTTGGAATGGTAAACTATATTTGTTTGAAGCATCTTTGTAGAGATAACATCAATAATTTCTTGAAAGGACACATTATAATCAATCTTTAAGAAAAAATTAGCCTTAAAATCGTCCCCAGAAACAATTTTTTTTACTACTTGCATAAAATGTCTTGCACTATGTGAATTCATCCCCTATATATAACTTTCATACATATGTGGAACTTCCACAAAATTAATGTAATGGAAATTAATGATAAACGACTCGCCATAAGGATTCTTTATTGAAAAAAACCCATCTCCATTACAAAGAAGCCATGAATTGATATTTTCCTATACTTTCTAGATATTTTTGATAACCAAGGACCCAACTATTTTTCCAACACATCAAATGATAACAAGGTTTTGAAATCCAAATCCCATCTAGGTAACTCATTGGCAAGGAGATCATTATTCAATACAATTGTGAAGTAGTACTTTCCATGCTTCTTTCCCATTAATAGATAGAATAATCCACTTAACACACATAGTATATCCTTTGTGATTAATATCTAATAGATCCATCCTAGCATCTTCCTTATGAAGTGTAGATATAGAAATTTGTTCCGATGATTTTTAAATGATGATTTTTGTTTGATTTTTACACATTGAATTCATTATTCTGAGCTAATGAAAAATTTGCACTTTTAATTCCCTTTTGACTCTTTATTTCTTTTGTTTGTGCTTGTATATTTTGTTGTGATTTTAGAGGATCCATGTTCTTTCTCTATGCGTTAAATTGATTATTCTTATATGTTCAAGACATGTTCATAAACTCTAGATAGGTTTCGAACTAAACTTTTCCAAGGGTTATGAACCTATTCTTCATCGTTTTAAATTCTAATTTTCAAAATTAAATTTATCGTTGTCAAATGTTTAGTATTTTTGGATTATTTTTTTGTGTCAATTATATGTCAAAAGGGTTCTTGATTAAATGTTGATGCCTACATAAGAAAAATCATCAAGGTTACGCTAATAAGAGGGTCAAACAAGAAAATTCCTCATCAAGGACATGCTAATAAGAGGGATCACGTAATAAAATTCCTCAAAAATTATCTCTACATGCCTCCTTCCAAGTATTTAATTTTTATTGTCTAAATATGAAGTTTAATTACAAGTTTGTATATTTGGGACTAATTGAATTTCATTTAACTTTTCATATCTTGGTCACATCATCTCACATACTTGCATGGTTGGGAGGACTATATGAGTTTGAGGCCTCCTCAAAATATTTGTATCTATATAATATTCATCCATTGAGGTGGCTAGGATCAGTTCAACTCAAAGTGTTAACCCTTGTTTTAGGTTACAAGAAAAATCTAGAGTTACAGGAAAGATGAAGTGGATATTTAATTCAGCTTTTGGTCATTATGAGCTTCAGAGTGCTCCGACAAAAATAGAAAAGACACATAAATCAAAATCATAAAAAAAAAAAAAAGTGGGATGCGTGTCGGAAGTGATGGAGTTAGTAGGGTGCGTGGGATTGGATACAAAATGAAGTAGGTAACCACCCCATGTGAAGGCACATGGGCTTTCTCAACGTCCTATTAGACCTGTCATTCTCCTTGCACAATAATTCAAGCACGTTTTTTGGGATCCAATGTTGTTGACCACGTGAAACTTGGATAACATTGTAAATTTAGCAAGAATCAATTAAATGCAAGAAGAGCCTATCTCAGAGCTGGGGCATTTTTATAGTGTTTGATTGGGTGAAAGAATGAGACAGGTTTTCAAAGTGAATATGTTGAAGGATGCATGTTCAAACTGTAGTTCCTCTGCAGTTCCACCGCCACCACTGCAGCTCATCTTCTGCAGTTTCCTTTAACTAGTTCTTTATTTCAGTTAATAAATTGTAGACTGAGCAATTCCTTCAGTCATAGGATTAGTTTACTTTCAGTTAAGTTTTTGTTCTCTTTTGTTTGCAGCTTCATTCGCTGCCTAATAAACTGCAACATCTTTCAGTCTTAATTGATGCCTGTAATTTAGGATCTAGCTGAGTTCTTCTTCAGTTATCTCTTTCATTACTGTAGCTGCTCCTTCTTTTAAATGTAATCCTCTCCTTCAGATTTCAAGCACAGCAGAAGGAAGAAGAAGACAGTTCTAAGTTGAATAAAACAGAACTTCATTAGCCTCAGTGTTGTTCGCTCACTTTGTGAGCAGATTTACTGTTAATTTATATGTGTTTTGTTTTATCAATTGCATGCACCTCTTCATTCATAGCATTAATCCATACTTGTTCTTTCATGGCTTCTTCATACATTGAAGGTTCAACTTGAATGGTACTAAACAAAGCAAAATTGGAAACTAGATTCAAATTAGGACTCCTTTGATAAATTTCATTTAAACTTCGTACCTTTCATGAAGATCTTGGACTTGGTTGTGGACTAGAACTATCACCTGAAGAGGAACTTGGTGAACTTAGTGAATTGGGGCTTGAACTTCCACTTGAGCTTGTGGGGATAAGAGGAACTTGTTGAACATCTTCTATACCCGTGATGAGAGGTGTAGTTTGTTGAACTCCTTTTTGCCTTTTCCATACTCCCCCTTCATCAAAAACCATATCTCGAGTAATAATCCATTTCTTTGTGTCAGGATTATAGAACTTGTATCCTTTCGTGAAATTTGAATAGCCCACAAAGATACAAAGTTGGGATTTTGCATCCAACTTCTTCCACTTCTTTTCTAGAACATGAACATATGCAGGGCAACCAAATACACGAAAGTGAGCTACTGAGGGCTTGTGTCCACTCCAGGCTTCCTTGGGAGTGATATTCTGAAGCAATTTTGTTGGGCTTCGATTCAAAATATAAGTTTTGGTTGCTACTACAACTCCCCAATAGCAATTAGGAAGGTTTTTGAACTGCAACATACTTCATGCCATCTCCATAATGGTATGGTTCTTTCTTTCTGCAATGCCATTTTGTTGTGGGGTATAAGCTTTGTAAGTTGTCTCTTAATTCCATGAGTATTACAAAAATCAGCAAACTCATTGGAAGTGAATTCTCCCCCTCTATCTATTCTGAGTATTTTGAGAGAATACCCGCTTTGATTTTCTGCCATAGCCTTAAAATGCTTGAAGCATTCAAATGCCTCATATTTCTGCTTAAGAAAATAAACCCATGTTTTGTGTGAGAAATCATTAATAAATGTCAGAAAGTAAATATTCTTACCCAAATATTCCTCTTGCATGTCACCACAAATGTCACTATGCACAAGCTCTAGAGGATATTTTTCCCTCCATGATTTGTTCACCGGAAAACTGTCTCGATGTTGCTTGCCAAGTGCACACCCTGAACAAACTTCTTCTTTTGCCTGAATTGCAGGAAGTCCTCTCACCATGCCTTTCTTATGAAGCAAACTTAATCCTTGAAAATGCAAATGACCAAACCATTGGTGCCATAACCATGAATCATCTGTGGTTGCCTTGAGGGCATGCATCTTACTGGACTCCAAAGTGAGAGGAAATAATCGATTCTCTGTCATACAAGCCTTTGCTACAAGATAATGATTAGCTGATTTATCAAATATTTTGCAGCAGTTATCTTCAAACACAACCTTGTAATTTTTTGCTATAAGCTGCCCAATACTTAAAAGATTATGTTGTAATTTGGGCACATGCAAAGTGTCATGAATAAATGTAGTTTCTCCTTGCTTAGTTTTTACTGCAAGGGTACCTTTTCCCACTACATCAACCTCTTTATCATCACCAAATTTTACTTGACTCCTTACAGATTCATCTAATTTGACAAAGAGATCAGATTTACCTGTCATATGATTTGAGCAACCACTATCCAAGAACCAAACATCCTTTTGAGGTGATTTTGTCAAATTGCAAGTGAAGAATGTAGAGTGGTTTGCTTCTTCAAAAGACTCTTCAGTATAGTTGGCTCTTGACTTATTTAAATCAAATTTTTTCTTTCTACATTCATATTCATAGTGTCCATACCTTTCACAATACTAGCACTGGATGCTTCTCCGATCCATTGAAATTCTTCCTCTGCCTCTTTTGTTTCCTCTTCCTCTTCCTCTACCATGTCCTCTAGATGTAGAAGATTCCCCTTCAGATTTGCTTGATTGAGAAGGGGTTGTAGATTTTTCTTCAATTCTTACAGTAGACTAGAAGGCTTGAATGAGGTTCACTGTAGAACATTGCATACGCTCCTCATGAGATTGCAAAGAACCTATCAACTCTGCAACTTTGAATGTGGCTAGATCTTTACTTTCTTCAATGGCTATGACCACTGGATCAAAATTTGGAGGAAGAGATCTCAAAATCTTTTCTACAATTTTTTGCTCTATGACACTTTCCCCTTGAGTTTTAAGATGGTTCACAATACTTTGAGCCCTAGTAATAAACTCTTGAATAGACTCAACTTCCTTCATACTTAAACTTTCAAAATCTCTTTGAAGGGTTTGAAGTCTTACCAACCTTATTTTGTTAGATCCTTGGTATGCAGTTTGTAGGGCCTCCCATGCATCCTTTGACTTTGTCATACCAACTATACGGGGAAAATTTGATATATCCAATGCAGATTGGATAGCAAAAAGAGCTCGATTGTCCTTCTTTTTGTCTTCTTTCAATTGCGTTCATTGATTTGTTGTTAAAGCATTTGAAGCATTCTGATCTGTAGGTTCCGTGTATCCTCCTTCTACTAAATCCCAGATATCTTGGGATAATAGTAGGGTCTTCATCTTTATACTCCAATAATTCTAGTTGTCTCCGGTAAACAGTGGAAGATGGAATGAGAAATTGCCACCATTCGACATGACATTACGTAATTCTTGGAGAGAACCGTTAACCTGCAACTTTTGCAAAAAAGAATAGTCTTATGACCAGTGTCGATACCAATTGAAGATTATAGAATCTCAACGCACTTATACTATATTGAATATTTTATGAACAATGAAGAAAACAAAACACACGAAAATTAACAAAGAAATCTTCTCACAAAGTGAGCGAACAACACTGAGGCTAATGAAGTTCTATTTTATTCAACTTAGAACTGTCTTCTTCTTCCTTCATTGTTCATAAAATATTCAATATAGTATAAGTGCTAAGATTCTATAATCTTCAATTGGTATCGAGCAAGGTTCTCCGATCCTCGGACACTGTGGGTTATGGGCCCACCACGCTTCCATTGCGCAATACATGGGAATTAGTGCAAATTCCTAAAGATAAGCAAGTGATTGGTGTCAAATGGATCTATAAGGTTAAATATCATGCTAATGGTTCTATGAATAGACACAAGGAAAGATTAGTTGCCAAGTTATTTTCACACATGCAGGGTAGATTATTTAGAGAACTTTGCTCTAGTTACAAGATTTAATACAATCAAGATTATATTGGCTATTGTTGCATAAACACAAGTGGCCAATCTATCAAATGGATGTAAAATCAGCCTTCCTAATTTTTTTATTGATGAGGAAATCTATGTGGAACAACCTACTAGTTATGAAATTCTAGGAAAATAACATTTGGTTTACAAGCTAAAAAGGGCTCTTTATCGGTTGAAGCAAGCACCTCGTGCTTGGTATGTAAGGATTGACGGTTACTTCTTGAAGAAAGGATTCATTCGAAGTTCCTCGTAGCCAACCCTCTATATCCAACATCTTGGTAGTGATATTCTAATTGTTTGCCTTTATGTTGATGATCTCATTTATACAGGTAATAGCCCATCTCTCATGCAGAAATTTCAAGTAGAAATGAAACAAGAATTTGAGATGTTAGATCTGGGACTCATGCATTATTTTCTTGGAGTGGAGGTGCAACAACAATCTGAAGGTATATCCATTTCTCAAACCAAGTATGTGGCTGATCTATTGAAGTGGTTTAGAATGATGTCATGCACTGCAGTTGCCACTCCTGTTGCCCTTGGTGAAAAATTAACCAAGGAAGATGCAAGTTCCAAAGTAGATGCCACTTTATACAGAAGTTTGGTTGGGAGCCTCATGTACCTCACTACCACGAGACCTGATATTATGTATGTTGTGAGCCTTATCTCTCGGTTCATGCAAGATCCACATGAGTCTCATTGGCGTGCTGCAAAAAGAATTTTAAGGTATGTGAGTGGTACACACAATTTTGGCATTCATTATTCTCCCACACATAAGTTTGAGCTATGTGGTTACACAGATTCTGATTGGGCTGGTTCAGTGGATGATAGAAAATCCACATCTGGTTATATTTTCTCACTTGGTTCTGGAGTTGTCTCATGGAGTAGTAAAAAGCAAGCAACCATTGCTCTCTCTTCCGTAGAAGCAGAGTATATTGCAGCAGCACTAACCTAGTTGTCAAGCCATATGGATTAGACGGATTTTGGAAGATTTGCAATTGGTTCAGGAACATCCAACCACTATTTACTGTGATAACAGTAGTACCATTGCAATGACAAAAATCCTGTGTTTCATGCTAGATCGAAGCACATTGAGATTCGACATCACTTCATCAGAGATTTAGTTCAAGATGGGACAGTGGAATTACAGTTTTGCCCTACAACAGAGCAAGTTGCTGATATTTTTACCAAAGCTCTACCTATATCCAGTTTTGTTGCTTTGAGGAATCAGTTGGGACTCATCTCCATTTCACATGCAGGGGGAGATTGAAGGATGCATGTTCAAACTGCAGTTCCACCACCACCACTGCAGCTCATCTTCTGTAGTTTCCTTTAACTAGTTCTTTACTTCAGTTAATAAATTGTAGACTGAGCAATTCCTTCAGTCATAGGATTAGTTTACTTTCAGTTAAGTTTTTGTTCTCTTTTGTTTGCAGCTTCATTCGCTGCCTAATAAACTGCAGCATCTTTCAGTCTTAATTGATGCCTGTAATTTAGGATCTAGCTGAGTTCTTCTTCAGTTATCTCTTTCATTACTGTAGCTGCTCCTTCTTTTAAATGTAATCCTCTCCTTCAGATTTCAAGCACAGCAGAAGGAAGAAGAAGACAGTTCTAAGTTGAATAAAATAGAACTTCATTAGCCTCAGTGTTGTTCGCTCACTTTGTGAGCAGATTTACTGTTAATTTCTATGTGTTTTGTTTTGTTTTCTTCATTGTTCATAAAATATTCAGTATAGTATAAGTGCCGATATTCTATAATCTTCATATGTTGTGGCATTGCACGAATGCATGGTTTCCCTCGTAAGGCAGTCACACTATTTCATGTTTACAACAAACAGATCTCCATCCTGATCAGTTTACATTTTCCCATGCACTCCTAGCCTATGCTAAATACGAGCTCTAGTAGACATGGATGCAAACGTGGTCTTGTGGACAGTATAGACTGCAGGATTTACATGAAATGGATTTGTTGAAAAGGCTTGGAAACTTTCAAGCAAATACTATTCGTAGGTGTAAATCCAGCTTGCTTAAAAATGGGAGATTTGGAAACAGGGTATGGAGCATCTTGATTGTATGGGAGTTTCTAAGTTGTGTGTTTGGTTGATATCTAGGAAAAGAAAGTTCTACTTTTCAAATTGGGATTATTTTGCTTTGTATTTTCTCTATTACCCAAAAATTCCCTTATTTATCTTCCTTTCAGCTTTCATTGCGCCACTTCTTAAACCGTGGCCGCTTATTAAAGGGTATTCTTTTAGAAATTGATATGTTGGGAAACTCCTCAGAAAGTCATGGTCATTCATCAGTCTTCTCTTAATATTTACCATGGCTCACTTCTGACTCCTCAAATCGGGTTCTCTATTCACAACCGGTTGTTATATCGTATTGTTTTTCACGATATTGCCGCTTACTTTTCATGCTTGGGAGATTTTAATATTTTATTTGTCTTCTCGTAGATAGTTAGATTAAGCCAAAACTTCACTTTTTCAAGGAGGGTTTGACTCACCATTTTGCTAAGTTTTTCATTTAAGACTTCGTAGATGTATGGCAAGATTTTATTTTCCCGATTCAGATTTACATCCAACTCGCACCGAGGAAAGTACACAAAGCATCATTAGATGAAGATGGAACACCAACTGAAAGATAGGGGATCCTTGTCGGAGGTTTTGTTTACAATGACTTGGAGGTTTATGCACTAATACCAAGAATAAAAAAAAAGGGCACAACTCCAAAAAAGTGATTGAATTTTGTAGGAAAGATACCTATCTCTTCGTGTAGCTTCATTGATGAATATAAGAGAGAAAAAAAGATAAATCACATATAGTTTATTGCCCTGTTCTTGCAAAGGCAGTAAATCAGCTAGATCAGGACACTTCCTGAAACATTTAATTTAAAAACATTGTTCCCTCAATGGATTTTTCAAGGGACCAAGGAGTTCATCGCCATTAGAGTAGAGCTTGGAAAATACTTCACTCAAACCAAAAGAAATAGGACCCTCTGGGAGATCATTGCTAGAAAAATGAAAGATTTCAAGTGAATGAAAAATAGTGGAATTATGGATGCATGCAAACTACTTGATGAGATACCCGTTTGAGATGTGGAACAAGTCCTACAATTTTGACCAACTTCATTCCTCCACGCATAGTTCATCTCACCATCCTTCATAATTCTCGTACTTTAGTTTTACATTTGCAACTAAATAAATTTAAAACCTTGGAGTATCTCACTTTTGATTATTGTATATAAACTTGTTTTCCAAAACAATAAAATTAAATCTAACACTTATGTAATTTAAATAATACTTGGTAGCCAAGCATAAAATTAAACCCCTCCTTTGGACTCAATTTGGAAAACTTTATAATCAAACTATTGGCGTGAAACAAAAAAACTCCTTATAATTTACATTACCGACTCCTAATTTTATCTTCATTCGTGGTTCTAACCACAACCTTATGCAATGTTAGACCATCGTGTATCGAAATTTTTTTCTTTTCCCTATTGGTATTGGCGAGAGCTAGATGATTCATCATCTAAAACAACCTTTTTGTCTACCTTGTAATTTAGAAAAATGCAATTTCCAGAGGCTTGCAAAACAACACTCTAAACCTTGTACATGATATGTCAAGTGTCGTATGTGCTCTTTGTTGTGTAAAAAGTCAATTCAAGCATTAGCTCAACCTCGTATGACTGTTTACGCTCTCTTTGTCACTTCTCTAGGAGCCCTATCACTCAGTTTTGCACTTTTAGGAAGTTAAAAATGAAAAGTTGGAATTTGTTTTGAACCACCGTTCTCAAACGCTGAACAAAAAAATACTTATCCAACTTTTACGAGACAATTTCCTAGAACCTTCGGTTCGGGAAAATCACATTCCTAGTTAGTTTGGAAAAGGGGTTTTGTAGGCCTTCGGTTGTAGTTTGACTAGGTAAAATTGGACCAATTACGACCGGTGGCTTTGGAAGATCCATCGTTGATTAAAACTTGTTTGCAGCTTCTCGATCCCATCATCTATGATGAATTATCTATATACAGGGGAACTTGTAGGAAATTTTTCATTGCGCATTCATCCATCAAATGTTATTTTTGAACACAGCTTTCTGAACCCTCGAGCTAAATTTTAATCATTTGCAACTAGGCCAATTACGACTAATAGCCTCAGAAAACTTGCCGCCAATCGTAAAGTGTTCACTATTTTTGACTTCCGTCGTTCCTATGAATTCATATTATATAGGAGGCCACGTATAAATTTACATGTTGTGTATTTTCTCATTGAAAGACAATTTTGGAACGCACTATGTTAACCTCCAAGCCAAAATTAAACGTTTTTACAACTAGCAGGAAATCCTAAAAAGAAAGTTGTATGAGCCTTGTCGGGTTACCTAACCACCGTGGAAACTTTTTGAAACTTGTAATCAACCATTTTAACCTCTATCGTGTGACTTGTTTTGTGAAATTGAACTTTTTGAAAATTGTGTTTCTCTCTCTTCCCTACCTCTTTCTCTCTCCTTAATTAAGAAATGATGAGAAATGAAATGAAATCATAACATGTCTCTAACCCTCTCCTTTCGAATGCAAATGGAAAACTAAAAATGTAAATTATGCTAGATTTTGCGTGATGCCAAGCCAGCGATTTATCATTGATTTCATGCTCACTTGGTGTTGCAAGATGCAAGAAAGATGGTGAAAAGGCGTGGTGTAATTCATTATTTATGATTGTAATTTCTATAGGTCAAGAAAATTTATATATGAATAATGTATTGTCATATTACAGAAATTTTATATTTCAAATTTGGTTATATGTATGAGATGCTAGTTTTAGGGATGCCTTGGGAAATGTGCATTTAATCATAGGTGCAATTTTGATTCAGATTTGCGTAGGGTAACAAGGTTGGATTATTAATGAAGATAATATTTAACACTTGTTGTACCCTCCCTCTCATTCTAGCCACATTAGTTTGCGCTATCGTCCTAAGAGATAATTAATCCTCATTACTAAATTTTTTTGTACTACACCTAAGAAATGTATTCAATCATTTTTACAACTTAAGAGTCATTGTTCAAGCAACGAATAAGCGATGTAACCTTACTATATATGGAATAAGTAGAACTAGAACTTCTTTAGTATCCGAGTGGACTACAAAGTATTATGATGTAGATCTAGAAATTAACCTCATCATCGAATGAATGCCTTGTGGGATCCAAACGACACAAATAGAGCTAGTGAAATAGTTGTACTATGAATTACAATATTGTTAATGATATCGTTAGCTCCTCATAGATAAATGTGTTACCTTGGTTACTAATAACATATCACCTTGGTATTTCATGAAGGTTGTTTACCATAAATATGTCCTCTCACCTTAAACTCATATATAGTTGGGGCATAGATCCTTAGGTGTAATTGGAATTAAACCAAACCTTGGCTGATTAAGGGGTTAACTTGTGGGTGAAAATTGTACATAAATCTTAGAAAATGTAATTGTATTTAAAATAATTTGACTTAAGAGAAGTGTAGAAACTAAAAAAATGGTCTCATTACCCCATGTGCCTAGTTGCCCTTTGTACTGAGTGAGTGGTGCAAAACCAAAAAAGGTAGTAGCTGATATTCCTATGATTTATTCATGGTGGAATTTAAATGACGCAAGTGGATTTTTTTTTGTAGCATGCATTTAATACTGCAGTGTATAAGAGCAAGGAAATGGGATGTCTTTTGCTAGGTTACACTCCTCGTAGTCACGAATCCATTAGTGAAAATTATGTGTTAATTTGTTTACAATTGTTATAAAACAATGCCAATAATTAGAACATAGTGCGATGTCAAAGTAAAACATATAAGAGTAAAATGATATTTGAGGTTAGGAATAATCTAACTCTTGGAGTCTTTATAACTCAATCAAACATTTTCATGTGTTAAAAATAATATGAATCACCCTTGGTGAGATCAAAATTGAGAAAACAAAAGATATATATATATATATCTAAATAAAAATTCTTGATGTGGATGAATGGATTCAACAAGTTATTGAACTATATTAACAACTATGAGAAGGAAATAAAGATAACGTGATCGAAGAATGATTATGGGAAAAGACATCTTGAATCTAAATATCCCTTAAATCCTAATATTTATTTCTTGACATCATGTCGTATTCAATTATGTAGCAGGGTAAAATTTAAACATCGAATAAATTATTGAGAAGCATAATCTTAACTTAAGAACAAGAGAATTAGGAACTTTTTATACAATTTGAAATATGGAAAATAATTAAGTTATGGATATTTTCGTAAGGGATAAAGAGCCAACTTAAATGGTCAAACTGTAAGTTTGAATGTGAAATGAATTTAAGAATCTGCATGTGGGTTTTCCACCCTAGGGTCCTGTTTATGGTTTGGTCACCGCTTAGCATTTTTCATTGGGGAAAGTGTGGCATCGACATGTATATGATGTTTTCATCATGTGTTTATCTGATTCAATGACTTGTGTAAGTGTCTTATGTGGTGTTAATTTTATAAATTAAATCCCATGTGGTGTTGCGTAGTGGGCAATGTAAGTATAAAAAAAGATTTTGGTATTTTTACTATTGTATTTGTGTGTAAAATGTGGGCATTACAATTTCGATATTAGGGAATCAAAGTTACATATACATGGTTGAATCTACAAAAAGAGGAGAGAAAGTGAAAAATAATAAAGGAGATATTTTTATCCCTATAGGAAAATCATGGTGATGGTACCATCTATTACCCTATGAATGTGTCCAAAGTGGACTACCGGATCTTGATATCTTCATAGAACTTCGATAAAAATATTTCCTTATTTCACATATCATCTTAGTGTACACTAGATTATTTTATGGATATTATTTTTATTCCATTCCATGCTTTATCCTTATTTTCATTTTATCAAATCTAATGTAGTGTAACATTTAATGATCAAGATTTAATATAAGTCAAGATTAATTTAGGAATTCCTATTAGTAGTATTGAATTAATCTTATTTTGGTTAGATTATGAAGAAAACCTAATTTCCCTATCACATTTGGTCAACTCACTTTATAATAAAATACACAACATGGGATCATAGCTTTCTAATATCCATAGGCAATACCTTGGGAAACATCATTAACATTGACTCCCAAACCTCTGATTTCACACATACAACCTATGCAAGAATCCTAGTAGAGCTTGATACTTTAAAAAAATTCAATCCCACATTGAGCTTAAAGTGAAAAATTTAACTTGGACTCAAATGGCTGGAATATGAGGGCCTACCTTTCACATGAAAGAGATGTTTTTCTTTGGGGCATTCTATTTCGATTACGAGAAGGTAAAATGTAAAAATGATAATTCTAATTAGTGGAGAAACACCCTCCTAGAACATCTGGTATTTTAATATAAGGATATCCATGATTCAAACACTGAGGAGGAAGACATGGTTGAATTGGTCCTTGAAACCCCTTTGAGAGATATCATAGATCATGTAAACAAGGGGTTATGTTTGGGTAAAACTCAGAGGACCAGAAATACTAAATCAAAAGTGCATATAGCAGCAAAGGAGAATGTTCCTCCTCGTTTTCCTTGTTCAAGAAACACATATCATCCGATTACAAATTTTGAAGTTGTTATTCCGTTACAAAAAGTTCCTGATAAGTGGATAATGGTTTATAACAAGAAAAAATTTTGTCACACAAAAACCATTCCCACCACTTAGATACGTTGGCTCCTTTTCTTCTTCCCGGTTGTTCCTCTTATGTCATTTCTATCATCGGTAAGTAGTGGTGTTGATATTCTTCTTCCTGTCTAGTAGATTTTGGGTTGTTGATGTTTGTTGTTTTTTGGTTTCTTGTTGGAATATTTTCCTCTCGCCTTTTTCTTCATTGTCTTTTTGACTTCTAGGCCTTGTTTGTTGGGGTGTGTCCTCCACTTTTCAAAAATCCACAATGGTTATAAATCTTTATTTGGTTTCGAGCCCTTATCTATTCTTCTGGGTATGGTCCCCTTCAAACCATTTACTATTAATAAAAAATACACAACATGGGGTTTCAATAAGTTTTGACATAGGGTTTTTTTAAACTTTAGAACTTATATTTACATTCTAAGGTTATTATTTCCTATTTTATTATGTATCAATAAACTTTACTCACTTGTCATGGATGATTCATTACAATATTTCTATGGATAAAATTATATGATTATGGATGATAAAGAATAAAAAAAATGATGTTAATAGTGAATGGAATGATGTGTCTTACTCTTTTTTATAGTCCCCATAACTATCTCCCTTCCTCTCCTAGAGTTAATTTTATTACATTTACAAAATGAAACTATGCATGTGTTCAACAAAAAAACCACTACTTAAAAATGATGAGGCTTGATTTGATAAATTTATAAAATGATTGAATAATAATGCCAACACGTTTTCTCATTAAGTTATTTGTGTTGACAACAATGATTCATGATATAACGATGATGTTTTTCTACATACATGTAATGATAAAAACGTTTCGCATTAATAGTCATCTTTCCAAATATTCACCTTGTTCATGTGTTGATAAGCTTACCTCTAATAATGAATCTATGTCATGTGTAGATTCTCATAATATTCAATATGAGTGTATGTTTGAAATAAATGGTCCATTGAACTCTTTAAATGTTTGTATTTAATGTGACATTACCATACTTGTAATGTAGCTATTTTCATTATATATTTAATAAGTAAATTATGAAATAAATTTAGGGTTTTCCATTTATAATTTGTATATGTCATAATGACATATATGTCAAACATTTAGTGCAAAAAATATTTATTTCTTATCATCCAAGTTTTATTTTATCTTCCTAGCATTCTCATTACTTGAAAAATGTGGGAATTATTGCAAACATTTTGAAACTTTTTAAAATATCTTGGGAAATATGGATGCAACGATGTAGTTTATTAAAGGTACTTCCATATAATTTAGTAGGTTATGAATTATATTTGTTTGTTTCCTTTCCAAGTGGATCAATTATTTCACTTCATGCATTGCAGAGGAGGAATTCTTATCACATTTTAGTGAAACTCAAGGTCCCAACCTTACATTCAAATATTTGGCAACATTGAAATTAGGTTTTAAGGATCCTATTAGCCATTGTTCCTATGCTTCAATCATTTCATGCATCAATAGACGTATCCCCTATGTGAGTCATAAAAAAACTTGTGTCTGCTAAGATTCTATTACCCCTACTCAAAAAGAGTGAATTTGTTTAGAAATATTGATATTTTGATCATATCTTGTTTGACATCATATCATATAAGAAGGATTTTTTTGATGTGTGATCTCATGCACATGATAGTTTTATTCTAAATACCTCTTAAAATTATTTAATTTCATTAAGTATGGAGTAAAATAAATATTTTGAGCTTTAATGTTCATATAAATTAAACTATGAAGCACTATCTAATATTACAACCACACATCATAATTTTAATTCTATCGAAATATAAAGGATAAGAGAGAAACCAAGAGTGGTATTGCAACAAGTTGTAGAAAACAATTGGATTAGATTACCTTCTACTAGGTATCACCAACAACTTTCATTTAACATGATCTTTCAATTATAGAGGGGTTATCTAATTAGCGACAACCTCTAATTATGTGATGCAAGGTTTATTCCTCTTTCATGGAAACACATGAGCACTCCCACAACCTTGGCATAACTCAACAAACTATTCTAATTAACTAATTAATTACACAATTGGTGCATAGACTTTTGAGTGCCCTATACCACTTACATACCATCCTCTCCAAAATTATTTCCTTACAAACATAGAGAAATAAATGGCTTTAAAGAATAACCCAATCTAAATAGTGGACAAACATGTTTTGGTTTTTCCTTTGGAATGTAGAGATTTTTTATTTGATTTCTCCTTTCTCCCACTTTGAGATTATATTTTCCTCATTTACTGATGTGTTCCATGTCTCTTCATTTCCCAAGGATAAAATAAATTCTTCCCATATCAATGATCATCTCAAGAATATGGTATTATATCTCTTCTACTGATTAAAAGCTGTTTTGCGAAAAAAGCGTCAGAAACTTCAAATATAAGAAAATAATTTCATATTGCTTTAAGAAAACTATAAAACTAAAAGTTACAGAACATGATTTATTAAAAAACTTTCTTCTTAAGGATTCCATGTAGGATCACTTACACCATGTCAAGTCAAAACCCAAAAGATCAACAAAAACAAACAACACTATGTTTTTGGTGATTCAAGATTACTTGTTTTCCATATATGCTTCAACATTAGATGTAAAAGTAATTATATTATGAGATCCTACCATGGGGGTTCACTTAGTAAAAATATGGTATAGGACGTTCACTTGAAGGGCATTAAGGATTACTCGTGATGTTAGTTTTTACTTCCAATTTTTCAATTGATAATACCCCTCCTATTATATTATTAGAATTAAAATACCCCTACTTTTTCCATATATTTTGCATACCTATTTTTCCATTACAATTGTATTTACCCCTTTTATTTCTACCTAATATATCAAATAGGTAATATTTTTATTTCTACCCTAATATATAAAATAAAAAATATATCATGTTTTTCACTCAATAATATTTTCCATAATACGCCTTTTCTCTAGAAATATATTTCGAATCCATTCAAGACATATTATCAATTACGTTAATTTTAAACTTTATTCATTAATCAAAAGTTCTTCAAATAATTAAGATGGTTAAATAATACCATTTGTGTTGAAAAATTACACTCAATCCTAATTTTCTACAATATTAATATTTCTTGGTTAATAATATCATAATTGAGATTTCCTTATGCAAAAAGAGATTAGAATTTAACTTCATGAAAACAATTCTTTTTTAATTTTAAGGTATTTAATTTCAAAACTAGAGGTTAAATAATTAATTTTATATTAAAATTAACCCTACCTCTCCTTTGGCCCACCTTTCTAACCTACCCCAATACCTAATTAAAAATATTAGTAAATTAAACCCTTTCACCCCCTAATGTCTACCGGTATATTGAATTTGATTTTATCAATTTTAATTACCTCAATATGAATGAACGTGCTAGGATATTTCCTAAATAATGAACCCTCATGTCGCTCACATGGGTGGATTAAGTGGTAAAACCATTATTTTGGCCACTTTGAAATTTAGAAAAATTGTGTTCCTTTCCACACATCAAATAACTCAGTTTCATTTCTATTTTTCTTTTTTATTTCCATTTTCTTATTATTGGTTTTAAATATTCTCTTCTTCATACCTTTTCTATTTCTTTCATCATTTTTGGAATTAGACCTACCATGGTCTAACCACCTCCACAAAATGATTCTTTTATTATTCTTTCATATTCTTATGGGTTGAAATTGATAACAAAACTCTAGATTTGATGATAAAATTTAGCAACAACAAATTGAGATTAGCACATTAAAATAGGGAAAAATCCGAGAGATAAATAAAATAGCAAAAATAATGATAGATTAAAACTTGAGCAATTACATGATGAGAGAGTTTACAATATATAAGATAATAAACTCCTTAAAACAAGGATTCAACTCCAATCTTTAATCCCATAATATCCTCACATATCTCTCCTATAATCACTCCCAAACCCGACAATCTCTCACACAAATCTCAAATAGCTACGTGAGTTGTTTATTCAACAAGCTCACAACTAATACATATTATTCTCTATTATTAATAATGAATTGATTAATAACTCATATTAATAATATTGCAAAAAAATTATTTTCTCACATATATGATATTAATATAACAATATTAATATCATACTAACACACTAACTTACTAATGTAATATATGAATATTACATTTAACTATTACAAACAATAATGTAAGCACTAATTTCATATCATTCACCCCCTAAGTGTGAACATGGGTGAGTTCTTTCTATTACCTATTCATGTTCTACAATATGATGGTTTTCAAAGAGTACCATCAACTCCATCAAGTTTTCTAGTGGAACCATTAGCCACTCGTATGTGATTTTCTAAGAGATTCACAAACTCTCAAATTGGTTTTCTAGTGACAACCAACTAATTTCATAAAGAACGTACATTATTCCCCACTCCCATTGTTACATTAAAAGGAAAATGTAAGAAATATCACTCATGCAGGAGCTCACTTATTACAAGAGAGAACATGAAGAAATCATCTCTGCTTCTTATTACAATACACAATCAAAATTAAACACACAAAAATGCGTTAAATTCATTGTGTGGCCCCTTCACTTCATACGGCTGGTGAGAGGTCACTAATTAACATCCTTCCTCCATCGTGATGCTACTTAGTTAGAAAATGTAGCTTTTAGGCTCATTACACAATTTTTCGAGTGTCGATTCAACCGATAATGCACCCCCTGACTATGGACGTTGCGTGCAAGAAAAATATTTCTAATTAAAAAATTACATAAATGTATTATGCACCATTTTTTTCTTCAGATCCTTGTTTTTATTTCCATGTTTCTCTTAAACTAGAAACTAGGTTTTTGTAAAATTTTTAATAGAAGTTTTCTAGATATTAACTAAACAAACCCAATAAATTTCGTAATATTTTGAATCTGGGTTTTTTAGATACATTCAATCTATCAAACATTTGTTTTAAAAACAACAAAAAATTTCACTCAACTTACACTGAAGTTTACACATATGTACAAGAAAAATCTAAAGCAAACTGCAATATTGTGTGTCTTGTTCTTATCTTTCTAGAAAAAAATGAGACATCAATTAGATGTCATATGAGTAAAATACATTCTTTTTACTGTGATGTGTCTCATTGGAAATTTTCTTGCAGATTCCTTCAACCATCTTCTTCTTCTTCTTCTTCACTTGTAGAAGAAACCCTTTGATACCGATGATAACAAAACTCCAGATTTTATGATAAAATCTAGCAACAACAATTTGAGATTATCACATGAAAATAGGGAAAAATCTAGACACAAATAAAATAGCAAAAATAATGATAGATTAAAACTTGAGCAATTACATGATGAGAGAGCTTACAATATATAGGAGAATGAACTCCTTAAAAAAGGATTCAACTCCAATCTTTAATCCCATAATATTCTCACATATCTCTCCTACAATCACTCCCAAACACAACAACCTGTCACACAAATCTCAAATAGCTATGTGAGTTGTTTATTCAACAAGCTCACAACTAATACATATTATCCTATATTAATAATTAATTGATTAATAACTCATATTAATAATATTACAAACTTTTTATTTTCTCACACATATGATATTAATATAACAATATTAATATCATACTAACACACTAACTTAATAATTTAATATATGAATATTACATTTAACTAGTACAAACAATAATGTGAGCACTAATTTCCTAACAAAATCCACCTTCATCTCGACCACCTCCACCAAGATAATATTTCATGCATCTTGTTTTATCTTGTGGGATTATACCAACAACCATTTGACCACCTCCTACTAAATCCTTGTAGAGATTTGTTCAATCACCATTCAACATGTTCTTGGTTATTTCAGATCTTTTTTTTTTTAATCATGGATTCAAACTATTTATATTCTCTAATTTTCCTTATTTCTATATGTGAAGAAACTCTTGTACCTCTTCTGCAACATCTTCTTCTTCACTATTTACATCCTTTAATGTTTCTTCAAAAATACCAACTATCTCCTCTTAGAATGATGTATCAAATAGATTCACATCATCCTCCTTATATTTTTTACCATGTGATTCTAAGGATTTTAGAATCAACTCCTTAATCCCATTATATTCAAAATACATCATTGTTGCAGTATTATAAATTTCATCACATGCTTGGACTGATAACAAACTCATCTACACCATATCATCCTTGTTTTTATCTATCATGATATAACTCTTTACATAAATTGTAGGATTATTGAAATATTATTTATTCACCTCATCCATGTCATGTGCAAAGATACTTTTACTCTCATTTCCCATATGAAAACAATGTGTAGCATGACTCATAAGAGTTTCTTCACAACCTATGTGGACTACTCCCACATGTGCAACATTACTCATATCCTTAAATATTCTTTATAGAAACATGTTCACCATATTTATATCTTCATGTTCACTTTTATACCACATGAGTGACTTTTTAATCTTTCCAATATCTTCAAATTTTCCTTGTGAAATTATTCTCTTCGACCTATAGTTGCTACAAATGAAATTCCTCTTATATGTCCTTTTGAGAACATTTTTGTACCATTAATTTTACACTCTACATAATATCCATGATGACTTGAATATAACCCTCTTATCCTACCAAATCGTTACCAATTATCTCTTCAACTAGTACTACAAATTTACCTTCATGTTCTACCTATTCACTTTTCTTCTCATACACATGAGCATGCTATATTGAACAACACTTTTTTCCTTTCCTTTGTATTCAAGTTACCTTTTCTCGGGCATACACATTGAACAAAGACATCAATTTAATCAATAGTTGCTCCAAAAATAAAAATTGCAACTATTCATCATCCCTCATAAACATGATGTACAAATATTATCCATTGCCTAATTTTTTCTCACAACCTATGCTCGCATGATGGACTCCAAAATCCCCAATCTTAATAATCTCCGCAGCTTTTTCTTTCCTCATTATTTTTTTACTTGTTCATAACACTCATGGTATTCAACAAAACTCAACTCATGTTCATTAAAATGCACTTTAGTTACCTCCATTGATTCCTTCATGGAAACACAAAAAATCTTGTTTATTTTCCTCAACCCTTATTCCTATAAAAGAGAAATGTGGTTTTTTTAATCTGCACATTTGAATTATAAATGAGCCTCTTCCTACTTATGGGATTCCAAAATGATATCCCACCATCAAATAATTGATTTCCTCCGTTTGGTTCACAATATATCACCTCTACATCCTAATTATTGAATATATATTCTTTGATGGCCTACAAACAAACCTCTTGCTCTTTGTTGTTCTAAAAATGAGATTTGGAAACCTCTTTCTCATTTATCTTTCAAGATATATTTCTACTTCTCACTCATATCCTTCTCTTCACTATTTCTTAGAATAGCTTTGAGCTGGTCATATGGAAAATTTTCTCATCTCATGAGCTCCCAAACTAGGTCTTCCTCTCAATTTTCTTGTTTTTATTTTATAATAGCATAGCTAGATCTACATAAATTAACTTGAAGTCTATATCATATTGCTTATATTCCTCTTCTTTTAATCATTTTTCTCTTCAACACACACCCATATCTTCTCATTAATTAGATTCATTAGATAATATTCTACACATTTTTTTCTCTACGATACATGAGTTCAAATATCTCTGCTCCATTTCTCATTATGATTTCTACAAGTAAAAAAATTTAAGTGTTCCCAAGATCTCGTATTGTTTTCCAACTATTTGGCTTGAATAGTTGGGCATAAAAATACCTCGACAAGTAATCTTGAAATATAATTAGCAAGGAGATAGTTAATATCTCTATCATCCAAAACATAAGGTGAGGTAAAGGAGGGAAATTGTGTTACATGGATTAATGAAGGCCCAAATTCTCTATTTGGATGCCTTTAATGGTGATACATGCCCTTGCATCTTAGAAAATTATTTTCATCTTTGTTGAGAAACATGGGTCCAAATTCAAGAGATTGAAGCATCTCTAGTATAATAGGACATTTTATCCTATCATAGGATTTTACGAAACTCAAATATTATAAACATTGTTCATTAGTTTGATAAGTTGGCCCATTCCATGAATTTGCAAATGGAAATGTCATTATCCCCGATGAATCTATTGTGAATACAACATGACCTCTTAGGATGGATGATGATGGGAAGAATCCATCTAACCCTTAGTGTGAGAACTTTGGAAATGATCTTTTAAGAGATATTGAGAAACATAATTGATCTCTAGTTGGCGATGACATTTGGATCCTCGAGTTCTAGGTATGAATTTTATGTTTCCTTGATGGATCATCTTTGTAAGTCAGTTGGTGTGAAACACTTTGAGGTAGAATTTATGTAGGTTTGACCCCACATTGTCCCACAACTCTTGGTATAATTTTTATAGCAAGCAATCAATCCGTAGAGATTTATCAACAACAAAAATATAGTGGTTTTATGCATTTCTTTGATAGATAACAAGAATTCACGCACCACCCATTATATTTTACAAATAAAATAAAGGACTACATGCATGCATTGAGAAACAGCTTGTACTTACTTGAGTGTGGAGGGTTGAGAAAAAATCACCATGGTAGTGAGACAAAGGCTTTGAGAAAGTTTGGAAGTTGTGTGTTGGCATCTTCAATAACTTTAATTCAATCCAAATTCACCCTCGAATGAAGGAGGAAAAAACTCCTTGGTGGCTCTATCCCTGATATTTAACAAATTCATTTGATCTCTAATTTGAGATCCATTATATTTTTAGTAGTCCTCAACCTTGATTTTATGTCTCCATATTGTAACTTCATTTTGCAAGGATTCATTGTTCAATGGATTCAACTCCAAATCATATGAAATTTGAGGGAATTCACACATTGAATCCCTCATGGTTTTATGCCTACAAACCTTTGGTTAATAACCTTATATGCATAGGTTTACCATAATGTGGATAATGACATTGTCCCACCATTCAATATGGCTATATGGAGCATAAAATAGGAAGCAATGTTGCACATTTGAATAATATTATTTTCATTCTAGACATAGTTTAGATGGGCCATTTAGAGATAAAATTGAGATTTAATACTCCTCAATCATGAAATTGTTTGTTCCATTTCTAATTTTACAAGATCATGTCCTAAGAGCAATGCTCAAGGAATGACAACCACCTGGGAATTTAAATTATTAGTAGAGGTGAAACCATTTTCATTTGTAAAAATTCTCTATCAAATCATTTCACCACCCATTTGAAACGTTAGCAGAGGTTAGACCAAGTGATCCATGGAGAGGTGGGTAAGTGCAGCAATTTGGTCGACCAAAAAGGGGTCGTAAGTGGACGTTATATTGCACAAAACAACAAAATCTCAACTTGTAGGGATTATAAGCAATACGTGCACTCAAAATTAGAAACAAATATATAAATATGAATCGTAGCATCTGAAATATAGTTTCTAAACTACAACTATTTTTTTAAAAACAAAAATATTATATGACTTGGTTTTTTTTTTTGAAAAAACCTATAAGATCAGAGTCCATTTTCCCATGATTTGGATGACCAAATCTTGTTTTTTTTTTCTTTGGTGAAATGTTAGATGTCATTTTATATCATGGGATGGATTTTATTTTGTATTTTTTGGAGAAACATTTTTTTTAATACTTTTTTCCGTGAAAGTGGAATGAAAAAATTCAGAAAATGGAGCACTTTCTATTTTTCCACCATAACTATATTAAAAATATCGAAATCAAATACTTTTTTTAAATGTATAGAATATTTTCATGCTTGGGATGGTATAGATTTTATTACATTTTGATAGGAGAAACAAAATTTACAGTCTTAAATGTAAACATGAACATTCACAGAAAAATGTCTTAAAGACCTTCTCTTAGTAAAAATTATAAAATGGTATTTATCTTATTCTATTCAATTTAAAATCAATATTTTTATGAAGCTAACAATCTCCCCTACATGATGGTACTATTTTTCTAAGATGTTTTCAATTTTTCAACATGGTTCAAGTCCTCGAAAGAGCAAATTTGATGTTTTTGAAACTTTACACGCCATAATGACCTCTCATAGATCTGGTTGGGGAAAAAAAAAATTTCCCAATCCTTGAGGGTCAAATTTGATGATACAAATAGAAACACGATCACGGTGCTTAATATTAGAACTATGATCGCTCGTTATAAACCAAAATTGTGGTTTATAAAGTGCGATTACGTTTTATAAAGCACAATTGCAGTTATTAAATCATATTTACATACATTTGCAACATTCTAATTACGATGTAATTTTTACTTGTTTGGCCTTACTTGTATGAATTACTACAAAATTTTATCACTTTCTACACATTTTTCTTATCACCAAAAGTTAAACATCATGGGAGACAAGAAACAAAGTGAAAAAGGAAGTCAATAATTAAAAATACACTAGACAAATTAGAGGAAAAAGATTTCAAAATGTTGACTGAATGTGAAATCTTCGTGAATCAATAAGAGGTTCATCTTCAACCCCTACTATTGTAAGTAATGAGGAACTAGGTAATGTTTCTATTGTCAATGTTGAAGATGAATTAAATGCTCGTGATGAAGATTTTTTTATCGTCAACGTTGAAGAAGAATTAAATACTCATGATGTAGATGATGTTGAAATTGAAGGAGACAATGAAAATATGAATCAGGAAATTCAGGTTGACAATCAGTAGATAAGAAATATTTGACAAAAACACCTCCTAGTATTTTACATAAGAGACCTAATTATTTTATTGAAATTTATGAGAACATTTTGAAACTAATGTCTGACAAACTTTCTGAATGGAAAATCAGACGAAAAGCCACTAAAATTTGCGATAATCATTTTGAAATATTAAATGATTCCCGAAGATGGAAATTTTTTGTTAGTTTGATAAAATTAAATAAATTGAAACCTACATCAAACACTTTAGGATTGACAACATCTAATATATGTGGTCAAACCTATACAATTTTTGAAAACCTTCATGATGTATATCATATTATTGGTGTCAAGAGATGTACAAGGGATAGTAATATTGTGCATTGTGTACTTGCTACTAGTATTGTAAATGAATCAACAAAAAAACAAAGTTTGACTATGCAAACAAGTCAAATGTTGAAAGTTAATCGGAAAAATCTAATGAAAGAAATTGAAAGAAGTAATATCCTTTAATCACTCAATAACACCGATTTTTGGGAATTTTCTACTACAACACCATGTAAGGAAAAATATATATATGATGTTATAAGAGAATTTTTATTCAATTTTGGCATGATAACACGAAAGTTTCACCTCATACAAGAAATTTAAAACAAAGAGTTGGTTCTACTAATTGTGAACCACATCCAAAGCATTTCTTAGATATGACACGAACTCATTTTTTTGTAATTTTAAATAAGAGAATATAGAAATTAAAAATTTTCAATGTTTTTTGAAATGTTGAAACCATTCTATGTGGAAATCAACCACACTCGCACCACTTGTTGTTGTAGGAAACATTTTGAATTTTCGATGCATTATGCTAAATTTTTATGTATTCGTTTTGATTTTCATTCTGAAACTATGTTATTGGAATGTGGTGTTCAAGTTCCACCAATATCTTCCATGGATTTCATTCCTATGATATTTTGTGAAAGATAAGTTGGACAATTTTTTATAGTCAAGATTGTTTAGATGGAAGTTGTGGTACGTGTGGTGGATTGCCTAAATTAGAAATTTGCATCCATGAGAAAATTGGAGGTGCAATAGGAAATAATTTAGTTGAGTTTGATAAATATAAATCAGCACCATACCAGTTAAAAGATGTAAAAGAGTCTTAACGGTGTGAGCTAGTTACTGAACATATTCATGTTTTCCAATTAAAAGAGATCTTGCAAAGAGAAGAATTCAAGTAAAAAGATGGTGTTAAAGTGAAAGATGCAAAGAGCATAGTGGAATGGTGTATTGACACCATGGACTGAGGTTCTCAAGAAAATTCCACACTTCGCAGAGATATTTTTGGTTGATAGAGGAACAACAAATTACTAACTACGAGGATTTTATGACACTTACAAGGTCCAGTGATATGTACTCATTTTGTAGCTCAGACCCTATTTTGTGGGCCAAAGACAAGAAAATTGGCATGATTTTCTGCATCTTGTATTGAATTTCTCACTACTGAGTGTGATTCATAAGAATGGGTGGATGGATGGATTTGTAGGCCCTTAACTCCGCTTCCCAGTTATCAACCTCCATAGGCATTACGACTTGTTTCTTGAGATGAACTTGTAACATCCAAGGACTTTAACAAAATTCTAATTTTAGTGCGACAAGGTAAATGGTTATTTACATTTTTGTATTCATTTATGTCAATTAAAATAAATATGTAATTTAAATTAGAGTTGAAACCTTTTTTTTTTTTTTCCGACATGTGTTTGTAGTTATTGCGATAGAAGAAAATGAAGAACAAACATACTATTTCTTATGTCATTGAATTGTTGAGAATGGAGATTAATTTGTTCACAAGAAACTTTCTTTTACATGTTATCAGTTCCGACAAAGAACTAGCATCGATCAGGTGTAACCGGCATTGGTTAGGCAATAATGAGATGGTTACTGTGTGATGTAGTTTTTTTTTTTTTGATGAAAAATAGAATAAATAAATTAGTTTAAAGATGATTTATTGATTTTAAAATGAAATTTAAGTTACTCAAAATAGATATATATGCATGTATGCATTGTATGAGGGTAAGTAAGAGAATTAAGAGAAGGATTTAATTATATTCTTGATTCTCCTAGATTGAGTTGATGAAGAAGAAGAAGAAAAAGAAAGAAAGAACAAGTTACATGAAGAAAAGTCTCCATGGAGAGTAGTTGGACAAAAGAAAATAGCAAGAACATATGAATGGTAAGAAGAGGGTAATGTCTTCTATTGTATTTTATTTGTATAGTTATTGTCTCATTGTAATAGCTTACATGGTATGCAAAGAACATAGAGTTTCTTCTTACAGATCCACATGTTGGTGAGATATTGTATTATAGATCCATGTAGATCTAGATATTGTAGAGGTGGTCGTCTTCATGTTTGCATAGGTTATATAGTGATGGAGAGAAAAAATTACTTCTTGGTGCACAATCATTATTGCACATATGGTAGACCCATGTGAGAGGTATTATTTGTAGATCCATAAAGAACTTGGTAAAAGTTCAGAGATGTAGTAGTTCCTAGTTATGTGAGATCTACTGGTGGTGTTTGGAGGCACAACAGAGTGCACTCATGGAGATCCGTTTAGAGATCTGGTGGAGAGGAGATACTCTTAGAGAGATGCATTGTACTCTTGTATTGAAGAGTTGTTTGGTAGTCTTGTTGTATTATATATATGAGATCTCTATCTTTGGTGGACGTAACCCACATTGGGTGAACCATGGTACATGTATTTTTACGTGTGTGTACTTTGTTTTGATTTCGATTATTCTATTTTACACTTCCACTACTCTAGATTTTGGTGAATTTTTTAGATCCTATGTGTATGATTTTGTTTGTTATTAAATCATAGCACTATTCCACAGTCTCGAATTCCCAACAACTGGTATCAGATCTTGGTTATCTTGGTTATTTTAGAGAAAGGGTTTGCTTGATGGTTTTGTTAGTGGTTTGACTAACATGTATGAGAGCAGGGTTTATTTTTCTTGATGAGAAGATTGCAGGAAGAGATTCAATCTCAAGTGGGAGATGGAAGAGTAAGGTTGCTGGAAATTACAGTGATCAGCATCGGTTAAGTGGAAACCCGTGTCGGCAAGGTGACCGTGGTTGGTTACAAGGTAGCTTTGGTTGGTTACATGGTAACCGTGGTCGGTTATAAGGTGACCGTGGTCGACATCGCCAACCTAGTTCAAATAGAAAATCACGAGATCCAAAGAAATGGAACGTATCTCTTGTTTGTTGAGGTTTCCCAGGTTCTTGGAGCACAAACATGTTAATCAGATTATAGATCTGGTTATTGAGGTATGGTTTTATCTTGGTATTGCAGTGCTTATATTATTTTGGTTTCACATGCATGTTTGGGATTGCAGATCTAGATCTAAGAATGAGAGAAAAGGAGTAGTTATGCATCCTTTGGTGTAGTTAGATGCATGGGCTTCTTAGAGAGGTAAAATATAGTAGCACAGTGTGAAGATGGGGTTTCCATCAGAGAAGCATGTTCTTCAGTTGAAGATGTGGTTGAGTATCTTGGTGTTGGTAAGGTGATGTATTTCATCTTGGTGCAATTTTTATTGCATGTATTATTATTGTTAAGTTTTTGTGCAAGATTTGGGTGCTTCTTGAAATGAATGGCTCAACACAACTATCGGCTTTGGTTAGAGTAGGCACTTGGTTTGGTGACCTATGCCAATTTGTGGCATTGTGTTAGTTCTAGCAAAGACTGATGTCGGTTAGGAACTAACATTAGCCATATAGGGTAACTGCAAGTCGTCAAAAAACCATAGTCGGTCTCTATGAAAATGAGTTTACACATGGTTTCTTATAGTAGAAGAGGGCATGGATGGTTCAGTGTCCTGTTTTGGAGGATCATGTTTCTTGCATAGTGTGTACAGGTAGAAACAATGTTGATCACTTCAATGTTTAGATCAGAAAGAGGATGGATTTGGCTTGGTTAGTCCAGTGAGACTTTGGGTCAGGTATCTCTATATGGTTCATGTTTTATTTCTTTCTTTTGGAGCAGATAATATTATGTTTGGATAGTGTGCACATATTTACACCATGTTTTTGGTGTTGTTTGACTTTTATTTCTGGTTGTGTGGAATCTTGAGGACAAGGATATCTAGTCTAAGGATGAGATCCTTAATGAAAAGTCATGGTTAGACACAGTTGTAGGTAATGGAAGATGTTGTGTACACATGAAAAGAAGTTAATTCACCTACTTCACAAGAAGTCCAAAATTCTATGATGTAGGAGTATTCTTTAATAAGAAGGGAATCATTTTATATTTTCTTTCATCTAGTTTTATTTCTCACTGACATATTATCTTTTGAGATTGGTGTTAGAGACAACGCAGGGATTTCATGTTCGGTGGGAGAAAGCCATGGTTGTTGGCATTGTAAGATCGGATATAGGATGCACATGCGAGTGAGAGGAGATTGCTACTATTCCAAGTGGCAGAGGCAAGAGTTATTTTTGGAGGAAGTCATATGTTTGTAGGTATATTGAGTTTATTACTTTGTGATGTCTCTTTTGATTTATTTTTGGTGCTTAGATATCCCTATTGGATTACAATTGATGGTTAGATTCAGCTAGGTGAAGATGATAGAGCAATTATTTCAAATTTTAAGGGTTAAATGACAAAATATGCTGAATTCAGAGAGTGGTGTCGGTTAGGATGAACCGTGGTTGGTCATCTAGTAACCGTGTTTAGTTAGGAAGTGACTGGTGTTGAAAAGGGAAACCGTGGTCGGTTTGGTTACAGGTTTGATTGAAAGAGTGTTTATTTCCCATTTTTAGATGGTGCCCTTGTTTTGCTTTCATCTTGGTTTCATTTGTGCAGATATTGATGACATATTTACTAGTATTTGCACTTGGTATTAGTTGTATGGTTTAGCATGGTTTTTTTTATTGACATTGATGAGCACATGATTTGTATATTGCTTTAGAGTTAGTCGGTGAGATACTTGGTGCTTCTAGAGAGCCCAATGATATGGATGGATGTATAGGTGAGTTTATACATGTGGATAGATTCGGTTTTGTGAGTCTATGATGCTGAGATGTTTGATTTGCATAGGATGCCTATTAGCATGGTTCAATTTCCTTGAGCATGAGTAGGGGATGTTTGTATTTCCTCTTGATTACTATGTTACTCCTTGATAGATATGTTAAGTATATAGATGAATGTATTAGACATGCTAGTTTTTTATGTAGGGTTGGATTTGCAAATTGTAGTGTTTGGATTTCTTTGAGTTATGTAGGTGTTTGTGGATTGATCACCCACTGTTGCATGTAGAACTCATTCAAGGTTGTTTTTACATGGGATCTTGTTTTGCTTTCACATATTCCAGTTTGACTTGTCTTTGGATAGTTGCATTGGTGGTTGCATGAAGACATGGATAGATGGATAGAAAACATGGTTGGTGTTACAGGTATGGCTATGGTTGCAATTGAATATTAGTACTTAAATTTGAGTGGGAGCTCTTACAGATGTGTTAGTCATGATGGCTTGGTTACATGAGAGGATTGGTGTTATGATTCAGTGGGAGCTTGATGTATGGATAGCTCGATTATCATGGATTAGTTGTAGCTTCGTGGTGGTTTGGTAAATCATGTTTTTATCTTCTTGGTTTGAGAAGATGGCTTGATCTTCCTAGTTTTTAATTTTTTTAAGAGAATTGTTGAAGGAAAGAATAGATGGTCTTCATAGTGTGTAGAGGACAGTGATGTACAAGTAGAGGTACAAAGATTCTACAATTTATCTCCAAATGGGAGATTGTTGAGAATGGAGCTTAATTGCTTCACAAGGAGCTTACTTTTACATGTTACTGGTTCTAAGTAATCTGCGTCGGTCAGTGTAACTAGCATCCATCAATCTAGGCTAGAAGTGACCGGCAAACACCAGGCATGGGCAGCCAAGAACTAAGTGATGGTTACTTGTGCGATGTAGTTTTGGTTTTTAACAAAAATAGAATAAATCAATTATTTTAAAGATGATTTATTGATTGTAAAAGTAAAGTTAAGTTACCCAAAATAGATATATGTGCATGTATGCATTGTATGAGGGTAAGTAAGAGAATTAAGAGAAGGATTGAATTAGATACTTGATTCTCCTAGATTGAGAGGATGAAGAAGAAGAAGAGAAAGAAAGAACAGGTTACATGAAGACAAAGTCTCCATGGAGAGGATATGGATAGAAGGAAATAGCAGGTACATCTGAATGGTGAGAAGAGGGTAGTGTATTCTACTATATTTTCTTTGTACATTTATTGTCTCATTGTAATAGCTTGCATGGTATGCAAAGCACATAGAGTTTTTTCTTGTAGATCCACATGTTGGTGAGATCTCTTGTATTATAGATTCATGTAGATGTAGTCTTGTATTGTAGATCCATGTAGATCTATATATTGTAGAGGAGGTTGTCTTCATGTTTTCACAAGTTATGCAATGATGGAGAGATAGACCTACTTCTTGGTGCACAGTCATAGTTGCACATATGGTAGACCCATGTGAGAGGTCTTGTTTGCAGATCCACAAAGAACTTGGTAGTAGTTAAGAGATGTAGTAGTTCCTAGTTATGTGAGATGTTCTGGTGTTGTTTGGAGGTATAGTTGTATTGCACTCATGGAGATCCATTTAGAGATCCGATGGCGAGGATATACTCTTAGAGAGATGCATTGTAATCTTGTATTGAAGAGTTGGTTTACTCTCATGTTTTGTTATATATATGAGATCTCTATATTTGGTGGATGTAGCCCACATTGGGTGGACTACAGTACATGTTGTGTTATGTGTGTGTACTTTGTTTTGATTTGTATCATTATAGTTTATACTTCCACTATTGTAGATTTTAGGAATTTGGGGAATTGTTTAGATCATGTGTGCATGATTTTGTTTGTTATTAAATCATAGCACTATTCTCAGTAGTCCCGAATTCCCAACATTAATTGAGAAAAGAAAGAATAGAACTTATCCTATTATAGATGACAAAGATATTGAGTACCCTATAGGGTCATGGTAGTTTCGGAACTTGGCTTCGATGGTATCCATTAAAAATTCCTCTGTTTGGGTGTTTAAATACTTCGAGAGACACAAGAAAATGCTCTTATATTCACATCTAGTTCTAGCGACAAATATTAAGTTGTATAGATATCGAGGAAGGACTAATAACAATATTCTTTGGAAGGTTGGAGAGTCAAATCATGAAGTAATCATGTCTGCTATTCAAGTAGATCTGATCTTGATGGTTCATTGGAATGAATTTACATGCTCATGTATAGTATATATAATTTCTTTGAAGTGTTTAGATTTGTCAACTAGATCTCCAAGTTCATATATTTTATTAAATTTACGTATTTTGTATTTATCTAGTATGGTTTTGATTTAGCTTAGATTTTTTTGACTTTAACACTTTTATGCGGAGTTAGTGCTACCAAAAATCTTCCACCTTCATGACTTGATGGTTCATTGGAATGAATTTAGACATGTTTTCTAGTATATATAATTTCTTTTAAGTTTTAACATTTGTAAACTAGATCATTCAAGTTCATATTTTTGATTAAATTTGTGTATTTTGTATATATCTAGTATATCTTTTTGATTCAACTTAAATTTCTTTTACTAAATTTTTATGCGGAGGTTAGTGGTGCCAAAAATATTCCACCTTCACATGGTTAGCATTATTAGTAGATAATTTTATATTGTCGAAGCTAAGAGAATCTTTCATAGTTTTACAAGAAACGAGAAGCAACTAACAACAATTTATGTACACTGGGAGGGTTGTTTGCTCCAGGAGGAGGTAGTCCGAAGCATCGGGAGCCTAGGAATTGAATGACACCTCCCTAGTGTTTATAAGGCCATACCTAAGCATGTGCACATTCAATTAGTGCCAAAACCCACCATAATTTACAAAATATAGCATTTGACAACCTTACAATGGCTCAAACTACACTATTTCACGTGTTTGCAAATAATAGGGCAACAAAACGACTGATTGGAGATGGAATAAAATGAGACAAGATATTATAGAGGGTCCTTATGATGAGGTGTAGGATCTAATGAGATGTCTCTAGGTGCCACAGAGAGCGAGTAATCACCTGTCGAAGTTGAATGACTTTTTGGTCTCAAGGCTCTTAAGGGACTACGCCCGAACGAAGTAACCCTAGGTAGAAACAACATTGTTGCACACCTAAACAATAATTACTATAGCATTTACCTATCCACCCACCACCGAACATGTTTGTGTAGTCGGTTCGGTGCCATGACCCACCGTTTACAAAATATAGCATTTGTGACCATACACTCACTCAAACCGCACTATTTCTCACGTTTACAAAGAATACGGCGGTGAGAGCACCAATTTAAGATGGAAAAAACCAATACAGGATATTGTAAAGTGTCCCTACGCTGAGGTGTTGGATCCCATGAGACATCTCTAGGTTCCATGGAGACTAAAAATCACGCATCGATGTTGCACCTTTTTGGTCTCGGGCTCTTAAGGGATTGCACCCGACGAAGTATCCCAAACACAACAAAATTTTCATGCACTAAAACAATGCTTCCTCTAGATTTTACCTATCCACCCAAATGTTTTAGAGTAGTCAAGTTAGTGCCATGACCCACTGTTTGAAAAATATAGCGTTTGTGACCTTATAGTGGTTGAAGCTGCACTTTCGATTTCGTGTGTTTGCAAAAAATAGGGCAGCGAGTACACCGATTTGAGATTTAAAAAAATGAGACAAGATATTGTAGATGGTCCTTACTCGAGGTGTAAGATCCCACGAGATATCTCTAGGTGCCATAGAGACCGAGTAATCACCCGTTGAAGTTGAATATTTTTTTGGTCTCAGGGCTCTTAAGGGACTACGCCCAAATGAAGTAGCCTGGAAGCAACAACATTTTCACACACCAAAATGAAACCTCCACCGGTGTTTACCTAGAAACCCAAACATGTTGACATGGTCGGTTTGGTGCCACGACATCCCGAGGCATGAATTATCACTACTCGCCTCCGTTCATTTCCTAGGACTGCCTAGAAAAGGTAGTTTGTAAACAATTATGCCACGAAGGCTCAAGGAATGCCATGACCCTAAATTATTGGGTGCGAATAGAGGCCTCCTTCACTCAATTTTTTTCTCAGAAATGTCTTAGTTTAGATGACCGAGCACCAAGTTGTGATCATTATAGGTTTCCATGGAAAACGTGAATTGGGATTAATAGGGAAGGGGTTCTTGGCTCTGATCGGGTGGTCTGACTCCAAACCAGGGCCTCCCTAGATCCCTCCATAGCACTCAAAGGCATATACCCCATAATAGGGTGCATTTCTGGTGATAGTTTACTCCCAAGACATCCCAAGGAATGAATTCTCACTACTCGGCTAACATCAATGAGATTGCAACAAGATAAACACATTACCATGTAAATACTCTAATGATTGTTTGATCTCTTTTTAAATCATGTTAATACACAATAGAGTGTTAAGAATATTTTTTACATATCTTGTGCCAACTAAACTACAATGTTTCTGTTTTTTTAAACAAGTGAATTCAAATTAGGACCTTATTGTTACACACATCAATAACACTTAATTTGGACTAATATTTAACAAATAAATTGTAAGTACACTAAAAACATATAAAATGACTTGTAATAAATCCCTCAAGACCATTTTTGATTGTGTACATTTTTCCCACTTTGGAGTGTTTCAACCACGTGCTTAAAATGCAAAAATTGATATAAATCCACACTTGAATCTCTTGAAAAAAATTATCTTTCACCCAAGAACCTTCAAAACCATTATATAACAAACATCATATATCATATATCATAACAATGACATAACATCATATATCATATATATCATATGGATAATGGTCACATAATCAAGGCCATCAAATCAAATCAAACATAGAACTAATATGGTTATGAAAACATACATAGAAGGATATCATGTGTAATGAAATCAAATCAAACATAGAAGTAATATCGTTATGAAAACCAACATGGATATAATGTATCAAACTAAGTGTGCCATGTGTCTCTAAAAATATAAGAATAATATATCAAACTAAGTGTGTCATACATATAAGACCACATGCATTCACATAAGGCTATATATATGGACTATGAAGAATCATGAACTAGGACCAGATGGCATATATATCTATACATCCGAGTCCTATGAATCTAATCATGAAACATCTTCCCTCTCTTCGCCCTACTAAAAGAAGCATTTCCATGACCTATGGATGTAGTGGAGGGAGATGCCACTATGTATTTCATCCATGTGGTTCTAGGAATCTCTAAGAAGGCCTGCAACCTAGCCTGCACATTCATAAACATCAATTTTTTAACACCCAAAATTTTAAAATACATTCAAAATTTAGAAACTTAGAATTTATAATGCATGTGAAATCTTACCACAATCTCATGATCCCTATCAATTTTTCATCGATGTGTTGCATGGTCAATGGTAGACTCATGAGGGGTAGGCTACATACAAATAAATAGTTCAAATTAAATATTTCATATACAAAATTTGATATTGTAGATAAGTAATAAGAAAAAATTCCTCCAAAATTTAACAAATTTGAAAAATTATACCTAAGTTAGTGGATCTATAGATGCTATGAAAACATCTACAACAACCTCCATAGTCTACATATAGGGAGGAGTCTCTCTAGGAAGTCATAAGCTATACAAAAACATGTAGATCAATATTAATTGAAAACTATCTAGCAATGAGTATTAGCATGAGAAGAGGACTAGTATTATCATGATCTTAGACTAGGTATGAAGGTGATATCAGTATGAATGAGATGTTTGAATGATCTTAGGGGTGTAGGAATAAAGAAAATGCCATTAATGAAATATGACCGTATGCGAGTTAATATTAAGTCATAAAAAGGGTTATTAGAGATATTCAAGAAGTAATTCATTAAATATGTGGAATGTATTTCCAGTATGTAGAACTTGGTTCTAGGCAAGTCACCAAGCTATATCCATTGTGTACATGAGAATGCAAATATAGAGAAACTCGATGACTAACAGATATATAATATGAGATTGGGTATATAGAATTGCATAGGGAGTATTGGTGATAAACATGAACCAAGGGACCCATGATATATTTATAAGTGTAGGAAACTTATCCAATATTTTCATGTCCTCTTTGTTGTTTAGAGAGAAGAGGTTTAATAAAGAAAATGCATAGAACTAACAATGTTGGCAAGGTCAGTTTTGCATATATCCTAAGAAGATAAAAGAGATTCTCAGAGGCAAGGATGATGGAGAAATCATTAGAGATGGAGTTCTCTAGAAACATGTCTAGCATAGAGGTAAGTGTCCATGATCATGATAAAAGGAGATTTTGTATATCTAGGAGAGTGTTAAACTTAACCCTTGCATCATAAGAGCTTAATGTTATGATCAAATTGTACTAGCTAGAGTTATGGGATTGCAAACTACTAGAAAATTCCACAATTAGAAACAAAGTGTAAAGAGAAACTAACCTATGTAAAATTCATGTGAGGCGTGCCACTAGCATAAGTGCCTGAGAGAGATGATGACCCATCAAGCTCTTGTGTTAAACATACAAACATATTAATATGTACATGTACATGTGAAACATTATACACGAACATTAAAAATGTGTATTTAATAATAAAAGTGCAATAAAATGAAATTTTAAATGTAAGTAACTTGAAACTTATGTCTGTAACACGTCTAGCTGCAATAGCTAGCATGTCGACATCGGATGTGTCCTTCACTAGGCTCTTGTTATTTAAAATCAAAAATATTAGTTTTTACATGTATGTACATGATGTAATCAGATATACATATATATTAAAATCTCATATGAAAGAAACTACTGTATATATATATATATATATATATATATATATATATATATATTATATTTATTTGACATTTACTTTTGAAAGACCAAGATCATTTGCACTAGTTCCAAAAACATCCGCCATCATCTCATCTAGAGAAAATAAATCATGTGATCTAGCAAATGATGTCTCACTGCAGTGCATATGACACCACATGATCCATAGTGGTGTGGTGCGCTAGAACTGGCACTTCCACCAACATCACTAGATGTAATTTGGTCACTATGCTAGGTCAAAGTGTCAAGGAGTTCCTTTAATATATGTAGTGTGTCAATATCCACAGAGAAGCTTCACCGTAGGAGGGATAAATGAAGGTAGTGGGGATTTTGGGGCATGGGGTTCCTTGGTTGACCAATGCATGCACCAGTCTACTATGTGCGAGAGCCACCTCCTTGCCCATAAAACGATTAAAGTCAAAATAATTTGGAACCTCATTAAGAACGCAACTCATGCAATATAATTTCTTCAAAAATAGAGAGAGAAGCTCATCATTGTTTCATGCTAGATAATCAAAACCATCCACCATCGGTCCCAAAATTTGTTTTTGATTCGGTCATCATGGCACCCGATGGATTGGGAACCATTTGCAAGTAGTCTTGGGGGCTATTGGTTCTCGAGTTAGTAAATAATTAACAAATGCGTCCTTTTGCAGTTTTTAGTCTTTTACGACCGCATGGGACAATTTATCTGCATACCACCGCATACAATCACATCTAAAGCTATTCCATTTGTCTATTTCATTGGTTGTGGAGTCGACTTCGCCAATCAATGTTTATAATGTGTTGGATAATGTCATGTGAGATGGATTTGTGGCATGATTTTGTCTTATTATCTCGAATAAGGTTCTCGAATGAAAATTCTATTTTGTCGATTCTTCCAATGACATCAACTTGTGATCCTACTGTCTCAGGGGACATAAGGAGCCACAGAAGGTGGATCCACATTTGGAGGAGGGTTTTGAGGAATGTTTGGAGGGTTTTGAGGAATATTTGGGTGGTTTACAGGATTATAAACTTGCCAAACAATTGGAAAAACAAAGAAATGGTATACATAAATAAAAAATTGAAAAACCCATGATAATCACAAAAAAACCTAAAATGTAAGAAATTTGATCAAAATCGAGGGCTTACCTCTTCGTCTTGGTGGCATCGTTGAAAAATTTACGATATAGAACTCCGAAGAGAAATTGTTAGGGCGTATTCAAAGTTCAAGTGCCAAGAGTGAAGGAGAAATCGTTGTTCGTAAGGGAAAATGGGGGAAAATGTGAAGTCACAATTTTATTATTTTTATCTCAGAGGACCATGATCGTGGTTTATAACCGCAATCGCGGTTTTAGGTTCAAAATTTCCAAGCCTATAGAAAATAGTCCGTGATCGCGGTTTTAAAAACCATGATCGTAGTACATGAATTTTGGGTTTTCATGTCCACCAACTTGCTGCACTTACCCAGGTGGTAATTTTTGTTAGCATCTAACAACCCTAATGTATTGCACAAATAAAACTACACCATCTCTTTCAATGACATGCCATGGTATCACGAGATTGTTTTCTTTGTCTTCTCAAATTCAATCATGTTGAAGTTTCCACATAGGATCCAATTGGCACATGTCAATGAGTCAAAAAGCTACTTCCAATAGGTTATCCATTCAAAAACATCATTTGGAGCATAATCAATAGCGATCCCAAGAAAGAGACCATTAATATACAAAAGGATTCGTATAAACCAATGAATATGTGCTAAAGCCCATGTCACCACATGATGTGAAAACAAAGGTCCTAATAAAGTGACAACATTGTCTTGACCATTATTATGATTTGACATTTGGAAGAATGACCTAGGTCAAACCGATTTGACAATGGTGTTGTGACTAAATCTTGTAACCTTAACTTTTTGCATGAAGATAATTTTCTTCTTGCCAATCAATCGCATGTATCCCCGACAATATATTGCACTTACATTCCATGTATAAACTATCATGGGATAACCTTGTTTACATGTACCCCTCCTTCTCATCATCAAATAAAATTGAAAATTTGTTACAAGATCCAAATGATGGTTTATTTTCGTATAATCATTTATAGTAAACATTCTCTATTTTTATTGCATGCATATTCATTATCTTTGGGAGGTGGAGAAGGGTTTTGTTATCAGTAGATGACTAACTTCTGGTTAAATACCACTAAGCTATCTACCACCTTCAACTTTTTAACCACGATGGAGGTTGTACACTTGAGAAACAATATCTTGGGTATGTGAATCATAAAATAAGTCTACAACCTGCTGTAAATGCATTATGGGTGATGTATTCTTTGAAGACATGAGCATCGATGCTTTGTTGACAATTGATGATTCACCTAAGTTAATACACAAGATATGAGGTTTTCTTCGAAGTGTAGGTTTTTGTGAGTGGTGCTTGTTAATCACTAGGTCCATTTGTCAATGGATTTTTGCACGCTTTTGTTCACGTTTGGTGTAGTTTTGGACGTAGGCATGGCCAACGAGTTTACAATCAATGGTCAATCATAGATTTTGTGGTTCATGGATTAGAACCAAAAGTGTTGGTCGCAGTGATGTATAACATGCATTGTGTTAAGCTCTTATTGATCAATTTGAACATCAATTTGTTTCCTTTGAGGTCATTGGAGGGATTGGCCTTGATACCAAAAATGTTTTTGTGGTCTTGCTATGTAGAACTTAGGTTGTTCAATCCCTAAGAAATGGCCAAGCAAAGATGCAACTAGGGTATATGCTCAAAATAATTGCATGCTTTATTAAATTCATTCAATCTAACACTACAAAAGGAAGACTTTTAGGTTTTTATTCATTTTCTCATGAAAGACATTTGGGACGAATTTCCTACATCACTTCTACACCATTTAAATCAATTGTTCCAACAATATCACCAATATAAAAATGATAACATAAGTCGAGGAAAGGCGCATTATAAAATCCCAATGCACCCTAAGGGCAATAAACAGAAAACTTCCGATTCAATATTAATGGCGATGTGCGATAAACAAATCCTAAGAGAGCTCAAATGACCATCGCCCTAATGCACAAAATAATTAGTGACAGTAATAATAGCTTATAAAATATCTAAATGGAGTCGTTAACTATTCTAGGGTATTGTTTCCGGCGCTACAATAATTCAGGTCATTGGGCTCGGTGAGTATAATACACAATGCCGTATAAAACGATGGGTGCACCTTGATTTCAATTCCGACCTTTGTTTTACTCCCTTCCTCTTGAATTAATGAATGCTATCACATGCTTGTTTCACATCGGAATGCGATGTTTTAGAAAATATATACATGACAAAAATGATGAAGTTGAAATTTTCGATTGATAAGAAACGTGAAAGACAGACATTATATTGGTTGAAATAATATGGCATTTCTGTGCTGCATTATACATAAATAAAAAGACACCTAAAATCTAATTTTATGTGAGGACTCCTGTCACTTCTCACCTTCGTTTTGAAATTCATTTCAATCAATTGGTCGTCTCCCCACACACAATATTCCATTCATTCATACCCAACCATTTTCCTTGATTTCTAGACACAAATCGAATATTACTTGTTGTAAACAGTCATTTAAACTATTACTTCCATCAAAAACAAGGGAAATGTTATGCCAATAGGTAAATATGTGGGTTTGTAGTGTGGTTGAACTCATTTGAAGATGCACTAAAGAGGTATTTTTATATAAGGTTTGTGGAGTCATCAAAGCAATTCCAAAGTGTATCGAGCCTCCAATACCACGTATGTCTGCCACGGATGCTTTCGGCATCATTTTTCAGAGTTAAAGATAGAGGTTGGGATGCCACCTTTCTTGGCATACTATCTTAGTGAAATCATGTCTAAATCTTTGTGATACTATTAGTTACTGTAAATAAGAAACATATAAAGAAAGCTATAAAATTATTAATTATTTATAGTTAAAAACATATAAACATCTCAGTAAAAAATAGTCAATTGTAAACATGGGCTAGAGAAGGGACCCCAAAGTCTCCTCACATCGATGCTTTTACATCGAATATGATATTTTACAAAATATATAAATGAAATTTCGATTGATAAGAAACATGAGAAAGAGACATTATATTGGTTGACATAGTATAATATCTTAATAAAAGACAAAAAAATGTAATTGCTTTAGTGATGACTCGTGTCTTTTCTAACCTTCCTTCTCAAATTAATTTAAATCCATGGGTTGTCTTCACCCACACGATACTCCATCCATTCATGCCAAACCATTTCCCTTCAATTCCACACACAAATCATATATCATTGGGTGTAAACATTCACTTATATAAATGCTAAGCTTTGATGGATTGAGTTTTTCATATTTTGTCAGTTGATGTTGTTGAAAAATGTGGGGGGTTTCATGAATTTATAATTTCCAAAACAGATTTTATGAAATTTAAGATATATTGAGATTCTTATCACTATCAATATAACATACTTAAAATATATCTTATTTTCATGTCAAGCCTCATTCTATATCTTGAAAAATAGAAATAAATCAAAATAATATGGAATAAAAACACGCACAACTCCTTTCATTTAAATTTATTTGCAAAAACAACATAACAATATTGAATTGCTAAAAATGTAAACAAGGTAAGAAATTTAAAGATTTTTTTATTCTCACAATCTTCCCGCCTAGGTAGAGAAACAAAGTAAATTCAAAACCCTTCAACCCCATTGGAATGGAATATGTTTATACCCAAATAAATGACATGGGAATGAGAAAATATGGGCAAATAGGGTTTAAAAATATTGCGTTTACACTAAATTTTTATTTTGATCTTTTAATTTTCAATGTGATTAAGTTGTATCATCAAACCAACTATTTTTATTTTTGTAGCTCATGGAGTGCATTGTATTTGTGTGATGGGTGTAACACCCCTTTTCTCGGGGGCCTACATTCACTCATTCCAAAGCATAATTTGCATGTTTGTTTTAGAGAGTAGTATAAGAATATGAAGCCTTTATTTTGTCAATGTATCGTGCTATATTCTATAATCAATGTATATCTAAATCGTTGTTGTACACTTTTTACATAATTTTTTTATGTTAAACGCTGAACACACCAACTACTTACATTCAATAATATTACTCAATAATAAAAATGACACCTAAAAATAAATTGTAACTTTATTATAATACAAATTTAAACAACTCATCATTAAAAAAATAACAATTTTTTGTCAAAATATATATGATTCATGACTCCATGAATAACTTAATTATATGAGTAATATATATTTTTTTAAAGATTCCCTAACTCATATTTTTTAAATGATTTTTTTATGTCACATTTATACTCTCAAGTTTAAATTAAAATATCAACACTTCAAAAGAATAGGTCATAATAATTAATTACCCAAAACATTTTTCCATAGAAAACATATGAATTTATTCAGATTCTTTAGCACTATGTATTAAATCTCAAAGTTATCACCTCGTCACATCCAAATCTAAAGAAACTAGCGCTTGCTCCTCCACGGGAGCAAGGGTACGTCGTTATTAAAGCAACAATAGTCACCGTACAAAAGTGAATAATAAAACAATGTAATTGGGAAAGGAAACTATAGCGTGAACATCCATCACAACAAAAGAGAAAATAAACCACATGAAAGCAATGTATAACAAATGAAACTACTGCAATAGGTGCGAGAAATATCTCGATGGGAAAGGAAATGGGCGAAACACCGCAGCTACATGCAATGAAACACTCATATTGAGAATAAGATCTGGAACTCGGCCAGCATGTCAAATATTTGTAGGCTGGTCATAGTGGTAAATAGTTACGATGTAATGAAAAAATATTTGCATAGATAGTCATTTGTTTTTTGTCTGGAATAATAATGTTAGGAAACAAGTCATTTGGCCAAGGCATATTCTATTTCTTTAAAACTAGTAAATTGGGTTAACATTACACTTTAGTAAAAGGTTACAATATTGTTGACAATATAAGTAAAGACTAATGAGTAAATGGATCGAAGGTAAAACAATAAATGTACATGTATACTTTAGTACATGATATTGTTGTTACAAAGGTAGTACATTGAAGCTGAAAAGTGAAAAAGGAATCTTCATCAATGATGTCATTACTTTGTGCCCATGCATCAACAAAGTCACATACCATTGGGTGTAAGAAATTGGTGTCATTTGTGAGCCACACAACAAACTTGTAGAAAACATCACGACAGAATTTTTTTCTTCGAAAATAAGTTGTGAATACATATAGTAGTATTATTAGTACAATAAATGGTACAAGTATGATAAATATAGTTTTAAAAGGAAAATTTATAAATGCATACGAGTTTGGATAAAGGAACATTTAGAAAAGAGGCATATGTTTACATTGTAAATGAAGCATGATGTGCAGTTATTTTTATGCCTGGTTGACTGCATTGCCATTTAGGAGAAGAAGGGTCCCTTCCTATTTTTGATTTAACACGTATTTTTACATGTCATTCACCAGTAGTGAAAAATGAGAAGCCTGGGGAGGTAAACAAATCTGAAAGTTCCTGTACTTGGGAAATGAAAGTAAAGGTGAAGCCTTGTTGATCAGTACCTCCAATGTCTACAGTAGTTTTTATAGATTCATTCCTTGTGATTTAAAAATATTTAATGCCAATTCCATTTATTGGTGAGATTTGGCGATAATTATTTCCTGTGATTGAAGGATAGAAAAATGTATAAATGACCAGGAATTAGTCTGAAGAATAGAGATGGTTACTGGTGAGGCAGGAGGGAAGCATACTATATGAAGCATGTGTTAACAATAGTAGGTGCATAATTAGAGGCAGGAGGTCACCGTGTAGCAAGTGTTACCTTCCGGAGCAGGAAGGTAAACAAAGAAATAATGAAGCAAGATTATGTAGGCATAGTTTGATGCAGCAGGTGTTAACTGTCGTAGAAGGAAGGTAAGCAAAGTAATAATGACACAAGATTATGTATGCATATTTTGATGCACCTATTGCTATTAACACAATATTCCTACTGCCTTCTTCCTCCTACCTCACTAGTCACCGTCTCCATTCTACAACTTATTAATATTGTTGATTCTCTTCTTTCTGCTACAACTCCTTCCGGTTTTCATTATTGGTTATATGGTTTGGGTAGGTCATTGTTTGGTTTTCGACATTTCATTTTTATTGGGCATGGGTTATTCCCTGATGACAAAGACGCCACTGCAGTATAGGTTTTCCTAAAATTCTTATTCATTTTTTCATACTTAATTGCTTGAGGTTTATAGATTTTGCATGCTGCATTTGGAATATGTATTGGTCTTACTTATTTCCAATGAAATTATCTATATGTTGTGGCATTATTAATTCCCAACCGCTTACATGTTTTGCTAAATAAAATATAATAATATTTCGTAATAGTCACCGCAACAACGACCAATCTTCTTCTATGGAATCACCACAATAGCCAATTTGCTTCTATGGATCTGAGAGCTTGTTGAAAGGCCCCAATATGACCTTGCTTGTGGCTGCGCAAATTGAGAATATTTGCAAATGAAACTCATGGCCCGTATAAGCATGTTGCATATTGAAACCTCTTTTACAACTCTATATCAAGAAAACATATCACTCCGAAATTTAAGGCTCTAATATTTATGTAGGTTTTTGAATTGATTGTATAAATGAGCATGATATGTTACCTGAAACGTAGTGCTATGGGAAATTAAGTTTTTTGTATGTTCTAGAAAAACTCCCCTTTGTATTTGTAACTGTATTTACCTCTTTCTCATAAAATTTCTTTTCTATTTCTCTCTTCCTCATTAAATTTTTGAAAATAAAAGATCACTTATTTAAAAAATGCAGTACTAATAGTAAAAATTTCATTTTGGATTGATATTTTTTAAAAGAAAAATAGTACTAACAAAACATTCCTCAATTCTCAACATTGTTTTACTACCACCGAGTGTATCTTCTAGGTAAGTTCCGGTGTCAATTGCTAGCTTGCCCCTTTGAATTTTACATCTCGACGTCATTTCCAAACCTCCTCTGCATTAATGAGCAACTTTACACTGTAGCAATGCGATTTTCCAACGCGTGTTTTTTTCCCCGATGACTCTGGTTGGTATCCAATTTTTTTCTCCTTTTCAAGTTGAGAAACATCACATATTTGAAATGGAGCTTAGAGATAGATAGATCATAATGTATGTCATTTTCTAGCCGGGATGAGATCTAACTGGCCCTTTATCACTCATATTTGTGGAGAGATGGATAGCACCTTCAAGTGGATTTGACCTATCCACACTTTGCTTTAGGTTGTGCCTTTTAACCAGGGTGAGAGGACCCGTAGTGTAACCTCTATTTGATGAAGGAGATGGAGATATCCTTCTTTTGTAAAAATTTTATGAAGAAAACCTTGGGAAAGTATGATCAATACTCCATAATTTAACTCTCAAGAGTTTTCACTTCTAAAAGATGGAGATACTTTCAAAACAAGGCTAAGGTTATCAATACATTATGAAATCCTGATTGTTCTACATATTTTAGTAAATAGATTTTGTTCCTTTGTGGATATAGATGGAAAAATAGGTGTAGTTTAGGATGGATTCATTTTTTTAATAATTTTGTGAGATTAAGCGGATAAATTTGATTATACCGAGATCTTTGAGATACTTCACAAAAATTAGAAAGATAAATGACATAAAGCTTCGAATAGATAAAATTTCCTTCAACCAAAAGGTGTGCATGAATAGAGGCCCAAATTTGCACGGTTTCACATAATCTCCAATAATTTAACATGAAGGCTCGAGTTAAAGACTCAATAAAACATAAAATACCCCTAGTTCCTCATGCCTAAGATACACTTGAAGGCTTACAAGAAAATCTTTATCAAAAAATGATAGTGAAGTGATTTTAAATTGTTTATCTCATTGTAGGATGAAGGCTCTTCTTGAAATGAAATTGCAAATTCCACTAAACTATCACAGGGATGAGATCCTGTGTGATTTGGAGGGACTTTAACACAATATTGCAATAGGAATAAGAAAAAATACTTGCAGACATTCTGAAATAAAGCAGACACAAATTGCTCCAAGATTGACACAGATTAACTCAAAATTGGCTAGATTCATCAACAGGGGAAATTTTCTTTGAATAGTCTTAGAGATTATCAATGGTTTTACACTTGCAACCAACTTGATGTGATTGAAATTTTAAACATAGAAAATTAACGAGTTTCTCGATTGATCTCTTAGGAAGACGAGATCTCTCAAATTTTGTCTTAAGGATTCAACCCCGACATTTTGCAAGAGTATTATCATTGCATTTATACATTTCACTTTCTCACTCATCACAAAATTTACCGCCAAAATAAAAATATTCGAGGGACCTTTGCTTGTTACCAATTTTCCACTTTGAAAGCCACGTTTAATGATTTTCATCCAAGTCGCCGCTGTGGACCAATTATGAACTGATCATGTTTCCCGGACCTTCTCGACTAATGACTAGGATGCAATTCCACAACCTTTTTGACAATCCTTTTAATCATTCTTATTTTGTAATGCGAGAAATCCCCATTTTAATCATTTTTCGAGGACTATGCACAAATGTATTGGACATGCAATCGTTTACACTCTCGAGGCAACCTTGTCCATCCTTTATGCACTTAACCTTCATCATTTCATCCTTTTCCCTCTTTTTCCTCTACAACTCTGCCCCGCATCAATCTTCTCTAGTAATTCACATTTTTACAAGTGCCCAAGAACTCCCAACTTCAAAATATCGATCTTAACAATCCTTGGACTCACAAATTAAGTTCTGAATCCACTCAATGGTACTTTGTAAACAAAAATGACAAGGAATTTCATCAAAAAATGATGAAAAATAGTGCGTATTTGCATCTCTAGGAGTCTTAGAGAAAAAATGGTGGAAAAAAAGACAAAATGCATAGAAACAGTTCATTATGCCCCTTCTCTACTTTATATTATTACCACCCACGTGTTTCCTTGGTACCACTGCAAAGGATAAGTATAGGGGTAAGTTTCCAAACAAGCGCGTGCCTTCCACATGCCCTGGGCCCAAGAAAAACACCTTTTGGCCTTTGAAAAGTCTCAATATAAAAGGAGTCGTGGAAGCCTCCACGTGTCTAAATGGCACACATTGAGATGGTCCACAAAAGTGGAGACCCCAAGCAAGTGCGGGCTCACCAAGTGTCTCATTCAAGTAGGTTTGTTTGAAAAATTTGAAGGACCAACGGAACACACCATGTGTATAGGATTTGAAACAATTTTCTTTGGCCTTTGAAAAGTACAAGTAAGGGCAAGAGTGAGCGGAAGCCTCAAAGTGTCCTACTAGCGCTTTTTCAAAATAAAACTTAGGGGCAGGTCCCCAAATAGGCGCTCATTTGCACACATGTACCAAGCCTTAGAAAATTGCTTTGAAAAGTTTTAGAGTAAACCGGTAGAAGCCCCCACGTGTCCATGGTCTTCCAAAGCTTCACGTTCTCATGAAAAAATTTCTAAGTCTAGGCAAGGCAACGAAACCTCCACGTGTCTCCCCGACGCAACTCCAAGGTCAAACCAAAAGGTGAAATTTCAAATGAGCGCTAGCCCTCCATGTGGACAAGCTTTGAGTTGAATTGGGACTTAGAGTTTTCAAAGTGCCCCACCAAGATGCATCTAACTAGAAAGGGCCATGTTTCCACAGATGCTGAGATGTAAATTTGACGAGGAAAACACACCCGTCAAACCATAAAATGTAGGAAAATCACCATTTGAGCCCAAAAATGAATCTTTCTTTCAAGATAGAATTTTGAAATGATATAAGGCCCAAATATGATCTTCTGAGCCACATCCAAAGTGACTTTTCCACACATATTTGGGACAAAAATGACAGGAAAACAAAATGTGATTGTGGAAAACAAAAGGAAGGGAAAAAACCCAAGTTTTCACCCAAGTTACAGATCTTTCTCATGGACAGAGGAACAAAAAAAAAAAGGATTTAAAGTGATCCTTGACCAATGGAAGGGACTGTCCTGGAAACCAAATAGAGGACATAGTTTTCATGCATCAAAATGGGGAGATAGAAAAGATGACAGAGCCCAAAAACTTAAGATTTTCAAGGACAAATGGGATGAGACCAGATTGAGCACCAACATTGGCTTAGACTCGGGGATGAGCACTCCCTGTGAGTGCCACAAGAACAAATAGCAGACCAAGTGCCAAAAACAATCCATTGGGAAATGAAGTAAAAGAATAAGCTTGTAGAGTGGAACAATAATAACCAACTCCCCCAAGGACAAACTGAGAAACCAACAAAACTTCTTCCAAGGACCAAAACAAACAAAAAAACATGAAATTAGAAAGAAACCAAAAGAATATACACTGTACAAATGGAGTATACCTTGATTCCGAGAAATTCAAGCGAGCTCCTTCGGTCTAAGTATTTTAGGAAGAAGGTATTTTCACCAATTCAAATGTCAATTGAATAAGGGCCCATCCATAATGCATCAAATTTACCATGCTTTCCCTTATCTTCATGCATGTTATCCCATAATAGCACAAGATCCCCAATGTTGAAAGCTCTTGGAGTCACCTTCTTGTCAAATAACTTCTTCAACTTTTCTCTAAACTTCACATGCCACTGATGGGATGCCCTTCTTTCTTCATCTAACTCAATAATCTAATTGATTCGAGCATCATATGGACTAACTTCTTGATCTTCAATTTGTTGAACAAACTAAAATGAAGACAATTGCAAATGAAGGGGCAACAAAGCTTGAGTTCCATATACCAACTCAAATGGGATTTTACCAGTAGCTCTTTTGATAGTGATTCTATCAACCCAAACATCAAACTTCAGTTTCTCACACCACTTCTTTTTTTAGCTCTAAGGTTCTTCTAATGATTTTCAACAAGTTTTTATTGTTGGACTCAGCTTGTACATTTCCTTGGGGATTGTAGTTAGAAGCACATGTCAAATTGATTCCACACTCTTTGCACATTGCCACCTAAGGTTTGGATCTAAAACTCCTAGCATTATAAGCAATAATCTTAACTGGCACTTTAAATTTGCATATGATTTGATTCAGCATGAAGTCCATGATAACTTGGTGTGTTTCTTTCTTAGTGGGGATTTCTTCCACCCACTTAGTGAAATAATCAATGGCTACGAGAATCCATTTATGACCAACACTTGAAGGATCTAAAATTTTTCCAATGAAATTCATTCCTGATTTCTTAAATGGGGCTTCAATTGACACAAGTTGCAAAGGAAGGAGCCTAAATCTTTCATTTTCCGAAAAACTAAAGCAACTTTCACATTTCCTAACCAATTGAGTTTTATCTTTGAAGAGAGTTGGCCACCAATAACTAGCCCTCAAGATTTTATTCATTGTAACTCTTCCAAAGAAATGCCCCCACAAACTCCTCCATGAAAATCATCAATTACCTTTGGCATTTCATCCTCAACAATGCATCTTAAGAGCACTCCCTACGATTCTTCCAAGATAACCTAAAATTAGTAATGACATATTTTTGACAGCTAACTTAAGAGTTATTTTTTTATTTTTACTCAAATGTTCAGGGAAACATAGATGTCTCGAGATAAAATATTATATCTTTTTCCATTCGAGCTTACCAAATTTTTGAGGACATCCACCCTTTCTCCTTCTAATTCATTAACCTCAAAAGTATTTTGTAAGTTGCTTTTAGCCATAAGCTTAGCTAGGCCCAAACCTCTTATAAATTTCATGGTTTGGATATCCATGTCATATTCTTGCAACTTGTTTACCCATCTGCATATTTTTATTGATACCTCTATCTCTGATAAGATATCTTTCACCAAGGTGTGGGGAACATAAGAAACAACTTTATAACTCAAGATGTAAGGTCTGAAAACCTTTATTGATTTCACCAATGCAAATGTTTTCTTCTCTATGATGGTGTACTTGCACTTAGATCCTTGCAATTCCATACTTGAAAAGGAAATTGTTCTCTCAAATTTCCTTCATCATCCTTTCCGCAAAAAAACAGATCCAATGGTGTTTTTGAAGAAAAAGAAAATATTTGAAAAGGTTGCTTATAATTTGGAGTTGGCAAAATAAGGGCATGCTTTAATGATTCTTTGATCCCATTAAAAGCTTGAATGAAAGCTTCTTCCCATTTGATAACTTGGTCTTTCATTAGCATGCTAGTAATGCGGATGGTTAACTTAGTAAAGTTAGACACAAATCTTCCGATAAAATTTATTTGTCCAAAGAAGGATTGGAATACCTTCTTAGTTCTTCGAATTAGAATCTTGCTTGATGGCTTGTACTCTCTCGGATCAATCATGACCCCTTATTTTGATACAATGTGACCAAATAACTTTTCATACACTCCAAAATGGCACTTCTTGGGATTCAATGATATGCCATACTCTCTACACCTTAACAACATTCTCTCCAAGTGTTGAAATTGATGAATTCTTTTTCTAGAAAACATAGTTACATAATCTTGATAAACAACAATGAAATCATTAATATAACAAACAAATGCTACATTCATTGCTCTTTGGAAAGTTACTCCAGCATTCATTAAGACAAAAGGCATCCTGACATAGACATAAGTTCCCCAAGGAGTGGTAAAGGTATTCTTTATTCTTTCTGACTCCTTCACAAAAACTTGATTATAGTCAGAGAAACCATCCAAAGTGGATAACAATTCAGAACTAATTACCAATTGTAGCATATTCTCCATGTTTGGCAGAGGGTAATTATCTTTCAATGATGCTTTATTCAAGTTCCTAAAGTCTACGCACAACCTTATATCACCATTCTTTTTTCTGATAGGTACTAAATTTGTAACCCAAGATGAGTACCTTGTGGGCTGAATGATCCCTCCATCCCTCAACTTCTTCAATTCTTCTTGCATCTTCAAAGAAAGGAGTGGATTGATCGGCCTCTATTTTTTCTTGAAAGGCTTGGCATTAGATTCAAGAGGAATTTCATGTTGGAACAAATATTCCTTGTATGCCTTTAACTCAGAGTAAGACTAAGCTAGGTAGTCTTTATATTTCTTCAACAATTAAACATAGGAATGCTTCTCTTCCTTTCTCAGATTGGTTCCTAACAAGATTTTATGTGGCTTTTCCTTTGTGCCCAGTTTGTGCTCTTCCACATCTCTTGAAACTGACATACTTCTGTTAATAATGTAATCAGCATTATCAAAGTTTGATTCAAGTGCCACTAGACCTCTAGGAATCGTGTTTGTCTCATGTTGGATAATGTCTTTTCCAAATAAAGTTTATTTTCCTTCAGCAGCACACACCATTGGTTCCCAATCTATATTTTGGTTAGTAAACTCACCTTGGTTATGTAGAAACCATTTCACCTGGGCATCATCATCGAACACTTGCCAATTTTTAACGTTGTCAGGGATAGATGGCCTTGTTAGTATTTCAACATCATACTCACAAAATGGAGATACTGTACAATTTCCAAATCTGGATCCTAGCACTGCTAACTTTTCTGCAACAACATTAAACTTTCTATCATGGTGCATAATATTAAATGAGTCAAACATTTCAATCAAATCCTAGATTGCATGCTTGTATTATTTCATTCTCTAATTTTCTTGACAATCAATTTAGAATGTACTTTGACAATGATATCCTTTACACCATATTTCCATGTAATTCTCAAACCCAATAACAATGCTTCATATTCAGCAATGTTGTTAGTGCATTCAAAGTTGAGTTTGAAAGAAAAAACAAACTCTTCTATCCTGGAGAAATCAGAACAATACTAGCACCATTTCCAAACTTGGAACAAGCTCCATTGAATAAAAAGGTCCGAGGAAAACCTATTTTTAAAGACATTTACATTGATCAATCTTTTTCTCTTTGCCATCGAAAATCCAAAAAATTTATCAGCATCTAAATCAACATACAACACTTCATAAGAAGCATTATTGGGATCTTCAATGAGGTGCACTATCTTCTTCTCTCCATACAAATTTACAAGGCTGCCTTCAATTGGAATGGTGGAAAAAGACATATCAACTGCTCACTTCCTTCCAACACTTGCAGCCCAATTTCTTGATAACAAAAAGCCCTATTTGGTAGGGCAATCATTAATAAAAACATCAATTTTCAAGTTCTTACCCGGATAAGCTGCAAGTCAAGTTGTACCATGAAACGTTTTACACATCCTACAACCGACACCTCTCTAGAATCCATTGCAAGTACACTTTCCATAAGATGTTGTCACTTTAATGTTTAATTCATTTATGACCTCTAGAGGCATAACATTGGATGATGCTCTAGAATCAAACATATAATTGTGTAGCAGTCTGTCCTTAATAATTAGCATTGTAAAAAATGGATCAAAATTTAATTGAGACTCAACCAAAGATGTTCCCAAGTAAACTTCAGGTGGTTCACCTATCTCCTCTAATGCTGGTGGTTTTGTAGGTTTGCAATCGTTGGAGGAGTAGTGTCTACATTATTTATATTTCGCCTTGGGTACTCCTATCCCTCTTCTAATCCCAAATACTCAAAGGCCCTCTTCTTGTGCTCAGGAATCCTAAACAGTTCAAAAATTGGAACAGAAATATTGATCTAACTCAAGACTTGGGCAATGTCATAAGGAATGTATTTGGGAAAAGTAGTATTTGGAGAAATATTGACCAACTCATCAGATGACACAAGATTTTTCACATTTTGGGCATGGGTGGAAACACCAGTTCTACTTGAGACAATAAGGCCTTTTCCAGATGCATATTTGTTTGGAGTTTCTTTTGGGACATTGGTGAGAATTGAGGTTTTTGGTTTGGCTTGAGGCCCTACCCCTTTGACAATTTTACTCCCGGTATTATACTCTTTTTCTTGGGCAATAACAAAATTCATTAACAATTTTTTATCCTCTTCTCGATGGGATTTCTCCATCATAGTTCTTAATTATTAGATCTCTTAGGTACTCAAAATCTTGTGCCATATCTATTTATAAAGTATGAGAGGGAGGAAGAAGAGGTACTTGGTGAATGCAATCCCGAAAACTTGCAGCAGTTCTTACACTTATTACTTCAATTGAAGTTGCTCCTTGTTGTGATCTTGTAGAGAAATCCATCATGTATGCATCATTATTAGTGTTATCATCATCATCACTTCTTTAACTTGTTGATCTACTTCACATGGCAAGTGGGGCAAGAAACATTTTTCACACCAATAAATTTCATTTGTCTCTTCAACAACAACTCTAACATTTAGAGGATCAGAACTACTCTATTTTCCCTAGTTTGGGGTTGTCTAGATCCCATGGGTCCTTTACCTCTATCATCAGATATCTTATCATTTCTAGGATGATTTACAAATCAGTCTTGTCCTTGGCCCCTATGTTGACCTTGAGAACCTTGTCTAATTCCTTTCTCTTCCTTGTCTAACTTGTAAGGAATTTCTTTGACAAATGACTCTAGCCAAAGTCTTTATAACTTCCTCAAGATCCACAACCTTACTTGATTGAGGATTTCTCGGGTTAATAAGTTTAACACCCTCCCTCCGAGGAGGTTTTCCAAATGCTTTAATGTTGTTCTCAATTTTAAGAGCCATGGTATAGGCCTACCTCAAAGTTTCAGGTTCTTATCCCTCAAACAATAAGCAACTTTCTTATCAAATGCATCTGAATACTTTATCATACATGATTCATCACATGGCCTCAAATTAACAAGAATTCTTCTCAATTGTTTGTTAAATTTTGTATTGAAATCATGCACTGATTCATTAATATTATTTTTATATTTTCAAATTCGATAAAAGAAACCTAGGGTCCGATTTATCTCCATACTTTGCAATCTAAAGGCATTCTTCATCTCTATCCAAGAATCAAAGGAATTATTGGCAAAGATTTATACCAATCCTTGCATCTTCTTCTAGAGTACGGATAAACAATTTAAAGTACTGATTGTCAAATTCTATTTCAATGTCCTCCAACATATTGACAAAGAGCTTCAACTGTTGATCACCAAGTGATTGCATTATTTCCTTGAAACTTAGGCAATCTATTTCTAACATCTTGTGGCACAACATTTGGCTAGCTAGCCATACCTCTAAAATTGATGGGAACAAAACTAATAACAAAAATGGAGGTCTATGTGGAGGCTAATCCATATTATTTTGAGGAGGTGACCTTGGAGGAGATGCAAACTGATGAGGAGTGAGAGGTCTATGTGGTACAGGATGCAATTATGAGAATGGATACCCTATAAAAGATCTGTTTCATGTAAAACTCTATCAAATTTGGAGATTGAGAATAAAAATTTCAAATACAAATAAAGTACTCTCTCCAAATGGATAACTTAATGCAACAAAGAGACTACCCGATTCAGATTCACTTGAGGAAGTATTGCAATCTTCAATCATAGGCTGATCACTTTCACCAATAGAGATCTCTTTTCTTAATACTTGATCTCTAACAACCTTCCAAATTCTTCTTCATTCTCGAATTAGACTTTCCCAACTCGAAACAACCTTCTACTAGGGTTCTTGGTGAAGAATGATCTTTTTGTTCCATCTTTGCAAAGATTAATGACAAATCTTACTCGATATATGTTAAGACACTAGTATTTATCAATAATTTAAATAACACGTAATCGCCACTAACGATTTTCACCTTAGTTTGTGCAAATGCACTATGAAAGACCTATCAAATTTTTGTTAATACCCATGAAAAGATTAACATCTCTCGATCTTCTTCTCTACGCAAATTTGTCAATGATGATACAAAATTTAGTCCAATAATTATAAAAGCTAGAAATATTGCACTCAAAAATTACAACTTTGAATAATTCTTACAGATCTAAACAAATAATGATGTTTCAACAATGTATTTGCACTTAGATCATGTAAGAAACATTACCACGGTCTATATGTGTTGATGATGGTGTTCAAAATTTGCACACAACTTCATGTCCCTCGTAACGGTGCCATGAGTGTTGTTAATGGGCCAAATGGATATGAACTGGCAACAAATCAACAAATTATCCTTGAAACGGCGCCACTAGTGTTTTTGATGGGCCAAATGGATATGAAATGGGAACAAATCAATAAATTATCCCCGGAAATGATGCCATGAGTGTTGTTTCCACACATATAAATCTCGGAGCTCAAGTAATCGTTGGCAACAACGCCACTAGTGTTGTTCTCATAAAAATAAATCTTGGAGCTCAAATAATCCTTGGAAATGGTGCCACTAGTGTTGGTATCCAAATTTGTTCTCCTTTTCAAGCTGAGCAGCATCATATATTTGACATGGAGCTTAGAGACAGATAGATCATAATGTATGTCATTTTGTTACACGGAGATGAGATCTCATTAGGAAATAAGAGATAAAATATGCGGAATAATCCCTCACAGAATCGCAATAGTAGAAACTAATATGCAGAAATTATTACAGATCTGAAATAAAATTGCAGAATAAATAACACAACACAAAGAGACAGTATTTAACATGGTTCACCCAATTTGGGCTACGTCCACCAAGAATCACTTGCTCAGATTTTATTACAAGCCACCGCTCTTTCAATACAATACCCATATCCGTTTGAGCTATGCTCAACAAACTCTGCTGCATGCAATTCACGACCAATTCAAAACACATCTGCAATACATTTGCTTGTACATCTATCATATGCATAAGACCATATAAATAGACAACTACTTAAGTAGTTTTACAAAACCGTGGGTATTAAAACCATGGGCAAAACCCGTCCCATAAACCTATGGGTCAAAAAACTCGCCCATATGAGAAAATCACGTTTCCCGATATTTCGGGTGTAATTTTTCGAGGCCAAAAATTTACATGAAAAGTGTACAATACTCTTAGTGTATAGTCTTCAACACTTTCACACATGAAAACAGGCTCCACAACCTAACAAGATCTAATCGTCCCTTTGTCACTAAGATTTGTGGAGAGATGATAAGCACCTTTAAGAGGATTTTACCTATCCTCACTACTTTAGGTCGTGCCTTTCAAATAGGGTGAGAGGACCCTTAGTGTAACCTCTATTTGATGAAGGAGATGGAGATATCCTTCTTTTGTAAAAATTTTATAAAGAAAACCTTGGGAAAGTATGATCAATACTCCATAATTTAACTCTCAAGAGTTTTCACTTCTAAAAGATGGAGATACTTTCAAAACAAGGCTAAGGTTACTGAATACATTATGAAATCTTGATTGTTTTGCATATTTTAGTAAATAGATTTTGTTCCTTTGTGGATATACAGGGAAAAACAGGTGTAGTTCAGGATGGATTCATTGTTTTTGAATAATTCGATGGGAGATTAAACAGATAAAGTTGATTATACAAGATCTTTGAGAGACTTCACAACAATTGGAAAGATAAATGATATAAAGCTTCTAATAGCTAAAATATTCCTTCAACCGTAAGGTGTGCATCAATGGAGGCACATATTTACACGGTTTCTTACAATCTCCAAGAATTTAACTCGAAGGCTCAAGGTAAAGACTCAATAAAACATAAAAGACCACTTTGGTTCCTCACACCTAAGATACACTCGAAGGCTTACAGACAATATTTATCAACAAATGACAAGTGAAGTGATTTTAAATTGTTTATCTCATTGTAGGATGAAGGCTCTTCTTGAAATGAAATTGCAAATGCCACTAAACTGTCACAAGGATGAGATCTTGTGTTATTCAAAGGGACTTTAATACAAGATTGTAATAGGAATAAGAAAAATGCTTATAGACATTCATAAATAAAGAATACACAAATTGCTCCAAGATTGACAAAAATTAACTTGAAATTGGTTAGATTCATCAATAGGGGAAAGTTTCTTTGAACAAACTCAAATATTTTTAATGGTTGTACACTCAAACCAACTTGACATGATTGAAATCTAAAACATAGGAAATTAACAGATTTCTCGAGATAGGTCTCTCAGAAGATGGGCTCTCTTAAATTTTCTCTTAAGGATTCAACCCCCAACCTTTTCCAAGAGTATTCTTATTGCATTTATACATTTCACTTGCTCACTCATCCCAAATTTCCCCCCCAAAAAGAAGAATATTCAAGGGACCTTTGTTTGTTACCAATTTTACCTTGAAAGTGATGTTTAACAGATTCACATCCAAAAGCTTCCAGGTGGACCAATTATGAACTGATAACATTTCTCAAACCCTTGACTAATGACAAGGATGCCATGCCACAACCTGTTATCCAAAATTCACCCCTCAAGGTAATTTTGACAACATGCATCAAATTCTTTAGTCCCAAGCAATTATATTGAGTCCGGGAAAAATTCATGTTTCTAGGGTCCCCTCAGATTTTTTCTAACTCCCTGTCCAAGAAGAAGAGAGCAAGTTCTGAGAAAATGTGAAAAAATTGCAAAAACAAGCTCGGGCCAGAAAAAATCATGAAAAATGGCTAAGTCCTAGTCCTCGCAGCATTTGGGACAGTTGGGACAAAAGGACGCGAACCGGCCGAAAGGCCGCCAGGTAGTCTGCGTAGCATTTGGGACATTTGGAACAAAGGGATGCACGGGACGCGGAAATCCAAACTGGCCAAAAAGTTGAAAAAATTGACTAACTCCCGAAACAGTCAGACAGCTTGGGGACGAAAGTACGCGAACCAACTGGATCGACCGAAATGAGTCAAGGCAGCCCGGAGTTGGGCCGAAGGTATGTGAAGTACGCAAATCGGCTGGATCGTCCAAAATGAGAACTTTCAGTCAGGGACGCGCGAGACAAAAGTACGCGAACCGGCCGAACCGGGTGAATCGGAAAATTTGTCCCAGACGGTCCGAAAGCAAATGGGACATCTGGGCCGCGAGTACGCGAACCGGCCAGTTCAGCTGAAACGGAAATTTCAGCACTGTGCCAAATGGGACAAAGGGACGCGCGGGACGCAGATAGCCGAAGGAGCCGAAAGCCAATCAGATCATGCCACGTGTCACCGGCAGAAAAGGGACATGGAAGCCCATTTCGGGTGGTTCGGAAGAATTTGTCCCATGCAGCACTGGGACATTTGGGACAAAGGGACGCGTGGGACGCGAAAAGCCGAAGCGGCCGAAGGGAGAGGAAGAAAAGTCAACGTTTGGTTTGGAAACTTCAAACGGCCATAACTTTTGACTCCGAGCTCCGATTTTCATAAAATTGGACTTTTTGGAGCGAGCACGATTTCTTATTTTTAATGAAGGTAGATATATTTAAATAAGATAAATATATTCAGCTCCAAATCGTCAATGCTTATTCCCGTCAAATGACAGAAAACGCACTTTGCCAGCCCAAAATAGCTACCCGCACTCAGAAGGCCATAAATTTTGCATTTCTCAACGAAATCGCACAAAATTGGTACCGTTGGAATCGTGGTTTCGAGCTTGATGCACAAAAATCAAGAAATTCCAGATTTGATTAGAAATTGATTGATATTTTTAAGAAAACGTGGCCGGGTTCAGAACAGTGTTTTATTTGGTAGTTGGGAGTGCAATTAAGAGGCATGGTCATCCTTCTTTCTCTGCTGCAGCACATGGGACAGTATGGGGAGCCTTTTGCAAGTAATGTATAACCATTTCACTCAATTTAATGCCTCTTATAGGTGGTTGAAGGACAGATTTCGGGATTTCCATTTTCCCTTCTCTTTTCCTTCTCATTTTTCTATAAATTGGAGTGTTGGGCTCATTGTAAACAAAGAGTTTTGGGTAACAAAGCTCTGCTAAAATTTATTTTTGAAGCTAGTGTGTTGCAGGCCCTTGTAGTGGAATCCTTGCATGGTGATCCAGGCCCTTATCTTGTAATAGATTGAACTGTGCATACCATGAAGCAATAAAATACCAGTTTGTGGATGTATCTTCCCCTACTGTGTTTTCTTGCATTCTTCTTGCCCTTTGATCTTTCCATAAGAATATTTTGTCTATTATTATGCTCTTGTAAGGATTCATTAACATTGTGTATGCTTGGAATATTGTTGTGAATGCATTTTGCTAGATTATGGTGAATCTGTCATCACCTCTTCTAGTCTCAGCACTTTGCCTCTGTATTTCACACATTTGGAGATTACTCTCACACCCTCCTTTTCTGGTGTATCACCGCTTTAGTGTAGGCTTTCATTTTATGCATTCTCTCTCCCTGGTCCCTTGGAAATTTAGATTAGAACAGTTAGCTTATCCTACATTAGAGTAGATTGTGGCAGGTAGTTTAGGAGCAAGAACCAGCTTTCTCTGGAGGTCTATCTCAAGTAGCAAGTCCCACAACTTGGAGATAGTACCCATGTTATCCAATCACACCGTGAGTTCAAGTCTATCTCAAGGGGTGCTGTGATTCGGTGATAACACAACCTTTTTGAAAATCCTCTTAATCATTCTCCGATTTTTTCATGCGAAAAAATCCCCATTTCAATCATTTTAGGAGGCTCTCCATAGCTATATTTGGAAAGCAATCCTTTTCTCTCTCGAGAAACACCTTTTCCATCCTTTGCACCTACAACCTTCATCATTTCATCCTTTTCCCTCTTTTTCCTCTACAACTCTACCCTACATCCATCTTCTCTGGTAATTCACATTTTTACAAGTGCCCGAGAAATTCCAACTTCAAAATATCGATCTTAACAATCCTTGGACTCAAAATTAAGTTCTGAATCCACTTAATGGAACTTTGCAGACAAAAACGACAAGGAATTTCATCAAAAATGATGAAAAAAAGTGCATATTCACATCTCCAGGAGTCTTGGAGAAAAATGGTGGAAAAATAGATGCAATGCACAACAACTATTGATTATGTCCCTTCTCTACTTTATATTATAATTTTCCACGTGTTTCCTTAGCACCAATGCAAAGGAGAAGTACAGGAAATTTTCCAAACAAGCATGGGAATTCCACATGCCATGGGCCCAAGAAAACACCTGTTGGCCTTTGAAAAATCTCAGTATAAAAGGAGCCAGTGGAAGCCTCCACGTGTCTCAATGGTGCACTTTGAGATGGTCCCCAAAAGGAAGACCCCAAGTAAGTATGGGCTCACCACGTGTCTCGGCTTGCAGATTTGTTTGAAAATTTTTAAGGACCAATGGAAGGTGCCATGTTTCTAGGGTCTGAGATAGTTTTCTTTGGCAATTGAAAAGTCCAGAAAGGGAAAAGTGAGCGGAAGCCTCCAAGTGTCCTCCTACACTTCTTCAAAATAAAACTTAGGGGTTGGTCCCCAAATAGGCGCGGTCCCTCCACATGTCCCAAGCCTTAGAAAATTGCTTTGAAAATTTTAAGTATAGAGCGGAACCGGCGGAAGCCTCCATGTGTCCATGGTCTGCCAAAGCTGCACCAACTGCATGAAAAAAAATTCTGAGTTTGTGCAAGGTAGCATAAACCTCCATGTGTCTCCCTGGTGCAACTCCAAGGTCAAACCAAAAGGTGAAATTTTAGATGAGCACCGTGTAATGCCCACTTCCCTATGACACTTAGTTGATTATCATTTTGAGTTATGTATACTTTTGGATATGGACATGACTTATACTTACGTTGATTAGCATGATGTTTTGTGAGTAGATGCATTTGGGTTATGATTGGATTTTGTTTTCATGATGATCTACACAACGGCTTATGGATGACTATTGATATCTTGATATTATTTTTATATGGATATATTGCATGTGTTCTAACATTGGATTTCTTCGCCATGATAAATAGAATGTAGTTGCTGAATTTATATTACTATAACTTTGGATAATGATGGAATGCATAATTAAGTTGTGTTTTAAATCTTGAAACAATGGATAATTGAATTACATGTAGATGTTAATAAATTTCATGCGTATGGTTATTTTGGACATTTTTACATGGCCGCAAGGCCGAAGGAGGTATTTTGTATTTTCAGGAAACACAAAGGCATGATCACAACCATGAGGGGATTGGGAACCAAACACAACAGGATGTCGGTGGTTACAACATTTGGTCGTCAAGGCAACTAGTAAATTGTATTGTGTTACCTTTATTCTTTATGTGTTAAGAAAAATTTCCATGAGGGGAAATTTTGTAATGTGACCAAGGGGTTAAGAATTTTATTTACTTGTTTTAACTTACTTTAGTAGGTGATTCCATTTGTGATGTCTTTTTTTATTACTTTTGCTAAGTATGTTAGAATTAATATAACATCTTGTTTAATTTTTAAGTTTTGGAGGAAGTCTAGTGGGTGTAATTAATTTTGATGGTTGGCTCATTGAACCTTGTGTTTGCCTCATGTATTGAATGCTTGGTTTTGAGTGTTGACCACTCCAAATCCTTTGAATCTCGAATTTGATATTTAGGGCAATTTTGGGGGACTTGTGGGACAAGTTGAACTTGTCCCACACTTCCCAAAACCCCTTACCAACCATATCTATGGGTTGGGAAGCCAAAAAGGGGATTATTTATTGTTTTGGGAAGGGAAATGTGACTTTGGAGTGCACTTGTATTCCTTTTGCATTTAATCGTGCCTTAAGACACATGAGAAGGGATGGATGTGGAAAAGAGATGTCATTCAAACCAACCACCCATTTATGGTGTTTTGGGATTTGAGTTGACTAAAGGGAGGTGGTCTTGAGGATGTGTGATGTGGCATCCTACAAGGAGCCACATCACCCTCACTCTTCCCTTTTGTCTATTTATGGAAATTTCCTCTCTTGTTGAGGGGGTTGGAGTTTTGTTTTTTTTTTTTTGAAGAGTTCTTTTTTTGTTATTTTTGGGAGAGAAAAGAATTGGGAGAAAGAGAAAAAGAAGGAGCTTGGACTTGCATGCTTGGATTGTTTTGGAGGGAGCTTGGACAAAGCTTCTTGGTTTAGGCTTCTCCAATGGAGAGGTAGGAAACCTTCTTTGTTGTTTTGCTTTCATATTGTTGTTGCTTCTATGCTAAATTTGTGGATAATGTATGTTTGCCTTTGTGTATTGTGAAAATGGATAGAATGCTTAATGTGTAGTGTAGGAGAGGTCTATGGGAAAACTCATGAGGGAGGCATAAGAGTAGAATAGGAAATTGTGGAGGGAGTTTGAGAGGGATGCCCATCTTGGGTAAGAATGTTCACATTCTTACCTTGTCCTTGAGGGAGCCATAAGAGGAGGGAGGCATAAGAGTATGGGAGGAAAAAGGGGTACTTGAGGGAGGCATAAGAGTCATAGGGGCTTGAGTTTTATTGTGGAGGGTTCTGGATGGGCATCTCATCTCAATTGGGAGGCATAAGGAAAACTTTCCCATAGTTCCTTCTCTTGTTGGCTTGGATGAAAGCCTTGTTGTAAAAAGTATTGTGTTATTTGTGTTTCCTTGTTGTTTCTTCCTTTTAACCCTGAATGTTGTGAAGAAAATTATTTTGTGGAAGAAAGTGTTGTTGCCTTGAGTTGGAGACCACCCTTCATTGTGTTGTGTTTGGGGCTCGGGGTCAATGGAGGAGATTGCTTCTATTCTCCATTGAGTTTTGGTTGGGAGGAGAGTGTTGCCTCTCCCCTATCTTGGTTGTGATTTGAATACTTGGAACTTAGAGCATGGATGAAGGACACCTTGGATCACAAGAACCTTGTTGTTGACAATGTAAAAACATCATGTATTTACCCACCTTGAGTGGAGAAAATGTAATATTGCTTTGCTTTCTTTAGCTTCCATTATTGCAAATTTGTTTCCACATGAAGTAGGAAGTGTTGTAACATGATTTTGAAGGAAGTTGTATTGAAATGCTAGAAATTCTTGCTCTAAAACTTATTGGAAATGTTGTTGAACTCTCTTGTGGAATGTTGGAAAGAAATTACAAAAGAAAATTTATTAAATTTTTGTTTTGTTACTTGAAAGTGATGTATTGAAATGGTTGGAAAAATAGTGCATTACCTCTTCTTGTTTTGTTGATGAAAAGACTTAAGTTTTCAGTTTTAAATGTGCTAATAAGGAAACTAATATCTTCAATATAATTCATATCTATGTAATAGTATAACTAATGTGTTTACTAATTTTAGGTTCTAATTATAACAATATACCTTTAAATATCTACTTGTATTAATTAAGTATAATATTACGCACCAGCTAACTAAGAAACAATAGTAAGCATATCATTAAACATGTGTAGGAGATTTGTAGTAAAATTATTTTTGTGAATACATTTGTTGTTGGCTGTAAGTAAAATGCGTTTGAGGATTGAAAGTTTCCCACCCCTGGGACGAGGTTGCACCATTGTTTTTTCTCTTTTCCTTGCTGAGATTCTCAAACGTACTAGATCTTTACGTAGTTGTCTAGATTAGCATGGAAATTTAGACTTTGGAGGAGGAACGAAGAATCCTTGAGCACTGCAAGTGTGAAGACAAAGTTTCAGCTGTTGTGTGTTGCCTGAGACCTACAGAGAAGATGCTCATGGAGATGAGAACTGGAGTATTTTACCCTTTTCCCTGGCATACCTGCGTGAGAGAGCACTGTTGCGTGAGGATTTAATTAAAATAATTTCTTTTATTTGTTTTCTACGTAGTGCTTTGTTGATCTTTAGTCTCAAGGTGGAAGGTGCACATGCTAAACTTGCTACGTGAAATCAAACAACTCCTCAAAATACGCAAAATTGGTGTGAAAAAAAAGAAAATAAACTGTGTGGTGATTTGCTAAACTCTTGCATGGAAAGTAAAATAAAATGTTGAGATTGCAAGTCTGCTTTGGAATTTGTTGAAGCCTGATGTGTGGAAGATCCCTCCCTTTTAAGTTACCTGCATTTGCATGCAATGTGGAGGAGATAAATCAAAACACATTATACATTACTTCAAAAGATGCGTAGGAGAAAACATTAGGCTTATTTCCTTCGTGGAGGCATTGTTCGTATTGTTGTCCACCCGGTTCCAGGTTTCCTTGATGTCTGAGCTGTGATTTTTTTTCCTTCGAAAATTTACATGCATAGTTCCTTTGGAAAACATCTATATTTCTACGGGCAGTAGGATTAGTGGCGGTGAACCTTCCCTTTAGCAGCCATGCGTTGCTCATCTTAATTCACAAGTTGGATTTATGCTTCCTGTTGCTCTTGATTCATCTTGATATGACGCTGTTCTTGGAATCTTAGAACAAGTAAACCATTCGTTGACAACCCGCTTGTCTTCGAGTGTTCAAAAGAAAGAATGGAGCTTGTTCTCACCGGGTCGCGACCAGTTGTCCCCTCGCCTTTGTTGCGCCTTCTACGCCTTCCCTCCGGCCCGTGGTTTTATTTTCAACCACCATATTTATTTCACACGGCCGGGGTGGTTGAGAAGTGGTAACATGCCCGCCACATGCGCCAGGTATCTTCTCCTTTTATTCTCCACACTCCTACCCACACGGCCAGAGCAGTTGAGATTCGTTTGGGCGGCTGTATAGAGTAGGATTTACAAAATATATTTGATTATATTGATAGTGGCGGCCAGGTTGTCTTCTTGCACGCATGGAAAGGGGTTATAATGGTTGTCAAGAGTTGTTTGAGTCACCCACCGCCCCAACCATAACATTTAAACTCAAGTTTGAAATGCTGGGCTTTGCAAGCTAATGTAAAATAGGGATAGCTAGTTAGGTCAGCCAAGTATTAAACGCTATATAAACAATATTGGTGATAGGTAGCAAAACTCTCATATAATAATCATACTAGATATAAGTAAGGTAGTATGTATATCCAACATATTAAAATTATACAATGCAATAAAATAAATCAGTGTCAAGTACATACCGAAATGAGTAATTCCCTGTATAAATATGTATATATGTATATATATATATATATATATATATATATATATATATCGATATTTACATATATTGTAATGTATTAAATCGGAGATGACGTAATTTAAATGAATAATAAAAAAATTAAAAAAAAAAAAAAAAAAATGAAACATAGGTTCTCTATGTTCGACCCTTGTTCAAAAGACTAACTATTACTTTATCACTCGCTTCTTAAAATATTCATCTAATTCATAGTTATACATACAAAAGGATAGTGAGCAAGATTGAGGCCTTTCTTAATTCCAATTAATTTTTCTTAATCTAAAAACACCTAACCTTTCCGAGAAACATCTAGGAACACACAATTACTGATTTCTAAAATAGTCAACACAATAGCAATAAACATGTATTATTTGTAACACATTTCTACGATTATATATATTAAAATATATAAATAAAAAGAACCATATTTGATTTAGTATCACCATGCGTGAAGCTGGAAATCCTCCAGTAAGGAAGAGATGAATACAACAAATATTGGAGTAAGTCTCGAGTGAGTGGAATTGCGACAACCATGTAGCTCTAGATTTGTGAGTGGAATACAAAGTAAAGGATTGAAGCTTATCAGTTCCCAATATCAAGCAGGTCACAAAACTTGCGGATAAAATAAATCAAACAAGAACCATTACCTTGCCAAAAAAAAAAAAATTATCGCATTTCAGGTTGTTTGTTCATCGTCCGTAGCGTCGTCGTCTTTGAGCGGCATTACATTTTTGGTATCAGAGCCAGGGGTTCGAAGCTGGGACCCTTGGGCACACGCAGGAAAACGCAGAACAGGAACATTCAACTTAGTACAAAGCTAATACTTTTAAAATATAAAGCCATAATGTTGATAATTATAGTAAACAGCAAATTTAGAAAACTGGCTCAAGACTTAGAACAATGAACTAACTCTTACCTTGATCTGTGCAGGAGGCGTAGATTGGGCGAGGGGTCTCTTCATATAGACCTAGACATACCACTTTGCCAGAGTGGGCCGTAGCAGCCCTTACGCCCCGGATCTTGCGAGACACTCCAGATTTCAATGCCGCTATACACGGAGAGCCCTTGGGAGGACAACTTGCTAGACACGGTTGGAGCCATCGGTAGATGCCCGTGAATCCCTTCACACAAAGAAGAAGCACAGGCAGGCGAGATAACTTCTATGCAAAGTCGGCTAGGGCAGAGTCACCACAGAGAGGACATGGGGACAGGATCTCAAGACATAGGGACAGTCTCGAGCCCTGAGACGAGGGAGGAGCATTCGAGATAGACCCAAGATTCGTCATACGTTAGCTGCCGAGACCATATCGGGAGATCCTGGCTACGACCATCTCAATATTCAGTGATACAGTGGTTTTCGTGCAGAGGCTGGTTGGTGAGCTTGAGTGGATGCTTCAAGCTCTGTCCTTATAGTAGCAACATGAAAGCTCGTGTTGCGATCCATCTTCTGAAGGATGGAGCAGGAGTCTGGTGGAGGACCGAGGAGTAGAAGCTCCATGTTGACTCAGAGACGATTACCTGGGAGTTGTTTGAGGAGCGTTTCAGGAGCAGGTATTTACCCAGGAGATTTATACAGTAGCGCATAGACGAGTTTCATGACCTCCGTCAGGCATCAATGATAGTAGCTGAGTATGAGAGTCGATTTCTGGACCTACTCCAGTATGTCGACTATATGCAGGATGAGTAGGTATGGATTCACAGGTTCATCCGGCCTCGAACTTGGATCTAGGTGGCGCAGTCGCACTCACTACCCACAGACATTAGCAGAGGCCGTGGAAAAGGCCTATATTGCAGAGGAGACATGGGGGAAGACACAGCAGGCTAGAGACAAAGTTTGAGCCGTATCCAAAGCAGATGTTGGATAATAGGTCGAAAGGGACAGCCTCCTCCACGGGGTGGACAGAGTTCGAGGCAAGCTTCATTCGAGCCACCACATCAAGCCAGCAGCAGCAGACCCACCCACCTTACAGACCTCCTCAGATATTTGATGCACAGAGAGGATGGAGTATGGGGCCTCCTCCTAGGGGTCTCATCAGGACATAGGGTGCACCGAGAGCTCGCCGGCAGGAGCTCGTCAGCAGAGACCTCAGCAGTCCATAGCCGGATCGTCAGGATCTGTATCTCAGTCATCTAGAGTACCAGCTGGAGCTGCTTCCCACTGGAGAGGACCAGGCAGTTGCTATGGTTGTGGTGTTGCTGGACATCTTTGGAGAGATTGCCCACATAACCCTACCAAGGGTAAGACATAGAGCTCATAGCCTACTATTGGAGATATGGTACGGAGTCATCGGATCTACGCAGTGGTCGAGAACCGCCAGCCGAGCATCGAGTACTGTGATTGAGATGACAGGTAGTATTGGTGGTATTTCCACCTCTATATTATTTGATTCTCGGTTCTTCGATTCTTTCATTACACCATCCTTAGTAGAGCATTGTAGAGCTGGTGGCGGTTAGCGGGGTTGTAGTTGGGATGTTGAGATGGCTTTTGGAGCCAAAATTTCTGTAGACTCCTTAGTTAAGGAGTGTGTAGTGAATTTGGGACCCTTCACCACTACTTCGATCTTCGGATCCTTCCATTAGGGTCTTATGGCATCATTTTAGGCATGGATTGGTTGTCTGCTCACTGAGCTAGAGTGGATTGTTACCATAAGACTATTGCTTGCATAGATGATCTTGGAGTAGAGTCAGTGATATCAGGAGTTAGGAGGGTTGTATCCATTCGCACCATCTCCCGTATGCAGCTTAAGCGGTGTGTGCGGCAGGGTTGTCAAATGTTTGCTATTACGGTCAAGTGTGATCGAGGATGAGTCGAGGGACCTTCCTCGATGATCATCCCGTCTTGTCGTAGTTTGCCGATGTGTTCCCGGTGGGAGCTACCAGATTACCTCCCCACGTGAGATCGACTTCCATATATATCTAGTTCCAGCGCGAGCCTATCTCACGAGCACCCTATCGAATGACTACTCCTGAGTTATGTGAGCTCAAGTTGCAGCTTGAGGACCTTCTGGAGAAAGGACTAATCCGTCCTAGAGTATCCCCTTGGGGTGCACCAGTTATCTTCGTGAAGAAGAAGGATGGATCTCTTCGGTTGTGTATTGACTACCGTTAGCTGAATAAAGTAACAATCAAGAATCGTTGCCCCCTTCCATGCATTGATGATTTATTTGATCAGATGAAGGGGGCTACAGTTTTCTCTAAGATAGATCTTAAGTCAGGGTACCATCAGCTCAGGATTGCGGAGACAGATATTCACAAGACAACTTTCCGTATGAGATATGGCCACTACGAGTTCACAATGGTACCCTTCAGTTTGACAAATGCCCCCGCAGTGTTTATGAGTTTGATGAATGGGGTATTCAGGACCTTCTTAGATCGCTTCGTGCTCATCTTCCTTGATGACATTCTGATTTACTCATGCACACGTGAGGAGCATGAGGAGCACCTTCGCCGTGAGTTCTTCATGTCTTCATGAGCGCACCTTTACTGGGAACTTGGAGAAGTGTGCGTTCTTTCACTTGCGAGTGCGATTTTTGGGCCACATCATTTCTGGGGAAGGTATCGCAGTCAATCCTTCCAAGATTCGATCCATCATGGATTGGCCAGCACCACTAGTGTGACCGAGGTGCGTAGTTTCATGGGTCTAGCAGGTACTACAGAGGTTTGTTCAGACTTTTCTCGTTGCACCCTATCACTTCTCTTCAGCGAAAAGGAAGAAGTTTTTATGGTCAAATAGATGTCAACAAGCCTTGATAATCAAGGAATACCTTACGAGAGCACCTATTCTTACAAAGGTGCCAAATCCTCGTGGTGAGTTCTACGTTTGCATAGATGCTTCCTCGGCGGACTTGGAGGTGTGTTAATGCGGGAGGGTAGAGTAGTTGCCTTTGAGTCCCGCAAACTCAAATATTATGAGCTCAATTATCCGACCCATGACCTTGAGCTTGCAGCGAGAGTACATGCCTTAGTGCGGTGAACACATTTTCTTCTTGGCCAGAGATTTACACTCAGGACTTATCACTTGAGTCTTCGCCACCTCTTCACGCAACCCAATCTAAATGCTCGCCAATGACGTTGGATGGAGTTACTTTGTGAGTATGACATGGAGATAGAGCATGTGAAGGGAAAGGAGAATGTGGTGGCAGATGCCTTGAGTAGACGGAGACATGTGGCTATGGCCACCTCAGTGGGCACAGATTTGCAGAGTAGGATCTTGCAGCAGCTTCCTCAGGATAGTTTCTACCTTGCAAATGCCAGAGCGGATTGAGTCTCAGAGACCCCTTGAGGGGAGATTTGTTGGATTTTCATTAGAGGCAGATGGTCTTCTCAGACACAGAGGTCGAGATTTATGTTCCTAGAGATGGAGGCTTGAGACATGACATTTTGACAGAGGCTCATCGTGCACCTTATTCAGCCCATCCCGGGTGAAGAAGATGCACGCCACCCTGAGATAGTTGTACTTTTGGAGAGGACTTTAGAGAGACATAGCTTCATTTGTATCCCATTGTTTAGAGTACCAGAGGGTGAAGGCCAAACATCGGATCCACTGCCTTCTCTATCCTCACGCCATACCGGAGTGGAAGTGGGACACCATTTCCATGGACTTCATCGTTGGGTTACCTACGTCAAGATACCATCATGACGCCATCATGGTCACGGTGGATAAATTGACGAAGGTAGCTCACTTTTCTCCAGTGAAGACCACCTATACAGCAAGTGCGGTAGCACGAGTATACCTTGATGACATTGTCAGATTACATGGGATTCCAAGGAAGATCATTTGCGACCGTGACCCTTTGTACACCTCCCATTTCTGGACCACCATGAAGTATGCCCTCGGGACAAGGATTAATTTCAGCACAGCTTATCACCCTAAGACAGATGGACAGACGAGAAAGGGTGAATTAGATTTTGACGATATGCTCAGGATGTACATGATGGATCATCAGTCGAGATGGGAGGAGTATCTGGTATTTGGTGGAGTTTTCCTACAATAATAGTTTCCAGAGTTCTATAGGCATGGATCCTTTTCAAGCATTATATGGTAGAGAGTGCAGGACACCTCTTAGTTGGGATAGGATTGAGGACAGGGTTTCTCTTGGGCCAGCATTATTACAAGACATGGAGCAACAGGTTACATTGATCAGACAGAGATTGCAGGAGGCACAGGATAGACAGAAGAAGTATGCAGACCAGCATAGGACAGATCGTAGTTTTGAGGTAGGCACGAAGGTGTTTCTTCGTGTCAGACCGCATAAGAGCCCTATCCGTTATGGAAAAGGTTCTAAGCTTGCTCCTAGATTTGTGGGTCCCTTTGAGATCTTGGAGCGCCTCGGTCCCTTGGCCTATCGTCTAGCATTGCCACCTAGCTTATCGCACGTCCATGATGTATTTCACGTTTCTGTGCTTAGGAGATATATTTCTGATCCTTCTCATGTGCTAGATCGACCATTGCGCAGTGCGGGATCGAGGGCGGTGATGGTGGAGCCCGTGCGCATTTTAGATCGCAGGACCCTGGGCCTTCGCGGCAGAGAGATTGATCAGGTTCGGGTCCAATGGGACAGGTATGATGAGACTGCTGCTACTTGGGAGGATGCTACATCATTGCGAGCTCAGTTTCCACACTTATTTCAGTGACTTCCAGGAGGAAGTCTAGTCTAAGGGGAGGGGGATGTAATGCCCACTTCCCTATGACACTTAGTTGATTATCATTTTGAGTTATGCAGACTTTTGGATATGGACATGACTTATACTTACGTTGATTAGCATGATGTTTTGTGAGTAGATGCATTTGGGTTATGATTGGATTTTGTTTTCGTATGATCTACAATCGCTTATGGACGACTATTGATACCGATATTATTTTTATATGGATATATCGCATGTGTTCTAACATTGGATTTCTTCGCCATGATAAATAGAATGTAGTTACTGAATTTATATTACTATAACTTTGGATAATGACGGAATGCATAGTTAAGTTGTGGTTTAAATCTTGAAACAATGGATAATTGAATTACGTGTAGATGTTAATAAATTTCATGCGTATGGTTATTTTGGACATTTTGACATGGCCGCAAGGCTGAAGGAGGTATTTTGTATTTTTCAGAAACACAACATGATTACAACCATGAGGGGGATTGGGAACCAAACACAACAGGATGTCGGGTGGTTACAACATTTGGTCGTCAAGGCAACTAGTAAATTGTATTGTGTTACCTTTATTCCTGTATGTGTTAAGAAAAATTTCCATGAGGGGGAAATTTTCTAATGTGACCAAGGGGTTAAGAATTTTAATTACTTGTTTTAACTTACTTTAGTAGGTGATTCCATTTGTGATGTCTTTTTTTTATTACTTTTGCTAAGTATGTTAGAATTAATTTAACATCTTGTTTAATTTTTAAGTTTTGGAGGGAAGTCTAGTGGGTGTAATTAATTTTGATGGTTGGCTCCTTGAGCCTTGTGTTTCCTCATGTATTGAATGCTTGGTTTTGAGTGTTGACCACTCCAAATCCTTTGAATCTCGAATTTGAGATTTAGGGCAATTTTGGGGGACTTGTGGGACAAGTTGAACTTGTCCCACACTTCCCAAAACCCCTTACCAACCATATCTATGGGTTGGGAAGCCAAAAAGGGGATTATTTATTGTTTTGGGAAGGGAAATGTGACTTTGGAGTGCACTTGTCTTCCTTTTGCATTTAATTGTGCCTTAAGACACATGGGAAGGGATGGATGTGGAAAAGAGATGTCATTCAACCCAACCACCCATTTATGGTGTTTTGGGATTTGAGTTGACTAAAGGGAGGTGGTCTTGAGGATGTGTGATGTGGCATCCTACAAGGAGCCACATTACCATCACTCTTCCATTTTGTTTATTTATGGAAATTTCCTCTCTTGTGGAGGGGGTTGTTGGAGTTTTGTTTTTTTTTGTTTTGTTGAAGAGTTCTTTTTTTGTTATTTTTGGGAGAGAAAAGAATTGGGAGAAAGAGAAAAAGGAGCTTGGACTTGCATGCTTGGATTGTTTTGGAGGGAGCTTGGACAAAGCTTCTTGGTTTAGGCTTCTCCAATGGAGAGGTAGGAAACCTTATTTGTTGTTTTTCTTTCATATTGTTGTTGCTTCTATACTAAATTTGTGGATAATGTATGTTTGCCTTTGTGTATTGTGAAAATGGATAGAATGCTTAATGTGTAGTGTAGGAGAGGTCTACGGGAAAAATCATGAGGGAGGCATAAGAGTAGAATTCGAAATTGTGGAGGGAGTTTGAGAGGGATGCCCATCTTGGGTAAGAATGTTCACATTCTTACCTTGTCCTTGAGGGAGCCATAAGAGGAGGGAGGCATAAGAGTATGGGAGGAAAAAGGGGTACTTGAGGGAGGCATAAGAGTCATAGGGGCTTGAGTTTTATTGTGGAGGGTTCTGGATGGGCATCTCATCTCAATTGGGAGGCATAAGGAAAACTTTCCCATAGTTCCTTCTCTTGTTGGCTTGGATGAAAGCCTTGTTGTAAAAAGTATTGTGTTATTTGTGTTTCCTTGTTGTTTCTTCCTTTTAACCCTGAATGTTGTGAAGAAAATTATATTGTGGAAGAAAGTGTTGTTGCCTTGAGTTAGAGACCACCCTTCATTGTGTTGTGTTTGGGCCTCGGGGTCAATGGAGGAGATTTCTTCTCTTCTCCATTGAGTTTTGGTTGGGAGGAGAGTGTTGCCTCTCCCCCTATCTTGGTTGTGATTTGAATACTGGAACTTGGAGCATGGATGAAGGACACCTTGGAGCACAAGAACCTTGTTGTTGACAATGTAAAAACACCATGTATTTACCCACCTTGAGTGGAGGAAAAATGTAATATTGCTTTGTTTTCTTTAGCTTCCATTATTGCAAATTTGTTTCCACATGAAGTAGGAAGTGTTGTAACATGATTTTGAAGGAAGTTGTATTGAAATGTTAGAAATTCTTACTCTAAAACTTATTGGAAATGTTGTTGAACTCTTTTGTGGAATGTTGGAAAGAAATTACAAAAGAAAATATATTAAATTTTTGTTTTGTTACTTGAAAGTGATGTATTGGAAAGGTTGGAAAAATAGTGCATTACCTCTTCTTGTTTTGTTGATGAAAAGACTTAAGTTTTCGCTTTTAAATGTGCTAATGAGGAAACTAATATCTTCAATATAATTCATATCTATGTAATTGTATAACTAATGTGTTTACTAATTTTAGGTTCTAATTATAACAATATACCTTTAAATATCTACTTGTATTAATTAAGTATAATATTACGCACCTAGCCTAAGAAACAATAATAAGCATATCATTAAACCTGCGTAGGAGATTTGTAGTAAAATTATTTTTGTGAATACATTTGTTGTTGGTCAGTAAGTGAAATGCATTTGAGGATTGAAAGTTTCCCACCCCTGGGACGAGGTTGAACCATTGTTTTTTCTCTTTTCCTTGCTTGAGATTCTCGGACCTACTAGATCTCTACGTAGTGGTCTAGATTAGCATGGACATTCGACTTTGGAGGAGGAACGAAGAATCCTTGAGCACCGCAAGTGTGAAGACAAAGTTTCAGCTGTTGTGTGTTGCCCGAGACCTACAGGAGAAGATGCTCATGGAGATGAGAACTGGAGTATTTTACCCTTTTCCCGGCACTGCGTGAGAGAGCACTGCTTGCGTGAGGATTTAATTAAAATAATTTCTTTTATTTGTTTTCTGGTAGTGCTTTGTTGATTTTTAGTCTGCGTGGAAGGTGCACACGCTAAACTTGCTACGTGAAATCAAACAACTCCTCAAAAATACGCAAAATTGGTGTGAAAAAAAAAGAAAATAAACTGTGTGGTGATTTTCTAAACTCTTGCATGGAAAGTAAAATAAAATGTTGAGATTGCAAGTGCTGGAATTTGTCAAGCTCGCCAAGTGGAAGAGCCCTCCTTTTAAGTTACCTGCATTTGCATGCAACGTGGAGGAGACAAATCAAAACACATTATACATTACTTCAAAAGCTGCGTAGGAGAAAACATTTGGCTTATTTCCTTCGTGGAGGCATTGTTCGTATTGTTGTCCACCCGGTTCTAGGTTTTCTTGATGTCTGAGCTGTGATTTTTTTCCTTCGAAAATTTACGTGCATAGTTCCTTTGGAAAACATCTATATTTCTGCAGGCAGTAGGATTAGTGGCGGCGAACCTTCCCTTTAGCAGCCCATGCGTTGCTCATCTTATTTCACAAGTTGGACTTATGCTTCCTGTTGCTCTTGATTCATCTTGCTATGACGCTGTTCTTGGAATCTTAGAACAGTAAAACCATTCGTTGGACAACCTGCTTGTCTTCAGTGTTCAAAAGAAAGAATGGAGCTTGTTCTCTTTGCGACCAGGTTGTCCCCTCGCCTGTTGCACCTTCTACACCTTCTCTCTCGGCCCGTGGTTTTATTTTTCAACCACCATATTTATTTCACGCGGCCAGGGGTGGTTGAGAAGTGGTAACATGCCTGCCACATGCGCCGGTATCTTCTCCTTTTATTCTCCACACTCCTACCCGCGCGGCCAGAGCAGTTGAGATTCGTTTGGGCGGCTGTATAGAGTAGGATTTACAAAATCTATTTGATTAAATTGATAGTGGCGGCCAGGTTGTCTTCTTGCACGCATGGAAAGGGGTTATAATGGTTGTCAAGAGTTGGTTGAGTCACCCACCGCCCCAACCATAACATTTAAACTCAAGTTTGAAATGTTGGGCTTTACAAGCTAATGTAAAATAGGGATAGCTAGTTAGGTCAGCCAAGTATTAAATGCTATATAAAACAATAGTGGTATGATAGGTAGCAAAACTTTCATATAATAATCATACTAGATATAAGTAAGGTAGTATGTATATCTAAACATATTAAAATTATACAATGCAATAAAATAAATCAGTGTCAAGTACATACCGAAATGAGTAATTCCCCGTATAAATATGTGTATATATATATATATATATATATATATATATATCTATATTTACATATATTGTAATGTATTAAATCAGGAGATGACGTAATTTAAATGAATAATAAAATAAAATAAAAAAATGAAACATAGGTTCTCTAGGTTCGACCCTTGTTCAAAAGACTAACTATTACTCTATTACTCGCTTCTTAAAATATTCGTCTAATTCATAGTTATACATACAAAAGGATAGTGAGCAAGATTGAGGCCTTTCTTAATTCCAATTAATATTTCTTAACTTAAAACACTTAACCTTTCCGAGAAACATCTAGGAACACACATTTACAGATTTCTAAAATAGTCAACACAATAGCAATAAATGTGTATTCTTTGTAACACATTTCTACGATTATATATATTAAAATATATAATAAAAAAGAACCATATTCGATTTAGTATCACCATGCGTGAAGCTGGAAATTCTCCGCTAAGGAAGAGACGAATACAACAAATATTGAAGTAAGTCTCGAGTGAGTGGAATTGCGACAACCATGTAGTTCTAGATTTGCGAGCGGAATACAAAGTAAAAGATTGAAGCTTATCAGTTCCCAATATCAAGCAGGTCACAAAACTTGCGGATAAAATAAATCAAACATTACCTTGCAAAAAAAAAAAAAAATTTATCGCATTTCGGGTTGTTTGTTCGTAGTCAGTAGCGTCGCCATCTTTGAGCGGCATTACACGCGGCCCTCCACATGGACAAGATTTGAGTTGAATCGGGCCTTAGAGTTTTCAAAGTGCCCCGCCGAGCCACATCCAACTAGAAAGGGTCACGTTTCCACAGATGTTGAGATGTAAATTTGACGGGGAAAACGCACTAACCGTAAAATGCAGGAAAATCACCATTTGAGCCCAAAATGAATCTTTCTTTCAAGATAGAGAATTTGGAAATGATATAAGGCCCAAATATGATCCTCTCGAGCTGCATCCAATCACGTTTCCACATATATTTGGGACAAAAATGATAGGGACAACAAAACGTGATTGTGGAAAATGAAACGAAGGAAAAAACCTGAGTTTTCGCCCAAGTTACAGATCTTTCTCATGGACAGAGGAACGGAAAACAAATTATTGATTTAAAGTGATCCTTGAACAAAGAAATGGACTGTTCATGGCAACCAAATGGTGGATAGAGTTTTCATGCATCAATACGAGGAGATAGAAAATACAATAGAACCCACAAACTGAAGATTTTCAAGGACAAATGGGGTGAGACCAAATTCAGCACCAAAAGACTCTTTAAGCATGCTACACTGATGGAGCAAGGACAGTAATAAAATTAAATTTCAAATTTCACATTTTCTCAAAAATCCCACTCAGTGTTTTTAACTTCAAATTTCACATTTTCTCAAAATCCTGCTCATTGTTTTGTTGGAGGGTGGCTAAAAGTTGTCACTAGATGTAGAGGGATCTTATTATTCATTATTTTTTGAAAGAAAAACTACCTCAACTCTGGATGACATGGTTGGTTGTAGATTGTTGATGAATATATAGCAATAAGGAGATTTTTATACACGTGGTATTAGCGGGATTGCTACTGTATTCCTTGAAGGCCTCAAGTATGCTCGTGGTTATCTTGCTCATATTTTACGAGCCATTTCATGTTAGTTTCTGGTTTCTTTAAATATTATGTTGGGTACAATACATCATACATGTAATGACAGCTTTTTTAGCGAGCTCACTATGGTTGGCCATCTACAGAAAGAAATTTATCGTTGTCTTTCTCTTTAAAAATGAAAGACTAATATTTCAGAGAGCTATTTCACGGACTAGTTGTTGGTTTTTGGCACTTTTGAGTCATGTGTATCTTGGCTTCAAGGGACCCTGCGTATGGTATCGAGTGCAGGCATTTGTCCCACAAAAATCTCTACGGAGTTCATTTCATGCATATTCCTATGGGTGAGCTCTGTTTTTCATTTCTCATGGTTTGTAAGGATCTATCTACAGTGACCAATATTCAAATTTTAGTTTTTCTTGTCAATGGTTACTCCGTAGAGAGGGTCGTCTATCTTTTCATATGTTGAGCTTGGGAGGCTTTCAATGTGGGTGGTCTATGTATTGAATTGTTATTGTTGGAACGAGTGGCTGGCAGGGGGTAGGGGATTTCTTCCTTTGCAAGTAACTAATTCATGTTGGTTTTTCTTTCTTAACCAGTAGATTTTTGTTTCATTGATCCATGTTGTCTTAAGTTTGATTCAAGTTTGATTTGTTTTGAGTCAATTTAATTGTCCTTTATAAATTTTTAGCTCTTTTATGAACTTGTGGGTTGTTTACCCACTAAGGCTATTCTTTTTATCGGCACACACTTCTTGTTTGGGTTTTGTGGCCTCTGATGATTTGTTGACTTTTGGAGGTTTATTCTGTTGTAATGGGTGCTTAATGTTTTATCCTTTTACTAGTTCTATAAGAGGGGGAGATTCTCTTAAAACACCTTATTTACTCTTTAAGATTTAAAAAACAATATTTTTTCTAAAATCATTTACTTGAAATACGATTTAATTTGTAAATGTATAATATGATTTTGTTTTTGTTTTCAAATCTTACAAAGTTCATTAATTAAATGTGTCAATTTCTTACATTAATGATTTGTGCTTTTAAGGGGAGAAGTTAAGGTGGTCCCCGTAACACCAAGAAAATTTCTTACATTAAAGATTAGTTCTTTTATATTTCTTTAAGGGTATTGAATTATAACAATTAACTTGTATTGAGATCCATTTTAGATGGGATCCAATGATGCTTAAAATTAATCGCGAGTATTTTTTTTCAAATATGGGTTTCATGGGAGAGTTGCACATCAAACCATTTCGTTATGATTTCAATAAATACAAGTAAATACATTTTCCGAAAAAAATTGGTAAATAATTTGAATAACTTACCTTTGCATATTTTTTAAGTTTAAATGTATTTATTTAAAAATAACTAATATGTCAAACCAAAATAATTTACTATATTGAAGAAAGCAAAGAGAGTAAGAATGAAAAGTGTGAAAGGGGTTGGAGAGAGGTGCGAAACAACACATTTAATTATATTCATTATCTAAAATATTCATTCTTTCCATGTGTTGAACATGAATTGATATAATTGAACCAAACCTAACAAGTTGATTTACATTATCTTGATGAATATTTTTGTGTCAAAAGATTACATACTATATTTGAATTTAAGTGAGATTGACTTATATATAAGTATTTGAGTGCATTCCTTTAATGAAATATAACTAAACGTGTATCCACACTTGGCTCTCTATTACGAGACATTTGCTAGAGTGAGAATGTGTTTCATTTCATAATGGAAAAGTGATACATATATTTTACATACAAGAAGTATTATGGTACTTCTAAATTCTTAGATCAAATTTCAACTATCAAAGAAAATGAAAAATATACTTAATAATTTGTTCTTTTAAGATATTTTTATAAGGTGTAAACCATGATTCTCGTATTTTTATTATTATCATGAAAACATATTCTTGGTATTCAAATTCAAGAGATATCGGGACCAAAATGTTTGGTAAATTACTTTACAAGTTTCAACTAAAGTTCTAATATGAAAAGAAAGTATGTGGTATGTGTAAAGAGAACGGAAGTAGGTATAACACGGGTGTTGTATGCCATGAGAGGGAATTCAAGTTGAATGGTATGATTGTTTATCACACTTTATTTTATATTATTTGCTGGTTTTCTACAAATGATATGAATTTTGGGTAATCAATATGTGATGTAGTAATGAATTTTTTTGTTATAGTTTGGTCTAATCATTTTCCTCCAATCATGTGTTTTTTTCTAGTAATATTATATTTAATACTACTTTAAAAATTCACAAATAACATAAGATTCTAATTATGTTCATAGGTGTGTGTTCAAAATCATATTATGAGAAAGAGTGGCCAAATATTGACAAGCAACTACAATGAATGGTGTGGATTATTTGGTTACTAAAGAAGTACCTAATCTTCCTTATTCATGTTAAACAATGCCAAATGCAATTCTCCCACATTAGTGATGATCGGGTAGGCCCTATTATCCACGAACATTATGGTCACCACATTACTTCCATCGACAACCCTTTCCACATATCAAGGATGGGTGTCCTCCCGGAAACTAAAGATTAAATAACCTCCCATCTGAGATATAACATTCATCTAGAGAGATTATTTTTCATCACCAGGCCATATATCTCTCCATGTATTTCGAGTATACTCCAATATTATATTGTAATTATCAAATAAAACATTTTATAACTGAACAACTGGTCAATTTAATAAGTCATGGTTAACAAAAAAATGGCTACCAATGTGTGTGGTATTTTCATATCATCCCTATTCTAAAATGTTTAGCCATAATCTCTCTCTAGAGGCAAAGGCAATATTCCCTATAATTTATTTCTCCATCCACTAAATCTAGAGGATCTTACAACATGACCCTGTTCAAAATTAGTTATAAGACTCTCATAATATTTCAAGGAAATCACCTACTCATCATCTTCATATCTCCAATTAACCATTCCATTTATAACTTTAATCTTATGCACAATACAAAACATATGGATAAGTTGTTCTTATTCCAATCTAATCAAGCCTCTAACTACATGTTTATCTATATTTGGATTGAAAATGGTAATATTGAAAAGTGAATTAGAGTGAGAAGAATGAAAAAATCCACACTTGGTAATAGAATGGGAGCATTTTTATAGTGAAGAACATGATAAAGTCAAAGCAAATGATCAAAGAATGTGATACGATTGTGATAAAATTTAGGATATTCGGCCCTTCTTAAGTTAGAAATATATTTTGGGCTTAAGGGTTCTCGATGTCCTCATATTCCAAACAAAAATGGTCTCTTATTCAACAAAAATTCATTAAATAAAATATCATCTGTGTTGAAGTTTGGAAATTGTATATTTTCCTCACAATGTTTCTTAGAAATGTAGTCAAAATCGATGTCATATAGGTTTACTTTAACTATTGCAAGGAGGCCACATGTATTTCCATACTTTACCTATTTATCCCCCACCCAAAACTCAACCAAATTGGCATATGATTTTTTCTAGAAGTTGACAAGTCATCGACCAACACAATCAGTATAGCTACATACGCCACTCATGACCCAACATTGATATTAAATATGGGCCATCTTTAAATAGAAATACGAGGATGATGTAACACCATATGTTACCATCTATCTAGTTTCTATCCCCACATAAAACTCAAAAAAAAAATATTAAATAGTTTATCACATTTCACTGACCAAATATTTTAGTCGACAAATCTTGCATCATCAAATTTTTCATTGTCTAATATAGAATTTCCTGAAATAATTCCACTTCTTTCTTCTTCAGATTAATCAATTTTTTGCAAGGTAAAAACTATGTCCAATATGCTATTGTGTTCTCCTTTAATAAATCTTCTAAGTTGAATAATTAAGACTCCTCTTATCAATATTCTACGCTGAACAATTAAGACAATGTCGGATTGGTACTAAATACATCGATTTTTATTTTTGAGTGTACAATTTTATTGGTTTTTATCATTGGTTTGTTAACACACTTTATTTTTATTAATATAATTATTTATATTTTATTTCTTTGAGACTTAGTCTCCTATTTATATGTTTAGACATTAATGTATTCTCTTGAGGGTTACATGTGCATATATTGTCTTTGATAGGAGGTGGAGGAATTTAACCTGTTGGGTGATTTCAAATGGGTTGACCATATCCCTTACATTTTTCTATTAGATCCCTTTGACACCACTCATATTTTTTTCACCTCGTTATATGTGTGTGAGATACTTCATTATAAAGATAATGGAGGGGAAAATTCTCAAATATTTCATTATCAAATTTGTTGTTTTCTAATATTAAATGCCCTGAAATGTTTATGCTTCTTTCCTTTTCAGATTCACTAAATTTACGTGAGGATAAATATTCATCCAATACACTATTGTGCTCTCGCATAACACAAGAATCTAAAAAAAAAATCATGATACTTAAATTCTAGGCTTTTGGTATTAGTCTAAAAACCCATGCCATACAATTTAAGGTCCCATTTCAAAATGTGAGATCTATGCATTTTCAAGTCCCATATTGGAAATAAATCCTATTTAGTTTTAGGTCACATATCTTAAAGGAAATAGGTATTAGGAATAGCTATAAATGTCATCGAAAATACATCCAATTCATAATATTAGAATAATCATATATAGATTGATTGTTTCATGACATATTTTCTGAAAAAAAATTGGGCTATAATGATGACATTCGTTGACTATAATTCCTAATATGCTGAAGTCAAATAAGCTTTCTATCATTAGTTATATATAATATTAGAGAATAACGTTTATTGAATCGATTGTTAGTGAATTTAATTTTGGTAGATATAGTAGATAGAAACCACGACTATAGTCGTCAAAATTTGACTTTAGCATGGAGGGCATCGAAAGCTTACAAGATTAAGAAATTTTGATGGTTTCCATCCCTATGTCTTCCATTAGTTGAACCCAGTTAAATTTATATTCTATAAAGATGTCACAAAATCACCTAACCACTCATGTTTTGTGTTTAGCAAAGTTAGTGCTGCACCTAAGAGGATTCCTTGGAGATATAATCTTAGGAAAAAATTCTTAAACCTTGCATCAACAAATTTGAATCCACCTAATGTTAAATTTCTTTTTAAAAATGCTTCTTTTTCATCAAATTCAAAAAAATGTGCAAGATTGAAGATGAGCCACATATCCTATTGTATTCTCACATAGCTTTGTGAATCCAAAAAACATTCCTCTCATTGAAATTCTAGCAAGGAAAGTTGGGATGATGTAGTGTTAGTACCAATTATGTAAGTAAAAAATCAAGTTATGATTTTTTTTGTGGGTTCAATATAATACCAAAAACATAACATTCAATTATGGGATTTATATGTTTTCTTAGACCTTTCTTTCCTCCTTTGTGACATCATAATTCTAAATAAAACATATTCAATTAAACTTCTTAATATGTGCCTTACTACCCTAAGTCAAATATTCATTAATAATATGTCTTAGAATTACCTCTACAATTATGAAATTCCTCATTTCCCTTTATTATTCCTAAATATAAGACATCTTATGATGGTTCAACTTTATTCTAATGTATAAAATACACCTAAAATGTAAAAAAATAAAAATACAAGTTTCAAATCTTACTCACCCATTAAACACCACATTTTGTTCTTATTTTAGAAAACAATTATTGGAGTCAAATATTCAATTATGCTTTTTATATTTAAGATGTTATGAATTAAAATAGTTGTCAAAATAAAAGAAAACATGAAAAGTAATATTGACACACACATAAGTGAAATTCTATTACTATTTCATTGATCTAAAGTGATAACTTTCTCATCCTCAAGATTTTCCATTTGGTCTTTAATCCTCTGCATTTTCTTACAACAATAAACCTATTTTTCCACAACTGATTGATAACCAAGTGTTTATAAGATTCAAGGATCAAATTACAAGAGATATTAAGTTGCAACACAACTTGTGTAACGTCGACAAAAAAACATTCCAAGAACACATTAAAATATTAAACACTTATCCCGAAAGTTGTGGCAATTTTTATTTTGTTTCAAGTTAAAAGGTTACAAGGGTGTCAACCCCTAGTGTGCATTAAATTAATTTTCACCAATAATTTCTACTTTACAAATGATGCACCAAGTCTAAGTTAAATGATTAAATATTATTAATTTATCTCTAAGGTCAAATAATTAACATTCAACTAGGGAGGTGCCATAATTTAATTTAATTAGTTAAATGTTTTTCTCCTCCTTAACTAACATTCACACCCTAATAAGTTACCTTATACTTAGTTACTTTAGTTCCAAAATATAACTAACTTAAATGTACATTTCATTAATTATCTAAAACATAATAGGAACTAAATTAATGACTTTTGCACACCAAGGTATTTGAATGGACCCATTCACCCATCTACACATCCCTTTAAATTTATTTAAAAAATCTATAAAATTCACTCGAGTGATATAAAAGTCATCCTAAACTTAAATTTGTGTGTCTAAAGTTTCCATTTGCAATATTTAATTCATCTATTCATTCCATAGTAAAATTACTCATTTTAAGCATTTCTATTTTAATAAAAACAACTACAAGATCATTTTAATTTCTCTCAACAAAATTTATTTCAAGACGAAAAGTATAAATTAAGTTAAATCTACTACTAATGTTGTTGTTTTCCTTACTACAAAATGCAACATTTCAACACAAACAATATAGTTCAAATTTGTGGCTTCTTTCCATTTACACTACAAATTATTTGTTCAAAAACTACTAACAACTTTGTTCCACATTCAAGGTTTCAAAGCATACACTTTGTTAGTATTTTACAAATTCTATATAATTTCCTTCCAATACTATAACTTCAAAAATGAAAATGAACTTTCTTTTCCTTGAGCATAGCTTATTTCTTTTAATACAAATTATAACTAAACTTTTAAACTTGATTCCTATTTTGGTTCATTTCTTTACATACCAAAATTTCAGGAGAAAGGAAATTATACAACTCCTCAATGAGCTTCCTTCAAATAATAATACAACTTAGAATGCAACATTTCCTTTTTTAAAAATAAAATATACAAGTCTTCCACCTTAAGTGGGAATAACAAGAAGGTTTTCTCACAAGGAAAGATTTCTTTTGGACACAAACAAATTCTCCAAGTTTCACATCACCAATAAGAGCTCCACATTGTGTTCACTTGATCACGAAAAAAAAGGGGGAGAGGCAACACTCTCCACCCAACCAGTAATCCAATGAGGAGAAGAAGCTATCCTCCTCATTGCCCCCCAAGCCCCAACCACAATACAATGAAAGATGGATCCAACCCATGGAAATAAGATAAGCTTCCAAATCACAATACAAGGATTCCGAGAATCATACCAACACATGATAAACACAAATAAAATCAAAAGAAGCAAACCTACAAAATATAAAAGGCTTCAAAATGTAAAGCCAAAGGAGTAAGGATCTATGGGCAGATCACTTATGCCTCTCAAAGGGAATTAGGTGCGTATCTTAAAGCCTTCAGATAAAAATATCAAAACCCCTACACAACTCTTATACCTCCCTCAAGATCCTCTTATGTCTCTCACATTTTCTTATGCCTCCATACTATCTCTTATGTCTCCCTCATAAAAACCAAGTAAGACATGCAAGCATTTCTTATCTAAGGTGGGGCACCCAACCAAACTCCCTCCAAAACATGAAATAAACACTTATGCCTCCCTACATGTAAGATCCCCATAGTCCCATCCTAAACCACACTTAGGAAATCTACCCAAGCACCCAACAAACATGTCAAAAACACTATAAAACATACACATATACACACTATAAAAGAAAAAAATTAACAAGAGTGTAGATCCTACCTTACCATGGTAGAGTTTCATTCAAGAGTCACACACAAAGATCCTTAAAGCCTAAACTATCACCAAAAATCTCCAAAAAATCCACAAGCACTCAAAAATCCTCCAACTCCAAAAATACACGAGCACAAATAGAAATAAAGTAACCCCAAAACAAGAAAAATAAATTGAATAAATAGAAAGGGAGAGAGTAGGGTGAGGTGGCTCCATGTAGGATGCCACATAACTCATCCCAAACTCCACCTCATAACTCAAACCTCAACCCTAATGAATAATAAATTCATGGGTGAGAGGAATGACAAACCTCTATCACACACAATCCAAGCCCACATCCCCTAAGGACAAACTTTAAAACCCATGTAAGAAAAGTGCAATAAATGCCACTTTTTGTCTTACAAAATACATAATGGGGTCTATTTTTGACCCCCCAATGCATAGGTAGGGTTTGTATAGTAATTTAAGAGGTGTGGGAAAAGTTTAAATTGTCCCAAACAACTCCAAAATTGGCCCTTAAGACAAAATACAAATTTCCAAGATGAGGTAGAGTGTACAACACTAAAGATCACAAGCATCTAACCTAATCTAATCTAATCTAATCTAATATATGAATTATTTTGAACCATCCATAATTAGTTTAGTAACATGATTAATTTACTAATCTAGACACAATTTAAATAATTTATACAAGGAAAAATACATCACTATAAAATCACATACTAATATTAAATAAAGGAAACTAAATAAAAGAACAACACAAAAACACCTTGCTCACAATTGAGGTAATCCCACCCGCGGGACCCCTAAAAATAATTAAAATACACACACACACATAACAAAATACATGATTCCATGGTGACCATTGTTGAATTCATCTATCATTTCAATGTGGTTGGTCTCTAATCACCGAGTTATTTGTTATGATATGTTAACATGCGAACACATAATACTTCTTTCGTCTTCATGGCGACATCAAAACATCCAAGATAAAATATACAATATAAATCCACAATCATCTACATGTGAATTAAATCAATGTCTAGGCAACTAAGGTTATTATTTTCAATGTCTAACAACATCTCAATTCTACATTTCATTAATATCAATAGGATCACAAGATTAGTTCAATTGTTAAGGTCTACTTAGTATGATGAAAATATCGCATGTCAGAAATATATAACTATGTTGACAACATATCATCATCAATATAAAATGTCTCTAATAAACCCCACACATCATACTATGAATCGAAATCTAATAATAGTCTCAAATATCTCTATAATATAACATCATGCTAAGTCAAAATGATATAATAATATCCATAAGTATAGTCAACAATATCGAAATCAATAGTAATAAGTTTTGAAGAGAAGTGGGCAATACATCCCCCTCCCCTTAGACTTGACTTCCTCCTGGAATTCATCGGAATAGGTGTGTAAACTAGAATTGTAGGAATGTAGCATCCTCCCCGTGTGCATAATTTCATCATACCTCTTCCATTAGACTTGAACCTGATCAATCTCTCTTCCTCGAAGGCCCAGGGTCCTGCGCTCTAAAATATATAAGGGCTCCACCATCACCTACCCCTAATCCTTCACTTGCAATGTGGTCCAATCTAATACATGAGAAGGATCATCAATGTATCTCCTAAGTAAAGAAACATGAAACACATCATGGATGCAAGACAAGCTAGGTGGAAACGCTAGATGATAGGCCAAGAGACCGATACGCTCCAAGATCTCAAAGGGACGCACAAACCTAGGAGCAAGCTTAAATTATTTTCCATAACATATAGGGTTTTTATGCGGTATGACACAAAGAAATACCTTCGTGCCCACCTCGAAACTACGATTTGCCCTATGCTCATCTGCATACTTTTTCTACCTATCCTGCGCCTCCTACAATCTCTACCTGATCATAACAACCTGGTGCTCAATATCGTGCAATAAGTTTGACCTAAGAGAAACCCTATCCTCCAACCTATCCCAACTCAGAGGTGTCCTGCACTCTCTACCATATAGTGCTTGAAAAGGATCCATTCCTATCAAACTTTGGAAACTATTATTTTAGGAAAACTCACCAAGTACAAATACTCCTCCCATATTGACTGATGATCCATGACATACATCCTAAGCATGTCCTCTAAAGTCTGATTCACCCGCTCACTCTTTCCATCTTTCTCTGGGTGATAGAATGTGTTGAATTTGATCTTTGTCCTAGGAGCATACTTTGCGTAGTAGTCCATAAGTGGGAAGTGTACAAAGGATCACAGTCACAAATGATCTTCCACGGTATCCTATGTAATCTGAAAATCTCATCAAGATATATCCATGCCACTGCACTAGCTATGTAGGTGGTCTTCACCAGAGAAAAATGAGCCACTTTCGTCGGTTTAGCCATCATGACCATGATGGTGTTGCGATGGTATCTCGACATCGGTTACCCAATAATGAAGTCCATGGAAATGGTGTCCCATTTCCACTTCGTTATACCATGAGGAAAGAGAAGGCTAGTTGGATATTGATGCTCGGCCTTCACCTTCGACACTCTAAAAATTGTGATACGAACTAAGCCACGTCTCTCAAAGTCCCCTCCAATGGTATATCTATCCCAAAGTGGCGTGCATCTTCTTCACCCCGTGATGGTCTAAACAACATGCATGATGAGCCTTTGTCAAAATTTCTTGTCTTAAGCCTCCATCTCTAGGAACATGAATCCAACCTTTGTGCCTCGAGAAGGCCATCTGTCTCTAGTGAAAATCCATCAATATTCTCCATAAGGGGTCTCGAGACTCAATCTCTACTCTGGCTACAAGGTAGAAACTATTGTGAGGAAGTTCTTAAAATCCTACTTCAAATTTTATACCCACAGTAGCCATAGCCACATGTCTCTATTTACTCACGGTGTCTGCAACCATGTTCTATCTCCATATCATACTCACAAAGAAACTCCATCCAACGTCATTGACGAGCGTTGAGATTGGGCTATTGGAAGAGCTGGCGAAGACTCGAGTGACCAGTCTTGAGCGTGAATCTCCGGCCAAGAAGGAAGTGTCTCCACCACACCAATGTGTGTAAAACTATTGCAAGATAAAGATCATGAGTCAAGTAATTAAGCTCATAATATTTGAGTTTGAAAGACTCAAATGTAACTACTATGCCCTCTTACATCAACACACCTCCAAGTCATTCAAAAGAAGCATCTGTAAATGAAGAACTTTCTCGGAGGGTCTCGTAATGCAAGAATGGGCATTGTTGTGAGGCATTCCTTTAATGTCATGAAGGTCTACTCACATCTATATTACCATAAAAAAATTCTTCCCTTTCTTCTCAAGGGAAGTGATGGGGTGCGTAACCCGAGAAAAGTCCCGTATAATTCTCCTATACTATTTTGCTAAGCCCATGATGTTGTGCACCTCGGTCACACTAGTGGTGTGCTGGCCAATCCATAAATAGGTAAAATCTTGGAAGGATTGACTATGATACCTTCCTAGAAAATATGTGGCATAAATATTGCATCTCTTTCTAGAAGAGTGTGCACTTCTCTAGGTTCCCATAAGCTTCTACTCATGAAGACACCGAATAACCTAGCGAAGGTGCCCCTCATGCTCCTCACGTGTATGTGAGTATATCAAAATTTTGTCAAGGAAGATGAGCACAAAGTAATCCACAAATTTCCTGAATACCCCATTCATCAATCTCATGAACACTGCGAGGGAATTCTTTAGACCAAAAGGTACCACTCAAACTCGTAGTCACCATATATCATACGAAAGGTGGTCTTATGAATATATGTGTTTGTGATACTCATTGATGATATCCTGACTTAATATCTATCTTGGAGAATATTATGGGCCCCTTCACCAAATAAAATAAATCATTAATGCGTAGAAGGGGGTAACGATTCTTGATCATTACTTTATTTAACCGACGGTAGATCATCAATACACAAACACAAAGATCCATCCTTCTTATTTACAAAAATCACTGGTGCTCCACAAGAGGATAAACTAGGATGAATTAGACCTTTCCCTAGAAGGCCCCGAGCTCATAGAGCTCAATGGTAGTCATCATCGATAATGTGCTCGTGAGATAGGCTCTGTGCACGGAACTAGATCTATGTGAAAATCTATCTCACGTGGGGGAGGTAACCCCGGTAGCTCCCCTAGAAATAAATCAGCAAACTATCTCAAGATATGATGGTCATCAAGGGATGGTCTGCTAGAATCATCCTCATATCTATCACTAACCATAACAACATACATCTGATAACCTCGTTACACACACTACTTAATCTACATAGCGGAGATGCTGTAGATGGAAACGGTCCTCCTAACTCATGCTATCATTGACTCAAATGCTAGATCATCTGTACATGAAATAGTCTTATGGTAAGAGAACACTGCGGCTATATGTGCGACATAAACCACTCCATGCCCAAGATGACTCCATATGAACTCAAGGGAAGGATTCGAAGATCTGAGGTAGTGGTGAAGGGTCCCAAATCCACTACACACTCCTTAACTAAGGAGTCTATAGAAAAATTTTCTCCATAAGCCATCTCAACGTCCCAACTAAAACCCTACCTAGCTACCATAGGGCTGCAATGCTCTACTAAAAATGGTGCAATAAAAGAATCAGATGAACCAGAATCAAATAGAATGGATGTAGGAATGCCACCAATGCTACCTATTATCTCTATCATGGTAATCTACTGCTCACCCCGGCAATTCTTGACCACCGCATAGATTCGATGGCTGCATCCCATGTCACCAACAACAGCTCAAATATGTGTCTTACCATTTTTACTAGGGTTCTATGGGCACTCTCTCCAATGATGTCAAACAACACAACAACCATAACATCTTCCTGGTCCTCTCTAGTGAGATGTAGATCTAGCTATTACTCTAGAGGTCTGTGCTATGGATCCTGATGATTCATCTATGGACTATTGAGGTATCTGCTGATGAGATTTTTCTAAGTGAGCTCTTGGTATACCCTATGTCCTAATGGGACCCCTATGAGGAGGCCCCATACTCCTCCCCCTCTATGTGTCAAATATTTGAGGAGGCTTGAAAGGTGGGCACATCTACTTCTGTTGCTGCTATGGTGGCCGGAATGAAGACTGTACTGAACCCTATCCAACATAAGGAGGAGGAGCTGACCCCCTCAACTTGTTATCCTGCATCTATTTGATGCAGCTCCAAACTCTATCTCTGGACTACTGCATCTTTCCCCATGTCCGCCTCTACAATATAGACCTTCTCCACGCCCTTTACTAAGGTGCATGGGTAGTGCATATGCACCACATCATCTAAATACAAGTTCAAGCCCCGATGATCATGTGAATCGATACATGTTCATCTGCCATATAGTCGACATACTAGAGTAGGTCCTGAAATCAACTCTCATACTCAGCTATAGTCATAGATACTTGGCGGAGGTCATGGAAATCGTCTATCCTCTGCTAAATAAACCTCTTGGTTAAATACCTACTCCTAAAATGCTCCTCAAAGAGCTCCCAGGTAACTTTCTCTAAGTCAACATTGAGCTTCTTCTCCTTAGTCCTCCACAAGACACCTGCTTCATCCCTCAAAAGATGGATCGCAACATGAGATTTCATGTTTCTCATACAAAGGAAGAGTTTGAAGTATCCTCTCAAGGTCACCAACCAAGCCTCTGCCTAAAAACCACATGTATCTCCATAATAGTGAGATGGTCATAGCTTTATGATCTCCTTGATATGGTCTACACTGAAGACTGACAACCCCTAGGTCTCTCTGCATGCTCCTCCCTCTACCTAGGGCTCCAAGATCTATCCGTATATCCCGAAATCATGCCTCCATGTCCCCTTTGTGGTGACTCTACCCTAGCCGACTCCACATGGGAGTTCTCTACCCTATGCTCCTTGTTGTGTCAAGCATATGCCCGAGCCTCGATTGATGGCTCCCTATCTTTCGAGTAAGTCATCCTCCTAAGGACCCTCTATGTATAAATTCATTGATGTCCTGAAATATCTATAAAATATGAGATAAAATGGCCATTACAACCTGATTTGGCGGTGGAAGATCTAGATCTACATGCAAGAACCCCTCATCTGGTCCTCATGCTCATGCACAAACTAAGGTAGGAGTTAGTTCATCATTTTAGGTTTTCTATATTGTAAAATTATCAAACAAAGTGTGGTTTTCTAGGTTTAAAAGAAAACAAATTTATGCTAGGTTAAGCGTTCATGTCTAATGTTTTCTATTATGCCCAACGTTCCAAACTTTGAACCCACATCTACGATACCAAATGTAACGCCCACAAAAATATTTTCTAGGAACATTAAAATCTTAAACACTTATCCGTAAAGTTGCGGCATTTTTTTAATTTAAATTGAAAGGTTACAAGGGTGTCAACCCCTAGTGTGCATTAAATTAATTTTCACCAATAATATCTATTTTACAAAGGATAGACCAGGTCTAACTTAAATGAGTAAATATTCTTAATTTATCTCTAAGATCAAATACTTAACATTCAACTAGGGAGGTGTCATAATTTTATTTACTTGGTTAAATTTTTTTCTCCTCCTTAACTAACATTCACACCTAATAATTTACCTTATACTTAGTTACTTTAGTTCCAAAATATAAATAACTTAAAAGGTCCATTTCTTTAGTTTTCAAAAACATACTAGGAACTAAATTAATGACTTTGCACACCAAGGTATTTGAATGGCCCCATTCATGTTAGAAAATATATATTATTAGTGTGAACAATATATTTAATTATGTGTTGAAATGAGTTGTTAGTAACAACTCATAGAAATCTAGAAGTGAGAATAAGTCTCGTAGAGAGATAAGTGGGATTGTGTGTGAGTTGTGCATGATAAGCTTTGACTCCTAATTAATAGGATCAAGCTACGTGTATAAAGGCTTATCAAATATTGAATAAAATTGTCTTGAGTTATTTTCTTATTTCTGGTTAATTATCTTCATCTGGTATCAGAGCGTGTTCAACAATGGGTAGCTTGTTCACATTTTTTAATGTTTCAATGGCATTGGCGACCATGGAGGTTTGAAAATCTTGCACCGTGCACGAAATTTATACCAGCGACAGTGAGCACAGATCCCAGAGTGGTCGGGCATTAAAATTGGTTGAACTGACCTCGCACGGCCTCGAAGTTTCCAGCACATCCCCCTGACCTGCATACGGCCTAAAAATTTGATACCCATGTACTGAAGCGTGGAAGAACCGAGTCAACCGACCATTGGCAATTTGGCACAGATAATTTGAAATTCCAGGCCTACTTTGACTCCACGAACTACAATCTGTGACACAGCTCATACGCACCTGAGTACATCCTCAAATAGTGAGCACGTCCCTTTGACCAATGTACATCCTCGAATGGTGATCACATGATGATCGACCTGGCACCCGCCTCCGTAGCGCCCAATATCACTTTTGATTCGATCATTATGCGTACAGTTTGAGATTAGTGTCGGAAGGTATATACTAGGCTAATGTTTTATAGTCTAAGCCTCTAAGGTATTATTCAATTTGATATTCACTTAATAAAATTCTTAATTGTAAAGTATAGGATCCAAAATTTCAGTCATTCCTATATATTTCAATGGTCTTTTGATTTATTAGAAATATCCATGTAAAATTTAAAAAGTAATTTGTTCTTATTACTTTTTAAATACATATTATAAATCGGGAGCAATATCGGTTGAATCCGACTCCCCTAAGAGTGCATTTTCGGTTGAAACCGACGCTCTAAGGTATTATGGACATTCCACTAGACAAATTCAATGGATTGAACTTTCACACCTGGAAAGTCAAAATCTAAACACAATTAATGCATAAAAATCTATGGAGTATTGTATCGGGGATGAATCAAAACCCACATGCATTGAAAACTAATAGAGTAGGAAACAAGGGATGATAAGGCAAAATAAATAATAGAACTTGCGCTATCTGACACTGAGTTACACTCTGGAAAAATCCTCAAAAACAATTTGGGAACTACTCGGCAAAATTTTTGGCTCAAATGTAGTCAATGCTAAATTTTCACTAAAACTGCAACTATTCAAACTCAAGATGAATGAAAATGTGACAATGTCAAGCCACATTAATGAACTAAGATCACTCATAAGGCAACTTGCAGAAGTGAAAGTTGTAATAGAAGACAAAGATGCTAAAGCCATACTTCTAAATAGTCTTCCACCTAAGTACAATAATGTTGTGTTCACTCTTGGACAAATGCCCACACAATCACTTGAAGACATGATATCTGCACTTCTAAGTGAAGAGAAAAGAACAAAAGAAGATGTAAAAGAAGAAACTGCTTTGTTTGTTAAAAAGAGATACAAGAATTTTCCTAAAAACAAAGAAGACCCTGAATGCTTCTATTGCAAGAAAAAAGGACACACATATACATATTGCAGAATTTGAGCTAAAGATCTACTCAATGGAAATCTTAAAACAAATGAAGCAAATGTTGTTGTGGAAGAAGAATCAGAATATGAAGAAGAACCAGCACTAGAAGAACCTGACTACAATTCCGATGACTTTCTATTCTAAATAAAGATCTTGGAGGCTAGAGGCAAGGAGGAGGAGGCTGATCGGCATCTCTTGTTAGTCACCAACAAAGAGACTACTTCAAATGTATTGGTGACCTCTTTTATTTCAGTTGTGTGTTTTTTTTCTGCTATAATAAAGAACATAAGTGATATTCCTGTTCATATTTGTAATAATCTCCTTCTATGTGAAAAATGATGAGGGCCAATGATAGTACTGCATATCATGATGTGGTTGTAGGTAAACCATCTGTAAAACCTTCATACATGGTTTGTGGTAAACCATATGTAAAAACCACCATTCTCGGTTGTTGGTTAGCCATATGTAAAACCATCATTCTAGGTTTGTGATTATCCTTTGAAAATCACCAGTATCATGAAAGTAGATGCAAGTACATGATCTAGGTTTTCCCCATGTTCACACTAAGGGGGTGATTGTTAGAAAAATATATTATTAGTGTGAACAATATATTTAATTATGTGTTGAAATGAGTTGTGTTATCCAAAATTCACCCCTCAAGGTAATTTTGATAACATGCATCAAATTCTTTAGTCCCGAGCAAGTAGATTGATTCAAGGCCCGAAATCATGTTTTGGGGCCCCTTCGGCTTCTCTCTAACTCTCCCATCCAAGAAAAAATCCCAACGAGTTAGAAAAAATGGAAAAAATGCAAAAAATAAGGTCGCAAGATTGTTTTAAAGCATTGCAGGTTTGACGAGGGTGCGGGTTGTACCGAGGTTCGTTGTACCAAGTTTGGGGCTGAAATACAAAGAAAATTGGCTAAGTCGAAACTTTTTGTCCTAGGTAGTCCATGAGACAGTTGGGACATCGGGACCTTGCGGACGCGCAAAGGTGAAAAGGTTGCAAAAGCTGAACAAGGAAGCCCGAATCGGCTGATGTGTAAGAATGTGTCCAGGACAGCCGGGACATGCAGACCTGATTTTTCTGCAATATCCACAACTCAAAGGAAAAGTCAACGTTTGACTCTCGAAACTTCAAACGGCCATAACTTTTGACTCCGAGCTCCGATTTTCACAAAATTGGACTTTCTGGAATGAGCACAATGTCCTCTACGCCACAAAACTAGATTTTTTTAATGAGGATAGATATATTTAAATAAAAGAAACATATTTTCCTCCAATCAGTTAATGCTCATTCCCGTCAAATGACAAAAAATGCCTGCCAAACCCAAAATAGCTGCCCGCACTTAGAAGGCCATAACTTTTACATTTCTCAACAAAATCACACAAAATTGGTACCATTGGAATCTTGACTCCAATCCCAACATACAAAAGTCAATAAATTCCATATTTGATGAGAAATCGGTGGGGATTTTTCATAAAACGTGGCCAGGTTCATAACAGTGTTTCATTTGGTAGGTGGGAGTGCAATTAAGAGGCATGGTCATCATTATTTCTCTTCTGCAGCACCTAGGATAGTATGGGGAGACTTTTGCAAGTAATATAAAATCATTTTACTCAATTTAATACCTCTTAAAATTGGTTGAAGGAAATATTTTAGGATTTCCATTTTCTCTTCTCTCTCTCTTCTCATTTTTTCTATAAATTGGAGTGTTGGGATCATTGTAAAGGGAAAATATTTTTTGTAACAAAGCTCTGCCAAAATTTCTTTATGAAACCAATGTGCTGCAGAGCCCTTATCTTGTAACCGAGTGAACTATGCATATTAGGAAGCAATAAAATATAAGTTTCTGGATGCATCTTCCCCTGTTGTGTTTTCTTGCATTCTTCTTGCCCCTTCAACCTTTATTACAAGAATATTGTGTCTATTTTTATGTTCTTGCAGGGATCCATTATCATTGTGTATGTTTGAAATGTTGTTGTGAATGCATTTTTCTAGATTATGGAGAATTGTCATCACCCCTTCTAGTGTGCACTTTGCTTCTATATCTCATGCATTGGAAGACTACTCTCACACCCTCCTTTTCTAGTGTATCACCACTTTAGTGTAGGCTTTCATTTTATGCATTCTCTCTCCTTGGTCCCTTGGAAAGTTAGATTAGAATAGTTAGTTTACCCTACATTAGAGTAGATTGTGGCAGGTAGTTTAGGAGCAAGAACCAGCTTTCTCTGGAGGTCTATCTCAAGTAGCAAGTCCCACAACTTGGAGATAGTACCCATGTTATCCAATCACACCGTGAGTTCAAGTATATGCACTTGTGAAAACATAAGGGTGTTGTGATTCGGTGATAACAAGTTGTTAGTAACAACTTATAGAAATATAGAAGTGAGAATAAGTCTCGTAGAGAGATAAGTGGGATTGTGTGTGAGTTGTGCATGATAAGCTTTGACTCCTAATTAATAGGATCAAGCTATGCGTATAAAGGCTTATCAAACATTGAATAAAATTGTCTCGCGTTATTTTCTTATTTCTGGTTAATTATCTTCAATTCACCCATCTACGCATCCCTTTAAATTTATTTAAAACATTTATAAATTTCATTCCCGCTAAAGAAATTGTATGGTTGATACTCAACCGTTAGATCAATTCAATTGTGGCCACTAGATCCTAGGATTCCAAACTAACCCTAAATATCCTTATGTATTCTTATTAAATCGTTTTCTTAACCATAGTCTCCTCATTTGGTCACTTTGTTTTGGTTTAATTTATAGGATGGAGAAATGGAAGCCATGGGAGCAAGGAAGGAAGAAACCATGAAGGGATTTATAAAATCAAGCTTATTTTAGTCTATGTTGTAGATTAATCATTGTAATTTCTTTCATTCAAAGATTAAAGGGGTTTCCACTCCAAATATGGAGTTATTACAAAATTATTTGTATTTTGAGTTCTCTATTTGGGGACAAACCCTACCTCCATTAATATGTATGAGATTGAGTACTTTTAATTAACCATTTGAAGATTTATTTTCTTTGAACAATGAAATTTAACCATTATTTTCTTGTTGGAGGTTTCCTATGTAATTTTTACAAGCTTAAAATTTTGTTAGACCAAGTTAAAATTTACATAGGTGATGATCTACATTTTTCCACTGTTAGTGACAGAACTATCACCCAAAGCAAGTCAACAAATCCCGGGACCACCATCCTACTTGGGTGATGATTCACGAACTATCACCTTGCCTAAGCGGCGGTTCTGAGATCACCGCCTTGCTTGAGCGGTGGTTACGAGACCGCCACTCTACAAAGGGTGGTGGTCTTGTTCCTTAGAAAAAGAACCTTCATTTTTGAGATTTTTCAAAAACAAAATTCGCTAGAGTGATGAAAAATTCATCTTGAACTAAAATTTATGTGCCTAAAGTTTCCATTTATAAGATTTAATTCATCTATTCATTCCATAGTAAAATTACTCATTTTAAGAATTTCCTATTTCAATAGTAACAACAACTATTACAAGATCATTTTCATTTCTCTCAACAAATTTTATTTCAAGACCAAAAGTATAAATGATTCTTAATCTACTTCTAATGTTTTTTTTTTTCCTTACTACAAAATACAACATTTCGACATAACAATATAATTCAAATTCGTTACTTCTTTCCATTTTCACTACAATTTATTTGTTCGAATAACTACTAACAACTTTGTTCCACATTCAATTTTTCCAAGCATACACTATTAGTATTTTACAACTTCTATAGTCTTTCTTTCCTCTTTACAATACTATAACTTCAACAATGATAATGAAATTTCTTTTTCTTAAGCATAGCTCATTTCTTTTAATACAAATAACTTACTTTCTCACAATACAAATTATAACTAAACTTTTAAACATGATTACCATTTTGGTTCATTTATTTACATACCACAATTTGAGGAGAAAGGAAATCATACAACTCCTCAATGATCTTCCTTCAAACAATAATACAACGTACAATGCAACATTTCCTTTAAAAAATACACTATTACAAGTCTTCCACCTTAATTCGGAATAACAAGAAGGTTTTCTCACAAGGAAAGATTTCTTTTAGACAGAAAAAAATGGTCCAAGTTTCACATCACCAAAAATAGCTCCATCATGTGTTCACTTGATCACATTAAAAAATGGGGGAGAGGCAACACTCTCCACCAAACAAATAATCCAATGAGGAGAAGAAGCTATCCTCTTCATTGGCCCCCGAGCCCCAACCACAATGTAATGAAAGATGGATCCTACTTATGGAAAAAGTACAAGCTTCAACATCACAATACAAGGATTCCATAATCATACCAAAACAAAATCAACACAACTACAATCACAATAAGGAAACCAACAAAATATACAAGGCTTCAAAATGTAAAGCCAAAAGAACAAGAATCTATGGGAAGATCACTTATGCCTCCCAATGGGAATTAGATTCCCACCTTTAAGCGCTATAATAAAGATCTCAAAAACCTACATAACTCTTATTCCTCTCTCAAGATCCTCTTATGCCTCCCTACTATCTCTTATGTCTCCCTCATAAAAACCAAGTAAGAAATGCAAGCATTTCTTGTCAAAGTTGGGTCACCCAACCCAACTCCCTCCAAAACATGAAATAAACTTTTATGCCTCTCTATATATAATATCCCCATAGTCCACTCCAACACCACACATAGGGAATCTACCCAAGCACCCAACAAACATACCAAAGCACTCAAAAAATACACATATACACAATATAAAAGAAAATATTTAAAAATATTGTAGCTCCTACCTTTCCATGGTAGATCTTGATCCAAGAGTCACACAACAAGCTCCTTCAAGCCCAAACTATCACAAAAAAGCACCAAAAATCCACAAGCACTCCAAAATCCTCCAACTCCAAAAATAAAAGAACACAAAAATAAAGGAAGTAACCTGCAAACAAACCAAACAACTTGAATAAATAGAGAAGGGAGAGAGGAAGGAGAGGTGGCTCCACGTAGGATGCCACATCACTCATCCTCAACTCCACCTCACAAGTATAACCTCAACCTCAATTCACAATAAATTGGTGGGTGAGAGGAATGATAAACCTCTTACACACACAATCCTAAGCCCACACCCCCTAAGGAAAAACTTTAAAACCATGTAAGAAAATAAAAAAAAATGCCACTTTTTGTCTTATAAAACACATAATGGGGTCTTTTTTTGATCCGCTAATCCATAGGTAGGGTTTGTATAATAATGTAAGAGGTGTGGAACAAGTTTAAATTATCCCACAAGCCTTCAAAATTGGCCCTTAAGGCCAAATCCTAATTTCCAAGATGAGGTAGAGTGTACAACACTCAAGATCACAAACACTCAACTAAAACACATAACCCAAAGATTCATCTAATCTAATAAATGAATTATTTTGATCCATCCATAATTAGTTTAGTAACATGGTTAATTTACTAATCTAGACACAATTTAAATAATTAATACAAGAAAAAATACATCACTATAAAATCACATAGTAAAATTAAATAAATGAAACTAAATAAAATAACACACAAACCCCTTGGTCACAATTGGAGGTAATCCCCCATGGGGACCCCTAACAATAATTCAAACACACACACACAAAAAATACATGTTTCCATGGTGACCATTGTTAAATTCATCTATCATTCCAATGTGGTTGTTCTGCAATGCCCCGTTGTTTGTTGTGATATGTTTACCTACAAAACACATAATACCGTCTTTGGTCTTGTGGCCCCATCAAAACATCTAAGATAAAATATACAATATCAATCCGCAATCATCGACATGTGAATTAAATCATTTTCTAGGAAAGTAACGTTATTATTTTCAATTTCTAACAACATCTCAATTCTACATTTCATCAATATCAATAGGATCACAAGATTAGTTCAATTGTTAAGGTCTACTCAATATGATGAAAATATCGCATGTCAGAAATATATAACTATGTCAACAACATATCATCATCAATATAAAATTTATGTAATAAACCACACACATCATACTATGAATCGAAATCCAATAATAGTCTCAGTATCTTTATCATCTAACATCATCCTAAGTCAAAATGATACAAAATATCCATAACTATAGTCAACAGTATCGAAATCAACAATAATAAGTGTCAAGGTAAGTGGCAAGACATCCCCCTCCCCTAAGAATCGACTTCCTCTTGGAAGTCAATTGAATAGGTTTGGAAACTAGACTCATAGCAATGTAGCATCCTCCCATGTAGTAGTAGTCTCATCATACATGTCCCACTAGACTCGAACTTGGTCAATATCTTTACCTCAAAGGCCCAATGCCTATGCTCTAAAATACGATGGGCTCCACCATCACTGCCCCTTATCCTACACTTGCAATGTGGTCTAATCTAATATGTGAGAAAGATAATCAATGTATCTACTAAGTAACAGAAACATGAAACACATCATGGATGTTAGACAAGCTAGGTGGCAACACTAGATGATAGGCCAAGGGACTGATACACTCCAAGATCTCAAAGGGACCCACAAACCTAGGAGCAAGCTTAGAGCCTTTTTCATAATGAATAGGGCTCTTATGTGTTCTAACATAAAGAAACACCTTTGTGCCCACCTCAAAACTACAATCTATCCTATGTTGGTCTACATACTTCTTCTACCTTTCTTGCACCTCTTGCAATCTCTCCCTGATCATAACAACCTATTACTTCATATCCTACAATAAGGCTAGCCCAAGAGAAACCTTGTCCTCCAACCTATCCCAAGTTAGAGGTGTCCTACACTCCAAGTTAGAGGTGTCCTACACTCTATACCATATAGTGCCTATAAATGAGCCATGCCTATAAAACTCTGGAAACTATTATTGTAGGAAAACTCCACCAAGTACAAATACTCCTCCCATATCGACTGATGATCCATAACGTACATCCTAAGCATTTCCTCTAAAATATGATTCACCCACTCAGTTTTTCCATCTATCTCTGGGTGATAGGATTTATTGAAATTTATCTTCATCCAAATAGCATATTGCATGGTAGTTCAAAAGTGGGAAGTGTACAAAGGATTACGGTCATAAATGATTTTCCACGGATCCCATGTAATCTGAAAATCTTATCAAGATATACCCATGCCACTCCACTAGGTGTGTAGGTGGTCTTCAATCTGGAGAAAATGATCCACTTTCGTGAATTTATCCTTCGTGACATGATGGCATCGTGGTGGTATCTCGACATCGGTAACCCAATAAAAATTCCATGGAAATGGTGTCCCATTTCCACTCCGGTATATTGCGTGAGGAAAGATAAGGCTAGCTAGATGTTGATGCTCGGCCTTCACCTTCTAGACACTCTAAACAATGTGATACAAACTAAGCCATGTCTCTCTGAAGTCCCCTCCAATGGTATAACTATCTCAAGGTGGCATGCATCTTCTTCACCCCGGGATGGGATGAATAAGGTGCATGATGAGCCTCTATCAAAATGTCCTATCTCAAACCTCCATCTTTAGGAACATAATCAACCTCTATGCTTGAGAAGGCCATCTATCTCTAGTGAAATCCATCAAACTTCCCCTCAAGTGGTCTCTAAGAGTCAATGTCTACTTTGGATCTAAGGTAGAAAAAGCTGTTGTGAGGAAGATGCTATAAAATCCTACTCTGCAAGTTTGTACCCACTGAAGTAGCCATAACCACATGTCTTCATCTACTCAGGGCATCTACAACCACGTTATCCTTCCCATTCACATGCTCTATCTCCATATCATACTCACAAAGAAACTCCATCCAATGACCGATGAGCGTTGAGATTGAGTTTGAATCTTCGAAGACTCAAGTGATAAGTCTTGACGTGTTTCCCAAGAAGGAAGTGTGTCCACACACCAAGGCATGCACAAATTCGCAAGCTCAAGATCATGAGTCATATAATTGAGCTCATAATATTTGAATTTCCAAGACTCAAATGTAACTACTCTATCCTCCTACATCAACACACCTCCAAGTTCTCGCCAAAGAAGCATCTTTGCATCAAAGAACTCACCCGAGGGTCTAGTACTACAAGAATAGGCATTGTCATGAGGCATTCCTTAGAGTCCTAAAGGCCTACTCACATGTATCTAACCATACAAACTTATTCCCTTCCATCGAAGGGAATTCATGGGGTGCGCAACATGAGATAATTTCGTACAAATCTCCTATAATATCATGCCAAACCCATGAAGTCGCTGCATACCTCAGTCACACTAGTGGGTGCTGCCCAATCCATAATAGCTCAAATATTGGAAGGATAAACTATGATACCTTCCCCTAAAATTATGTGGCCCAAATATAGCACTTCTATGTGGAAGAACGTGCATTTCTCCAAGTTCCCATAAAAATTTCTCTCAAAGACACTGAAGAACCTAGAAAGATGCCTCATGCTCCTCATGCGTACGTGAGTATATCAGAATGTCATCAAGGAATATGAGCACAAAGCAATCTAAAATGTTTTGAATACCACATTCATCAAGCTCATGAACATTGTGGGGGCATTTTTCAGACCAAAAGGTACCACTATGAACTCGTAGTGGCCATATCTCGTATGGGAGGTGGTCTTATGAATATTTGCCTCTGTGATCCTCACCTAATGATATCCTGACTTAATATCTATCTTGGAGAATATTATGGGCCACTTCATCTAATCAAATAAATCATCAATATGTGGAAGGGGGTATGATTCTTTGTTATTACTTTATTTACTAACGATGGTAGTCAATACACAAACGTAGATATCTTTTCTTCTTTACAAAAATCACCGGTGCCCCCAAGAGGATACACTAGGATGGATTAGGCATTTCTCCAAAAGGCCCTCAAGCTATAACTTGAGCTCACAGAGCTCAAGGGTAGTCATCTGATAAGGTTCTCATGAGATAGGCTCTGCGCCCAGAACTAGATCTATGTGAAAATCTATCTCACATGGGGAGGTAACCTCAGTAGCTCCCCTGGAAAAACATCAAAACTCTCTCAAGATGTGATGGTCATCAAGGGATGGTCCACTAGACTCATCCTCAGATTTGTCACTAACCGTAACAACATACATCTAAAAACCTCATCGCACACACCACTTAAGTTGCATAGCAGAGATGGTGTGGATGGAAATGGGCCTCCTAACTCCTGCTATCACTAACTCAACTCCTAGATCATCTGTACATGAAATAGTCTTATGGTAATAGTCCACTCTGGATCTATGTGTAGATAACCAAGTCCATGCCCAAGATGACTCCATATGAACCCAAAGGAAGGATTCAAAGATCCAAGGTAGTGGTGAAGGGTCCCAAATCCACTACACACTCTTAACTAAGGACTCTACAAAAAAATTTTCTCCGTAAAATCCATCTCAATGTGTGAACTAAGACCCATGCCTAACTTCCACTAGACTACAATTCTCTACTAAGGATGGTGCAATAAAATAATCAGACGAACACAAATAAAATGGAATGGAGGTAGGAATACCACCAATGCTAGTTATCGTCTCTATCACGGAACTTTGGTGCTCATCCCGGTAGTTCTCAACCACTCGCAGAGATTTGATGGCTATGTCCCATGATGCCAAAATAGAGGCTCTAAAATTTGCATCTTACCCTTGTTACTAGGGTTCATGGGAACTCTCTCTAATAATGTCCAACAATGCCACAACCATAACATGGCATGATCCTCTCCAAAGAGATGCAACTCTGGTACTACTCTACATTTTGTGATGTGGATCATGATGATCTCGGCTATGAATCTGCTAAGGTCTCTGCTAACGAGATCCTATTGAATGAGCTATTAGTACACCGTGTGTCCTAATGGGACCCATATGAGAAGGTCCCATACTCCGCCCCCTCTCGTGTCGAATATCCGAGGAGGTCTGAAAGTGGGGCGGGTCTGCTCTCTGTTACTTAAGGTGGCTGTTGTGGTGGCCGAAATGAAGACTGTATTGAACCCTATCCACCACAAGGAGGAGGAGCTAACCCCTCGACCTATTATCCTGCATCTATTGGATGTGGCTCAAACTCTATCTCCGAACTCTGCGTCATTCCCCCATATCTCCTCTAGCAATATAGGCCTTCTCCATGGCCTCTACTAAGGTCTGTGGGTAATGAATGCACACCGCACCACCCAAATCCAAGTTTAGGCCCCTGATGAACCTGTGAATCCATACTTTCTCATCTTGCATATAGTCAACATACTAGAGTAGGTCCAGAAATTGACTCTCATACTCAGCTATAGTCATAGATGCCTGACGGAGGTCATGGAACTCGTTTATCTTCTACTGAATAAACGTCCTGGTAAATACCTTAATCGCCACTCCTAAAGAGCTCCCAAGTAACTCTCTCTAAGTCAACATGGGGCTTCTGCTCCTCATCCTCCACTAGACACCTGCTCCATCCCTCAAAGATGGATCACAACACGATATTTCATGTGTTGCTAGTATAATGGAAGAGATTGAAGCATCCACTCAAGCTCACCAACCAGGCCTCTCCTAAAACCTCCTGTATCTCAAGAATAGTGAGATGGTTATAGCTTGAGGATCTCCCTGATATGGTCTGCAGCTGATGACTAAACACCCTAGGTCTCTCTACATGCTCCTCCCTCTATGCCTAGGGCTCCGAGATCTATCCCTATATCTTGAAATCTTGTCTCCATGTCCCCTCTGTGGTGACTCTTCCCTAGCCAACTCCATGCAAGAGTTCTTTTCCCTATGCTCCTCACTATGTCAAGGATATGCCCAAGCCTTAACTGATGGCTCCCTATCATGTCTAGAAAGTCATCCTCTTAAGGACCGTCTGCACGATAGTGCATTTATGACATCCCGAAGCATCTATAAAATATGAGGTATAATGGCCACTATATAGCATGATCTACGGTAGTGGTAAATCTAGATCTACGTGAAATAACCCTTCATATGGTCTACACCTCCTACACAGACCAAGGAAAGAGTTAGTTCATCATTCTAGGTTCTTGTTTCAGTTTTCTAGGTTTTCTATATTATACAATTATCGATAGTGTGGTTTTCTAGGTCTACAAGAAAAATATAATTGCGCTAGGTTAATTGTTCATGTCTCATATTTTCTAGTGTGCCCAAGGTTCCAAGCTTTGAACCCATGACTCTGATACCAAATGTAACACCCACAAAAAAAGATGTTCTAGGAACACATTAAAATCTTAAACACTTATCCCAAAAGTTGCACAAAATTTTTTTTGTTTTAAAGTTAAAAGGTTACAAGGGTGTCAACCCCTAGTGTGCATTAAATTAATTTTCACCAATAATCTCTACTTTACAAAGGATGGACCAGGTCTAAGTTAAATGATTAAATATTCTTAATTTATCTCTAAGGTCAAATAATTAACATTCAACTAGGAGGTGCCATAATTTAATTTACTTGGTTAAATTTTTTTCTCCTCCTTAACTAACATTCACACCCTAAATATTTACCTTATACTTAGTTACTTTAGTTCCAAAATCTAAATAAATTAAATGTCCATTTCATTAATTTTCTAAAACATACTAGAAACTAAATTAATGACTTTGCACACCAAGGTATTTAATTGCCCCATTCACCCATCTACACATACCTTTAAATTTATTTAAAACATCTATAAAATTCATTCCTACCAAGCAATTGTAGGTTTATCCTCAACCCTTGGATCAATTCAATTGTGGCCACTAGATCCTAGGGTTCCAAACTAACCCTAAATATCCTTATGTATTCTTATTAAATCATTTTCTTTACCCTAGTCTCCTCATTTGGTCACTTTGTTTTTGTTTAATTTATAGGTTGGAGAAATGGAAGCCATGGGAGCAAGGAAGGAAGAAACTATGGAGGAATTTACAAAATCAAGCTTAGTTTAGTCTAAGTTGTAGATTTATCATTGTAATTTCTTTCATTCAAGGATTGAAGGGGTTTCCACTCCAAATCTGGAGTTATTACAAAATTATTTATATTTTGAATTCTTTATTTAGGGTAAACCCTACCTCCATTAATATGTATGAGATTTAGTACTTTTAATTAACCATTTGGATATTTATTATCTTTGAACAATAAAATTTAACCATCATTTTCTTGCTAGAGGTTTCCTATGTAATTTTTACAAGCTTAAAATTTAGTTAGACCAAGTTAAAATTTACACAGGCACGGATCTACGTTTTTTTCCATTTTTAGTGACGTAACCACCACCAAAATCAGGTCGGAGGTCCTTGGACCGCTGCCCTACCTAGGTGACGATTCACGAACTTCCTACCACCTTGCTTGAGTATTGGTTTTGAGACCTGCGCCTTTCCCGATTGTGGGCTACGAGACCACCACCTTGTCTGCATGGTTACGAGACCGCCACTCTACACGTGGCGGTCCTATTCCTTAGAAATAGAACCTTCATTTCCAAATATTTCAAAAAAAAATTCAATAGAGTGATGTAAGAGTCATCTCTAAACTTAAAATTATGTGCCTAAAGTTTCCAATTGTAATATTTAATTCATCTCTTCATTCCATAGTAAAATTACTCATTTTAAGCATTTCTATTTCAATAGTAACAACAACAACTACAAGATCATTTTCATTTCTCTCAACAAATTTTCTTTCAAGACCAAAAGTTAAATGAAACTAAATCTATTTCTAATGTTTTGTTTTCCTTACTACAAAATGTAACATTTCAACATAACAATATACTTCAAATTTGTTGCCTCTTTCCATTTCCACTATAACTTATTTGTTTAAATAACTACTAACAACTTTGTTCCACATTCAAGGTTTCCAAGCATACACTATTAGTATTTTACAATTTCTATATTCTTTCTTTTCTTTTCACAATACTATAACTTCAACAATGATAATGAACTTTCTTTTCCTTGAGCATAGCTCATTTCTTTTAATGCAAAGAACTTACTTTCTCACAATACAAATTATAACTAAAATTTTAAACATTATTACCATTTTGGTTCATTTTTTTACATACTATAATTTGAGGAGAAAGGAAATTATACAAGTCCTCAATGAGCTTTCTTCAAATAATAATAAAACTTACAATGAAACATTTCCTTTTTAAAAAATATATATATGAAAAGTCTTCCACCTTAAGTGGGAATAACAAGAAGGTTTTCTTTCACAAGGAAAGATTTATTTTGACACTAAAAAATGCTCCAAGTTTCACATCACCAAAAAAGCTCCACCATATATTAAGTTGATCACAACAAAAATGGGGAGAGACAATAATCTCCACCCAACCAATAATCCAATGAGGAGAAGAAGTTATCCTCCTCATTGGCCCCTAAGCCCTAACCACAATTCAATGAAAAATGGATCCAACTCATGGCAACAATACAAGCTTCCACATCATAATACAAGGATTCCACAATCATACCAAAACAAAATCAACATAACTACAATCACAAGAAGGAAACAAAAAAATATACAAGGCTTCAAAATGTAAATCCAAAGTAGGAAGGATCTATGGGGAGATCACTATGCCTCCCAATGGCAATTAGCTGCCCACCTTAAAGCCCTCCAATAAACATCTCAAAACCCCTACACAACTCTAATGCCTCCCTACATCTCTTATGTCTCCCTACTATCTCTTATGTCTCCCTCATAAAAACCAAATAAGAAATGCAATCATTTCTTGTCCAAGGTGGGGCACCAACCCCAACTCTCTCCAAAACATGAAATAAACTCTTATGCCTCCCTACATGTAAGATCCCCATACTCTCCTCCTACACCACACTTAGGAAATCTACCCAAGCACCCAACAAGAATACCAAAACACTCAAAACATACACATATACACAATATAAAAGAAAACATTTAACAAGAGTGTAGCTCTACCTTTCATGGTAGATCTTAATCCAAGAGTCACACACCAAGATCCTTCAAGCCCAAACTATAACCAAAAATCTCCAACAAAATCCATAAGCACTCAAAATCCTCCAACTCCAAAAATACAAGAGCACAAAAGAAATTAAATAACCCCCAAACAAACAAAAGAACTTGAATAAATAGAAAAGAGAGATGAGGGTGAGGTGGCTCCATATAGGATGCCACATCACTTATCCTCAACTCCACCTCACAAGTCAAACCTCAACCCCAATGCATAATAAATTGGTGGGTGAGAGGAATGACAAACCTCTTACACACACAATCCAAGCCCACACCCCTTAAGGACAAACTTTAAAACCCATGTAAGAAAAGTGTAATAAATGTCACTTTTGTCTTAAAAACACATAATGGGGTCTATTTTTGACCCCCCAATCCATAGGTAGGGTTGGTATAGTAATTTAAGAGGTGTGAGACAAGTTTAACTTGTCCCACAAGCCTCCAAAATTGGCCCTTAAGGCCAAATCCGAATTTCCATGATGAGGTAGAGTGTACAACACTCAAGATCACAAGCACTCAACTTACAACACATAACCCAAAGAGCCATCTAATCTAATAAATGAATTCTTTTTTGTCCATCCATAATTAGTTTAGTAACATGATTAATTTACTAATCTAGACACAATTTAAATAATTAATACAAGGAAAATACATCACTATAAAATCACATACTAAAATTAAATAAAGGAAACTAAATAAAAGAACAACACACAAACCCTTGGTCACAATTGAGGTAATCCCCCCATGGGGACCCCCAACAAAAATTCAAACACACACAACAAAATACATGTTGCCATGGTGACCATTATTGAATTCATCTAGCATTCCAATGTGGTTGGTCTCCAATCCACCCATTGTTTGTAGTGATATGTTTACTCTGCAAAACACATAATACCTCCTTCAGCCTCGTGGCCGCATCCAAATATCCAAGATAAAATATAATATATAAATCCATAACCATCTACATGTGAATTTAATCATCATCTAGGTAAGTAACGTTATTATTTTCAATTTCTAACAACATCTCAATTGTACATTTCATCAATATCAATAGGATCACAAGTTTAGTTCAATTGTTAAGGTCTACTTAGTACGATGAAAATATCGCATGTCAAAAATATATAACTATGTCAATAGCATATCATCATCAATATAAAATTTCTCTAGTAAACCACACACATCATACTATGAATCGAAATCCAACAATAATCTCAAGTATCTTTATCATCTAACATCATGCTAAGTCAAAATGATACCAAATATCCATAAGTATAGTTAACGGATAGAAATCAACAAGAATAAGTGTCGAAGGTAAGTGGGCACTACAACTTGTTCCTAAGAAAAAGATTTTTTTAAATGGCAGACATACTAGTGTGGACAACAACCCTATGTTTTTACAAAGCTTGCATCTCCACAATGTGTGAATAACATTCTTTGAATAATTTTAAATTGGATACTTATGAGAGATAACTTCCATAAATCATAAGTTATCTCCGATAGGAACCTTGTGGAAGAAAATTAATTTTTTCATTATGATATTCCATGAAAATAAATGTCATTTTGTCATTTGGTCAAACATCACTAGGTATCAATTTACTAAACTTTCACACTTTTCATATATATACAAATCCCATTAATTTTACAATTTTCTCTAGGACCTTCACAAAACATATTCCAATTATTTGTCTTACAAGTAAAAGTATAATTATTAATTTCATTAAATTTATCTATTGCAAACCTAGGTATTACATTAGATGGAGGGAAAATTATGTAAGACACTCATCATACATAGTGGGGTTCACAAAGATGAAATTTTAAATATATTTCATGGTCATTTCATTTGATTTTTTTTCCAATGCAGCTTATCGCTTTTACTAGTAGAGAAAACAATTATATCAAACGAGCAAGAATTTGCTAATTTGATCATATACTTGTATGGAAATGGGGAACTCGATCAGTGCATTGTTGTATCACATTACATGGAGGTAATGCGTATGGGAGAAAACCATCTCGTAAGTTGAGGATGGTGAGCTTATAATTTTTTTGAGTATTTATTTTCTAAAAACATGTAAAAATTTCTAAAATTCAAAAAATAGCATATAGAAAAAATCTTGGCTTAGTCATCAATAGTTTGGTATAATTCATTTGTGTGTTCAATCTCATCTCAAGCTAAAACTCGTTGATGACATCAACCGAGTAGAAAATAATCTTGGGAACCTATTTTAAGATGTAACAATAGTATAATAATTGTTAGTTTACAAGTTTGACCTTAAGGGAGGGATCCACCTTGATACATATCATTATATTGGAACACACCATACATTTAAGTTGATCTCCCGAAATGTGTTACTTGTGCTTGACCTAAAACTTTTAAAAATCTCTATTAAACTTTCTCCCATGCTAGATATACCCAATCACGGATTCATTATCTTTTCCAACCCTTTCCCTAAGAGCTCATCAATCAAAGAACTACTTTGTTTGAGGGTATCTCGAAGAGACCAACTTACATTGATTTTATAAGGAATTTCTTTAGAGCTATTATTCTAAAACACTTATTTTCCTTCAAAAGAAGAGATCCAAAAGGTGCGGATGAGTGAAAAGGTTAATTTTGAAATTAATCATTCTAAGTTCTCACATTTTGTCATGCCATGTTATCAAGTGGAAAAAAATTCACAATTAAAGAACATCTATTTTTTTGCAATAACCGAGATGAAAAGTACTATGTAGGTGACTGAGTGAAAAACAAACATAATGAAATGGAGAGAACAATTTTGACTATTTAGAGGGCCCCACCAACTAGTTGTTGATTTGGAGGGAATTCACTAACAATATATTGTGCTTCAAAGGAACAACCACTATTACAAATAATAGAACTCTAAGCGCAACCTATAAATCATCATGAAAAAATAATAACAAAATAAATCAAACGCGTTTTGTGGATAACGCTAAGAGCCGGTTTAAAATGGTGGAGTTAGTTTGCATTACCAACACCATTTTCTCTTGTAACAATCTCAATGCCTCGAAGGATGACCATATATTTTGTAAGTTTGCATTTATGATATTCCATCGAAATAAATCGCATTCTATCATTTGGTTAAGCAATTGGTGTCGAATACTAAAATTTCACATTTTTATACCTATAAAAATCATGTAAAGAGTATCACTATCATCACAAACCACATAACACATAAACTTTATAATTTTCCATAGGTTCCTCCCTTAACATATTCCAATTATTGATTTCATAAATCCAAGTATATTTCTTACTTTCACCAAATTTATCCATTTCAACCTAGACAATAGTCACATTACATTAGATGAAGGCAAAATTGCGTAAGTAAGATACCCAAGTTAGATGATTTGGGGTTCACAAAGTCGAAATTGTAAATATATTTCATCATCATTTCACTTGAAGTTGTCACTAATCCACTTGTCATTGCTATAGTAGAAAATGAAATTCCACGAAATCAATAGGAATTCGTTAATTTGATCGTATAAGTATAGTAGTGACATTGACCGGTGCACTTGTTGTGGCACATTAGGTGGAGGTGGCAAAGAGTATGGGAGTAGAGCATATATAAAAATTTAGAGAATGGTGATCTTTAAATTTTGGCAAGTATTTATAGGCTTAAAACATGTAAACGATCATCAAGTTAAAAACTTAATCTCGAAAGACGTGAATTTCTTACATCACACAACTTCCCAATATTTTATAGTTCCATGATGCCCACAAAATTTTAAAACTAATGTGCGGAACATTCTTTTTATATATAAGACATGTCCGTTTACGGAGGAGTTTTTCGAGAGGGAATTGGAGGACTGGATAACAGATTCGAAACAAAAGCTGAAAGAAAAGTGTAGACATTCGTGCGCCACGTTTATAAGCATGTGCTGCCTTACATTTCCGATGGCTAAATCTGATATATGAAAGAGAATGTTCCTTTGATAAATATCCTTCCTAAATTCTAAATAGTTCCATTCCTAAATTATAAATATGTCACGACTCGTGAATATAATATTTTGTTTTACATGAACCCACAATTTGTAGTGAAAAGGAAATGGCATTTTCGTTTTTAAGATGTTATTGTTGTTATTAGGTGATTAATTGTATGTTTGTCATTGTATGTTTTTTTGACAAGTTATAATTTGGTTTTTGTTTTTTTTTTTTTTTCAAATTTTCAATGCTCAAATTTTAAAGTTGTTTGTTTTACCAAAAGAAATGTAAACATCCTTTGTAACGGTCTTTTCATATACTTAGAAAGTAAAAATAATTGACAAAATCAATAATGAAAGCTCTTTTTACCTCATTATTTTCTTTATAATATTATAGTACTCTTATAATATTATAGAAACTACGGATGTCTCCTTTTAACTTTTCTTATTACTAAATATAGTAGTAGATATTTTAGGATGAAAGCTATTGTGTGACATTAGATATTTTACTAGCTAAATTAAATTTTATTGTCTTTATTATATTGTGTTATTATTATATGAGTTGTCATTTTTTGTATCGTACTAACGGTTCTATAATTGATATTTGGGGTCAATTCATTATGTATGAGTAACCAATTATTTTCCATGGTGCTTATGGTTTGTTTTTCTTTATTTATGTATTCTTCGCCACAATATTAAATATTTGATGATGCTTGTCTATCAATATTTTTTCTTCCCAACATATCTATTCCAATTACTTGCATAATTTGTCCATGTTGAAGCTTAGATATGATATCCCACTCTTGCTACATTGTTTTTGCTAAATTTATGTTGCTTTTATCATATTTACAATTCATACAATTATCATCTTATGGAATAGTCATTCACTCAACTCCGCCAAGGATTATAATTGAATGAATCTAAATTTGACACTATGTCTTCAAAATCAACTCCAATGTCTCTTTGTAAATAACGAGATGAATTTTAAAGTTAAAACTATGACAAACAAATATCGCTTCATTTATGTGATTCATGTGCGGTATAGAGAAACATTGAGAAGACTCACAATAGCTAACATATTTCTCTTCTCCTACTTGTTATCTCTTTTTCCCTTTACATTATATCTCCTAGATCAAGTTGAGTCAATAATAGAAACATTTTCCATAGAAAACCATATATTGATTGTGTACTCATAAATTAAATATTTTACATATTCTTCATAGTCATATTCATCAATTTTGGCTATTAGTTTGAATGTCTCACTAGAAACATTCAAATTGACAAATACTATATATCTCTCTACAACAAAAGTTGTAACATGTTTCTTGTGCCCAAATGTCCCTTTCAACGATTCTTTCAATTAGAATCATCATATATGCCCATAGTCCTAATTTCTTATAGTTTTTCATTGTTTACAAACCTATGTTTGAATTTTATTTAATTGTTTACTTCATTTATTCGATAACTATGTCCTTAACAAACCTTGTTTAGTTTCATTTAATTGTGTACTTGGCATATTCAATAACTATGTCCTTAGCAAACCTTTTAAATATGCATCTACTAACTCTATCTTCCACTACCCATTTTAAACACACATATACATAACAAGAACTTCTATTTTATACCTTAATTCATAAATCCTTTGCATGTTCCCAATTGTACAATTTTTTTTTGCATATTAATAAAACACCATAAATCAATAAATCAACACACATCACTGATCATGTATATTTTTTTGTCACTAATCACTGAGAATATGAAAACAATGTACTGCAAAATCCAATATATTAGCCTAGAGACTCATTTCTATTATTTCTTCTTGGCTATTTTTATCAAGTAATTAATTTTTGCATTATAATATTTTATTCTAATATTATTACTATTTATTAAAAATTAAAAACTATTGCAATTTTTAAATATAAATATGGGACTAGGTAATTGTTATGATATTATTGTTTTTAATTTTTTTAATTTTTATTATTATAGAATTAGTTAATTAAAATAATATTAGTGTATTTATATGTTTATTAATCATTAACAAGACTAATTAATTCATATAATATTAATGTATTTGTATATTTATAAATATAAAATTGATTATTGATAATATATTATTAAAATAATTATTTCAAAACTAAAATATTCTATAATAAAATTTTGAATATTTTCCCCTTTATTTTCTAATATTAACTTTTAAAATTATTAAAAGATAAAAACAATAATATAAAATTGAATATATGTGATGCCGCCAAAAAAAAACGATGACGACGACGACCCAAGAACTTGCTTCCACAACATACAACTCAAAATTCCGACTAATTTTTTTTTTTTTATAAATTATTTAACTTCGTTTCCATGATTCATGTCATGCATTCATTAGAGAAAGGTTTGCTAAACGTCTTTAGCGTCATATCTTATGTCTCGTCATAATACAATTGTTCTATAATCTTATATGATGGCCCGTTTGCAAATAAATTCTTTCAAGATAATGTATTTGTATCTGTGCTTGACAGACATCAATAAATTTATATTTTACATTTGAGGTATTATATTTAATCTTTATTTGAATATATAAATACTGTATATATATAATTATAATCTCAAAATGAGATATATATGCCACCCATTATATGCACAGGCATAGGGTTCAATATCTTGTCGTATAAATCATGTTATTTTTAAGGAACATAAAATTTCAAAGGTATATTTAATCAACTAGATTTATATAATATAAGTTTAGCTAAAATACATATTTCCTAATTAATTAAGAAGTTCCAAATCCATCTTTTATGCACAAAGAATGTGAACATGGTTAATATTGTATTCATTCAAGATTACTCTCCTTAAAGCGAGTTAATCATATTAAAAAAAAAAAGAAATAAAAAGGGACAAGAGTTTTATTGGTGGGAAAGCATTCAAATTTAGGTTTGAAAATCATGGTTGAGGTGGGTGGGTCATGTAATGGCCACTCGCCAAAGCATTAAACTCCCCCTCTCCTTGCATGCAAGCTACACCAAACCGGCCGCATGTTTTCATTTATTTCACTCTATATTAACAAAACTCACGCCTCTCGCTAGTCTACCCACCATCTTAACTCGACCCTGGCCGCACAATAAGAAGAAAATGGTTATAGATGAAGCTACAACAGGTGAGTGGAAGGGCGTATTGACCCGTTTTGTTCGGCCCTGGCCGTGTGAGCTAAGAGGGAGGTCGAAGATGCAGCTACAGGCGCGTGCAGGTGGGGTTCTTTGCTCCATTTTCATTGGGTGCTGCAAGTGTGCTCTAGGCGCGTATCTGGCCGCGGCCTGCACAGAACACGGCCAGACATCAAGAAAAAAACAAAGCCCATTTATTTTATTTCTTTGAGTGCTCAAAACAAGCAGGTTGTCAAACTATGTTGCTATCTGCTCAGTATCGAATGCATCCTCAAAATCAGAATTCTCCTTCGAGATATTTTTATCAAAATCAATTAAGGGACAGTGAGAGTGTCATAAGGAGAACAAGAAGCTTATTACAACGATTTTCTATAGTGATCTTACCAGTTTTAAGGTGGAGCTCGTGGGGGAGAAACTCCATATAGGCGGATCTGTTCCATATCAGAATATTCATGAAGTAGTTTGCTTTGCAAATTAGTGAGAACGTTTCAGGGTAGAGGTGGGTCCGTTTCACATCAGAATATTCTTGAAGCACACCGCTTTGCAAATTATATGAGCATTTTTGCGTGTATTTTATTACAGTCTTAATACATGATGATTATACAGAGATGTATCATCATCTAAATTATTTTATATTACATGTATGTAGGATTTTATATGTATCCTAGCACTGTTTGTTTGGCATTGGTATGAACTTTTCAAGACCTTGGGAAGCGCCGTAAACACTAATACATACGCAGGTTCCTTTGCTTATATTTAATTAATATTATGTCTTGGCTGTAGTTTATAATAATATTCTTTGTTAATATAAAGGGAATACTAATAGTATATTGTTATAAATAGAATTTAATAATAGTAAATCCATTAGTTTTAATAACACTTAAATATGAATAATATTTAGAATATTAGTTTCCTTATTACCGAAATGTGGGTAATGAACTAAATAAGCTTGGAACTTTTACATTAAAATCTCTTTCTACATATTTTAATAGGGGCATTTGTATGGGATTTCAAGTAGATTTGATTTCCTTTCCCTTACTAATTTGCAAATAATTTTACAATGAATTCTTAAATGAAGATAAACATAATAGAGCTAGGACATAATTTACTTTATTGGCATATTGAAACCATTTAAAACTTAAGTCTTTCCATCCACAATACAAGAAGAGAATATGCACTAATATTCTCACTTTTCAATACATCTCTTTTAAGCAACAAAATGAAATCTAATATGTATATTTTTGTAAATTTCCTAACATTCCACAAAAGAGTCCAACAATATTTCCATTAAGTTTTAAAGCAAGAACTACTAACATGTCAACAAGATCAACATACTCATATGAGGTTCCAAGCCAAGTTAAAGGAGAATAAATAGATTGTCTTTCTTTCAACTTTTAATTCCATCCACATTACAACCTTACTAATGAAGTTCAAAACAACCTTCCTTCAACATCTTGTTACAACATTTTCTACTTAATGTGGGAACATATTTACAATAATGGAAGCTAAAATACTAAGCAATATTACATTTTTTTTTCTCCACTCAAGGTGGGTAACAATACAAGATGGTTTCACATTGTCATCAACAAGGCTCCAATGTTACAAACATCAACAAGGTAGCTCCTCCAATAGTTTGCTTGATTCACAACAAAATAAGGGGAGAGGCAACGCTCTCCTCCCAACCAAGATACCCAATGGAGAAGAGAAGCCATCCTCTCTATTGGCCCCGGAGCCCCAACCACATTACAATGGGAGAAAATCCAAATCATGGCAACTACTAGCTTCCACATAACTCAACATAACATTTCACATTCATTCCATAATCCTTCAAAAGCAAAACAACAACACAACAAGAGGGAAACATATCACAACAACAAGTCACAAGGCTTTTCAAGAAAGCCACAAGAGTAAGACCTATGGGAGGCTACTTATGCCTCCCAATGGGAATGGGTGCCACCTAAAAGCCTCCAATGCAAAACACAATACCCCTAACAACTCTTATGCCTCCCTCAGTACCCCTTATCCCTCCATTCACTCTTATGCCTCCCTCAACTCTTATAGCTCCCCCAAATTAAGAACAATAAGAAAATGCAAGCATTTCTCATACTAGGTGGGCCCCAACCCAAACTCCCTCCTCAAGATAATGATCTCTTATGCCTCCGTCAATTAAACTCCCCATAGTCTCCTCCCACTCCCAACTTAGGAATTCTACCCATTCCCAACAAGCATTGCAACAACAAAATTCAACACAACATATGTACTCATTCATATAACAAAAGAAGAAAACATAATACAAACAAAGGTGAAGCTCCTACCTTTCCATGGTAGAGCTTGTTCCAAGTATGAAGTCTCAAAGCCCTCCAAAGGTCAAGAAAGCATCCACAAGCTCCAACCAAATTCCCACAAGTATCAACAAGCTCAAAAAATCCACAACTCCTTCAAAATCCTCTCCTCTCCAAAATACAAACGACTAAAAATGAAACTTTCAACCCCCAAAACAAACAAGAGGATCAAATAAATAGAGAAAAGAGAGGGAGGGATGATGTGGCTCCAAGTAGGATGCCACCTCCTTTTCCCTCCACTCCACATCATTTGGTCAACCACATATTCCAATGCATCATTAATAAGTGGTTGAAAGAAAGGCAAGCACCTTACACACTCCAACAAATCCCACTCCCCCAAAGGACAAAATTAAATTTTGAAAGAAAGTACAATTAATATTTTTACCCTTTTATCCCCCCAAAACACCTAAAAGACCCTAAATTTGGCCTTCCAACCCATAGGTAGGGTTGGCATGGGGTTTTAAGAGGTGTGGGAGAAGTTTGACTTGTCCCACAAGCTTTGAAATTTGGACTATTAGGCCAAATTCGAGTTTCCCATGTGGGGTAGAGTGTGCTACACTCAAAACTCAAACACACATCAATCCACACAAAATCCCAAGTAAATCAAGTCCTAATAAATGAACTCTCTTTGGTCATATCCTTTAATTAGTTTAGGACAAATTCAAATTAGTTTAATTAAGACACTACAACCCATGACTAATAAAGGGGTAACACCAATCCAAAGAATATGAATAATAACACAAGTAAAATTTCACTTACTAAGAGAAACACATACTAACATAATAAAAAGGGAAAATTAAAACAAGGCAACACATGACCCCTAGGTCACAATTTTTCCCTAACCAAATGATTCCAACACACACACAATTACTTGTTGCCATGGTGACCTTAGCTGGATTCTTCTCAAATTCTTATGTGGTTGGTCTCCACTCCCCAATATTGTTGTGAATATAATATACCTGTAGAACAGAGAATACCTCCTTTGGCCTATTGGCCGCATTAAAACATTCATGCCAAATATACAATATAATCTAAAATAAACGACACATGATTTACTATCATCTATGCAAGTACGATATCACTTACACTTTCTAGCACATTTCTATTCCACATTTCATTTATGTCAAAACGATCATCACATTAGTCAAATTATCAAGTTCTACTCAATATGATTAAACATATCACATGTCATAATTAAGATAAATAACCCTATCAAAAGTATACAAATATCATCATCAAATGTCCACCAGTAAACCATATGCATCATATAAAGATCAAATCAATAACAGTCCAATGTCTATGATATCTACTAGCATGCTAAATCAAGAAGCCATAATAAATCCATAAGTGAAGTAATCAGTCTCGAAAACAACAAAACAAAATGGTGTCGAAGGGAAGTGGGCACTACATCCCCCTCCCCTTAGACTCGACTTCCTCCTGGAAGTCACTGGAAAAGGTGTGGAAACTGTCCTCGTAGCAAAGTAGCATCCTCCCAAGTAGCTGCAGTCTCATCATACCTGTCCCATTGGACCCGAACCTGATCAATCTCTCTACCGCGAAGGCCCAGGGTCCTGCGCTCTATAATGCATACGGGCTCCACCATCACCTGCCCCTGATCTTGCACCTGTAATGTGGTCTAATCTAGCACATGAGAAGGATCAGAAATATATCTCCTAAGCACAGAAATGTGAAACACATCATGGACGCGAGATAAGCTAGGTGGCAATGCTAGACGATAGGCCAAGGGACCGAGGCGCTCCAAGATCTCAAAGGGACCCACAAACCTAGGAGCAAGCTTAGAACCTTTTCCGTAATGGATAGGGCTCTTATGCGGTCTGACATGAAGAAACACCTTCGTGCCTACCTCAAAACTACGATCTGTCCTATGCTGGTCTGCATACTTTTTCTGTCTATCCTGCGCCTCCTGCAATCTCTGTCTGATCAAGGTAACCTGCTGCTCCATGTCCTGTAATAATGCTGGCCCAAGGGAAACCCTATCCTCAATCCTGTCCCAACTAAGAGGTGTCCTGCACTCTCTACCATATAATGCCTGAAAAGGAGCCATGCCTATAGAACTCTGGAAACTATTATTGTAGGCAAACTCCACCAAATACAGATACTCCTCCCATCTCGACTGATGATCCATCACGTACATCCTGAGCATATCCTCCAAAATCTGATTCACTCTCTCTCTCTCTGTCCATCTGTCTCAGGGTGATAAGTCATGGCTGAAATTAATCCTCTTCCTGAGGGCATACTGCATGGTGGTCCAGAAATGGGAGGTGTATAAAGGGTCGTGGTCACAAATGAGCTTCTGTGGAATCCCATGTAATCTGACAATCTCATCAAGGTATACTCGTGCCACAGCACTTGCTGTATAGGTGGTCTTTACCGGAGAAAATTGAGCTACTTTCATCAATTTATCCACCATGACCATGATGGCGTCATGGTGGTATCTTGATGTAGGTAGCCCAACGATGAAGTCCATGGAAATGGTGTCCCACTTCCACTCTGGTATGGTGTGAGGATAGAGAAGGCCAATTGGATGTTGATGCTCAGCCTTCACCCTCTGGCACTCTAAACAGTGTGACACAAACAAAGCCACGTCTCTCTCAAAGTCCTCTCCAAAAATACAACTGTCTCAGGGTGGCGTGCATCTTCTTCACCCCGGGATGGGCTGAATAAGGTGCATGATGAGCCTCTGTCAAAATGTCATGTCTCAAGCCTCCATCTATAGGAACATATATCCGACCTCTGTGTCTGAGAAGACCATCTGCCTCTAATGAAAATCCATCAAATCTCCCCTCAAGGGGTCTCTGAGACTCAATCTCTGCTCTGGCTGCAAGGTAGAAACTATCATGAGGAAGCTGCTGCAAGATCCTACTCTGCAAATCTGTGCCCACTGAGGTGGCCATAGCCACATGTCTCCACCTACTCAAGGCATCTACAACCACATTCTCCTTCCCTTTCACATGCTCTATCTCCATGTCATACTCACAGAGTAACTCCATCCAACACCGCTGACGAGCGTTGAGATTGGGCTGCGTGAAGAGGTGGCGAAGACTCAAGTGATCAATCCTGAGTGTAAATCTCTGGCCAAGAAGAAAATGTCTCGACCACACTAAGGCATGTACTTCTACTTTGTAAGCTAAAGGTCATGGGTTGCATAATTTAGCTCATAATATTTGATTTTGCGAGACTCAAAGGCAACTACTCTACCCTCCTGCATTAACACACCTCCAAGTCCTGCCAAGGAAGCATCTGTGCAAACGTAGAACTCACCCTGAGGATCTGGCACTGCAAGAATAGGTGCTCTCATGAGGCATTCCTTCAGTGTACTGAAGGCCTGCTCACATCTATCTGACCATACAAACTTCTTCCCTTTCCGCTGAAGGGAAGTGATGGGGTGCGCAATCCGTGAAAAATCCTGAACAAACCTCCTGTAATACCCTGCTAGACCCATGAAGCTACGCACCTCGGTCACACTAGTGGGTGCTGGCCAGTCCATGATGGCTCGAATCTTGGAAGGATTGACTGCGATACCTTCCCCAGAAATGATGTGGCCCAAATACTGCACCTCAAGCTAAAAGAACGCACACTTCTCCAAGTTCCTGTAAAGGTGCTATTCACGAAGACACTGAAGAACCTGGCGAAGGTGCTCCTCGTGCTCCTCACGTGTGTGTGAGTAAATCAGAATGTCATCAAGGAAGATGAGCACGAAGTGATCAAGGAAGGTGCTGAATACCCCATTCATCAAACTCATAAATACCGCGGGAATTCGTCAAACTAAAAGGTACCACTGTGAACTCGTAGTGGCCATATCTCGTACGAATGCTATCTTGTGAATATCTATCTCCGCAATCCTGAGCTGATGGTACCCTGAATTAAGATCTATCTTAGAGAAAACTATAGCCCCCTTCATCTAATCAAATAAATCATCAATGCGTGGAAGGGGGTAATGATTCTTGATCGTTACTTTATTCAAATTGTGACGGTAGTCAATACATAACCAAGAGATCCATTATTCTTCTTTACGAAGATCACTGGTGCACCCCAAGGGGATACACTAGGACGGATTAGGCCTTTCTCCAAAAGGTCCTCAAGCTGCAACTTGAGCTCACATAACTCAGGAGTAGTCATCCGATAGGGTGCTCATGAGATAGGCTCTGCGCCTGGAACTAGATCTATATGGAAGTCGATCTCACATGGGGGAGGTAACCCCGGTAGCTCCCCTGGGAACACATTAGAAAACTATGATAAGATGGGATGGTCATCGAGGGAAGGTCCTCTTGACTCATCCTCTGATCTGTCACTGACCGTAATAGCAAACAACTGACAACCCCATCGCACACACCGCTTAAGCTGCATAGCGGAGATGGTGCGAATGGATACGGCCCTCCTAACTCCTGATATCACTGACTCTACTCCAAGATCATCTATGCAAACAATAGTCTTGTGGTAACAATCCACTCTAGCTCTATGAGCGGACAACCAATCCATGCCTAAAATGATGCCATAAGATCCTAATGGAAGGATCCGAAGATCAGAAGTAGTGGTGAAGGGTCCCAAATCCACTACACACTCCTTAACTAAGGAGTCTACAGAAATTTTGGCTCCAAAAGCCATCTCAACGTCCCAACTACGGCCTTGCCTAACTGCCACCAGCCTACAATGCTCTACTAAGGATGGTGCAATAAAAGAATCAGAAGAACCAGAATCAAATAATATAGAGGTGGAAATACCACCAACACTACTGTCGTCTCAATCACAGTACTCTGATGCTCAGCCTGGCGGTTCTTGACCACTACGTAGATCCGATGACTTCGTGCCATATCTCCAACAATAGGCTCTGAGCTCTGTGTCTTACCCTTGTTAGGGTTCTGTGGGCAATCTCTCCAATGATGTCCCACAACACCACAACCATAACAGCTACCTGGTCCCCTCCAGTGGGAAGCAGCTCCAGCTGGTACCCTAGATGACTGAGATACAGATCCTGACGATCCGGCTATGGACTGCTAAGGTCTCTGCTGACGAGCTCCTGCTGACTGAGCTCTCGGCGCACCTTGTGTCCTAATGGGACCCCTAGGAGGAGGCCCCATACTACATCCTCTCTGTGCATCAAATCTTTGAGGAGGTCGGTAAGGTGGGCGGGTCTGCTCTGCTGTTGTGGTGGCCTGAATGAAGCTTGCCCTAAACTCTATCCACCCCGTGGAGGAGGAACTGACCCTTCGACCTACCATCCTGCATCTGCTAGATACGGCTCCGAACTCTGTCTCTAGCCTGTTGTGTCTTCCCATCCTCCACCTCCTCTGCTAATGTCTGTGGGCAGTGAATGCGCACTGCACCACCTAAATCCAAGTTTAGGCCTGGATGAACCTATGAATCCATACCTGCTCATCCTGCATATAGTCAACGTACTGGAGTAGGTCTAGAAATTGACTCTCATACTCAGCTACTGTCATCGATGCCTGACGGAGGTCATGAAACTCATCTATCCGTTGCTGTATAAATCTTCTGGGTAAATACCTGCTCCTGAAACGCTCCTCAAACAGCTCCCAGGTAATCGTCTCCAAGTCAACATGGAGCTTCTGCTCCTCGGTCCTCCACCAGACTCCTACTCCATCCTTCAGAAGATGGATTGCAACACAAGCTTTCGTGTTGCTAGTACAAGGGTAGAGCTTGAAGCATCCGCTCAAGCTCACCAACCAAGCCTCTAGCCTGAAAACCACCTGTATCACCCGAATAGTGAGATGGTCACAGCTTCAGGATCTCTCTGATATGGTCTGCAGCTGACGTATGACGAATCCTAGGTCTATCTACATGCTCCCCCCTCTGTCTAGGGCTCCGAGACCTGTCCCTATGTCATGAGATCCTGTCCCCATGTCCTCTCTCGTGGTGACTCGCCTAGCCGACTCCGTAAGGAAGTTCTCTACCCCGTGCTCCTCACTATGTCAAGGGATGCCTGCGCATCAACCGATGGCTCCAAACTATGTCTTGCAAATCGTCCTCCCAAGGGCTCTCCGCGTATAGTGGCATTGACATCCTGGAGTGTCTGCAAGATTTGAGGTAGAATGGCTGCTACGGCCTGCTCTGCGGTGGTATATCTAGGTCTATATGAAGAGACCCCTCGCCCAATCCGCACCTCCTGCACAGATCAAGGCAAGAGTTAGTTCATTGTTCTAGGTCTTGTGCCATTTTTTCTAAATTTGTTGTTTCCTATAATTATCAACATTGTGGTTTTATATATTAAAAGAATCAGCTCTCGCACTAGATTAAATGTTCATGTTTCATGTTTTCTGCATGTGCCCAAGGGTCCAAGCTTCGAACCCCCGGATCTGATACCAAAATGTGACGCCGCAAAAAAAAAAAATGACGACGGCACGACGCGCCAAGAACTTGCTTCCACAAACATATAACCCGAAATTCACTAATTTTTTTTTTTATAAAATTATTTTACTTCATTTCCATGATTCATGTCATGCATTCATTAGAGAAAAGTTTGTTAAACATCTTTATAGTGTCATATCTTATGATTTATCATATTACAATTGTTCTATATTCTTATATGATGGCCCGTTTACAAATAAATTCTTTCAAGATAATGTATTTGTATACATGTTTGATGATATCAATAAATTTATATTTTTATTTGAGGTATTATATTTAATCTTTATTTTGAATACATAAATATTGTATATATATAATTATAATCTCAAAATGAGATATATATGCCACTCATTATATGCACAGGCATAGGGTTCAATATCTTGTCGTATAAATCATGTTATTTTTAAGGAACATAAAATTTCAAAGGTATATTTAATCAACTAGATTTATATAATATAACTTTAGCTAAAATACATATTTCCTAATTAATTAAGAAGTTCCAAATCCATCTTTTATGCACTAAGAATGTGAACATGGTTATAATATTGTATTCATTCAAGATTACTCTCCTTAAAGCAGGTTATTCATATTAAAAAAAAGGAATAAAAAGGGACAAGAGTTTTATCGGTGGGGAGCATTCAAGTTTAAGTTTGAAAATCATGGTTGAGGTGGGTGGCTGTAATGGCCACCTGCCAAAGCATTGAACTCCCCTCTCCTTGCGTGCAAGCTACACCAAACCGGCCGCATGTTTTCATTTATTTCACTCTGTATTAACAAAACTCACGCCTCCCACCGGGTCTACCCAATGTCTTAACTCGACCCCGCCGCGCAATAAGAAGAAAATGGTTATAGAAGAAGCTATAGCAGGTGAGTGGAAGGGCGTATTGACCCATTTTGTTGGCCCTAGCCGCGTGAGATAAGAGGGAGGTCGAAGATGCAGCTTCTGACGCATGCGGGGGGGTTCTTTGCTCCATTTTCATTGGGTGCTGCAAGTGTTCTCTAGGCGCGTATCTTGGCCGTGGCCTACAGAACATGGCCAGGGCAGCAGGAAATAAAAAATCCCCTTTATTTTATTTATTTGAGCTCTCAAAACAAGCGGGTGTTGTGAAACTATGTTGCTATCTCGCTCAATATCGAATGCATCCTCAAAATCAGAATTCTCCTTGAGATATTTTTATCAAAATCAATTAAGGGACAGTGAGAGTGTCATAAGGAGAACAAAAGAAGCTTATTACGGTGATTTTCTATAGTGATCTTACCAGTTTTAAGGTGGAGCTCGTGGGGGAGAAATTCCATATAGGTGGATCTATTCCATATCAGAATATTCATGAAGTAGTTTTCTTTGCAAATTATTGAGAACGTTTGAGGGTAGAGGTGGGTCCGTTTCACATCGAATATTCTTGAAGCACAGATGCTTTGCAAATTATATGAGCATTTTTGCGTGTATTTTATTACAGTCTTAATACACGATGATTATACAGAGATGTATCATCATCTAAATTATTTTATATTACATGTATGTAGGATTTTATATGTATCCTAGCACTGTTTTTTTGGCATTGGTATGAACTTTTAAGACCTTGGGAAGCGCCATAAACACTAATACATACGCAGGTTCCTTTGCTTATATTTAATTAATATTATGTCTTGGCTGAAGTTTATAATAATATTCTTTGTTAATATAAAGGGAATACTAGTAGTATATTGTTATTAATAGAATTTAATAATAGTAAATCCATTAGTTTTAATAACACATTAATATGAATAATATTTAGAGTATTAGTTTCCTTATTACCGAAATTTGGGTAATGAACTAAATAAGCTTGGAACTTTTACATTAAAATCTCTTTCTACATATTTTAATAGGGGCATTTGTATGGGATTTCAAGTAGATTTGATTTCCTTTCCTTACTAATTTGCAAATAATTTTACAATGAATTCTTAAATGAAGATAAACATAATAGAGCTAGGACATAATTTACTTTATTTGCATATTGGAAACCATTTAAAACTTAAGTCTTTCCATCCACAATACAAGAAGAGAATATGCACTAATATTCTCACTTTTCAATACATCTCTTTTAAGCAACAAAATGAAATCTAATATGTATATTTTTGTAAATTTCCTAACATTCCACAAAAGAGTCCAACAATATTTCCATTAAGTTTTAAAGCAAGAACTACTAACATGTCAACAAGATCAACATACTCATATGAGGTTCCAAGCCAAGTTAAAGGAGAATAAATAGATTGTCTTTCTTTCAACTTTTAATTCCATCCACATTACAACCTTACTAATGAAGTTCAAAACAACTTTCCTTCAACATCTTGTTACAACATTTTCTACTTAATGTGGGAACAAATTTACAATAATGGAAGCTAAAATACAAAGCAATATTACATTTTTCCTCCACTCAAGGTGGGTAAAAATACAAGGTGGTTTCACATTGTCATCAACAAGGCTCCAATGCTTCAAACATCAACAAGGTAGCTCCTCCAATAGTTTGCTTGATTCACAACAAAATAAGGGGAGAGGCAACGCTCTCATCCCAACCAAGATACCCAATGGAGAAGAGAAGCCATCCTCTCTATTGGCCTCGAGCCCCAACCACACATTACAATGGGAGAAAATCTAAATCATGGCAACTACTAGCTTCCACATAACTCAACATAACATTTTACATTCATTCCATAATCCTTCAAAAGCAAAACAACAACACAACAAGAGGGAAACATATCACAACAACAAGTCACAAGGCTTTTCAAGAAAGCCACAAGAGTAAGACCTATGGGAGGTCACTTATGCCTCCCAATGGGAATGGGTGCCACCTAAAAGCCTCCAATGCAAAACACAATACCCTAACAACTCTTATGCCTCCCTCAAGTACCCCTTATCCCTCCATTCACTCTTATGCCTCCTCGAACTCTTATGGCTCCCCCAAATTAAGAACAATAAGAAAATGCAAGCATTTCTCATACTAGGTGGGCACCCAACCCAAACTCCCTCCTCAAGAAAATGATCTCTTATGCCTCCCTCAATTAAACTCCCCATAGTCTCCTCCCACTCCCAACTTAGGCATTCTACCCATTCCCAACAAGCATTGCAACAACAAAATTCAACACAACATATGTACTCATTCATATAACAAAAGAAGAAAACATAATACAAACAAAGGTGAAGCTCCTACCTTTCCATGGTAGAGCTTGTTCCAAGTATGAAGTCTCAAATCCCTCCAAAGGTCAAGCAAGCATCCACAAGCTCCAAAAATCCACAACTCCTTCAAAATCCTCTCCTCTCCAAAATACAAAAGACTAAAAATGAAACTTCCAACCCCCAAAACAAACAAGAGGATCAAATAAATAGAGAAAAGAGAGGGAGGGATGATGTGGCTCCAAGTAGGATGCCACCTCCTTTTCCCTCCACTCCACATCATTTGGTCAACCACATATTCCAATGCACCATTAATAAGTGGTTGAAAGAAAGGCAAGCACCTTACACACTCCAACTAAGCCCACTCCCCCAAAGGACAAAATTAAATTTTGAAAGAAAGTGCAATTAATATTTTTACCCTTTTATCCCCCCAAAACACCTAAAAGACCCTAAATTTGGCCTTCCAACCCATAGGTAGGGTTGGCATGGGGTTTTAAGAGGTGTGGGACAAGTTTGACTTGTCCCACAAGCTTTGAAATTTGGCCTATAAGGCCAAATTCGAGTTTCCCATGTGGGGTAGAGTGTGCTACACTCAAAACTCAAACACACATCAATCCACACAAAATCCCAAGTAAATCAAGTCCTAATAAATGAACTCTCTTTGGTCATATCCTTTAATTAGTTTAGGACAAATTCAAATTAGTTTAATTAAGACACTACAACCCATGACTAATAAAGGGGTAACAATGAATCCAAAGAATATGAATAATAACACAAGTAAAATTTCACTTACTAAGAGAAACACATACTAACATAATAAAAAGGAAAATTAAAACAAGGCAACACATGACCGCTAGGTCACAATTTTCCCTAACCAAATGATTCCAACACACACACAATTACTTGTTGCCATGGTGACCTTAGCTGGATTCTTCTCGTATTCCGATGCGGTTGGTCTCCACTCCCTAATATTGTTGTGAATATAATATACCTGTAGAACAGAGAATACCTCCTTCGGCCTGTTGGCCACATTAAAACATTCATGCCAAATATACAATATAATCTAAAATAAATGACACATGATTTACTATCATCTATGCAAGTACGATATCACTTACACTTTCTAGCACATTTCTATTCCATATTTCATTTATGTTAAAATGATCATCACATTAGTCAAATTATCAAGTTCTACTCAATATGATTAAACATATCACATGTCATAATTAAGATAAATAACCCTATCAAAAGTATACAAATATCGTCATCAAATGTCTACCAGTAAAGCATATGCATCATATAAAGATCAAATCAATAATAGTCCAATGTCTATGATATCTACTAGCATGCTAAATTAAGAAGCCATAATAAATCCATAAGTGAAGTAATCAGTCTCGAAAATAACAAAACAAAATGGTGTCGAAGGGAAGTGGGCACTACAATATATTATATTGAAACAAAAACTTAATCTCACAACATATTGATGAATCCATATATATTAACATTAAAAATAGTGGTATGTTTGTATTTAGGATTTTAAACTGAAAGAAATTAAGTCTCGACTTTCAAAAACTAAATTACCAAATATAAACAATATATTTAAAATCAACCTCGTATCATAAGCATTTTATTTGTTTATGATAATGAGAGTGTTTATTAATTCATCAAGAGGTGTTCTCCTTTGAATATGCTCCAACTGAAAAGTTTCAAATTCCAACGGATCTAATGTTTACTGAGTTACCGGATTTTAGATATTTATTGTTTGCATGATTTTGGATATTTATAGTTGCAACAATATTGAGAATTAATATATTTTGTGAAATAGTGTGAGTTGTCTTGCATATCTATTTGCTAAAGAAATATTTTTGTTGATCGGTGTTCGAATTAATTAATTTGGTGAAACAACATGAATGGAGAAGTAAATATCGTCTTTCACCGCCTCCTATACCGCATTTCTCTGTTTTTAACCAAAACAACATACAGACGGGAGGAAGCATCCTGGAGCGATTCACCTATTCGTCCTCTTAAAACTAAAAATTGTAAATATAAATATAATGCATTCAATGCAATGTGAAGAAGAATCTACTACGCAAAACTGGTAGTTCTAATTGTAGCGGCTTCTCCAGTAACAAATCGTGATTATTTGGCCTTGTTTTTGTTGATTATTAGGTGACGATTATTTCTTTACTTTGTTTTTCATTTGATCCACCAAGAAAGAACGGAGCGAGTTACTAAATTTTTCATCGGAGTTATGACATGGTAATTGTTTTGTATAATTCAATTTGTATTTATATGTCTATTATTTCTTCGTGTTTTGAGATTTATAAAATATAGTCATGTTTGGACTTCCTATTGCATCTAAATGAATCATTTATTTCTTACGTTTAATATAGTATTTTCTTTTGTGTTCTTCTGAAAAAAATTTACTGACTAAGTTTGTACATTATTATTACATACGAAGCTATGTTTTAAGTATGTGATTTGTAGTTGTGTTCATATATTTGACAAGATTCAATTTATTGCTTCGGTTTCTTGATCTTCACCTAAAGTAATCAAGTTACACAAGATTATGCTCACGTATTTTTGCTATTGATGAAGCTAGAATTCTATTGTTAGGGATGAATTTGAATCGTGTTGTTTGCCGATAAATCTTTATCAGTCATTTGAATGGATTTTGTGTCGATAGTTTAGAATTTTATAGGTTAATTGATGTATTGTTAAATATCGGTGTTCATTAATACGAATTCGATAGAAGATTTAATTAATTTGTTTCTATGAGGTTTTTGTCCCGATATTTTGAAATGTTGTATCAATCACTGATTCGGAGCCCTTACAATGCGGGTACTATGCACCGCTAAAAAGGACTCCATTTTTTCATATTCATCACTATTTGTAGTCGATGCATCATAATTTGTAGAGACTCTAATTTCCAAGGCGTATATCAAACCAAAAGTTTTCAACTCTCTCTTCCCTTTAATCTTTGCCATGTCTATTGCTTTAGGTATTATTTTTCTCTCATTTTTGACACTTTTTGTATTAGGGATCTTTATCCCCGATTTTTGAATCTCGCAGCTTCGATGTTTTCCATCATGTTTTCAAAATTAAGTTCCTAAAATGGTGATAATTCTGAATCTCGGTCTACGGATTTGAAGTAATTAATGACGCTTGAAAGAAGAAATAGAGAGAAAATGTCCAGTGCGGTTTCCTATCTTTGACATTAAATCACTACTTGCTTGAGATGCACGATTCTTTGCTAAGGATAATTACATTTGACTACAATATTATATTTTATGGTTATAAATACCTATTAATATTTTGGAGCAGCATATTATTAGAGTGATTCCCACTTTCCTTCTTGTTCGTACATTACACACTACACTAAATGTATCTCATTATGAAATTTTCTTAATAATCATGGAATCTTATTCTTTGCGTTTAACTTGTCTACATAAGCCTAATTCATAATATTAAATCATTCTTCTCTACCAATTTTAAATTTTAATTCTCACTATTAATATAGGTTTAGAGATCTAGCCTCAAAACATTATGTTGATGATAAGAAAATTGAGTTTACTTACCAATTCTTATGTCAATTCTAGTAATTTTTTATTTATCAATTTCAAACAAATCGATGCATGAATATTTCTTGTACTTTCAAAATTGGATGACCATTTTGGCGGGTAAGAAGTGTGAGTAGGGATGGAGTGACATCTATTCAAAATGAGGTCTGCAGAAAACTTCCTAGCCCATTTTAAAACTTCCCGCAGCTCAAGACCTCTTTTGCCAAGAAAGGGCTTAGCATGAAAGACCATGTTTTTCTTTGAAGAGGGTAACCAATTCCTACAACACTTTTGCCATTACAATATAATTTGATACTATCTAATATTTATGATCATACAGAGGACATACAATTGGAATAGGTCATTGTAATACATTAAACAATAGGCTCTATAAATTCAAAGCAAAAGGAGGCATAAACCCTTCCCTCAATCCCTCCCACACAAATCACTTGAAGATTAAATGCACCCATCTTACAGACATGACCACAATAGTGGAGATGGATCCAAACAACTCCCTTGCTTTTGATAGTGCTTACTATAAAAATTGCTCAATTTATTTGTAATACTTGTAATGATCACTACAACACTAGGGTACTTATGTATGTGTAGAAAATTCAAATTCACACACTATAACAAAAGTGGTATTTAGAGACATTAATTAGAGGAAAAACTATATTTTTATTTTTAAATACCATCCTCAAATCATACCCATTATAAAGTTTTATATTTTTCACCAAAGTATTCTTCTTTGAAGATGTTCATGCTAGAAAGTGTCAAATTCCAGATGGATCCAATGTTTACAAGTTGTCGATTTTAGACATTTTTATTTGCCACCTTTTGGATGTTTATAGTTACAACAGTATTCACAATTAATATATTTGGTGAAATAGTGTGAGTTTTCCTACATATCTATTTGATAAAGTAATGTTTTTTGTTGAATAGTGTTTGGAATTAATTAATTTAGTGAAACAACTTGAATGCAAAAGTAAATATCTAGTTTCAATCGCCTCACTCAACTACCTTTCTCTGTGGACCAAGTAAATAATTCAATCATGTGGTTTGGGATCCAATTTTGTGGACCACGTGAAACCTGGTTAACATTGTAAATTTAACGATGAATCAATTAAATATAGTAAGGGCATTTCTCGAGCTAGGGCATTTTTACAATGTTTGGCCAGTGTGAAAGAATGAGATAGGTTTTCAAGGAATATGTTGTGGTAATCCACGTAAGGCATGGGTTACCTCAAAAGACAGTCACACTACTTCACGTATGCAATAAAACGATCTCCATCTGGATCGTTTACATTTTCCCATGCACTCTCAACCTATGCTAAATACGAGGTATGGTATACATGGATGCCAACGTGGTCTTATGGACAAAGATAGACTACATGATTTGCAAGAAATGGGTTTTTAAAAAAGGCTTGGAAATATTCAAGAAAATACTATGCGCATGTGTAAATCCAACCTTCTTCAAAATAGGAGATTTTAAAATAGGGAATGGAGCATCGTGATTCTATGGGAGTTTCGGAGTTGTGCGTTTGGTTGATATCTGGGAAAATAAAGTTTTACCTTTCAAATTGGGATTTTTTTCTCTGTATTTTCTCTATTACCCTAAATTTCACATTTCGGTTTCATTGTGCCACTTCGTCAACCATGGGCACTATTAGTGTCATCATCGAATCACAACACCCTCCTATCTTCACAAGTGTGTGTGTTGAGCTCACGGTGTGATCGAGTAACATGCGTACTATCTCCAAGTTATGGGATTTGCTACTTGAGATAGAACTCTAGACAAAGTTGCTTCTTAATCTTAAACTACCTATCATAATCTATCCCTAATGCAGAAAGACTATCTAATCCTAATCTAACTTTCCAAGGGATGAGGGAGAGAGAGTACATGAAACTAAATCCTACACTAACATCGGTGATACACAAGAAAAAGTGGGAATGAGAATAGCTTTCCGGTGTGTGAAAATGAAAGCAAAGTACATACTAGAGAGGGTGATAATAGTTCTCTAGAATCTAGAAACTCAGTATTAATGATAATATTTCATACACACACAATGATAATTAATCCTGTGAGATCATAAAATAGACACAATATATTTGTAATGAGGTTGAAAGGGAAAGAAGAATGCAAACAAACACAAGGGAAGATACATCCACAACTTGCATCTATTCCTTCACCGATATGCACTGTTCAAACTATTGAAAAAAAAATTTGGATCACCATGGAAGAAGTCCACTACAAGGGCCTACATCACATTCAATTCATAAAACCAAAATGAAAAAGTTTTTCTACTCAAACTATTCCTCCTACAAAGTGAGCCTAGTATTCCAATTTATAGATTTTTGGAAGAGAGAGAGAGAGAGAGGAGGGATGTAAATCCTGAAATCCACTTTTCAACAACTTGAAATATGTCATAAATGTTCCCAAATGATGATAGATGGCCTTTAGAAGGAACCCCATACAGTAGTGAAAACTCTCTTCCCATGCTTGATTAAATACATCCCTAACCACTAATAAAATCAATGTTCAAAACCGGGCATGTTTTCCTTAAAATATTCACCAAAAATTTATCAATGTCTTCATTCATTGATTGTTTTGCATCGGGATCGAGTCATAATTCAAACGAGACTAATTTTGTTAAAATTCGTTGAGAATTGCAAAAGTTATGGTCCCTTGAGTTTCAGTAGTTATTTTGAATTTGTTAGGGACTTCTTACATTTTAAGGGATTGGGAATTAGAGGTTTCGATAAAAAGTTATGACTATTTTAAGATCAAGGTTAGGATATTCCATGCAATCTCTCACAATCCGTAATACACTAGCTTTTTACTCCCTTTTACTTATACCGCATTGTAGATTTTCGAGGAACTCATGTCCCTGAGGTACTTGGACCATGTAGGCCTCCTTTCTCTGCATCACCCAACTTGCGATTTTCAGTCCTCACACGTTCGTCATTGACTGGCCTAGCTAGGTTGATGACCACTGACTTCTATACACCACTCATCGATAGGTATTTTTGTGATTTCAAGTTCGGGACGCACTCATGTCCCTTGGGCCACTCGGGCCACTCCAACCTACTTCACCCGCATAACGGGAATCCAGCCTCTTTCACACCCGCATATCATTCTCTATACTACATTGACCGGGCCATAAGGGCCATTGTTCCCCAAATTTTCCACATTGCACTCCCAAGGGCATTTTTCCTTTAGACGTACGCACAAACCGCCCAAGTGTGACTGGGCCTTCCATTTCCACTTTTGTTGTTCAAGTCCTTCCCATGGAAATTTCAATCTTCTTAAGCTTTGTGTGTTCCTTAGACCACCCGGCCTCTCTCATCTGATTTTTTTGTAAAAAACTTTAACTCGTTTGTGTATGAAAGAATTTTATTCCTCTGCATAGTAGCTTGGTTACACAATATAGGTCGTTACATGGTTCAAATAGGTTGGCTCAATAACATACGAAGATCTTAGTTCTCATATTACATGGTGCAGGTGGATCCTTTAGGAGTTTGGTTCCAAAAAAATTCTCACTTAGTTCATTGCTACCCATGAAACAACTCGTTCTCTCTACAAGGCAGCTCAGTGGGAAATGGAGTAGCTCAGTCATAAGCTCTACCAACCCATTAGAACCCAATGGATAATTTTTAACCTTTATCAAATCCTTCTAATTGACGGATCTTCCGAGTTTAGGGAAAAATGCATGAGCACCGAATTTCTCACTAATGTTGTATAGTGGGCCCCTTCATATAATCTTATTAGTCATCTCGATTTTGCCAGGGTAGTGAAATTGGATAACAATTAGAGGAGATTTTGTTTGGTAATCTATATGATGGGAAACTCCTCGAAATTCATGGTTGTTCATCACTCTTCTCTTCTATTTACCATGACTCACTTTTGACTCCTTAGCTCAAGTTCTCTATTGCTTCTCATAGATATGGCCGCTACTTTTCATGCTTGGGAGATTTTAGGATTTTATTTGTCTTCTCGGATAGTTTAGATTAAGCCCCAACTTTGATTTTTCAAGGAGGGTTTGACTCACCATTTTGCTAAGGTTGTCATTTAAGAATTTTGTAGATGTATGGTGAGATTTTATTTTCTGACTTATATTTACATCCAACTCACACCAAGGAAAGTACATGAAGTAGCATTAGATGAATATGGAACAACAATTGAAAGATAGGGAATCCTTATCAAAGGTTGTGTTTGCAATGCCTTAGAGGTTGATGTGCTAAGACCAAGTAAAGAGATTGATTTTTGTAGGAAAGATACCTTTCTCTTCGTGTAGATTCATTGATGAATATAAGAGAGATAAAAAATATAAATCAAATATAGTTTATTGCCTAGTTCTTGCAAAGGCAGAAATCAGCTGGATTAGGACACTTCTTGAAACATTTAACTTAAAAACATTGTTCCCTCAATGGATTTTCAAGGGATGAAGAGTTCATCACCATTAGAGTAGAGCATGGAAAAGACTTCATTTAGACCAAAATAAATAGGACCTTCTCAGGGAGATCATTGCTGGAAAAATGAAAGATTTCAAGCGAATGCAAAATAGTGGAATTGGGGATGCATGTAAACTACTTGATGAGATAACCATTTGAGATGTGGAACCAAGTCCCACAATTTCAACTAGATTTGTTCCTCCATGCATGGTTCATCTCACCTTGTCCTTCATAATTTTCATACTTTAGTTTTACATTTACGACTAAATAGGTTTAAAACCTTGGAGTATCTCACATTTGATTATTTTATATAAACTTGTTTTACAAAACAATAAAATGAACACTGGCACTTATGTAATCCAAATAACACTTGGTATCCAAGCATAAACTTAAACCCCTCCTTTGGACACAATCTGAAAACTTTATAATCTGACTATTAGTGTGAAACAATAAAACTCCTTATGATTTACATTATCAACTTGTAATTTTATCGTCATTGGTTGCTTTGTGACCATAACCGTATGAATTGTTAGACCTAGGGTATCAAAATTTGGTGCTCATGCCCATTGGTATTGGTGAGATCTAGATGATTCATCAACTAAAACAACCTTTCTATCTACCTTGTAAATTAGAAAAGAACAATTTCCAAGAGACTTGCAAAACAACACTCTGAACCCTGTTCATGAGATGTCAAGCATTGTATGTGTTATGTTTTATGTAGAGATTCATGTCAAGAATTATCTCAACCCTGTTTGACCATTTACGCTCTCTTTGTGTAACGACCCAAAAATTCACACACAAACAACACACGGTGAAATACAGGATTTTTTTTGTTTTTGTTTTTGACTTGCTTGACACATAACATGATTCAACATGTCATCACCAAGGATACAACTAACAATGTGAACAACTTGATACAAGGATGGCCATAAAGGCAACACGGAAACGTTCACACCTATCAAGGACAATTTACTCTTCTTTTGACAAGACAACATGGAAGTCCAACCACATGACACACTTACAGCTAGGGCAAGCCACAGTAAGAAATGATTGGAGGTTATTTATTTTGATAAGACACCCTTTAGCTCATGACTTAAGTTTTCAGAAGGATTCAATATATGATTCGCACAAATTCATCTTACCAACGAGTTATGTTCTTATACACTGTAGAGTAGTTCACTTAAAGTCTTCTCCTTTATAACCATTATTTGTTTTATATATTTATTTGATAAAGATGGTAATTTAATTCTTTAAGGCCATCTATTCACACTTACGTTACTAGAACTCGTTCATGCCCTTATGACAACATTGGTTCACGTTCAACAAACTCAAGAGAAAATTACAAGGTACCCTGGATAAAGTTAAAGGAAGAAGGTCAAATGAGTTCACCCTTAAGATGACATTAGTTCATTCTAAGGTTTAATTGAAGCTTGAGGTTTTATACGTAGTTATTAGCGCTCTTACTTAGGCTTCACTGAAAGAGCTTATCCAGAGGAAGCCACTTACTTTTAAATAGGATGAGAGATAAATTGAGTGGTTTCAAAATTTTCTTCTCTTACTTGTTAAATCTTATTAGAAACTAACCATTTTTTTCCTTTAACCTTGTCTTTAGCGTTCACCAAAAAGAGTAATTTTTACTAGTTCAGTTAGTGATAACACACTATATAGAATCACTTTGCAAGGATAGTCTCACTCTTGATTACTTAAGGAAATGTTTGTTTTCAAGGGGATCTAAACCACAACATATTTCTTTGAATAAAACTTTTAGGTAACTTCTATAAGGAAAACCACCCCATTACAACTTACATATAACACATCAATACAGAGTCTCAGAAAGATTTAAATTAACACTTAATTCTCAAGATCCAAGTTTTAAAATGCTTATGCCGTTGAAAGTTTGAATAAAATTTCCCACAAAGATAAGTTACCAATTTACCTACAGAAGGACAACATAACATCTTCACGCAAATTCTGAATAACCCAAGGCAAGAGGTCTTCTAAATTCCTTTGTAATCACTATTACAAAATTTACCTCACATTGGACATTTTTACAAGGAATTTCATAAATTGCACTGATGAAACCTTTACAACTCTTTCCTTTAATCTACTCGCACAATCCATCTGCACAAATACTAGCTGGAATCAGGTTCATGAGAACCCACCATGTTAAGACTACCCATTGCAACAGTAAGCTAACATTTTATAATATCATGAAAGTAAAATTCTAAACTCAAGAAAGGATCAATCACAAACCACTAATCAATATGTTTCACAAGATGACGAGATTTAAACCAGCCAACAAGGAGGAATCCCAATATTCAAGTGAGAGAGATATTCCAAAGAAAAACAAGGTGAGACCTTATTGGTGAAGACAACAAGGTTGAGAGTGTTGAGATTTCAGTCATGTAATCCTATGGATTACGTGATTGAAATCTAACACCCAAACATCATTCTATTATTATTAACCAAAAGATAAAGATCAGTCAAATGACTTAACATATTCAAAATTGCTTGTTAACAAGACTGCATTAACGCACATCCATGTCTTAGGAAGAATATAGGCCCCAACCATATATGAACACAAATCAGTCAAAGATTAAAGTTAACTTCACTCGACTGAAATAAACCAACATACATGTAATACTCACAACACAAAAACTGAATCTGAAGATTCAAAATACCAAGTAATTCTCACCGAACCTAATTATTTTTCTTCAAGAAGTTAAATAAATTAGATTCTATCCAACTAAAATTACATACAACAACTATAGTTGGATTACACAGGCAAGGATCAAGAAGAAGTCTTTTCACCAAAGGTTGTTATTATCTTACATCACATAATCAGTAATAAACCCGTAATCCACCCCTCGTATGAACATTGTAAGAGTTAAGGACTTAGCTCACTAAAATATGTAACTGAGTCGATTCCTACCTTTTCCATTTTCATACAAGTCTAACCCAATTCAAAGAAAGATAACCATTCTATTTTCACACATGCCTCAGTCAACACTTACTCAGAAAGTCCCTACCTGAATTATTGAAGGTTTGCTAAGCTACAAAATGGATTTAATAGAAACCCATTTCATTCGATACTTGAATTTAAACAAGCAAGGGATAGTCTATTGAAAATATAAGTGAATCGACACAAGATCCTCTAGCGTGACCCAACTCGAGTCATCAATCACAAGGTTAACGATTAGCGAAGGGAAAAATACAAAGTAAAATACTCTTCCTACGAACTATGCCTTAGCTTCCGTCTCTAAAACAACATATGAATAGCTTGGGTATACCCATCTATCTCACAACAGTGTACTCGACCTATCCTCATAGTCACTCCAAAGAAAACATCTCGCTACTACAGTTCGATTCGTAAGGAAGATAATCTACATAGAATGTCTATAACATCATACACTTTACCAAGAAAGAAAACTCTACAATTTTAATTTCTGCCTTTCACTATTACATCCATTTAGAATAAAAGCATTATCAGCGCAAATAAAAAGCAACCTAGCCAAAAAAAAAAAAAAATTAAAAACTGGAATTAGGATTGTAATCGGTTTGAGATAGCTTTTCATAAATTACCATTATTGATCAGACAATTGCAGTAACTAATAACATAAACAAAGGTTAAGTTTTACTGTTTACCTAGTTCATTCATTTTGTCCATTGTGAAAAAAATTTTATGCTACAAAATACCATTTTGAAGCCGTAGAGCAATTAATTGAGGAGCAAGGAAAAGCAGAAGCCCATTCTAAATGCCATAACAGATAAAAGAAAATAGAAGGACATTCAATTCATGACATAATAAAAGGGTAGCAGAAGATTGCAAGGGCAGGTTTAACATGCCTGGTTTAAAATGCCATCTCGATATGCATATGATTGTTTCAATGCCGCTGCTTGCCCTTAACCCAAAATGCTCTGCGAGCTCGAGCTAGCGCCACATTCACGCGGTGAAAAACAGCTACAAAGCCAACCCCATGATTTGAAGCTCGGACACAAGACATAAAGATTACATCATGCTCCTGGCTCTGAAAGGCATCTACCGTAATGATAAATAACCTTTTCCTCCATCAGGTTTGAGGACAACATCAAACTCTCGGTGCAAACATTTCAGCTGTAGCTTGTAAGGTGTGATAATTCCAACAGGAAACTTTATGCCTGCCAACCTGGTGACTCGTTGAAAAAGCTCATATATGGCAAAGCAAATTGTGTTTCACGAATATTCTGATATGAAACAGATCGGCCTCTATGAGGTTCTCTTCCATGAGTTACATCGTACAACAAGTAGGATTTTTGTAAATAAATTTCATCAGGTCTGCTGGTAACACCCTCACTGTCACATAACCGATTTTGAAGAAACAACCTCTGTACATGCTCTGGATCTGAAAGATATCCTGCTACCTTCATCTCCCAAGACATTTTCTCCAACATTGCGTAGATCTCCTATGCCTGTGGGTGTGATCTGTCACCTAGGACCGGCTCTCAAAAAAATTCATCCCTCCTTTTTCTTTTACAATACGTCTTGAAACCTCATTTAAAACCTCTGCAACTTGACCATCTTCTAGTGTTGAGGATTTTCTGAGGTGAATAAGGTTTGCCACCAAATCAGGATTGAATGGCTTCTCATTCAACGCGTAACGAATATATTTCCTTAAGATCTCTTCCATGTTAAAACCAGTCTTTCGCATAAGCCGCTTCAGTGCCTCGTAGCTTAGCTCATCTTGCTTAGACTGTAATAATTCATCCAATGTCCTGCACAACATTGCATTTGTGCGTATCAGTCTGCGTTTTTTTGTACGGGGAGAGTTGAGCTTCCTAATTGTCTTAACCACTGCTATGACAAATGAGAGACCCATGTAAGCCAATGGCACAAATTCTTGCTGGCAATGATGTATCGCCCCACTGGGTCCAGGGATGGCTCAGTCACGACGTTCTCGTAACCGGGCAAGATCCTCTGCCTTCTCCTGTATCCATGTCAACTCCACCTCTTCCTTAGCAGTCACATTCTTCTCTGCCTCTTTTCCCTTCTCAGCAAACCTCACTGGACTATCCTCTGCGCTCACCCGCCTCTCTCTCCAAGATATACCCTCCACTTTACACATCACCTGGGCGGAAGTGACTTTCCAAAATGGAAAGGAAAGACAACTCAACTCACGACTGTGGTCGCATGCAACCAGAACATCAGGATCAACACCAACGGTTCTTTGGGATCGCCACTGCAAGCCAATTTGTCACACTTAACTCTCTCTGGAGGCCACTGAATTTCTGAGATAAGTTTACTTCTCTACCCTGTAGCTGCTGCATATAGCCAAATACTTCCTCACGGCACTCTCCTAGGAGAATTTCAGTTCTACGCTCCACTGATACTGCCTGCAACCATGCTATTCCAAGTACCTGGCTCTCCACACAATCATCTTTCTTCACTCAACAATCATGTACGCACACAGAAAAGTGTCCCCATTGCATAAGATGAACCAGGGTCGCTGCAACTTCAACATCAGATGAAAACCTGGTATAGGATTGGCACCATGGAGCAGAGGGAAATAATGCACTTTCCAATGCCTCTACAGATTAAAATTGCCCAACCACTTTTCAACAAATCATATTGTGCATAGTCTGGATCATTGATGCCCATGAAAACATGTTTGGTATAGGCACAGTGTAGGAGTGTGCTGGTACAAAATTAAGTGGTTTTGGGAAATTTTTTATTGCATTTGGTGAGACTGTGACAGCTATTGAGGGCGCCCCCTACCAAACTAACCCAACTCTCACGCACATGCCTGCAAATTCCACTCTGCCTTCAATTCTCCTTGAAAAGTTGTCCCATTCTTTCATTTGGTCAAGCACTTGATTACATTCACCAAACGTTTGCACCTTGCCAAGAAATCACGTGCCTTCCCATGCCCTCCACTCCATTTCCATTTTTTTACAATGTATTTATTTCAAAATTTTACTTTCATTATTATTATTATTCTATTTTTATTTGTTTTATTCTAAAACTCATTTTATTTATATTGTTATTCTTTTTTATTTTTATTTTTCTGATCTCGGGTATGCCCAGTAAAGGAAAGGGGCACCACAATAAGCGAATGGTTACACGAGCCTTACTATTGCTTGTGTAGTCTTGAAGCCTAAAACACCCAGTCAAGCTAACTAGCCATGCGTCGGCTCATGACCATGTTGTATCTCTGAATAAGTGGGTGGGTTGAGTGCTTAAATGAAATATTTACGCGAACACCACTCCCAAACCGTGGTGCCACCACAAAACCTACTCTTCCTCATTTGCGTAACGAGGCTCGATCAGCGGGAGCGAAAAACAAATCAAAAGGATAGTTTAATGATAACAGAGGATGATATCGATAACAATTGATATAAATAAGGTAATAATAAAATACAATCATTGATCGATAATACAATCATAATGTCATTATTATCATTTTACAACTTGTGAAATAATTATCAATTATAGTCATAATGGTCAGCAATCGAGGTCTACAAAGGCATAACGACACTCCATGCTTAGCACTCGATCGCCACAGGATGAATAGGTGTAATGTAGAATAGGGCATTACACTTTGTCACTTCTCTAGGATCCCTATCACTCCATTTTGCACTTTTAGGAAGCTATTAGAATTGAAAAGTTGACATTCATTTTGAACCACTTTATACTGAACCCTAAAAAATGAAATGCCTATCCACCTTCACAAATCTCTATTTTTTTTACTAGACAATTTCTTGGAAACTTTGGTTCGGAAAATTACATTCATGGTTAATTTTACAAATGGGTTTTATATGCATCCGGTCATAGTTTGACTAGGTTAAACTTGACCAATTACGACTGGTTTCTTCGAAAGATCCATCACCATTTGAAACCTGTTTGTCAATTCTCACTCCCATCATCTCGATGAATTATCCATATATAGGTGAGCTTGTAGGAAATTTTTTTGTTGTGCATTCATCCATCGAATGTTAGTTTGGCACGTGGTTTTCTAATCCCTCAACCTAACTTTTGATCATTTGTAACTAGGCCAATTAGGAATGATAGCCTTAGAAAATTGGCTGCAATCGTAAACTATTCACCAATGTTCACTACATGAGTTCTGTTAATTCTTGGTATATAGTAGGACACGTAGAAATTTACTTATTGTGTATTTTCTCATCGAAAGACAATTTTAGAACCCACTCTCTTAGCCTCGAGCCTAAATTGAATGCTTTTACAATGAGCAGGAAAGTGTAAAAATAAAGTTGGAGGACCCTCGTCCCTACATTGAAAGAAAGCCTAAATTGGAATTGAACTTTTGGAAAAATAGTGTTTCTCTCTCTTCCCTACCTCTTTCTCTCTCCTTGATTAAGAAATGATGAGAAATGAAATGAAATCAATACATGTCCTCTAACCCTCTCCTTTCGAATACAAATTGTTATTATTATGTAAATGGAAAAGCAAGACGTTAATTATTCTAGATCTAGCTTGATGTCATGGCATCAATTTATCACTTATTTCATGCTCACTTGGTTTTTCACAATGCAAGAAAGATGGAAAAAACGCATGGATAAATTCATTTTTATGATGGTAATTTATATCGGTCATTGTAAAATGTATATATATATATATATATAATGAATTACCATATTACGAGAAAAGTTATATTTGAAATTCAGTTATATGTATGAGATGCTAGTTTTAGGGATGCCTTGGAAAATGTGTATTTAATCATAGGTGTAATTTTGATTGATATTTATGTAGGGTAAAAAGGTGGGCTTATGAATGAATTTAATAGTTAACACTTTTTGTACCCTCCTTCTCATTCTAGCCACATTAGTTTGTAAAACACTATTGTCCTAAGAGATAATTAATCATCACAACTAAAATTTTTGGTACTATACCTAAGAAATGTATTCAATAGATCATTTTTATAACTTAAGATTAATTGTTCAAAGAAAAGACTATGCGATGTAACCTTACCATATATGGAGTAAGTAGAACTAACACATCCTTAGTATCTTAGTATCTACCAAGTCTTATGATGTAGATATAAAAATTAACTTCATCATCGAATGAATCTCTTGTGGGATCCAGGCGAAACAAATAGATCTATTGAAATAGTTGTTCTATGAATTAAACTCTTGTTAATGATCTCTTTAGTTCCTCATAGATAAATGTGCTACCTTGGTTACTAACAACATAGCACCTTGATCTTTCATGAAGGTTGTTTACCATAAATAGTTCCTCTCACCTTAAACTCATATATAGTTCGTGCATAGATTCTTAGGTGAAATCGGAATTAAATCAAACATTTGTTGATTAAGGGGTTAGCTTGTGGGTGGAAATTTTACATTCAAATGCAATTGTATTTAAAATAAGTTGACTTAAGAAAAGTGTAGAAACTAAAAAAAATGCTCTCGTTACCCCATGTGCCTAGTTTCCCTTTGTACTCAAATGAGTGGCCGAAACCAAACAAAGATAGTAGGTGATATTCATATGATTGATCTCATGGTGGAATTTAAATGACGCAAGTCGATGTCTTGGTAATATGATGCATTTAATACTGCAGGTGTCTAAGAGCAAGGAAATGGGATGTCTCGTGTTAGGTTACACTCCTCATAGTAGTTAATCCATTAGTGAAAATTATTTGTTAATTTGTTTACAATTGTTATAAAACAATTCCAATAATGAGACCATAGTGCAATGTAAAGAAAATCATATAAGAGTTAAATGAGATTTGAGGTTAGGAATAATTTTACTCTTGGAGTCCTTATAAGTAAATTAGACATTTTCATGTCTTAAAAAGAATATGAATTGCCCTTGGTGAGATCAAACTTTGAGAAAATAAAAGATATATATAAATCTAAATAATAATTCTTGGTGTGGAAATGTTGAATGGATTCAACAAGTTATTGAACTATATTAACTATGATAGGGAGATAAATATACCGTGATTGAAGAATGATTATGGGAAAAGACATCTTGAATCTAAATATCACTTAAATGCTAATATTTCTTTCTTGACATCATGTCATACTCACTTGTGTAGCAAGGGTAAAATTTAAACATTGAATAAATGTTTGAAAAGAAAAATCTTAACATAAAATTGAGATATCTATGAATCTGTGAATGTAATTTGAAATATGGCAAATAATTATGGAAGTTGTGGATATTGTCGTAAGGGATAAAGAGACAACTTAAATGGTTGAAATGTAAGATGAATGTGAAATGAATTTAAGAATCTACAGGTGGAAAAAGAGAAAATTATCCTTGGATAATAATGTTCTTGGAGTGTTAATCATAACTAAGATTTAATGATGATAATGATGTGTTGTGGGTTTTCCAATCCTAGGGTTCCTTTTTTAGTGGTTTGGCCATTAATAGGATTCGTTCATTGGGGAAAGTGTGGCATCGACATGTATATGGTTTTGTCATGTGTCTATGTGATTTGATGAATTGTGTAAGTTTCTTATGTGGTGTTAAGATAATATATTGGATCCTATGTGGTGTTGTATATTGGGCAATGTAATTCAAAATATATATTCTAGTATTTTTACTTGATTTATTTGTGTGTAAAATGTGGGTGTTACAACTTCAATATTAGGGAATCAAAGTTACATATACATGGGTGACTCTAAGAAAAAAAAGGAGAGAAAGTGAAAATTAATAGAGGATATATTTTTATCCCTATAGGATAATCATGGTGATGGTACCATCTATTACCATATGAATGTGTCGAAACTGGACTTCCAAATATTTATATTTACTTAGAACGTTGATAAAGATATTTCCTTATGTCACGTATCATCTTAGTACACTAGATTTTTTTTTGGATATTATTGTGATTCCATTACATGCTTTAACTCAGTATTTTCATTTTATCAAATCTAATGTAGTGTAACATTTAATATTCAAGATTTAACATATTTCAAGATTTATTTAGGAATTCCTATTAATAGTTTTTAATTAATCTTATTTGGATTAGGTTAGGAAGAAAACGTAATTTCCTATCACATTTGGTGAACTCACTTTATTATGTATCAATAAACCTGACTCACTTGTCATAGATGATTCATTACAATATTTCTATGGATAAAATTATATGATTATGGATGATAACGAATCAGAAAATGATGCTAATAGTGAATGGAATGATGTGTCTTACTCTTTTTATAGTCCCCATAATTATCTCCCTTCCTCTCCTAGAGTTAATTTTATTACATGTAAAAATTGAAACTATGCATGTGTTGAACAAAAACCCAATGCTTAAAAATCATGAGGCTTGATCTGATAAATTTATACAATGATTGAATAATAATGCCAACATGTGTTCTCATGAATTTATTTGTGTTGACAACAATGTTTCATGTAATAAGGATGATGGTTTGCTGCATACATTTAATGATAAAAACGTTTGATGCATTAATACTCATGTTTCAAGATATTCACCTTGTTCATGTTTTGATAATCATACCTCTAATAACGAATCTATTTCATGTGTATATTCTCATAGTTGTCAATATGAGTGTATGTTTGAAAGAAATGGTAAATTGAAGTCTTTGTATGTTGCTCTTCAATGTGACATTACCATACTTGTAATTTTGCTATTTTTCATTATATATTTAATAACTAAGTTATGAAAGAAATTTAGGGTTTTCCATTTATCATTTGTATATGTCACAATGACATATATGGCAAAAATTTAGTGCACAAAATATTTAACTCTTATCATAAACATTTGATTTTATCTTGCTAGCGTTCTCATTACTTGAAAGATGTGGGAATGATTGCAAACATTTTGAAACTTCTTCGAATATCTTGGGAAATATGGATACAATGATGGAGTTTATTTAAGGTACTTCCATATAATTTAGTAGGTTATGGATTATATTTGTTTGTTTCCTTTACTAGTGGGTCAATTAGTTCACTTCATGCATTGGAAGAGGAATTATTATCACATTTTACTGAAACTCAAGGTCCCAACCTTACATTCAAATATTTGGCAACATTGAAATTAGGTTTCAAGGATTCTATTAGACATTGTTCCCTTCACTTTAAGGATTTCATGCATCAATTGATATATCCCCTATGTGAGTAATAACAAAACTTGTGTCTACTAAGATTCTATTACCCCCACTCAAAAATAGTGAAGTTTTTTAGAAATATCGATATTGTGATCATATCGTGTTTGACATCATCACTACAACAAACAAGCACTTTTTACCACAATTATTCTACAAATTTCCACAATTTAGCACAATTGTAGAATAATTATGGTATCTCTACGATACCGTTGTTATTGATTTTAAAGTATTGTGGATTTTCTATAGTATATTTATATTGTTAATAATTTGTAGAAAAATCACATCTTAAAACCTTCATTATAGAAATTCCACATTTTTCACAAAATAATATTATAATTTATTATAAATATTACGCACCACACCTATACTTCTAACATATTTTATGAATATTGATATTAAATTATAATATTGTGGAAATGCCACATTCAAAAATGTAATTGTTCTATAAGATTTCTAGAATTTGAAATAATTACGTAATATTTGTGGCATATCTATGATAATTCAATTTTTCTTGTCTACGTATCACATCTTAGTATAATAATTGAAACTTTGCATTCAAATAGCAGAGATAATTGGTAATTCAATAATTTAAAAAAAAAAATTAGGTATTTTTAAAAATTATTTAGTTAAACTATATATCGTGAAAATCCAATAATTTAAATTATTTTCTATAGAGTTATATTTTTTTCAAAACAATTTAAATATTTTAGAAATCACATTGCAAATTAAATCCTAGAGTTTGGGAGATAAGTTCAAATTTAAAATGTAATTAATATTTCCTAAAAACCTAATTTATTACCATAACAAAAATATATATCTTACCACAAATATTGGACAAAAAAATCCACACCTTAGTAAAATAATGGTAGTATCTCTATGAAAAATTCATTCATTCATTTTTATATATTGTGGATATTCCACAATTTACATATAGCGATAATAATTTGTAGGGAACTCACATATCCAACCATTTGTTATATAAAATCTACAATTTTTATAAAGTAAAATTAAATTTTATCATAAAATTCAATTGCCAAATTACAATTATTAAATATTTTTAACTCGTTAATATTAAATTACATTAATATTGAATTTTGAAATTCAATACATTTGAAATGTCATCTTATAAAAATTTGATTTTATAAATATATATTATTATTATATTAACTTTTAATATTAGTTAGAAATTATTAATATGATAATATAATATTATTTTCATGTGCACAAAGTTATATTATCTAAAATATGCACCTTAACTATAATATAAATTTCAAAACTTAAAATCAAATCAAATATTATATTACAATAATAATTTAAAATATACCTAAAATTTAGTCTAACTAGTCTCTATTTCCCTTTCACTTATGGATATTTAAAATGAATCTAATTTAAAATATTTTCCTAAGAAATAAATAAATGATTGTAAAGGATATCATATTTCATAGCAACAAGTACTACGTATTATAGGTAAAAATCCTTTTTTTGTCAAATTGGTAAAAGTGCCATTAAATTTTCTGAAATGAATAAGGTTACTGGATTTTTTTCTCTCATAAATAGATCAAAATAATTATGAATTATCTTAGCTGGTAGCTCAACGTGGATGTAATTTTAGACGATGCATGTGGGTTAATGAATATATTTAATCCTCTTACCTCTTAACTAGCTTGAAACGTGTATACGTGGGGTACATCACTATACTTTGGCAAATCATTACCGAGATAGATGCCTGAGATAGATGGTTGATAAATAATTATTGATGGCTGCGAGTTTATTGGAGACATTTTAGGTTTACAAACTGCATTTTTCATGGGTCTTTAATATCTCAAAGGTCCTAATTTGAGGTAAATTTTTCATGGGCTTCCCTACTCACTGAAGATCGGATCGGGAGTATTCATGATAAGTAGAAAATTTATAAATGTGTAGGGCATTTAGATTAATTATTTGGTGATCGAAAGTATTCCTTTTGTTTTTGAAGGGATTTTTATGATTTTTCTGATCTGTTTCTTTGTGTATTAATGTATCTTTCTGTTGGGCTTATACGGCTTGATGATTCACAAAAAAATCCAATTCAATAATTTGTTTAGAATGGTGGCAATATTATATTCCATTTCTGATACTTAATTTCTTCTTCTTAAGTAATCCTTCATCCACTCAAAAATTATCTTAGAATACAAAACATAACAATCCTTCCTACATCGTCCTATTGCTTCATGCACCTGTTATATTTTTTTTCTTCCCGAGTTTCTCAACATCAAAATCACAGGTTTCATTGTAGCTACTGCCTAGAAGAATATCAACATTTTCATAAAAGATCTTTCCTTTTTCTGGTTTCTCTGCAGTTAATAAAAAATTGGGAACTTCCAAGTCCCCAAGTCCCCAAAATGTTCGAGACATCCAAAACATTACAGAAATTTAGGGAATGTGTCCTAATGTAACACTAGGTATCTTCAATGGGGTGTAAAGGTGTTTTCAGCTTTTGGACGCTCCTCTTCCCTGGTCACTAATGCTATAGTTTGTCCTAATGGTGGATGTTCATGGAGCCACGAAGTGAGATGTTTCTGCTTGGAAGCATTATTCTCAGCATTTACTTTATCTAGGTTGATCTTATTCGTCTTTGCACTCTCCTCCATGGGCATGAATTTAGTGGATTTTTTCCTGAGCTTGAATCTCTAGGGCACTGTTTTATGGTTGTGATTGCTTGTAAAACCATTGCTCTTGTTTTCATCACTAGTATTTCTCTTGCTTTCTCTATGGATAAGAAAAATAGTAAAAAGGTGGCTACCCTGCCTCCACCAAAGCTCAATAAAAAACCCACTATGAGGGAAATAAGACCTATTTCAAATGGGTTGCTACAAGGTTAATTACCTGAGGCCTCTGAACTCCTGAAAAAGTGATCTTTGGGTTGTGTTGCTCCTTCTTTGAGCCTTGTCCCTGCAGCCAACTCGCTGGTGGATGTTGCCCTCCCTCCACACTCTTAGCAAACCTGCCCCCGGCACACTCTTTTCAATCATGCCATTGTGGTGTATGAATTTAACAAAGGTTGGATAACTAGTAGCCTCTGTGCCTCCCTTCTCTCGACTAAACACTCCATTAGAAAAGTATTGATGCCAATCATCTCTAATATAAATGAAATTAAAGCCAAAATATATGATTTATCCCCTGCTCCTGGAGGAAAAACTTACCCTAGCCCATCCACCTTGCTCAGAATATGGAGAATCACTAGGACAATACAACTGCTATGACTTCCCTTCCACATAAGGACTATAATATTATTGCAAATGTTAATGCCTTGAAGATAACATTGATTCTCAACAAGAAAAAATTGTAAGCTTGATTGGGCTGCATAAATTCAATGTGAAGGAGGGCAGAAAAAGGGAGGACGATTTCCACACCCTCTATAAATTTGTCCAAAACTCATATTTGTATGGAATCAAAGATAACACTTTCCTCTTGGTAGTGCAAATCTTTCACTGTCAGTATGATGCGATTAGCAAGAGTTCATAAGCAGAGGAGACTATTACAAATTTGTCTATGCCTGAACCCACTGATATGATGAGGGTCTGTGGCTTTTCCTTGAGTCTGGTCATTGTCCTACAATAGCGAGTCAGAATGGAAATGGTACGAGATTGGTGCCTGCAGCTCCTAATAGAGCTACCTTTTAGCTCTTTGGTGAGTAGTTTATGATTTGATTTTTGGCTAACTCTAAATGGTAGGGGTCTTCCCACTTATGATCACTGTCATATTATTTCTGTTATTTTCATACTGAGCAATATTGTTTCTCCTTTTGAGATGATAGATACTTTTAGCAATGGTTCTGCTACTGACTGTGATACTTTAGTAGTTTGGATTATTATTATGGCTTTAAATTTCATAGGTACTGTCCCACTTTGGCGTACCTTGTATTTTTTGGATTTTAAAGCATGGTTATGCTACAAAAAGAGTGTTCATGTTCAAAACAGGGCACAAAGAGCATGCCCAACTGGTTTTCTTGAGCTTGATCCTTCATTGCAAAAATACCTTAAAGTTGTGGATAAAATTGCAAATTTCACCCCAAGCTAACCAGAGATTTTAGATCTAGAGCACAAAAATTTATCATGCATCCATAAAAGACCAAACAACATAATATAAAAAACATCCACCTATTGAGCAGAATTTTCAGTTTATCCTATATACGGCAACCAACAAATTTTTACAAGTGAGGAGTCGAACACTAATGAATTTTTTGTCAAATGCTCCACTGATATACATGTTGCGTGAACATGAATGAGCAAGATTAAGCCTCCCAAGAATGGTGGATATCATACAAATGTTACATCGCCATATAAAATGTTGTTAACCATCAATAATAGAACATGCAATTTTTGCAATGTAAATCGATGTATTGTCATTGATCGATGGATGATCTCAAAGAAAGACATTTTCTCTTTAAAAGGATTGTGTGGTACCCTAGAATAGGAAAAAGAAAAGAGAATTGTATTACTATTAGATTACATAATGCCGAAGATGATGTAGTAAAATATGAACAAAATTATTTTGAGGATATGAATAACAATAGTTATTTGAGTAAATGACAAAATTGTTTTGAGGATATGAATAGAAAATATAGTTATTTGAGTAAATTTACGATTTATTAAATGTTGTAAGGATTTTTGAGATACAATAAATATTAGTGATTATTTAAATGTTAAATTTATTTCACTATATTAATTTAGGAAAGTTTAAAAATAAAATGATGTGCACACTTTCTATAATAAAGTATGATATTTTTTAAGTCGTTGATATTGTAAATTATTATTTAACTTTGTAGTTTGATATTTATATTTGAAATTTAAAATGAGTCAATACATCAAGGAAAAATATTATTTGGATTATTAAATAGTGGATTTATATCATATAATATGAATAGTAAACATGTCTTTATAATATATTTTTCAATATCTAAAAATGAAAAATAAATCTAGAAATATATTCTCATTTAATAATAAAATTATATATTTGTGTGTGTTTTAAATGTAGATAATCCACATAAAGAATTATTTAAATGAATGTGAAATTGGTTGTTAATAGTAACTTTTCTACATTTTTTTAAAAGATAATTTCACAATTAATTATTGTGGCAATCAAATTGTAGCTTCCACCTACAAGTTTTATGTGGTAAGGACAATTGTAGAAAAAAATGTTGAAATTTCCACAAATATAACATTGATGAGAGATACGAAATTTTAAATTGTGGAATTTCTACAAAGATTGAATCTATAGAAAAACTACATTTTGGTGAAAAATTGTGGAGAAATAACAAAAATAGAAATTGTAGAAATGTTACAAAAATCATGAAATGTGGACAATGTACAATTCAAAAATTGAGGTTAGCTATAAACTTTATGACTTGTGGACTATTCACAATATAATGAATTGTGGAAAAACTACAATATTATATCAAAATGTGGATTAACTACAATTCCAATGCCACAATTTTAGTTTTGAATACCATATAACCACAAAATTATTGTTGAAAATTTGTGGTAAAAGATCTAATATGTTGTAGTGGCATAACACATAAGAAGGATTTTATTGATGTGTGATCTCATGCAAATGATATATTTATTATAAATACCTCTTAAAATTTTTTAATTGCATTAAGTGTGGAATAAAATAAATATTCAAAGCTTTAATGTTCATATAAATTAAACTATGAAACACTATCTAATATTACAAGAACACATCATAATATTAATCCTATTGAAATATAAATGATAAGAGAGAAACCAAGTGTGATATTGAAACAAATTGTAGACAAGAATTTGATTAGTTTACCTTCTACTAGGTATCATCAACAACATTCATTTAATGTGATGGTTTAAGTATAGATGGGTTATCTAATTAGGGAAAACCTCTAATTATGTGATGCAAGGGTTATTCTACTTTCATGGAAATGCATGAGCAATCCCACAACCTTGGTATAACTCAACAAACTATTCTCATTAATGAATGAATTACACAATTAATGCACATACTATTGAGCGCACTCCACCACTCACATACCATCCTCTACAATATTATTTCCTTATTAACATAAATAAATAAATGGATTTAAAGAACAACCCAATCTGCATAATGCACAGACTTGTGTTGGTTTTTCTTTTTGTCTGGAGAGATTTTTTATTCGATGTCTCCCTTCTCCCACGTTGAAATTATTTTTTTCCTCATTTACTTGATGTGTTCCATGTCTCTTCATCTCACCAAGGATAAAATAAATACTTCCTTATCAATGATCATCTCAAGAATATGGTATTATATCTCTTTTGATGATTAAAAGTGTTTTTAGAAAAATTTAAAACTCTATTGCGTGAAAATAATTTCATATTGCTTTAGGAAAACACCAAAACTGAAAGTTATAGAACATGATTTCTTAAAAACCTTTCTTCTTAAGGATTCCATGTAGGATCACTTACACCATGTCAAGCGAAACCCCAAAAAATAAAAATAAAATAGACAACACTATGTTTTTGGTGATTCAAGATTACTTGTTTTCCATATATGCTTCAACATCGGACATAAAAGTAACTAGATTATGAGTTCCTACCATGGGGGTTCACTTAGTAAAATTATGGTATAACACATTCGTTTAAAGGGTACTAAAGAGTACCCTTGATGTTAGTTTTTACCTCCAATTGGTCAATTGATAATACCCCCTCCTATTATATTATTAGAATTAAAATACCCTATATTTTTCCATATACCTTACTTACCTATTTCTCCATTACAATTGTATTTACCCCTATTTATTTCTACCCTAATATATCAAATAGATAATATTTGTATTTCTGCCCTAATATATAAAATAGAAAATATATCATGTTTTTCACTCAATCATTATCTTCATAATATGCCTTTGCTCTAGAAATATATTTGAATCCATCCAAGACATATTATCACTTATGTTAATGTTAAACTTTATTCATTAATCAATACTTCTTCAAATAATTAAGATGGTGAAATAATACCATTTTTGTTGAAAAGTACAATCAATCCTAATTTTCCACAATATTATTATTTCTTGGTTAAGAATATCCTAATTGATATTTTCTTATGCAAAAAGAGATAAGAACTTAACTTCATGAAAACACTTCTTTTTTAATTTTAAGGTTTTTAGTTTCAAAACTAGGGGTCAAATATTTAATTTTGAATTTAAATTTACCCCACTTGTCCTTTGGCCCACCTCTCTAACCTACCCAAAATACCTAATTCAAAATATTAATAAATTAAACCCTTACATCCCATAATATCTACTGGTATATTGTATTTGATATTATCAATCTTAATTACCTCAATATGAATGAATGTGTTGGGATATTCCCTAACTAATGAACCCCCATGGCTACTACACACATGGGTGGCTTAAGTGGTAAACCAACTATTTTGGCCACTAAAATTGATGAACATTGTGTTCATTTCCACACATAAAATACCTCGCCAGTTTCATTTCTCTTTTTCTCTTTGATTTCCATCTTCTTATTGTTGGTTTTAAATATTATCTCTTCTTCTTTCCTTTTCTCTTTCTTTCATATTTTTTGGAACTATACGTACCACAGTCTAACCACCTCCAAAAAATGATTCTTTATTCCTCTTTCATCTTCTTATGGGTTTAAACCCACCTTCATCTAACCACATCCACCAAGATGATCTTTCATGCATCTTGTTTTATCTTGTGGGCTTACACCCACAACCATCTGACCACCTCCTAATAAATAATTGTAGGATTTGTTCAATCACTATTCAACATGTTGTTGGTGATTTCAGATCCTCTTTTCTCATATATTCCGACTATTTGTCTTCTCTCATTGTCCTTAGTTCTATATGTCAAGAAAATCCTCTACCTATTATGTAACATCATCTTGTTCACTATTTATATCCTTCAATGTTTCTTCAAAAATAACAATTATCTCCATTTATGATGATGTATCAAATAGACTCTCATCATCTTCCTTATATTTTCACCATGTGATTCTAACAATTTTAGAATCAATTCGTCAATCCCACTATATTCAAACTACACCACTATTACAGAATTATACATTTCATCACATGCTTGGATTGATACGAATCTCATCTACACCATCTCATCCTTGTTTCTCTCTATCATTATCTAACTCTTTTCATCAATTGTAGGCTTATTGAAATATTATTTATTCACCTCATCCATGTCATGTGTAAAGATCCTTTCACTCTCCTTTTCCATATGAAAATAATGTGTACCTTGACTCATAAGAGTTTCTTCACCACCTATGTGGATTACTCCCTCATGTGTAACATTACTTATATCCTTCAATATTATTGATAGAAACATGTCCACCATATTTATCTTCATGTTTACTTTTATAGCACATGAGTGAATTTATTTATCTTTCCCATATCTTCAACTTTTCCTTGTGAGATTATTCTATCTCACCTATAGGTTCTACAAATGAAATTCATCATATATGTCCTCTTGAGAACATTATTGTACCATTAATTTTCCAATCTACATAATCTCCATGATGACTTGAAGATAACCCTCCTATCCTATCAAATCCTTACCAAATATCTCTTCAACTACTAATAAAAATTTACCTTCATGTTCTACCTATGCACTTTTCTTCTCATACACATGAGCATGTTATATTGAACAACACTTTTTTCCTTTCCTTTGTAATCAAGTTACCTCTTCTAGACATACACATTGAACAAAGACATTAATTTAATCAGGAGTTAATCCAAACGTTTTTTCCAACACTTCATCATCCCTCATAAACATGTTGTATAAATCTTCTCCATTTCCTACATTTTTCTCACAACCTATGCTCGCATGATGGACTCAAAATCCCCAATATTAATAATCTCCATGGTCTTTCTTTCCTCATTCTTATCTTTTTAATTCTTCATATGCAAGGTATTCAAAAAAATCAACCGATGTGCACTAAAATGCACTTTAGCTACCTCCATTGATTCCTTCATGGAAACACAAAAATCTTGTTTGTTTTCCTCAAACCCTATTCCCTATAAAAGAGAAATATGATTTTTTTAATTTTCATATTTTAAATATAAATGAGCCTCTTCCTACTTATGGGATTCCAAAATGATATCGCATCATCAAACAATGGATCTTTTAGTGCCCACTTCCCCTTAACACCTTTTTGATACTAATCATGATCTGCTGATTATAGTATAGAAATGATTATGGACCTTATTATAGTATGATGATAGATGTAGATCATGGATTATTGTTGACTTGATTCAGTTATGATGCATGATGACTATTAAAGGCATTTTGGATATTGATGATGATATATTGTTTGACATGGTTATATTATGGATGTTGTGTGGACTTGTGATATTTGGATATTGTCAGAGACCTAGAAATGGAAATTATTGGATGATGATATACTTGTTGATAAAACTATAAATAATATTGTTAGATTTCTTTGACATTGTTGCGATTCTTATATCTAAATGATTTTGAGAATTATTTTTGGTGCCTTTGCCCATTTTCATTATTCATTAAATGGTGTGTAATTTTGTGAGTAATCATGTTGTTAACTTAATTAATTAAAATATGTCATAAGAAAGTAATTAATAGAGTTGTTGGCCTTGAATTAAAGTGTTGTAAGAGATGTGTAAGTGATGTGTAAGTTAACTTTTGAGTGTGAAACACTCCACCTTCTTGGAAATTCGAAATTGTCCTTGGAGGCTGATTTTGGAGGCTTGTGGGACAAGTTAAACTTGTCCCATACCTCTTAAATTTAATTACCAACCATACCTACGGTTGGAGAGTTGATATTAGACTTTTATAATGCTTTTTAAGAAGGTAAATTGTAGGTTTTAATTGCACTTTTCTTACATGATTTAATTTCAGTCCTTTGGGGTGTGGGTTAGATTTGAGTGTGTAAGTAAACTATCATATTATTCACCCACCTATTTATTATGCATTGGAGAATGAAGTTGACTTTGGGGTTGGAATTGAGGATGTGTGATGTGACATCCTACATGGACCCACCTCATCCTATTCCCTTCCCTCTTCTATTAAATTTGAATTCATTGCCTGGTTCTGGGTTGCTTCATTTTTTGGAGGTTTTATTTTTGGGTGAATTCATTGCTATTTTTGGAGCTCTTGCTTTGAAGCGCTTTTGGAAGATTGTTGCATGTTGATGCTTATCTTATTTGGACTGCTTCCATTGGGATAAATCTTGTTTTTGGGAACTTTGACCAACTCCATCATGGAGAGGTAGGATCTTAGCTCTTGAAATGCTCTTCTCTTATGAATGTATTGTTAATGTAAGATGTTTTTGGCATGTTTTTGGGCTATTGGGTAGATGGCCTAGGAATGGTGTAGGAGAAGACTATGGGGTTTATTTTGTGGCAGCAACCATTGTGTTTTAGGGAGGTATAAGGGTGGGGGAGTTGAGATTTGGTTTCCACCTTTCAAAGAAATAGATTTCATTTTTTTACTCATTATGGGTTGTATTAAGAGGTTGGGGAGGCATAACGAAATGTGAGGAAAAATGGGTACTTGGGGAGGTATAAGGAATGTCAGGTCTTTCATATACTATATTTTGGCGAGTTTCTAATTCAAGTGGTGATACCTATTTCCCCTTTTGGGAGGAATAAGAAGAATCCCCCATAGTTATTTTCTCCTTTGGCTTGCTTGAGGAAGCCTTAGTATTGTTTGTCATGATTTAATGTAGTTGTTAACTACATTATGTTCTTGATCTGTTTTTATTGTGAATGTGTTGTTTGTGTGTTTTTGAAGCCTGTTGTTTCCATGAGTTGGGTCACGTATTTTATTGCATTGTGGTTGGGGATCGAGGGCCAATGAAGAAGGATGGCTTCTCCTTTTCATTGAAATTCTTGGTTGGGTAGAGAGTGGTGCCTTTCCCCTGCTCTTGTTGTGATCAAATTGGAAGAATGAGAAATTTGCATGTTGTTGTTTTGGAGCTGAAAAAAAAATAGTTTGATAGTCCCTTATGAAATGAAATCTTATTGTAACCTTTCCAACTTGTATTGGATGAAATTTTATATGTTTGTAATGGAAAGATGTTGTAGTGGTTATGGAAGTGTAAATGGGAATGTGAAAGAATGATATGTATTTTGTATGCTTCATTTTGAAATCAAATGTTCATTTGAATTAATGGAATTGGTTTTGTCTTGTCCATATGATTTTATTCCATTGGAAATTTGTGTTTAGCATGCACTATGAAATCCCTATTTGGAAAGTGGAAAAGTGGAACACTTGAGAAGAAAATGTATTATTCTCCTTTTTGTATATAATATATGATTTTGGAAAGAATAAAAGAAGGATGTTACAAAGTTTTATTTTGGAATCAATAAATAATGTATTATCTTTCTCCAGTTAACACTGTGGTATGGAATATGACCCTTTAAATGTAGTTGAAAACTTTGATTGAAAGAAAGAAATGCGAATGAAGGAAATGTAGTACAACTTGTTTTGTGAAGTGCATGATTTGAAAAGAATAAAAGTTACATTCTTGTCTTTATCATTTGAATGAATGACTAAAAGCTTTTGAAACTAGCATGAAATAAATTCATTTGCAAGGCAAGCAAAATAAGAACCATAGAGCTAATTTTGTTGTTTCCATTTTTGCTTCACATTAAACTCTATAACTTTTACCTTAAATGAATGTAGACCAAACCTGCGGTGAATCAATAAATAACAACGAAACATTAAAATTGAATACTAGGATATAAATGAGTTCAATTATACAAAAAAACTTAAAGGAAATCTTTCAAAGTCGTTTTGCTATCAAAATTGTAAAATTTAAAATTGGAACTCGATCAAATAGATCCACCTCACAAAATGATCCTAAATCCACCTAAGAACAATTCTCCATGTCTATTTGACATTTTGAGAGAGGAAGAAGATCAAATTGAACAAATTTTATAAGTTAAAATTTACGAGTTGCACTATAAAGTCATGAAGATATTTTTATTTAAATTTACGCCTTAAGATTTATCAAAATAAAAAAATTAATGATTCTTGAGTAACGAGGGCATCGAGATATTTCCGAGAAATTCCTTGTTTTCCCAAAACTGATCTCTCTATCAAAATTTATAACCTTCTTCTCAATTTTTTTCTTCACTTGGCGCAAAAAAAAAAATGGGAAAATTTTCCTTGGCAGGCCCATGGGCCCGAATTTTCTCTTAGTACTTCCAAAACTTTTTCAAATTTTTTTCCAAATTTTCCCCACCTCACCATCAACCGATAGCCAATCGGAGGCTGCCACGTTGCGGCACGACATGTTGGCGGAGGGGCAAACCCATTTTCAAGCTTAGCGCTTGAGAAAATTTTGGGAAGATTTTCCTAATTTTCCCGGCCGCCACATTGACCCACATCCAATTAGAGATTTCCATGTGGTTTAACAAGGTGTTGGCGAGGGCGAATCCATTTTTAACTTCACACTTTAAAAAATGGGAAAATTTTCTACATTTTCTCCGCCACCCCGCCGCCAATCAGGGGCTGCCACATTACGTCATGAGGCATCGGTAGAGGAGCGGGTCCCTTTTTTCCTTTGGCATTTCATAATTTTTTGGGAAAATTTTCTAAATTTTCCCCGCCAGCCTGCACCCAATCATGAGCTTCCACGTGGAATCACAAGGCATCGGTGGATGCGTGGGTGAATTTTACCCTTTTTTCCTTTGGGGTGCTAAAACTCTTTTATCCTCATCACCCCGCTTTCCCTACATGGCTTAGGAGGTGCCATGTGTCCCTCACTGCGGACTCACAGGAGCACGGGCTCAAAGTTGGCTTTTCCCTATGTGGGAAATTTCCAAAATGTCTCTCACCACCCTACCGACCCAATAACTCCTCTGGGTAATATTTTCTCCCACAGATGGCCCTTGGGGCAAATTTTCTCCCATGGGCATGTAGGCCCGCACTTAGGGAAAATTTTCACTCCAAGGCCCGTTGGACCATAACTCGAGAAATATGAGAAGTTGGGAGGACTTCTTTATATCTTTGGAAAGGTGAAGAAATTTCCTATCCGATGGGAATGATTTAGGGAATTTTTGAATGTGTTAATTTTGAGAATAATCATGTTGAATCGTTAAATCTGTTAAAGAGTGGGTATGGTGAGGAATTACCCTCTCGAACCTAATTAAACTTTCTAACCATAAGTTTTTGGGACCTTGTGACCTCTAATAATTGTTAATAAGAGAAAAGTATATTCTAGTGGATTAGAATTCTCCTGGAACTTAGTGACAATTGTTTCCTTGTAACTGGTTGTAGAATCTTTTAAACAAAACAAATATTATTCCATATTTTTCCTAGCTAATCCTGGGTTGTTCTTGGGTCTCAAGTGGGTTGTTTTAATGGGTGTTACACATGGTATCGGAGCAGTGGTTCAAAATCTTGGGCCATTGGGAACACTAGAAAACTTGAGGCATGAACCTTTAACCTAGCACACTTGTAAATCTAGAAAACAACTTAGTTTAGAAATTACATATTTTAATAAACATGGAAACCGAATAAAACTTAGAAAGATGAACTAAATCTTACCCTGGTTTGTGCAGGAGGCATAGATGGGACAAGGGGTATTTTAACATAGACCTAGAGTTACCACCACCAAATCATGTTGTAGCAGCCATCATACCCCGATTTTGCATACTCTTTAGGATGTTAATGCCGCTCTGCGAAGAGGATCAATAGGAGGACATGTGGCCAGACATGATAGAGTCACTTCCATTGAGGGTAATGTATCTCCTTGACCCATTGAGGAGCATGGAGGAGATAACTTCCATGCAGAGTCAACCAGAGTAGAATCACCATAGAGGGGATAGGGTGACTGAGTTTTAGGACATAAAGAGAGGTCTCGGAGCCCTAGGCTTAGGGATGAACATACGAGAGAGCTATAGGTCATCGGACCATGGCTACAGATCACATTTAAAGGAGATCATGAAGCTTCGGCCATCACATTATTCTAGTGACATAGGTGAATTTCGGGCGAGGCACGGTTGATGAGCTTGAGTGGATGCTTCAAGCTCTGTCCTTGTTCTAGCGATCCATCTAATGAGGGATGGAGCTAGTGTGCAGTGGTGGATACGGGAGTAGAAAATCCATGTTGATTCGAGATAGTTACCTAGGAGCTCTTTGAAGAGAATTTCTAGAGTAGATATTTGTCATAAAGGTTCATTTAGCAGTGGATAGATGAATTCCATGACCTCCAATAGGCATCTCTTATAGTGGCTGAGTATGAGAGTAGATTTATGGATCTACTTCAGTATGTTGATTACATGCATGATTAACAGGTGCGAATCCATAGGTTCATTTGAGGTCTTAACCTAGACATTGGAGGTGTAATGTGGATCCATTATCCACAAAAATTAGTTGAGGCCATCGAGAAGGCCTATATAGCAAAGGAGACTCGGGGAAAGACCCAATAGGCTAGAGACTAAGTCCGGAGCCACATACAGTAGATACAAGATAGAAGATCGAGGGATTTAGTACCTCTTCCTCATGGTGGGCATGGTTCAACATAGTTATCTTTTAGACCACAGCGATGTAATAGCAACAGTCCCATCCACCTTATAGACCTACACAGAGGTTTGATGCACAGAGAGTTTGGAGTATGGGGCCTCCTCCTAGGGGCCCCATCAGGACACAAGGTGTCTGAGAGAGCTCTCTTAGCAAGAAATCACCGAGAGACCTCAGCCGGACTACGGTCGGATCATCAAGATCCACACCATAGACCTTCAGAGTATCGGTCGGACTTGCTTTACACGAGGGTAGAGGATCGGGTGGTTTTTTTCATTGTGGTGTTACTAGACATTTTTGGAGAGACTGCCCATAGAACCCTAATAATAAGGGTAAGACACAGATCTTAGAGCCTATTGTTGGTGATATGGGGCGTAGTCATAGGATGTATGCAGCGGTTGAGAACCGCTAGGCAGAGCATCAGAGTACAATTATTGAGATTGTAGGTAACATTGGTGGTATTCCTACCTCCATTTTGTTTGATTCTAGTTCTTAAGGTGTTTTATTGCACCATCTTTAGTAGAGCAATGCAAGGTGGTAGCAGTTAGGTAGGATCATAGTTGGGATGTTGAGAGGGCTTTTAGAGCCAAGATCTTTGTGAATCCTTAGTTAAGGAGTGTGTGGTAGATTTGGGACCTATCACGGTACCTCAAATCTCTGTATCCTTCCTTTGGGATCATATGGAGTCATCTTGGGTATGGATTGGTTATATCTACACATAAGGCTAGGGTGGATTATTACCATAAGATTATATCTTGTGTAGATGATTTGGGAGTTGAGTCATTATTTCAAAGGTCGGGAGACTGTTTATTCACATCATCTCTACTATATAGCTTAAGCGGTGTGTGCGATGGGGTTGTCAGTTATATGCGGTTATAGTCGGTGACAGATCGAGGATGGGTCTAGTGGACCGTCGCTAGATGATCACCCAATTTTGAGAGAGTTTGCAGATGTCTTTCCAGGGAGCCACTTTGGGGTTACCACCCCACATGAGATTTATTTTCATATAGATTTAGTTCGGGATCGGGGCCTATCTCATGAGCACCTTATCGGATGACCACCCTAGATCTCTGCAAGCTCAAGTTGTAACTAGAGGGCCTCTAGAGAAAGGCCTTATCTATCCTAGTGTATCCCCTTGGAGTGCATCGGTGATTTTTTTGAAGTAGTATGGATCCTTGTAATTGAGTATATATTACAGCTAATTGAATAAGGTAACAATCAAGAATCGTTATCCCCTTCCGCGCATTGATGATTTGCTTTATCGGATGAAGGGAGCCATAACTTTCTCTAAGATAGACCTTAATTTAGGTTACCATCACATGAGGATTTCATAGGTGGGCATTCATAAGACCACCTTCCATACGATATATGGCCACTATGAGTTCATCTTGTGCCTTTTGGTTTGATCAATGCCCATGATATGTCTATGAGTTTGATCAATGGGTTATTTATAACCTTTTTAAATCAGTTTGTTCTCTTCTTTGATGACATTTTGATTTACTCACATACACATGAGGAGCCCAAGAGGAACCTTTTCTAGGTTCTTCACTATCTTTAAGGAGTAGCAAATTTATGGGAACTTGGAGAAGTGTGCATTCTTTCAAACGGAGGTGTAGTATTTATGTCATATCATTTCTAGGGAAGGTATCGCTCTCAATCCTTCTAATATTAGAGCTATTATGGATTGGCCAAAAACCACTACTCGATTGAGGTGTGTAGCTTCATGGGACTATCCGGTTACTACAAGAGATTGTTTCAAGACTTCTCTCAGATTACGCACCCCATCACTTCGCTTTAGAGGAAATGGAAGAAGTTTTTTTAGTCGAGATAGGTGCGAGTAGGCCTCAATACACAAGAAGGAATTGTTGGTGGTGAATCACAGCATCCCTGAATGTATGCAACTCGATGGGTTGAGACTCTCAGTGCGATTTCATAACATGGAACTTTTCCCAAGTGTGGGACATTGCGAATTGGAAAAGCTCTCCGGATGAAGGCCGGTTCCTATTCCTCTGTTCAAATGCACATGTAAAAATGCAGAGGGTTTACTCAAAAACCTAAACTAACTTTCCAAGGAGACAGGGTAAGAATATGCATAAAATAAAACCTAAACTAACAAAGGTGATGCACCGAGGAATGAAGAACACCTGTCTTGCCAATAAACACAAACCATTAAAATGTAATGCAAGATCATGCACAAATAACAAAATTTGTAGTGAAAGATCAAGAGGATGTAAATGAACATAGAGAGGGTTGAGAATCATCCATAGACATGCATTATTTTCTCCAAAGATTGATACAATACACTACAAAATGCCAAGAGGAAAAGTTGCATTATAGTTTTAGATGGAAGGTTTGAACTCAAAAATTCACTGCCAAAGAGAATAAGGGAGGGAAAAACAAGAATGTCCAACCTTTAGAAAGAATCCCATCCTTAGAATTTATAAGAAGAATAAGAGAGGGAAGAGAAAGGAAATAAAAATCTACCCCAACCACCTCTAGACTCGTATTTAATTAATCTCATTTTGGTGGTAGGTGAGAACCCTAGCAAACCCAAAAAATGGTGACCTGTATTTTGTAATTTTGAAGAAATGTTTCTTACTCAATTAAAGATATCCAGTTGTAGTTGGACAAAGGACCTTGTAAGATTTCTGAAAATTCCAACCTTGCGTGAATCCGTGCTACCTATAAAAATTTATGGCCATTTGAATATCTGCGTTAGGGTTTGCTTTCTATTAGGGTGTCAACGCTCAAAATGTTGCACCTCCTGAAGATGCACCTCCTGAAGATGTGCCTCGGTGCATCCATCCTCATGTCAAAATACTCTTATGTGTGCCATAGGCACTGAAAATTTCATGTCCACATCTTCTACGGTGCGCCTCGACTGCGCCGGGCGCGACTTTTCCATGTCGACATCTTCTACTGTGCGCCTCCAACCTGCGCCAGGGCGTGAATTTTTCCATGTCGACATCTTCTGTTGTGTGCCTCCAACCTGCACTAGGGTGCGAATTTTTCCATGTCGACATCTTCTACTATGTGCTCCAACCTATGCCAGGGCGCGAATTTTACCATGTCGACACCTTCCTGTGCGCCTCTAACTGCGCCTGGGGCACGAATTTTCCCATGTCTACATCTTCTACTGTGTGCCTCCAACCTACGCCATGGTGTGAATTTTCCCAGGTTGACATCTTCTGTTGTGTGCCTCTAACCTACGCCAGGGTGTGAATTTTCCCATGTCGACATCTTACGCATGCGCCACCAACTTGCACCAGGGCATGAATTTTCCCATGTCGGCACCTTCTGATGTGCACCAGGTGTAACTTTTGGCATGAATAAATGCTAGTTTTTGAGTTTCTTTGATTTCCATATTCTTCTATTTTTCTATATTTACCTAGGGGAATATATACAACATGAATGTCTCGCTACAACACCTATTCTCATAGTGCGAGAGCCACGGGGTGATTTTTTCATTTGTATGGATGCTTCCTTAGCAGGGATTGGAGGTGTGTTGATGTAGGAGGGAAAATTAGTGGCTTTTGAATCTCACAAACTCAAATATTATGAGCTTAATTATCTGATTCATGATCTTTAGCTTACGGTAGTTGTGCACACTTTGGTTTGATGGAGACACTTTCTTCTTGGTTAGAGATTAACACTTAGGATAGATCACCTGATTCTTTGCCACCTCTTCACATAGCCCAATCTCAACACTCGTCAGCGGCATTGGATGGAGTTTCTTTGTGAGTATGATATGGAGATAGATCATGTGAAGGGGAAGGAGAATGTGGTGGTAGACACTCTCAACAGATGGAGACATGTGGTTATGGCCACCTCGGTGAGCACAAATTTGCATAATAGGATTCTTCACAGACTTCCTCTTGACACTTCTACATTGCAGTTCAAGTAGAGATCGAGTCTCGAGACCCTAGAGGGGAAGACCAAGGTTTTTGTGTAGAGGCATATGGTATTCTCAAGCACAAAGGTTGGATTTATTTTCCTAGATATGGAGGCTTGAGTCATGACATCTTGGCAGAGGCACATAGTGCACCCTATTCATCCCATCATGGGGTGAAGAAGATGCACACCACCTTGATATAGTAGTATCATTGGAGAGGACTTCGTAGAAACGTGGCCTAGTTTATGTAATGATGGTTAGAGTGCCGAGAAAGAAAAGGCTGAGCATCAACATCCATCTAGCCTTCTCTTTCCTCAAGCTATACCAAAGTGGAAATGGGACACCATTTCCATGGACTTCATTGTTGGGATACCGATGTCGAGATATCACCATGATTCTAGATCATGGTCACGGTTGATAAATTAACAAAAGTGGCTCACTTTTCTCTGGTTAAGACCACTTATACAGCTAGTGTATTGGCACGTGTATATTTGGATGAGATATTTAGGTTGCACAGGATCCTACGAGAAGATTATTTGTGACCACAATCCTTTATATACATCCCACTTTTAGACTACCATGTAGCATGCCCACGGGATGAAGATCAATTTCAGCACACATATCACCTCGAGACAGATTCACGGATGGAGCGGGTGAATCATATTTTAGAGGACATGCTCGGGATGTACGTGATGGATCGAGTAGTCTAGATGTGAGGATTACCTATACTTGGTGGTGTTTGCCTACAATAATAGTTTCCATAGTTCTATAGACATGGATCCTTTTCAATATTTGTATGGTAGAGAGTTCGGACATGTTAGAGGACATGGTTTCTTTTGGACCAGCTCTGTTATAGAAAATGGAGCAGCGGGTTGCTTTGATTAGACAGAGACTACAGGAGGCACATGATAGGAAGAAGAAGTACAGTTTAGCATAGGATCGACCATAGTTTTTATGTGGGCATGAAGATGTTCCTTCATGTTAGGCCACATAAGAGCCCTATCCATTATGGAAAAGGTTCTAAGTTAGCTTTGAGATTAGTTGGTCCTTTTGAGATCTTGGAGCATATCATCCCTTTGTCCTACCATCTAGCATTTCCACCTATCTTATCTCGCATACATGATGTGTTTGATGTTTCAGTTCTTAGGAGATATGTTGCGAGATACTTCTCATGTGTTAGATTGGACATCATTATAGGTTGAGAATCAAGGGCAGGTGATGGTGGATCCCATTCACATCCTAGATCTCGGGACCATGGGCCTTTGAGGTAGAGAAATTGATCGTGTCCAGTGCGGTGAGACAGATATGATGAGACTGTAGCTACATGGGAGGATGCTACTTTGCTACGAGTTCAGTTTTTACATTTGTTCCAGTGACTTCTAGGAGGAAGTCAAGTCTAAGGGGAGGGGATGTAGTGCCCACTTCCCTTTGAAACCTTTTCATACTAATCATGATACTACTGATTATATTAAAGACATGATTATGGACCTTATTATAGTATGATGATAGATGTAAATCATGGATTATTGTTCACTTGATTCAGTTATGATGCATGATGATTATTAGAGGCATTTTGGATATTGATGATGATATATTGTTTCACATGGTTATATTATGGATGTTGTGGGGACTTGTGATATTTGGATATTGTGAGTAGACCTAGAAATGAAAATTTGTTGGATGATGATATAGTTGTTGATAAAACTATAAATGATATTGTTAGCTTGCTTTCACGTTGTTGTGATTCATATATCTAAATGATTTTAGGAATTATATTTGTATTATTTTGGATGTTCGATATGGCAATGATGCCAAAGGAGGTATTTGTTTTTTCAAGTTAAAGTATCACAACAAACATTGGGGGATTGGAGACCAACCACATTAGAATTCTAGATGAATTCAACAAGGTCACCATGGCAACTAGTATTTGTTTATGCGTGTTTTTGTGTGTTAGGGATTCCCATGGGGGAAACACCTTTAAATGTGACCAAGGGGTCATGTGTATTTATTTATTAGTTCCTTTGTTTATGTTTGCATGTGTTTATAATGTGATGCGTTTGACCCGTTTCATTATTCATTAAATGGTGTGTAATTTTGTGAGTAATCATGTTGTTAAGTTAATTAATTAAAATATGTCATAAGAAAGTAATTAATAGAGTTGTTGGACTTGAATTAAAGTGTTTTAAGAGATGTGTAAGTGATGTGTAAGTTAACTTTTGAGTGTGAAACACTCCACCTTCTTGGAAATTCAAAATTTTCCTTAGAGGCTGATTTTGGAGGCTTGTGGGACAAGTTAAACTTGTCGCATACCTCTTAAATTTAATTACCAACCATACCTACATTTGGACAGTTGAGATTAGACTTTTATAATGCCTTTTGAGAAGGTAAATGGTAGTTTTAATTGCACTTTTCTTACATGATTTAATTTCAGTCCTTTGGGGTGTGGGTTGGATTTGAGTGTGTAAGTAAATTGTCATATTATTCACCCACCTATTTATTATGCATTGGAGAATGAAGTTGACTTTGGGGGTTGGAATTGAGGATGTGGGATGTGACATCCTACATGAACCCACCTCTTCCTCTTCCCTTCCCTCTTCTATTAAATTTGAATTCCTTGCCTTTTTTGGGTTTGTTCATTTTTATGAGATTTTAGTTTTGGGTGAATTCCTCACTGTTTTGGGAGCTCTTGCTTTGAAGAAGTTTTTGGAAGATTGTTGCATGTTGATGCTTGGCTGATTTGGAGTACTTGCATTAGGATAAAGCTTGTTGTTTTGGGAACTTGAAACAACTCCATCATGGAGAGGTAGGATCTTAGCTCTTGAAATGCTCTTCTTTTATGAATGTATATGTTAATGTATGAATTTTTTTGCATGTTTGTGGGTTGTTGGGTAGATGGCCTAGGAATTGTGTACGAGAAGACTATGGGGTTTATTTTGTGGGATGCACAATTGTGTTTTAGGGAGGTATAAGGGTGGAGGGAGTTGGGATTTGGGTTCCACCTTTCAAAGAAATAGCTTACATTTCTTTACTCGTATGAGGTGCCATAAGAGGTTGGGGAGGCATATGGAAATGTGAGGAAAAAGGGGTACTTGGGGTAGGCAAAAGGAATGTCGGGGATTTGATATACTATATTTTGGTGGTTTGTAATTCATGTGGTGATACCCATTCCCCCTTTTGGGAGGCATAAAAAGCATCCCCCATAGTTTCTTGCTCCTTTGGCTTGCTTGAGGAAGCCTTAGTATTGTTTTTCATGCTTTAATGTAATTGTAAACTACATTCTATTCTAGACTATGTTTTTATTGTGAAAGTGTTTCTTGTGTGTTTTTGGAAGCATGTTGTTTCCATGAGTTGGATCACATCTTTTATTGCATTGTGGTTGGGGCTCAGGCACCAATGAATAAGAATGGATTTTCCTTTTATTGGATGTCTTGGTTGTGTGGAAAGTGTTTCCTTTCCCCGCTCTTGTTGTGATCAAATTGGAAGAATGAGAAATTTGCATGTTGTTGTTTTGTAGTTGAAAAAAAAAAATAGTTTGATAGTCCTTGTGATATGAAATCTTATTTTAACATTTCCCACTTTTAGTGGATGAACTTGTATATGTTTGTAATGGAAAGATGTTATAGTGGTTATCGAAGTGTAAATGGGAATGTGAAAGAATGATATGTTTTTGTATGTTGTATTTTGAAATCAAATGGAAAGGAAGGTGTAAGAGTTTCATTTGAATTAATAGAAGTGGTTTGTCCCATCTATATGATATTATTCCATTGGAAATTTTTTTTAGCATGCTCTATTAAATCCTGTTTGGAAAGTGGAAAAGTGAAACACGTGAGAAGAAAATAAATTATTCTGCCTATATATATAATATATGATTTTGGAAAGAATAAAAGAAGGATGTTACAAATTTGTCTTTTGGAATAAATAAATGATGTATTATCTTTCTCCAATTTTCACCATGGTATTGAATCTAACCCTTTAAATGTAATTGAAATCTATGATTGAAAGAAAGAAATGTGTATAAAGGAAAAGTAGTACACTTTGTTTTGTGAAGTGCATGATTTGAAAAGAATAAAAGTTACAGTCTTGTCTTTATCATTTTATTGAAGGAATGAATTTTTTTAAACTAGAATTAAATAAATTTATTTGTAAGGCAAGTAAAATAAGAACCATAGAGATAATTTTGTTGTTTCCATTTTTGCTTCACGTTAAACTCTGTAACTTTTACCATAAATGAAAAGACCGAACCTACAATCAAGAAATAATAATGAAACATTAAAATTTAACATGCCAGGACATAAATGAGTTTAATTAGACAAAAAAACTTGAAGGAAATCTTTCAAAACTTGGAAAAACCGAGTTCTAATTTTTCACAGTCATTTTGTTGTCAAAATTGTAAAATTTCAAATTGAAACTCAATCAAATAGTTCTACCTCAAAAACTTATCCTTAATCCACCTAAGAACAATTCTACATGTCTATTTGAAATGTTGAGAGAGGAAGAAGATCAAATTGAACAAATCTCACAAGTTAAAATTTACAAGTTGCACTGTAAAATCCTGTAGATCATTTTCTTAAAATTTACCTATTAAACTTTATAAACATAAAAATTAATGATTCCTAAGTAACGAGGACGTCGAGAGATTTCAATAAAGTCCTTGTTTTCCAAAAACTATGATATCTATCAAAAGTTATGTCCTTCTCAAGATTTTTCTTCTCTTGGCGTAAACAAAAATTGGAAAAATTTCCTTGGCGGGCCCGCGGACGTAAATTTTTCCTTTACTTTGCTTCAGAAAAATTTTGGGAAAATTTTCTAAATTTTCCCCACCACCTTGTTGGCCCACAGCCAATTAGAGGCTACCACATGGCACCATAAGTCATTGGCAGAGGAGTCGACCCCTTTTCAAGCTTAGCACTTTGGAAAAATTTTGGGAAAAATTTCCTAATTTTCCCCGCTAACCTACTGACCCAATCAAAGGCTACCATGTGGCACAACGAGGAGTTGGTGGAGGGGTAGATCCCTTTTTAACTTAGTGCTTCAAAAAAATTGGGAAATTTTCTACATTTTCTCTTCCACCTGCCACCCGCATGACCAATCGAGGTTACGCCATGTGGCATCGCGAGGCATCGGCGGAGGAGCGGGTCCATTTTTACCTTTGGCATTTCAAAATTTTTTGGGAAAATGTTCTAAAGTTTCTCCGTCAGTCCGTAGCCAATCAGGAGCTTCCACATGGCATCATTAGGTGTCGGTAGAGGCATAGGTGAATTTTACCCTTTTTGCCTTCGTGGCACTACAACTCTTTTATCCCCACCGCCCCACTTTCCCTGTATGGCTTAAGAGGAACCACGTGTCCCTTGCGGACTCGGGAGAGCGCGGGCGCAAAGTTAGCTTTTCACCCCGCGTGAGAAATTTCAAAAATGTCTCCCGCCACCCCACTGACCCGACAACTGCTCTAGGAAATATTTTCCCCCGTGGCCTGTAGACCTACCCTTGGGGCAAATTTTATCCCATGGGCCTGTAGGCCCACTCTTGGGGAAAATTTTCACCCCAAGGGCTGCAGGCCCATAACTCGATAAAAATGAGGAGTTATGAGGACTTCGTTATATCACTTTGGAAAGGTGAGAAAATTTCCTATCCAATGGGAATTATTTAGGGAATTTTTGAATGTGTTAATATTGAGAATAATCACTTTGAATCTTTAAATCCTGTTAGAGAGTGGGCATGGTGAGGAATTACCCTCTCAACCTAATTGAACTTTCTAACCCTAAATTTTGGGACCTTGTGACCTATAATAATTGTTAATAAGAGAAAAGTATATTCTAGTGGATTAAAATTGTTCCAAACTTGTTAGTGACAATCGTTGCCTTGTAACCTTGTTGTAGACTCTTTTAAACAAAAAAATTATTCTATATTTTTTTCCTAGCTAATCCTAGAACCATCTCATTACGATTTCAATAGTTGGAATTAAATACAATTTACGAAGAAAATTGGTAAATAATTTGAATAACTTAACTTTTTCTTTTTCTTAAGTTTAAATTTATTGATTAAAAAGTAATTAATATGTCAAACCCAACTACTTTAGTAGAGTGAAGAAAGAAAAGAGAGTAAGAATGAAAACTATGAAAGGGTCCGAGAGAGGTTACTCGAACAACACATTTTTATTATAGTCACTATCCAAATTTTTCATTCTTGCCATGTGTTGAACATGAATTGATATAATTGAACAAAAGCTAAGAAGTTTATTTACATTATCTTGATGAATATTTTTATGATGAAATATTACATACAATATTTGAATTTAAGTCATATTGACTTATATATAAGGATTTGAAGGCATTCCTTTGATGAAATATAACTCATCATGTATCCACACTTGGCTCTCTATTACATAAATTTGCTAGAATGCAAATGCGTTTCATTTCATAATGGAAAAGTGATGCATATATTTTACATACAAGAAATATTATTGTACTTAAAAAATTCTTTGATTAAATTTCAAATATCAAAGAAAATGAAAAAATATACTTAATAATTTGTGCTTTTAAATTATTTTTATAAGGTGTAAGCCATGAGTCTTGGTATTTTTATTTTTATCATGAAAACATAGTCTTGGTATTCAAATTCAAGAGATATCCGGACCAAAATGTTTGCTAAATTACTTTACAAGTTTAAATCAAGTTCTAATATGAAAACAAAGTATGTGGTATGTGTAAAGAGAATGAAAGTAGGTATAACAAGGTTGTTGTATGCCATGAGAGGGCATTCAAATTGAATGGTATGATTGTTTATGACACTTTATTCTATATTTTTTGTTGGTTTTCTACAAATGATATAAATTTTGGTTAAGCAATATGTGATGTAGCAATGAATTTTTCTGTTATAGTTTGGTCTAATCATTTTCCTCCAATCATGTGTTATTTTGTCTAGTAATATTATATTTAATACTACTTTCAAACTTCACAGATAACATAGGGTTCTAATTATGTTGATATGTGTGTTCAAAATCATATTATGAGAAAGAGTGGCCAAATATTGACAAGCATCATACAATGAATGGTGTGGATTGTTTGTTTATTAAAGAAGTACCAAATATTCCTTATTCGTGTAACACAACGCCACATGTGATTCTCCCACATTAGTGATGATCGGGTAGGCCCCGTCATCCACCAACATTATGGTCACCACATTGCTTCCATAAAAAACCCTTGCCATATGTCAAGGATGGGTGTCCTTCCCGAAAACTAAAATTTAAATAACCTCCCATCCAAGATATAACATTCATCTAGAGAGATTATTTTTCGTCACCAGACATATATCTCTCCATGTATTTTGAGTATACTCCAATATTATATTGTTTTTATCAAATAAAAGATTTTATAACCGAAAAATTGGTCACTCTAATCAGTCATGGCTAACAAAAAAGTGGCTACCAATTTGTGTTGTATCTTCATATCATCCCCTATTCTAAAATGTTTAGCCATTATCCTCTCTAGAGGCAGAGGCAATATTCCCTACAATTTATTTCTCCATCCACTAAATCTAGAAGATCTTAGAACATGACCCAATTCAAAATTGTTTGTAAGACTCTCATAATCTTTCAAGGAAATCACCTACTCATCATCTTAATATCTCCAAAAAACCATTCCATTTATAACTTTAATCTTAGGCATAATACAAAACATATGGATAAGTTGTTCTTCTTCCAATCTAATCAAGACTCTAACTACATGTTTATATATATCTAGATTGAAAATGGTAAGATTGACAAGCGAATTAGATTGAGAAGAATGAAAAAATCAACACTTGGTAATAGAATGGGGAGCATTCTTATAGTGAATAACATGATAAAGTGAAAGCAAATGGTCAAAGAATGTGATACAATTGTGATAAAATATAGGATATTTGGCCCTTATCAATTTAGAAATATATTTTGGGATTAAGGGTTCTCAATGTCCTCATATTACAAACAAAAATGGTCTCTTATTAAAAAAATTCATTAAACGAAATCTTATATGTGTTGAAGTTTAGAAATTTTATATTTTCCTCACAATGTTTCTTAGAAATGTAGTCAAAATTGATGTCATATAGTTTTCCTTTAAATATTGTAGGGAGGCAACATGTTTTCCCTGATTTACCTATTTATCCCCCACCAAAACTCAACCAAATTGACATATGATTTTTTCCCTGAAGTTGACAATTCATCGACCAATGCATTCAAGATAGCTACTTGCCCCACTCATGACCCAACCTTGATATTTGATATGGGTTATCTTCAACTAGAAAGAAGAGGATGATGTAAGACCATATGTTACCATCTATCTGGTTTATATCCCTATACAAAACTCAAAAAAAATGATATTCAATAGTTTAGCACATTTTGTTGACCAAATATTTTAGTTGAAAAATCTTGCGTCGCCAAAATTTTTCACTTTATCTAATATAGAATTTCCTGAAATAATTTGACTTGTTTCTTCTTCAGATTAATCAATTTTATGCAAGGTCAAAATTTGTCTAATATACTATTGTGTTCTCCTCTTATCAATCTTCTAAGCTGAATAATTAAGACTCCTCTTATCAAAATTCTAGTCGAACAATTAAGACAATGTGGCATTGGTACTAAATACATCGATTTTTATTTTTGAGTGTACAATTTTATTGGTTTTTTATCATTGTTTTTTTGACACACATTATTTTTATTAATATAATTATTTAGATTTTATGTCTTTGAGACTTAATATCCTATTTATATGTTTACACGTTAATGTATTCTCTTGAGGGTTACATGTTCATATGTTGTCTTTGAGAGGAGGTGGACGAATTCAACTTTGTTGGGGGATTTCAAATGGGTTGACCATATCCCTTAAATTTTTCTATTAGATCCCTTTGACACCAGTCATATTTTTTTCACCTCATTATATGTGTGTGAGAGACTTCATTATAAAGATAATGTAGGGGAAAATTCTCAAATCTTGCATTATCAAATTTATTTTTTCTAATATTAAATGCCCCGAAATGTTTATGCTTCTTTGTTTTCCAGATTCATTAAATTTACGTGATGATAAAGATGAATCCAATACACTATTGTGCTCTCACATAACATAAGAATCTGAAAAAAAAATCGTGATACTTAAATTCTAGGATTTTTGTATTAGTCTAACAACCCATGCCATACAATTTAAGGTCCCATTTCAAAATGTGAGATCTATGCATTTTCAAGTCCCATATTGGAAATAAATCTTATTTATTTTTATTTTTCATATCTTAAAGGCAATATGTATCATTAATAGCTATAAAATTCATGGAGAATACATCCAATTCATAATATTAGAATAATCATATATAGATTGATTTTTTCATGACATATTTTCTTAAAAACATTGGGCTATAATGATGATATTTTTGTCTATAATTATTGATATGCTGAAATAAATTAGCCTTCGTATCATTAGTTATATATACTATTAGATAATAACATTTATTGAATCGATTGTTAGTGAATTTAATTTTGGTAGATATAGGAGATAGAAACCACGAATATAGTGGTAAAAATTTGACTTTAGCATGGAGGGAATGGAAAGCTTACAAGATTACAAAAATATGATGGTGTCTATCCCTATGTATTCCATTAGTTTCACCCAAGTTAAGTTTATATTCTATAAATATGTTACAAAATCACTTTACCTCTCATGTTTTGTGTTTAGCAAAGTCATTTTTGCACCTAAGACGATTCCTTGGAGATATAATGTAAGAAAAAAATTCTCAAACCTTGCATCAACAATTTTGAATCCACCTAATGTTTAATTTCTCTAAAAAAATTCTTCTTTTCTCATCAAATTCAAAAAGCGTGCAAGAATGAAGATGAGCCTCATAGCCTTTGTTGTATTCTCACATAGCCTGCGAATCCAAGAAAAACATTCCTATCATTAAAATTATAGCAAGGAAAGATGGGATGATGTAGTGTTAGTACAAATTATGTAAGTAAAAAACCAATTTATGAATTTTTTTGTGGGTTCATCATAATACCAAAAACATAACATTAAAATATGGGATTTATGCATTTTCTTAGACTTGTCTTTCCTCCTTTGTGACATCATAATTCCAAATAAAACATATTCAGTTAAAACTCTTAAGATGTGCCTTACTACCCTAAGTCAAATATCCATTAATAATATGTAATAGAATTACCTCTACAATTCTGAAATTCCTCATCTCCCTTCATTATTCCTAAATATAAGACACCTTATGATGGTTCAACTTTATTCTAATGTATAAAATACACCTAAAATGTAATAAAATTAAAAATACAAGTTTCAACTCTTAGTTGCCAATCAAAACCACATTTTTGTTCTTATTTTAGAAAACATTTATTGAGTCATATATTCAATTATGCTTTTATATTGAAGATGTTATGATTTACAATAGTTGTCAAAATAAAAGAAAACATGAAGAGTGATATTGACACACATAAGTGAAATTCTATTAGTATTTCATTGATCTAAAGTGTATAACTTGCTCATCCTCAAGATTTTCCATTTGGTCTTTAATCCTCTGCATTTTCTTAAATAAATAAACCTAGTTTTCCACAAGTGATTGATAACCAATTGTGTATAAGATTCAAGGATAAAATTACAAGATATATTAAGACCCAACACAACTTGTGTAATGCCCACAAAAAAAAGACGTTCTCTACGAACACATTAAAATCTTAAACACTTATCCCAAAAGTTGCGGCAATTTTTTTTTTTTTGTTTTAAGTTAAAAGGCTACAAGGGTGTCAACCCCTAGTGTGCATTATATTAATTTTCACCAATAATATCTACTTTACAAAGGATGGACCAAGTCTAAGGTAAATTATTAAATATTCTTAATTTATCTGTAAGGTCAAATAATAAACCTTCAACTAGGGAGGTGCCATAATTTAATTTATTTGGTTAAATGTTTTTCTCCTCCTTAACTAACATTCACACCTAGTAATTTACCTTATACTTAGTTACTTTAGTTCCAAAATATAAATAACTTAAATGTTCATTTCATTAATTTTCTAAAACATACTAGAAACTAAATTAATGATTTTGCACACCAAGGTATTTGAATGGACCCATTCACCCATCTACACATCCCTTTCAATTTATTTAAAACATCTATAAAATCCCTTCCTACCAAGAAATTGTAATGTTGATCCTCAACCCTTAAATCAATTCAATTGTGGCCACTATATCCTAGGGTTTCAAACTAATCCTAAATAACCTTATGTATTCTTATTAAATCCTTTTCTTTACCCTAGTCTCCTCATTTGGTAACTTTGTTTTTGTTTAATTTGCAGGTTGGAGAAATGGAAGAAATGGGAGAAAGGAAGGAAGAAACCATGAAGGTATTTATAAAATCAAGCTTATTTTAGTTTAGGCTATAAATTTATCATTGTAATTTCTTTCATTCAAGGATTGAAGGGATTTCCACTCTAAATATGGAGTTATTAAAAAATTATTTGTATTTATAGTTCTCTATTTGAGGAAAACCCTATCTCCATTAATATGTATGAGATTGGGTACTTTTAATTAACCATTTGAAGAATTATTTGTTTTGAACAATAAAATTTAACCATCATTTTCTTACTGGAGGTTTCCTATGTAATTTTTACAAGCTTAAAATTTAGTTAGACCAAGTTAAAATTTTCACATGCGCGGATCTGCATTTGTCCTCCGTTAGTGACAGAACTTCTACCCAAAGTAGATCTACGGTCATGGGACAGCCGCCCTACCTGGGTGAAAATTCACAAACAACCGCTTTACCTAAGCAACGGTTCTGACAATGCCACATTCATTAGAAAGAGAACCTTTATTTCTCATATTTTTCAAAAAACAAAATTCACTAGAGTTATTCAAAATTCATCCTAAACTTAAATTTGTGTGCCTAAAGTTTCCATTTGCAAGATTTAATTCATCTATTCATTCCATAATAAAATTACTCATTTGAAGAATTTCCTATTTCAATAATAACAATAACAACTACAAGATCATTTTCATTTCTCTCAACAAATTTTCTTTCAAGACCAAAAGTATAAATGAGGTTAAATCTACTTATAATTTTTTTGTTTTTCCTTACTACAAAATGTAACATTTCAACATAACAATATACTTCAAATTTGTTGCTTCTTTCCATTTCCAATACAACTTATTTTCTCAAATAAATACTAACAACTTTGTTCAACATTCAAGGTTTCCAACCATACACTATTAGTATTTTACAACTTCTATATTATCTATTTCCTCTTCACAATACTATGAACTCAACAATGATAATGAAATTTCTTTTCATTGAGCATAGCTCATTTCGTTTAATACAAAGAACTTACTTTCTCACAATACAAATTATAAATAAACTTTTAAACATGATTACCATTTTAGTTAATTTCTTTAAAATCCACAAATTGAGGAGAAATGAAATTATACAACTCCTCAATGAGCTTCCTTCAAATAACAATTCAACTTATAATGCAACATTTCCTTTTTAAAAATACAATATTACAAGTCTTCCACCTTAAGTGGGAATAACAAGAAGGTTTTCTCACAAGGAAAGATTTATTTTGGACATCAACAAATGCTCCAAGTTTCACATCACCAACAAGAGCTCCACCATGTGTTCACTTGATCACAAAAAGGGGGGAGAGGCAACACTCTCCACCTAACCAATAATCCAATGAGGAGAAGAATTTATCCTCCTCATTGGCCCTCGAACCCCAACCACAATGCAATGAAAGATGGATCCAACTCATGGAAATAATACAAGCTTCCACATCACAATACAAAGATTCCACAATCATACCAAAACACAATCAACATAACTACAATCACAAGAAGGAAACCAACTAAATATACAAGGCTTCAAAATGTAAAGAAAAAGGAGCAAGGATCTATGAGGACATCACTTATGCGTCCCAATGGGAATTAGGTTCCCACCTTAAATCCCTACAATAAACATCTTAAAACCCCTACACAACTCTTATGTCTCCCTCAATATCCTATTATTACTTCCACATTCTCTTATGCCTCCCTACTATCTATTATATCTCCCTCATAAAAACAAATTAAGAAATGCAAGCATTTCTTGTCCAAGGTGGGCCATCCAACCCAAATCCATTTGAAACATGAAATAAACTCCTATTCCTCCCTACATATAATCTCCCCATAGTCCCCTCCTACACCACACATAGGAAATATACCCAAGCACCCAACAAGCATACTAAAACACTCAAAAACACACACATATACAAAATATAAAAGAAAACATTTAACAAGAGTGTAGCTCCTACCTTTCCACGGTAGATCTTGATCCAAGAGTCACACACCGAGCTCCTTAAACCCCAAACTATCACCAAAAAGCTCCAAAAAATCCACAAGCAGTCCAAAATCCTCCAACTATACAAATGCAAGAGGACAATAAGAAATTAAGTAACCCCAAAAAAGCAAAATAACTTGAATAAATAGAAAAGGGAGAGAAGAGGAGAGCTGGCTCCATATAGGATGCCACATCACTCATCCTCAACTCCACCTCACAACTCAAACCTCAACCTCAATGTACAATAAATGTGTGGGTGAGAGGAATGACAAACCTCTTACTAAAAATCTAAGCACACACACCCCTAAGGACAAACTTTAAAACCCATGTAAGAAAAGTGCAATAAATGCCACTTTTTGTCTTACAAAACACATAATGGGGTCTATTTTTGACCCCCAATCCATAGGTAGGGTTGGTATAGCAATTTAAAAGGTGTGGAACAAGTTTAGCTTGTCCCACAAGCCTCCAAAATTGGCCCTTAAAGCCAAATCCGAATTTCCAAGATGGGGTAGAGTTTACAACACTCAATATCACAAGAAATCAACTAACAACACAACCGAAGACCCATCTAATCTAATAAATGACTTAGTTTGACCCATCCATAATTATTTTAATAACATGATTAATTTACTAATCCATACACAATTTAAACAATTAATACAAGGAAAAATACATCACTATAAAATCACATACTAAAATTAAATAAAGGAAACTAAATGAAAGAACAACACACAAATCCCTTTATCACAATTAGAGGTAATCCCCCATGGGGACCCCCTAACAACAATTAAAACACACACACAACAAAATACATGTTGCCATGATGACCATTGTTGAATTTATCTAGCATTCCAAATTGGTTGGTATTCAATCCCCATGTTATTTGTTGTGATATGTTTACCCGCAAAACACATAATACCTCCTTTGACCTTTTGGTCACTTTAAAACATCCAAGATAAAATATACAATATAAATCCACAATCATCTATATGTGAATTAAATCATCATCTAGGCAAGTAACATTATTATTTTCAATTTCTAACAACATCTCAATTCTACATTTCATCAATATCAATAGGATCAAAAGATTAGTTCAATTGTTAAGGTCTACTCAATATGATGAAAATATCACACGTCAGAAATATATAACTATGTCAACAGCATATCATCATCAATATAAAAAGTCTCTAGTAGTAAACCACACACATCATAATATGAATCTAAATCCAACAATAGTCTCAAGATCTCTATCATCTAACATCATGCTCAGTCAAAATGATACAAAATGTCTATAAGTATAGTCAACAATATCAAAATCAATTGTAATAAGTTTAAAAGGGAAGTGGGCACTACATGCCCCTCCCCTTAGACTCAACTTCCTCCTAGAAGTCACTGGAATAGGTGTGGAAAATAGAATCATAGTAATGTTACATCCTCCCATGTAGCAGCAGTCTCATCATACATGTCCCACAGGACTTGAACCTAGTCAATCTCTATGCCTCAAAGGCCCAAGGTCTTGCATTCTAAACTATGGATGGGTTCCACCATCACCTTCCCATGATCCTACACCTGTAACTCATTCCAATATAATACATGAGAAAGATGAAAAATGTATATCCTAAACACAGAAACATGAAACACATCGTGGATGCAACATAAGCTACATGGAAATGCTAGACGATAGGTTGAGGGACTGATATGCACCAAGATCTTAAAGGGATCGGAAAACCTAGGAGAAATATTAGAGCCTTTTCTATAATGCATAGGGCTCCTATGTGGTCTAAAATGAAGAAAACCTTCTTTCCCACCTCAAAACTATGATCTATCATATCTTGGTTTGCATACTTCTTATGCCTATCCCACACATCCTGCAATATCTTCCTGATCATAACAACCTACTACTCTATATCCTATAATAAGGCCAGCCCAAGAGAAACTATATCCTCCAAGCTATCCCAACTCAAAGGTTTCCTGCACTCTCTACCAAACAATGCCTGAAAAGGAGCCATGTTTCTTGAACTCTGGAAACTATTATTGTAGGAAAACTCCACCAAGTACAAATAATCCTCCCATCTCGACTGATGATCCATGACATACATCCTAAGCATTTCCTCCAAAATTTTATTCACCCACTCAATCTATCAATCTTTCTCTAGGTGATAGATTGTCCTAAAGTTTATCTTTTCCCTTAGAGCATCTTTGCATGGTAGTCTAGAAGTGGGAAGTGTACAAAGGATCATGGTCACAAATGATCTTCCATAGAATCCCATGTAATCTAATAATCTCATCAAGATATACCTATGCCACTACAGTAGCTATGTAGATGGTCTTCACTAGAGAAATATGAGCCACTTTCATCAATTTATCCATCGTGGCCATGATGGCGTCATGGTGGTATCTCGATGTCGGTAACCCATAAATGAAATCCATGGAAATGGTGTTCCATTTCCACTCCAATATACCATGAGGAAAGAGAAGGTCAGCTAGATGTTGATGCTCAGAAATCATCTTCTAACACTCTAAACAACATGATACAAACTAAGCCACTTCTCTCTGAAGTCCCCTCCAATGGTATAGTTGTGTCAAAGTGGCATGCATCTTCTTCATCCCGAGATGGGCTAAATAAGGTGCATGATGAGCCTCTATCAAAATGTCTTATCTCAAGCCTCCATCTCTAGAAACATAAATCCAACCTCTATACTTGAAAAGGCCATCTATCTCTAGTCAAAAACTATCAAACTTCCCCTCAAGGGGTTGCTGAGACTCAATCTTTGCTCGCTAAAAGGTAGAAACTATCATCGGGAAGACGCCGCAAAATCCTACTCCTCAAGTCTATACCCACTGAAGTAACCATAGCCACATGTCTCCATCTACTCAGGGTGTCTACAACTACATTCTCCTTCCCCTTCACATGCTCTCTATCCATATCATACTCACAAAGAAACTCCATCCAATGCCATTGATGAGCATTGAGATTAGGCTCACTGCGCAAGAGGTGGCGACAACTCAAGTGATCAATCTTGAGTGTGAATCTCTAGCCAAGAATGAAGTGTCTCCACCACACCAAGGTTTGCACAATCACATACAAGTTCAAGATCATGAGTTGAATAATTGAGCTCATAATTTTTGAGTTTGTGAGACTCAAATGCAACTACTCTACCCTCTTGCATCAACACACCTTCAAGTCCTACCAAAGAAGAATCTTTACAAATGAATAACTCACCTGGAGGGTCTGGTACTGCAAGAATAGGTGCTATTAAGAGGCATTCCTTCAGTGTCGTAAAGGCCTACTCACATCTATTTGACCATACAAAATTCTCTCCTTTTTGCTGAAGGAAGTGATGGGGTACGTAACTCTAGAAAAGTCTTGTATAAATCTCATGTAGTATCTTGCCAAGCCCGTGAAGCTGCACACCTCGGTCACACTAGTGGGTGTTGCCCAATTCATAATAGCTTGAATCTTGGAAGGATTGACTTTGATCACTTCCCCAAAAATGATGTGGCGTAAATACCGCACCTCTGTCTATAATAACGTGCACTTCTCCAAGTTCCCACAAAGCTATTGCACACAAAAGACACTTAAGAATTCGGTGAAGGTGCCCCTCATGCTCCTCACGTGTACATGACTATATCAGAATTGCACCAAGTAAGATAAGCACGAAGTGATCCAAAAATGTCCTAGATACCCCATTCATCAATCTCATGAACACTGCCGGGGCATTAATCAGACCAAACGGTACCACTGTGAATGCGTAGTGGCCATATCTCATACAAAAGGCAGTCTTATGAATATGTACCTCTGTGATACTCAGTTGATGATATCCTGACTTAAGATCTATCTTAGATAATACTGTGGCCCCATTTTTCTAATCAAATAAATCATCAATGCACGGAATGGGGTAAGGATTCTTGATCGTTACTTTATTCAGCTAATGGTAGTCAAAACAGAAACACAAAGATACATCCTTCTTTTTTACAAAAATCACTGGTGCTCCCCAAGGGGATACACTACGAAAAATTAGGCCTTTTTCCATAAGGCCCTCAAGCTGTAACATGAGCTCACAAAGGTTATGGTTAGTCATCGATAAGGTGCTCCCGAGATAGACTCTTCACCCGAACCAAATCTATGTGAGAAATATATCTCACGTGGGGAGGTAATCCTAGTAGCTCCCCTAGAAAAATATCAACAAACTCTCTCAAGATGTGATGGTCATCAAGGGATGGTCGATTAGAATCATCCTTAGATTTGTCACTAATTGTAATAGCATACATCTGACAACCTCTTTGCACACACCACTTAAGTTGTATAGCGAAGATAGTGCGGATGGAAATGGGCCTCCTAACTCCTACTATCACTGACTCAACTCGTAGATCATTTGTACATGAAATAGTCTTACGGTAATAGTCCACTCTAGCTTTGTGCCCAAATAACCATTTCATGCCCAAGGTGACTCCTTATGAACCCAAGGGAAGGATTCAAAGATCCGCAAAGCAGCGGTGAAGGTCCCAAATACACTACACATTCCGTAACTAAGGAGTCTACAGAATTTTTGATTCCGATGCCATCTCAATGTCCCAACTAAGACCCCGTCTAACTACCACAAGCCTCGCAACGCTCTAGTAAGGATGGTGTACTAAAAGAATCAGATGAACCAAAATCAAACAAAATAGAGGTAGGAACACCACCAATGCTACCTTTCATCTCTATCATGGTACTCTGGTGCTCAACCTAGAGGTTCTCAACTACTGCGTGTATCCGATGACTACGTCCAATGTCACCAACAAAAAGAGGGCTCTAAAATTTTCATCTTAACCTTGTTACTAGGGTTCTGTGGGCACTCTCTCCAATGATTTCCAACAACACCACAACCATAACAGCTATTTGGTCCTCTCCAGTGAGATACAGCTCCATTATGTACTCTAGAAGTCTACACTATGGATCCTAACAATCTAGCTATAGACTATTGAGGACTCTCACCGACGAGCTCCGTTGAGTGAGCTCTCTGCACCCTATGTCCTAATGGAACCCGTATAAGGAGGCTCCATACTCCACCCCCTCTCGTGCATCTAATATCTAAGGAGGTCTATAAGGTAGGTGGGTTTGTTGTTGCTACTATTGAGGTGGCTACTTGTGGTTGCGCTGAATGAAGACCGTACTAAACCCTATCCATGACAAGGAGGAGATGGTATTCCCCTCTACTGTTATCATGCATCTGCTGAGATGCAGATCCGAACTTTGACCCTTTCTGTTGCGTCTTTCCTCGTGTCTCCTCTGTAATATAGGCCTTCTCCATAGCCTCTGCTAAGGTCTGTGGGTAGTGAATGTGCACCGTACCACAAAAATCCAAGTTCATGCCCTTGATGAACCTATGAATCCATACCTACTCATCCTACATATAGTTGACATATTGGAGTAGGTCCATAAATCGACTCTCATACTCAACTATAGTCATAGATGCCTGACGGAGGTTGTGGAACTCATCTATCCTCTCGCTGAAGAAACATTGAGAAGACTCAAAATAGCTAACATATTTCTCTTCTCCTACTTGTTATCACTTTTTCCCTTTACATTATATCTCCTAGATCAAGTTGAGTCAATAATAGAAACACTTTCCATAAAACCATGCATTGATGTTGTACTCATAAATTAAATATTTTGCATATTCTTCATAGTCATATTCATTAATTTTAGTTATTAGTTTGAATGTCTCACCAACAACATTCAAATTGACAAATAATATATATCTCTCTACCAACAAAAGTTGTAACATGTTTCTTGTGCCCAAATGTCCATTTCAACAATTCTTTCAATTAGAATCATCATATATGCCCGAAATCCTAATTTATTATAGTTTTTCAATGTTTACAAACCTATGTTTGAATTTTATTTAATTGTGTACTTGGTATATTCGATAACTATGTCCTTAACAAACCTTGTTTAATTTTATTTAATTGTGTACTTGGCATATTCAATAACTATGTCCTTAAGAAACCTTTTAAATATGCACTTATTAACTCTATCTTCCAATACACTTTTTAAACACACATATACATAACAAGAACTTCTATTTTATAGCTTAATTCATAAATCCTTTTCATATTCCCAATTGTACAAAAAAAATTGCAAATTAATAAAACACTATAAATCAATAAATCAACACACATCATGTATATAAGGTTATATAGATATTTGAAATCATATCTATTAACTCGTAAATATATGTTAACATTGAAACACCAAACTAGTAGAGGTAGTTTACTTTAACATACTTAACATTTATATATACATCATTTTTCCATAAAATAGTATAACATTTTATAAAGAAAATTGAAATCATTTATTTGTCACCCATCAATCAATGTAGTATTTATCATAATTGAACTAATTTTTTTCATTGAATTTTAATGGTATAATTGTGTATGCTTTCATTATGTAGATTAAATTTGGCTTCTATTTGTCAATCATTTTTTAAAAAATATTTTTTTGTCACTAATCACTGAGAATATGAAAACAACATAATGCAAAATCCAATATATTAGTGTAGAGACTCATTTCTATTATCTCTTCTTGGCTATTTTTATTAAATAATTAGTTTTTGCATTATTATATTTTATTCTACTATTATTACTATTTATTAAAAATTAAAAACTATTGCACTTTTTAAATATAGATATGGGACTAGATAATTGTTATGATATTATTGTTTTTAATTTTTCTAATTATTATTATTATGGAATTAGTTAATTATTACAATATTAGTGTATTTATATGTTTATTAATCATTAATACGACTAATTAATTCATTTAATATTAATGTATTTGTATATTTATAAATATAATATTGATTATTGATAATATATTATGAAAAAAATATCAAAAATAAAATATTCTATAATAAAATTTTGAATATTTTCCCCCTTTATTTTCTAATATTTAATTTTAAAATTATTAAAAGATAAAAATAATAATATAAAATTGAATATATTATATTGAAACAAAAACTTTATCTCACAACATATTGATAAATCCATATATATTAACATTAAAAATAGTGGTATGTTTGTATTTAGGATTTTAAATCGAAAGAAAGTAAGTCTCGACTTTCAAAACTAAATTACGAAATATAAACAATATATTTAAAATCAAACTTGTATCATAAGAATTTTATTTTTTAATGATAATGAGAGTGTTTGTTAATTCACCAAGAGGGTGTTCTCCTTTGAATATGCTCCTACTAGAAAGATTCAAATTCTAGCGGATCCAATGTTTACATGTTACCGTATTTTAGATATTTATTGTTTGCCATTTTGGATATTTATAGTTAGTAAATAACAGATATTGACAATTAATATATTTTGTGAAATAGTGTGAGTTGTCTTGCATATATATTTGCTAAAGAAATAATTTTTGTTGATCATTGTTCGAATTAATTAATTTAGTGAAACAACATGAATGGAGAAGTAAATATCTTCTTTCAACCGTCTCCCTCTACCACGTTTCTCTATTTTTTAACCAAAACAACATACAGATGGGAGGAAGCATCCAGGAGTGATTCACCTATTCTTCCTCATTTAAAATAAAAAAATTGTAAATATAAAGATAATGCATTCAATGTAATGTGAAGAAGAATCCACTACGCAAAACTAGTAGTTCTAATTGTAGCGGCTTCTGCAGGTAACGATCACAATTATTTTGCCTTTTCTTGTCAATTATTAGGTAACGATTGTTTCTTTATTTTGTTTTTCATTTGATCCGCCAAGAAAGAACACAACAGTTTTTTAATTTTTCATCGAGTTATGACATGGTAGTTGTTTTGTATAATTCAATTTGTATTTATATGTCTATTATTTCTTCGTGTTTTGAGATCTATAAAATATAGTCCTGTTTGACGCCCTATCGTATCTGAATGAATCATTTATTGCTTACGTTTAATTTAGTATTTTCTTTTTGTTGCTACAAAAAAATTTACAGCCCTAGGAAGCTATGTTTTAAGTATGTGATTTATAGTTGCGTTCATATATTTGACAAGATTCAATTTATTGCTTCTAGTTTTCTCGATCTTCACCTAAAGTAACTAGTTACACAAGATTATGCTCATGTATTTTTGCTATTGAAGAAGCTATAATTCTATTGTTAGGGATGAATTTGAGTCGTATGGCTTTGGTTTCGATAAATCTTTATCAGTCATTTGAATGGATTTTGTGTCAATAGTTTAGAATTTAATAGGTCAATCAATGTATTGTTAAAGATCGGTGTTCAAAGTGTACGAATTCGATAGAAGATTTAATTAATTTGTTTCTATGAGGTTTTTTTCCGATCTTTTGAAACTTTGTGTAGTGCCCACTTCCCTTCGACACCTTTTGTTATTGATTATGATACTGTGGACTATACTTATGGACATTACTATAGCTTTCGAGTTGGTTTGATGTCATACATTAGAGATAATGGACTGTGGTTGATTTGATTCATATATGATGCATGTGGATTATTAGAGACATTTTATATTGATGTTGATACAATGTTTGGAATGGTTATATATGTGAGTGTGTGTTTGTTTTTCATACATGTTATATGTTGTCATATTGAGTAAGCCTATATAGTTGAACTAATTTTATGATCATATGGTTATTGAGGAAATTGTAAATGATGTCGTTACTTTCTTGATGATGTTTGGATTTATATATATATATGACCTTGGAGATTATTGTATAATTATTTTGGATGATTTGATGTAGCCACAAGACCAAAGGTGTAGTTCTCGCTTCCCTTTGCCACCTTTTGATACTAATCATGACGTTGTTGACTATACCAGGACATTATTATAGTTTTGATTTAGTATGATGATTAGATGTTAGAGCATGGATTATTGCTGACTTTGATTCATATATTATGCATGATTATTATTAGAGATATTTTATATATTGATGTTGATATACTATTTAACATGGTTATATTATAGATTTTTTTAGGACATGTGATATTTGGATATTTTGAGTAGACCTAGAAAATGAAAATTGAATTAAAAATGATGATGATATAGTTGTTGATAAAATTTTAAGTGACACTGTTGATTGGCTTGATGATTGTTGTGATTCACATATATATTGATGACTTTAGAAGTATATTATATTCATTTGGATGTTCTGATGTGCCAGCCACGAGGATGAAGGAGGTATTTTTTTTTTTTTTTTGTAGGTTAAAATTTCACAACACGTATCGGGGTATTGGAGACCAACCACTTTGGAATTCTAGATGAATTCAACAAGGTCACCATGGCAGCTTTATTTTTTCTGTGTTTGATTATCGTTAGGGATTCCCATGGGGGAATTAACTTCAAACGTTAACAGGGGGTTTTATGTTTCTTTTATTTATTTTCCTTGGTTTAATGTTGCATGTGTTTATTTTGTGGTGCTTTGACCCCTTTCCTTATTTATTAAATGGTGTGTTAATTAATGTGAGTAATCATATTGTTAAAAATTAATTAATCAAATTGGGTCATAAGAAAGTAATTATTAGAGTTGTTGGCCTAAAATTAAAGTGTTGTAAGAAATGTGTAAGTGATGTGTAAGAGATGTGTAAGTTGATTTTGGAGTATGAAACACTCCATCTTCTTTGAAATTCGAAATTGTCCTTGGAGGCTAATTTTGGAGACTTGTGGGACAAGTTAAACTTGTCCCATGCCTCTTAAATTTATATACCAACCTTACCTATGGTTGGAGAGTTAAATTTATCCTTTCTTTATGCATTTTTTCAAGTCAAGTTAAATGTTGTTATTGCACTTTTCTTACATGTTTTAATTTCATTCCTTATGGGGTGTTGGCTTGTTTGAGTGTGTAAGTAAAACTTTAATATTATTCACCCACCTATTGATTATGCATTGGAGAATGAAGTTGAATTTTGTGCTTGGAGTTGAGGATGTGTGATGTGGCATCCCACTTGGATCCACCTCATCCTCTTCCCTTCCCTCTTCTATAAATTGGAATTATTTAGCTTGGTTTTGGGTTGCTCCACTTTTATCACTTCATTTTAGGAGACTTATTTTGGGGTTTTGGAGAGCTCTTGCTTTTGGAGAAGATTGGAGATTGTTGCATGCTTTTAGATTGTTGATCTCTTGGACTATTTTGCATTAGAAAGCTTGTTGTTTTGAACTTGGAACAAAATCCATCATGGAGAGGTAAGAGCTTGGCTCTTGGAAATGTTCTTCTTTTCCCTTTTATGAATATGTAAATGCTTGTATGTTTTTATTATTTTTGGGAGGTTGGGTAGATGGCCTAGGAATGGTGTAGGAGAGAGGCTATTGGGTTTATTTGGTGGGAGGAATAAGTGTTTTTGGAGAGTTATAAGTGTGGAGGGAGTTGGGATTTGGGTTCCACCACCTTATTAAGAAATAGCTTGCATTTCTTTACTCATTCTGGGTGCCATAACTGGTTAGGGAGGCATAAGGAAATGTGAGGAATAAGAGGTACTTGGGGGATGCATAAGGGCATGTCGGGATTTGAAATGTTATATTTTGGCGGTTTGTTCTTAGGTGGTGATACCCATTTCTCCTCGGGAGGCATAAGTAGCATCCTGCATAGTTTCTTGCTCCTTTAGCTTGCATGAAGAAGCCTGATTTTTGTTTGTTGTCTTTCGGGTGGTTGTAAAACTGTTGATTTGTTTTGGACTGTGTTTAAATATGAAATGTCACATGTGCATGTTGAAATATTTCCTTTGTGTTGTGGAATCCTGTTGTTGCCATGTGTTGAAACACATTTCTTATTGCATTGTTGTTGGGGCTAGGGGTCCAATGAAGAATCATAGCTTCTCCTTTCATTAGATGTCTTGGTTGGGTGGTGAGCGTTGCTTTTCACCTGATTTTGTTGTGATCAAAATTGAAAAAGATGGAGGATCTTCATGTTGTTGTTCTGGAGCAGAGGAAAAATATAGTTTTCATATTCCTTGTTGGGATCATTATTTATTGTAACCCTATCCCACTTCGAATTGGATAACCTTGTAGATTTTTTTGTGTTGGAAAGATGTTTTGTATTGGTTATGAAAGTTGTAATTCAAATGTGAAAGATATGTACTTTGTTTTCTGTTTTTGGATGAAAGAAAAGAAATATTTATATCTTGTAATTTGTATTTAATCAATGGAAAAGAAAGTTGTAAAAGAATAATACAAGTCAATAGAATTTATTTAGTTCTATTAAGGTGATATTGTCTTCATTGGAAATCTAAGTTTGTAATGTATCCAAAATCTCTGTTTGAAAAATTGAAAAGGGAATATGTATGAAGAGAATATATTACTCTTTTCCTTTGGAATGCATGATTTGAAGGAAATAGAATATTGTAGTGATTGAATTATAATGAATTCATAAAATTATTTTGGTAAATGTAAATGGATTAAATCTAAATTGAAGTTGTAGAACTCTGTTAGAGAATTTTTCAAACTGGAAAATATTTTATTCAAAATACACAGAACAACCCCTGTAATAATGAAAATAAAATGAAACATTGAATTGAAATTAATATGATTAAGGTGCCCCCAAAAAAACTAAACCACTTAAGAAATGGTTAAGGATCCTTCCAAGTCAAACAAACGTAAAACCGTAGTCATTTCACCGTCCAAATTGAGAAATTTTAAATTTATCTTCAATCAACAAAATTATACATTGAAATCCATCCTAAATTATTCTAAGAGAAACCCTCTATGTCTCTGTCTGGCATGTTGAGAAATGAGGGAGGTCTAATTGAACAAAATTTTATAAGTCGAATGTCACCGCTTTTCATTTTATAAGCTTTCGAGCGTTTTTTCAAAATTAGACCTTAAAGATTTATCCAAATTAAATTATTAAGGTTTCTATGCAAAGAGGACATCAATATATTTTTGAAAAGTCCTTATTTTCCAAAAATGGAGTTCCCTATCAAACGTTATGGCCTTCTAAAGTTCACAGAAGAGGAAAAGCCTCCTTCGCGCCTGTCTTGCGCGCCGAGAGAAAAAGGAGTCTCTTCCGCAACCGTCTTGCGTGCCTAGGAGAAACAAAGTTTCTCCCATGCCTCTCTTCTGTGCTCAAAATAAAATTTCTTTACACGCCTCTCTTCCATGCCTGGGGAAATTTCTTCCGCACGCCCCACAAGAAGATAATCTATCTGTGCTAAGGATGACTTTCTATCTCTTGGTTTTTTGTAGGATGTTTTGATAACTCTATATGATTCTTTCTAGAAATTGCAAATAGTTCATTTGTTTTTTTTGTACTATTTTAGGCATAATTCTTGATTCAGATGCTTATTAAGATCTTTGTAACTTGTTTCTTTTACATAGATGCTTTATTTCCTTTATAGTAACATTTCTGGCATGTTGGAAAATATGAAATGTTGATTTTTCATGGTGAATCCCTTGCAAATTTTTTTCAAGAATTCTCTCTTCCATCCATTTCTAGCTATAGTAATTGTATTTTCTGATTCAGAATATGGAACATAACACTTCATGTTTGAAGTTGGATTGGTAAATAAAAATGAGACATCATAGCTATTTATCTTGATCATGGCATGCTTTACTCGATTTTCTATCACTTACTTGATTTAAATAATTATTTAAAGCATGTAGTAGTTGAAAGCAACATGATGAAAAGTTGTAAATGTCTATTTTACATGGCGAAGCCCTGTCAAAATTTTCCCAAAATCTTCTTTTTTGTTTTGTTTCAGCAATAACCCTTTCTTTCTAATCAACTTCAGCTTCTTGAAATCTGATTCTTCTTCTTCAGTTGCAATCTAAAACATGTCCTTTTATTGCTAGTCTCTTTTCATCTTGTGTCTGCTTTGATTTGAAGAAAATATTGAGTTTGAGTTACATTAATTCTTCTTTCTAGCCTGTACTTATGAATTGTCTATTTCTTCTTGGCTACAACCTGTACCTACACACTTAAGAAAACAATTAGAAAATATTTAGGCTTTTGGTCTCTCTTGTGTCCATGTTTCTTCCTTTCTTTTCTCTTTCTTCTTTCGAATGAGTATCACATGTATGCAATCTGTTCTTCAAGTAAATTATATCTCCTGTTTTGAAGAGATTCATATGCACGAACTAGGACAGTAGGGAATATGAATTGATCCTTGAGCTCGTAACTGATAGTGCATTTTATTTTTTTCAAGTACAGTGGTTTCCACAAAGAAGATGAGAAAAGAACAAAGTTGGAATGGAACTACCTTGAACAATGAAGAAAACCCCAAGGAAATGATGGGTTCACTCATACTCTTTACTTTATTTTTCATGCATGTGTACCTCTTATTTCAGCAGTTGTACTTTACTTTCTAGTTACATCCCATGGCTTGTGTGGGAAAATTTGAAATTTTCTTATGAATAAAACATTAAATTTTGTAAATGAGTTGTATATTTCTTTCTACATTTCAGCTTTCTGTATGAATTGTATGATGAACTAAACAACTTAGTCATTTAATTGAATTTCTTAATCATGAAGGAAAGAACATTAATGAGAAATTGTAACATTCAGTAATGAACTCGATTTCTGAAATATGCACCTATGTTTTTGTCCCAAAACTCAACACTTCACCTATTCTGTAATTTGGTTTCTTCATCAAGACAACATAGTTGTCCTTCGGGGCCTTGTGTTCTTTTTATCAAGGTATCATGAAATTGCAGAGTATGTGATCTATTACATTTCGTAATAAAGACACATAACGCATATTTCACTTAATCATTAACTAATTCAACATTAACCAATAATATCAAAACTCCATTAGCTTAGGTATACTTCACGAATTCCTTTCATCGTAATAACAAAGTTTCTAGTTGCCCATTTTTACACAAGTGCAAAAATTGTCAATAGCATGTTGTTGGCTAGATGTATAAATTGCGTAGGTATGGTGTAGGAGAAGAATATGGGGATCTCTTTTGGGGAGGCATAAGAGTTTTGGGAAGGTATAAGTGTTATTGTGGAGGGATTTTGGTATTGGGTTCCACCATGTAAAATAAATAGGTTGGATTTCTTTACTCGTTATAGCGTGTCATAAGAGTGTGGGGAGGCATAAGGGAAAGTAGGGGTTTTGAAGCATATATACATTGGTGGGTTTATTTTAAGGTGGACACCCATTTCCGCATTGGGAGGTATAAGCAGCTTCCCCATAGGTCTTGCTCCTCCGGCTTGTGCATGATGAAGCCTTGAGTATAGGTTTTTGTTCTTCCTATGTTATAAATTGCAGTATGTATTTTGACTGTGTTCTATTTGTGTAAACTATTTTTTTGTTGAGGAAGCCATTTTTTTGCCATGAGTTGAAATATATTTCTTATTTCTTTGTGGTTGAGGCTTGGGGTCCAATGAGGAGGACGTCTTCTCCTCTTCATTGGAATTCTTGGTTAGGTGGAGAGCATTGCCTCTCCTCCTTTTTTTTTTTTTTGTGATCAAAAGATATATGATGGATCTTCTTGTTGTTGTTCTAGACTTTAGGATGAAGACAAATTTTGTAGTTTCTCCTTGGGTTTCTTATTGTGAAATTTCCCACTTCAAGTGGATGGCATTGTAACATTATTTGTGGTAGAAAATTGCTCTGCTTTTTGAAATGGAACCTACATTTGAATGTGAGAGATGCATATTCTATAATTTGTATTTGATGAACGAAAAGGAATTTGTAAAAGAATTATTGGAGTTCAATAGAAGTATTTTTAATTACCACAAATGGTATGGTTTTCATTTAAAATCTGTTTTTGAAATATATTGTGAAATCTCTATTTGAAAATTAAAATTTAAAAAAACGTATGAAGAAATATTACATTCTCTGTTTCATTCAAAATGCATGTTTTGAAAGTAGGACCATATTTTGGGTTTTCACGCATGGATTGAATTAAAGTTAAGGATTGTAAAATTTGAATGGAGTGAACTTACACCTCTAAAGTATGATAATGAAAAGTAGATCAATTCGGCTTAAGTATGTTTTTCCATTTGGATTCTTTGTAAAGCCTACAAATAAATATTAGAAAATATACAGAGTACTCACGTAACTTGAAAGAAAAATGAAACCTTGGAATGAACTAAGGATGAATAAATCATATTATAAAACAACCGCATCACCCTAGTAATTTATTCAAATCCAAGAATCGTGCAATAGGCATAATAATGCCATTTCACATAAAAGAACATAAATTGTATTGAAATCTCAACAAGAATCAATTAATCCTTACAATCCATTATAAATCTTTCAAGTACATTTCTCCACACATGTTTGGGGTGTTGAAGGAGAAAGAATAGTGAATTAGACCAATTCTAGCAATTGAAAAATTTTAGTTCATATTTTTATGGCACGAAACACGTTTTCTTAAAAGTCACCCATCTAAGTTTCATGAAAATGAATTTTTATGTTTTTTATGCAAAGTGAAGTTCCAGCCCTTTCTAAAAATTCCTCATTTTCCCAAATCTGATCTTCCAGTCACAAGTTATGGCCTTCTGAAAATTTTTACTTCGATTGGTTTCAAAAAAAACTAATTGTCAAAAAAAAGAGGAAATTTTTGCAAATTGGATCTGCGGGCCTGAAAATTACTTAGCGTACATTTTACAAGAATGTAAAAAATTCACAAGTTCCTTCGCAGCCCCGCATCCTTCACTTTTTTTAAAAAAATATACTTCCACGGGTCCGTGGCCTGCACCTTCAAAATCTACGTTTTTGAAAAGGGCAAAAAATCTTAACTCTCCCCGCAGCCCGCCTTTGGGAAAAATTTCCTCCCCAGGTCCGCCAACTTGTAACTTAAGAAATATGAAGAGTTAGGAGTACTTATTTATATCATTGGAAAGGGGAAGAAATTTCCTATCTAATGGAAATGTTTTCTTGAAACCTTAAGAGCATTAAATATGTAAAAAAATTAGGTTGAAGTGCAAAGATGAGTCTGAGAGTGGGTAAGTGGGAAATTACCTCTTTTTAACTTACATGAGTAACTCTAGAGCATGGGTTGACCTTTTTGAAGGGTCACACTAGGCGATAAGAGAATGTTTTTTTCTAACCCATGTAAATAGGACCTTGGTTATTGTTTAGACCTAGTAAAATTAAATACCTTGGGCATTTAATTGTTTTGGCCCCTTTGACCCTCTAAAATTAATTAAGGAATATTTAAATATAGTGTTAATTTAATTATTTATTAAATTAACACCTAAGAGAAATTTAACTATATTGGATTAATTACACTCATTAATTTTGTGATGTGGATTTAATATTTGTTATAATGGGAAAAATTTATTTATTAATTATAATTGACTTTGAATCTTTGTTGTGACAACTGTTGCTTAAAGCCTGGTAGTGGTCACACTTTTAAAAACAAAAACAAAAATAAAATTATTCCATAATTTTTCTATCTAAACCTAGGTTGTTCTTGGGTCTCGAGTGGTCGTTTTAGTGGGTGTTACACTTTGTATCAATCTTGTGATTATTTTTGAAGCCTCGATAATAGCCGGTACTATTTGACATTCCTAGGTACTATTTGACATTCCTAGTACTATGCATCGCTAAAAAGATCTCCATTTTTCATATTCATCACTATTTGTAGTCGATGCATCGTAATTTGTGAAGACTCTAATTTCCAAGGTGCATATCAACCCAAAAGTATTTCTCCTCTCTCTTCCCTTTAATCTTTGTCAGTTCTTCTACGCTTTAGGTATTATTTTTGTCTCATTTTTGACACTTTTTGTATTATGGATCATTATCCCCTAATTTTTCAACCTCGTAGTTTCGATGTTTTCCATCATGTTTTCAAAATTAAGTTCCTAAAATGGCGATAATTCCAAATCTAAGTCTATTTGGATTTGAAGTAATTGATGACACCAAAGCGAAATAAAGAGAAAATGTCTAGGTTTGGTTTCCTATGCTTTGACATTAACTCACTACTTGTTTGAGATGCAGTTGTTGCTACGATAATTACATTTGACTACAATATTATATTTCATGGTTATAAATACATATTAATATTTTGTAGCAGCATATTAATTGAGTGCTTCCCCTTTCCTTCTTGTTCATACATTACACACTACACTAAATGTATCTCATTATGAGATTTTCTTAATAATCATGAAATCTTATTCTTTGTGTTTAACTTGTCTACATAAGCCTAATTCATAATATTAAATCATTCTTCCCTATCCATTTTAAATTTTACTTTTCACTATTAATAATGGTTTAAAGATCCACCTCAAAACATTATGTTGATGATAAGAAAATTGAGTTTATTTACAAATTCTTATGTTAATTCTTGTACTTTTTTATTTATTGATTTCAAACAAATCCGTGCATGAGTACTTCTTGTACTTTACAAATTGGATGACCATTTTGGCTGGTAAGAAGTGGGTGCAGGATGAAGTAACATCTATTTAGAATGAGGTTTGTAGAAAACTTCCTAGCCCGCTTTTCAACTTCTCGTGGCTCAAGACCTCTTTTCAAAGAAATGGCTTAGCGTGAAATACCACATTTTGCTTTGAAGAGGGTAACCAATTCCTGCACCAATTTTTGCATTATAATCAAATTTGATAATATCTAATATTTATGATCATACATATGGACATACAATTGGAATCGGTCATTGTAAAACAATAAACAATAGGCTCTATAACTTTAAAGGAAAAGGAGGCATTAACCCTTCCCTCAATCCTTCCCACACAAATCACTTGAAGATTAAATTCACCCATCTTATAGACATACCCATAGTAGTGGAGATGGATCCGAACAGCTCCCTTTCTTTCGATATTGTTTACTATAAACATTGCTCAATTTATTTGTAATACTTGTAATGATCACTACAACACTAGGGTACCTATGTATGTGTAGAAAATTAAAATTCACACACTACAAAAAAGGGCTATTTAGAGACATTAATTAGAGGAAAAACTATATTTTTATTTCTAAATACCATCCTCAAATCATACGCATTATAAAATTTTATATTTTTCTCCAATAGGCATTCTTTTTTGAAGATGTTCATGCTAGAAAGTGTCAAATTCCAATGGATCCAATAGTTACAAGTTGTCAAATTTTAGATATTTTTGTTTCCCAACTTTTGGATGTTTATGGTTGCAATAGTATTCCCAATTAATATGTTTGGTGAAATAGTGTGAGTTGTCTTACATATCTATTTTCTAAAGAAATGATATTTGTTGAAATGTTTTTGGAATTAATTAATTTAGTGAAACAACATGAATGAAAAAGTAAATATTTGCTTTCAAATGCCTCCCTCAACCACCTTTCTCTATGGACCAAGTAAATAATTCAATCACATTGTTCTCGATCCAATGTTGTGGAACCACATGAAACCTGGTTAACATTGTAAATTTAGCAGTAATAAATTAAATATAGTAACCTCTCTCTCATAAATGGGGCGTTGTTACAATGTTTGGTCGGGTGAAAGAACGAGACAAGTTTTCAGGGAATATGTTGTGGCATTCCACAGAAGACATGGGTTCCTTCAAAATACACTCACATTTCACATATGCAATAAACCTATCTCCATCCTGGATCATTTTAGATTTTACTATGCACTCTCAACCCGTGCTAAATATGAGCTTTCGTATACATGGATGCAAATGTGGTATTGTGGATAGTATGGACTACAAGATTTTCATGAAATGGGTTTGTTGAAACGCCTTGAAACATTGAGGAAAATACTATTCACATGTGTAATTCTAGCCTCGCTTCAAAATAGGAGATTTAAAAATAAGGTATGGATCATCTTTATTCTATGGGAGTTTCGAGTTGTTTGTTTGGTTGATATGTGGGAAAAGAACGTTTTGCCTTTCAAATTGAGACTTTTTTTCTCTGTATTTTCTCTATTACCCTAAATTTCACCTTTTAGTTTTGTTGTGCCACTTCTTCAACTATGGCCACTATTAGTGTTATCATCGAATCACAATACCCTCCGATTTGCACAATTATGTGTGCTTAATCTCACGGTGTGACTGAGTAACATGGGTACCATCTCCAAGTTTTGGGACTTGCTACTTGAGTTAGAACTCCAGAGAAAGTTGCTTCTTACTCCTAAACTACCTACCACAATATATCCCTCATGCAGCAAGACTATCTAATCCTAATCTAACTTTCCAAGGGATGAGGGAGAGAGAGTACATGAATGTAAATCCTATACTAACATCAGTGATACATAAGAAAAGGAAGGAATGAGAATAGCTTTCCAATGTGTGAAAAATGGAAGCAAAGTACATACCGTAGAGGGTGATAATAGTTCTCCACAATCTAGAAACTGGATTCATGATAATATTTCATACACACACAATGATAATGAATCCCTGCAAAATCATAAAATAGAAACAATATATTGAGGTTGAAAAGGAAAGAATAATGCAAACAAACACAAGGGAAGATACATCCACAACTTGCATCTATGGCTTCACCGATATGCACAGCCTAATCTATTGAAAAACAAGGTTTGGATCACCATGGAAGAAGTCCACTACAAGTTCCTCAGTAGCAGATTGGCTTCACAAAACCAAAATGACAGATTTTTTCTACTCAAACTATTCCTCCTACAATGAGCCTAGTATTCCAATTTATAGAGTTTTGGAAGAGAGAGAGAGAAGGGATGTAAATCCTGAAATCCACTTTCCAACCACTTGAATATGTCATAAATGTTCCCAAATGATGATATATGACCTTTAAAAGGCACCCCATACTTTTCCATGACTTACAACAATGAAAAATATCTTCCCATGCTTCATTAAATGCATCTCTAACCACTAATAAAATCCTTGTTCAAAACCTGGCATATTTTCCTTAAAATCATCACCAAAAATTTATCAATTTCTTCGTTCCTTGATTGTTTTCCATTGGGATCAAATTCTTGATTCAAACGAGACTTATTTTGTTAAAATTCGTTGAGAATTAAAAAAGTTATGGTCTTATGAGTTTGAGCAGCTTTATCTAAATTAGTTAGGGACTTCTTGCATTTTACAGACTGGGAATCGAGCTCCAAATCAAAATTTATGACTATTTTAGGATCATGGTGAAGATGTTACATGAGAGCTCTCACAATCTGCAATACACTGGTTTTTACTCCCTTTTACTTATACCGATATTGCAAATTTTTGGGAAACTCACGTGTTCCCATGGTACTTGGACCATGCAGCCCCCTTTTCTACATCACCAAACTCAAGATTTTCTATCCTCACACATCCTTCGTTGATCGGGCCAAGTAGGCCATTAACCACCGACTTCTCCGTACCACTCACCCATGGGTATTTTGGTGATTTCAGTTCAGGTTGCACTCACGTCCCTCGGGCCACTCTTTTGCTCCAACCCACATCATGGGCCTCCAACCTCCTTCGTGACCACATAACTTCTATGTCACCGTGTTGACTTTCAGGCCATGAGGGTTGTTGACCCCTGATATTTCGCATTGCGCTCCGTGGGCATTTCTCCTTGTGTACGCACGTATGGCCCAAGTCCGACTTGGGCATAAGTCCTTCCCCGCGGAAATTTTGATCTTCCTAAGCCCTAGTGTTCCTTGGGCCACTTGGGCCTCTCTCATCTGATTTTTCTACAAAACTCCTCGTAACTCATTTTATTTCTCGGTGAGCCATGGAAAAATGCATTCGGGTATAAAAGAATTTTGTTCCTCTCGCATAGCAGCTCGCTTACACAATATAGATTGTTGCATGGTTCAAATAGGTTGGCTCAATAACATACAAAGAGCTTGGTTCTCACATTACATGGCTCAGAGGATCCTTTAGGAGTTTGCTTCCAAAAAATTTCTCACTTAGCTCGATGTTACCCATGAAACAGCTCATTCTCTCTACAAAGAAGCTCAGTGGGAAATGGAGTAGCTCATTCATGAGCTCTACCAACCCATTGGTACCCAATGGAAAAAATTTAACCTTTCTCAAATCCTTCTAATTAGTAAATCTTCCTAACATAGGGAAAAATGCATGAGCACTGAATTTCCCATTAATGTTGTATAGTGGACCCCTCAATATAAACATCACCATCCAATTTTGTCAACGTAGAAAAATTGGATAACAATTAGAGGAGATTTTTTTTGGTAATTGATATGTTGGGAAAATCCTCAGAAATTCATGGTTATTCATCACTCTTCTCTTAATATTTACCATGGCTCACTTCTGAGTCCTCAACTTGAGTTCTCTATTCACAAATTGGTTATGCTTTGTAGTTTTGTCTCTATTGTTTCTCACAAATATGGCCACTAATTTTCATGCTTGGGAGATTTTAATATTTTATTTTTCTTCTATGATAGTTTAGATTAAGCCCCAACTTTGATTTTTCAAGGAGGGTTTGACTCACCTTTTTGCTAAGGTTCTCGTTTAAGAATTCTCAGATGTATGGAGAGATTTTATTTTCCTAACTTAGATTCACATCCAACTCGCACCAAGGAAAGTACATGAAGCAAAGATTAGATGAAGATGGAACAACAACTGAAAGATAGGGATACTTATCAGATTTTGTGTTTGCAATGATGTGGAGGTTGATGCGGTAAGACCAAGAATAAAAAAAGCTCACAACTCCAGCGAAGAGATTGGATTTTTAGTCAAGATACCTATATCTTCATGTAGATTCATTGATGAATATAAGAGAGAGAGAAAAATATAAATCACATATAGTTTATTGCCTAGTTCTTGTAAAGGAACTAAATCAGTTGGATCGTGACACTTCCTAGAACATTTAATTTAAAAACAATGTTCCCTCAATGAAGTTTCAAGGGACTAAGGAGTTCATCGCCATTAGAGTAGAGCTTGGAAAAGCCTTCACTCAAACCAAAATAAATAGGACCATGTATTGCCCACGTCCCTTCAACACATCTTGATATTGATCATGATACTGGTAACTATATCATGGACATTATTATATTTTTGAGTTAGTATGGTTTTAGATGTTAGATCATGGACTATTATTGACTCTGATTCCCATATGATGCATGATGATTGTTAAAGACATTTTATATAAAATTTGACATGTTTGTTGGACAAGGTTATATATAATTATCGATGTTGTTAGGACATATGATATTTGGATATATTTAGTAGACCGAGAAAATTGAATTAAAATTGATGATTATATAGTTGCTAATGAAATTGTAAGTGATATTGTTGATTGTTTGGATGTTGTTGTGATTCATATATATATTTATGATTTTGAAATTATATTTTATTCATTTGGATGTTCGATATGGCCATGAGGCCAAAGGGGTATTTGTATTGTGAAGGTGAAAAATATCACAAAAACATTGGGGGATTGGAGACTAACCACATTGAAATTCTAAATGAATTCAACAAGGTAACCATGGAAACTTCTATTTGTTTGTGCATGTTTGTGTGTGTTAGGTATTCCCGTGGGGAGGATCACCTTTAAATATGACCAAGGGGTTATGTGTATTTATTTATTGGTTCCTTTGTTTATTTTTGTATGTGTTTATTTTGTGGTGCATTGACCCTTTCATTATTCATTAAATGGTGTGTAATATCATGAGTAATCATGTTTTTAGGTTAATTAATTAAAATATGTCATAAGAAAGTAATTAATAGAGTTGTTGGCCTTGAATTAAAGTGTTGTAAGAGATGTGTAAGTTAAATTTTTAGTGTGAAACACTCCACCTTCTTGGAAATTCGAATTTGTCCTTGGAGGCTGATTTTGGAGGCTTGTGGGACAAGTTAAACTTGTCCCATACCTCTTAAATTTATTTACCAACCATACCTATGGTTGGAGAGTTGAAATTAGACTTTTATAATGCTTTTGAGAAGGAAAATTGTAGGTTTTAATTGCACTTTTCTTACATGGTTTAATTTCAGTCCTTTGGGGTGTGGGTTGGATTTGAGTATGTAAGTAAACTATCATATTATTCACCCACCTATTTATTATACATTGGAGAATGAAGTTGACTTTTGGGTTGGGGTTGAGGATGTGTGATGTGGCATCCTACATGGATCAACCTCATCCTCTTCTTTTCCCTCTTCTATTAAATTTGAATTTCTTGCCTTGTTTCAGGGGGCTTCACTTTTGGAAACTGCTTTGGGGGTGAATTCTTTGTTGTTTTGGAGCTCTTGCTTGGAGAATTTTTTGAAATATTGTTGCATGCCTGTGTTTGGCTTATTGGGATTGCTTGCATTGGGATAAAGATTGTTGTTTTGGAACTTGAAACGACTCCATCATGGAAAGGTAGGATCTTGGCTCTTGTAAAGCTTCTCTTTCTATTTATGAAAGTGTTATTGTATGAATGTTTTGGTATGTTTTTGGATGTTGGGTAGATGGCCTAGGTATGGTGTAGGAGAAGACTATGTGGTTCATTTTGTGGGAGGCACAAGTATTTTGGGAGATATAAGTCCGGAGAGAGTTGGGATTTGGGTTCCACCTTACAAATATATAGGTTACATTTCTTTAATCGTTATGGGGTGTCATAAGAGATTGGGGAAGCATAAGGAAATGTGAGGAATAAGGGATACTTGGGCAAGGCATAAGGACATGTCGGGGCTTTGATATACTATAGTTTGGCAGTTTGAAATCAGTGGTGATACCCATTTACCCTTTGGGAGGCATAAGTAGTATCCCCATATTTTCTTTCTCCTTTGGATTGTTTGATGAAGCCTTAGTGTTGTTTGTCATTCTTTAAAGTAGTTACAAACTACATTCTGTTTGGACTGTGTCTTAAATGTGAAATTTGCATGTGTGTTTTTGGAAGCATGTTGTTGCCATGAGATGAACCTCATGTTTTATTGCTTAGTGGTTAAGGCTTGGGGGCCAATGAAGAAGGATGGCTTCTCCTTGTCATTGGATGTATTGGTTAGGTGGAGAGTGTTGTCTTTCCCCTACTCTTGTTGTGATCAAAATTGGAAGAATGATAAATCTACATGTTGTTGTTCGGAGAAAAGATAAATGAAATAAAGTAGTTGATAGACCCTTGTTGAGATAAATCTTATTGTAACCTTCCCACTTGAAGTAGATGAAATCGTATATGTTTTGTAATGGAAATATGTAGTATTGAATATGAAATTTGTAAATTGAAATGTGAAAGAGATATACTTTGTTTCTATTTTTGAAAGAAAGAATTATATTCTATATGATGAATTCGAGGAATGAAAGAAAGAAGTCAGTAAGTTGTCTTTTGGGAATCAATAAATGAATGTATTACATTTCTCAAATGGTATTGTTGTATTGAATCTGATCATTTCAATGTATTTGAAATCTCTCTTTGAAACGAAGAAATGCATGAGAGAAGAATACGAGAATTTCGTCTTTTCAAATGTGTAAAATTTGAAATCGAATTGCATTTTGGTTTTGAATAGTCTGATTTGAATCAACCAAATGTAGTAGATTGGAATTGGAATGTATTCTAATACTTGGAAGAAAAAAATGGTAAATAGACACTTTAATATTTGATCTTTGTTTTGTATTTTCAAACCGCCAATTATTTAATCCAAAATGCACAAGAGATCGAACTCGCAACAAAGAAATAACAAATGAAACATTAAATTGGAAATAATAAGATCCAAACGAATTCATCTAGACATTAACACTTAAGGAATTTCTTATAAAACTTAGCAAACTCGGGCTCAAATCAGTTCACTATCGTTTTGTTGTCAAAGTTGTAAATTTTAAAATTGGAGCTCAATCAAACAAAATTACCTTCCAAATCCATCCTAAATCCATCTAAGAACAATTATTCATGTTTAATGGACCAGTTGAGGGAGGAAGAAGATAAATTGATTAAATTTTTATAAGTTAAAATTTACAAGTTTGCCTTTTAAAAACTTGTAGATCATTTTCGAGAAATTGACCCCTCCTTTGGACACAATCTAGAAAACTTTGTAATCAGACTATTAGTGTGAAACAACAAAACTCCTCCTTATGATTTACATTACCGACTTGTAATTTTATGCAATGTTAGACCTAGGGTATTGAAATTTGGTGCTCGTTCCCATTGGTATTTTCGAGAGCTAGATGAGTCATCAACTAAATCAGCCATTCTATCTACCTTGTAAGTTAGAAAATCACAATTTTGAGAGACTTGAAAACCAACACTCTAAACCCCGTTCATGAGATGTCAAGTGTCGTATGTGTTCTTTTTTATGTAGAGAGTCATGTCAAGCATTATCTCAACCTCATTTGACCATTTACACTCTCTTTATCACTTCTCTAGAAGCCTTTTCACTCCATTTTACACTTTTAGGAAGCTATTAAAATTAAAAAGTTTGCATTCGTTTTGAACCACTCTTCAAACCCTAAACAACAAAATGCTTATCCACCTTCGCAAACCTCTAGTATTTTTACAAGACAATTTATTCGAGCCTTCAGCTCACTAAAATCACATTCATGGTTAGTTTGGAAAAGGGGTTTTGTATTCTACCGGTCATAGTTTGACTAGGTTAAACTGGACCAATTACGACCGGGGCTCCTAAGACTGTCGCCATTTGAAACCCATTTCTCATTTCTCACTCTCGTCATCCTTGATGAATTATCCATATATATGGGATCTTGTAGGAAATTTTTTTGTGCATTCGTCCATTGAACGTTAGTTTTAGATGTAGTATTTTGAGCCCTTGACCTAACTTTTGATAATTTGCCTCTAGGCCAATTATGAACGATAGAATTAGAAAACTAGTTGCCAATCATAAATCTGTTCACCAATTTTCACTTTCGTTAGTTCCTGTGAATTCTTGGTATATAGGAGGACACATAGAAATTTACCTATTGTTTATTTTATCATCGAAAGACAATTTTGGAACCCACTCTCTTAGCCTCTTATCGAAAATTGAATTTTTTTGCAACTAGCAAGAAAGCGTAAAAATAAAGTAAGAGGACCCTCGTCCCTACATCAAAGAAATCCTGAATTGGAATTGAACTTTTGGAAAAATAGTGTTTCTCTCTCTTCCCTACCTCTTTCTCTCTCCTTTATTAAGAAATGATGAGAAATGAAATGAAATCAATACATGTCTCTAACCCTCTCCTTTCGAATGTAAATTGTTATTATTATGTAAATGGAAAACTGAAAATGTTAATTATGCTAGATCTAGGTTGATGTCATGGCATCGATTTATCACTTATTTTATGCTCACTTGGTTTTGCATGATGTAAGAAATATGGAAAAAGGCGTGGATTAATTCATTTTTATGATGGTAATGTATATCGGTCATTGTAAAATGTATATATGTATAACGAATTGTCATATTAAAGAAAAGTTATATTTGAAATTTGGTTATATGTATGAGACGCATTTTTGATTGAGATTGACGTAGGGTAAAAAGGTGGGATTATAAATTAATTTAATTTTAACACTTGTTGTACCCTCCCTCTCATTCTAGCCACATTAGTTTGTAAAACGCTATCATTCTAAGAGATAATTAATCATCACAACTAAAACATTTGGTATTATACCTAAGAAATGTATTCAATAGATGATTTCTATAACTTAAGATTCATTGTTCAAAGCAAAAACTATGCGATGTAACCTTATCATATATGGATTAAGTACAACTAACACTTCCTTAGTATCCCGGTTGACTACCAAGTCTTATCATGTAGATCTAGAAAATAACTTCATCATCAAATGAATCCCTTATGGGATCCAGACAAAACAAATAGAGCTATTGAAATAGTTGTTCTATGACTTAAAATCTTGTTAATGATCTCTTTAGTTCCTCGTAGATAAATGTGTTACCTTGATTACCGACAACATATCACATTGGTCTTTCATCAAGGTTGTGTTAGTGCAAAATCACAGCACCCCTGGACGCACATCAGGCTTCTAGGTTGATGTTCAGGCATCCAGTGTGATTGCACAACATGGAAACCTCTCTCCAAGCGTGGGGACTTGTGAAACTGAGAGAGGAATCTCCAGAGAAGGCTGGTTCCTACTCCTAAACTACCTGCCACAATCTATTCCAGTGTAGGCAAGCTAATCTAATCCTAATCTAACCGTGCCAAGGAGACAGAGAGAGAGAGAGAGAAAGGAAAAAAACAGCAAAAGCCTACACTAAAACGGTGATACACCAGAGAAGGAGAATGTTGGACATCTATCAAAAATGCCATGGGACAAAGAGAGGTGAGCAATGGGAAGGATGGACGGATGCATCGCAGCCCAAGGATAGATTTCACAGGCGTAAAATGTCCCAAAACTCCATGAACACACTCCAAACCCGCAATGAACATTCAAACATGCACAAATACCTACAATGAAGAGAGGCAAGAAGAGGACAAGCAAAAACAAGGAAGGATGGATGGATGCATCACAAAACATGTTTTGTTGCTCTAGAAGTTTGCACGCTGAACATCATTCCATTAGTAAAAGGCAAAAACGCCATTACAGAGTAGGGAGGAGGTTCGAACTCCATTTTCAACCCTAGAGAAGAAAAGAAGGAGGCAGAGCCGAAAGAATGAACAAATTTTTTTCTTTTTGAGCCAAATCGGCTTTTACATTGCATGGGTCAAGCCCAGGGGACGAAAAACATGGGAAAATGTGCAAGCCCATTCTGATTGATCACAGATGCATTAAATCAGCATGGAGGATCTTACCAACCCATACCCTGTCACTTTGAGTGATTTTGGAGGAGAATGCGACCCATTTGTATTAATTTTGCTGCTAAAATGTCACTTCGGCCCTGCAGAAGAAGAATGCGACCCATTAGCATTAAAACAGGTTGTTGAAAGGTCGCTTCTGGCCATTACCACACGTCAGAGCTGTTTCTCGATTTTCTCTCTTCAGACTGCATCAAAACTCGAGATTGATCCCAGAATCATGTAGAGAATCTCATAAGCTTTCCGTTGATATAAAGAACGTGCAAATCCGAGCTCTGGATCAAAAGTTATGGCGATCTGAAGAATTAGGGCACGGAACAAACCAAAACGGATTTTGAAATATTTCCCGCGCTTCGCCACCTGGATGACACGTGGCACGCTCTGATTGGATGAGCAATTCTCTCTCCTCTACCTTTCGGTGGGCTGTCTTTTGAAATTTCCTTGTGGGCCCCTTAAACTTGGACACGTGGCGCCATTTCATTGGTTCGGTTCAGCGCTTCAAACCTTCCACTTTGACCTTTTGACTTTTCTCCTTGTGACACGTGGCGTGATTTCATTGGTTCTCGGCCCTGCCGGCTTCTTCGCGCCCTTCGCGTCTTTTTGTCCCAGATGGCACAGTGCTCCTTGTGCTGATTTCGGGCGAACCGGCCGGTTCGCGTCCATTTATCCCAAATGTCCCAGTTTGTTTCGGACTGCTTATTCCCATTTCACCCGGTTGGTACGGCCATTTGTCTTCTGCCCGCTTGTCCCACTTTGTTTCGGACTGCTTATTCCCATTTCGCCCGGTTCGGCCGGTTCGCGTCTTTTTGGCCCGCTTGTCCCACTTTGTTTCGGACTGCTTGTGCTCATTTCACCCGGTTCGGCCGGTTCGCCCCTTTTTGGCCCGCTTGTCCCACTTTGTTTCGGACTGTTTGTGCTGATTTCACTCGGTTCGGCCGGTTCGCCTTTTTGTCCCAGATGTCCCAAAGGCGACCCTCTCAGCAGTTGGCCAATTTTTCCTCTCGGTCGAACCGGCATTTCGCGCCCGCCGCGTACTTCTGTCCCACTTGTCCCAAATGCTATTTGGGCCGCTTGGAGGCTTTTCGGCCGATCCGCGCCTTTTTGTCCCAGATGTCCCAATTGCTCCTAGGACTAGGACTTAGCCGATTTTCACCATTTTTTCTGGATCAACCTTCTTGCCTTCTGCAACCTTTTTTTTTTTTTTTTTTGCATTTTCTCAGAGCTTGCTCTTTTCAGCCTGGACAGGAGAGTTAGAAAATATCTGAGAGAACCTCAGAAACATGATGTTTGCTCTGAATCAATCAATGTGCCTGGGACTTGAATATTCTGATGCATGTTATCAAAATTACCCTGGGGGGTGAATTTTGGATAACAAGTTGTTTACCATAAATATTTCCTCTCACCTTAAACTTATATATAGTCGAGCATAGATCGTTAGGTGCATTGGAATTAAACCAAACCTTGATGATTAAAGGGTTAACTTGTGGGTGGAAATTGTACATAAATCTTAGCAAATGCAATTGTATTTAAAATAATTTGACTTAAGATAAGTTTAGAAACTAAAAACTTGTCTCATTACCCCGTGTGCCTAGTTTCCCTTTTTACCCGAGTGAGTGGCCCAAAAATAAACAAAGGTATTAGGTGATATTCATATGATTGATCTCATGGTAGAATTTAAATGATGCAATTGGATGTCTTGGTTGTATCATGCGTTTAATACTACAAGTGTATAAGAGCATGGAAAATGGATGTCTCGTGCTAGGTTACACTCCTCATAGTAGAGAATCCATTAGTGAAAATTATTTGTTAATTTGTTTACAATTGTTATAAAACAATGCCAATAATGAGACCATAGTGCGATGTAAGATTAAATCATATAAGAGTAAAACAATATTTTAGGTTAGGAATAATTTCACTCTTGGAGTCCTTATAATATGAATTGCCCTTGGTGAGATCAAACTTTGAGAAAACAAAAGATATATATAAATCTAAATAAAAATTCTTGATGTGGAAATGTTTAATGGATTCAACAAGTTATTAAACTATATTAACTATGATAGGTAAATAAAGCTACCATGATCGAAGAATGATTATGGGAAAAGACATCTTGAATCTAAATATCCCTTAAATCCTAAGATTTCTTTCTTGACATCACGTCATATTCACTTGTGTAGTAAGGGTAAAATTTAAAAAATTTATAAATGTTTGAGAAGAATAATCTTAACATAAGAGTGAGAGATCTAGGAACTTTGTATGCAATTTTGAATACGGAAAATAATTATGTAAGTTATGGGGATTTTCGTAAGGGATAAAGAGCCAACTTAAATGGTTAAACTGTAAGTTGAATGTGAAATGAATTTAAGAATATGTAGGTGGAAAAAGAGAAAATTATCCTTGCATAATAATGTTCTTGGAATGTTAATCGTAACTAAGATGTAATCATGGTAATGATGTGTTGTGTGTTTTCCAACCTAGGGTCCCTTTTTTGTGGTTTGCTCATTACTAGGATTCATTCATTGGGAAAATGTGGCATCGACATGTATATGGTGTTGTCATGTGTCTATGTGATTTGATGAATTGCGTAATTTTATTATGTTGTGTTAAGTTTATCTATTGAATCCCATGTGGTGTTGTGTAGTGGGCAATGTAATTCAAAATATATATATTCTGGTATTTTTACCGTTTTATTTGTGTATAAAATGTGGGCGTTATAACTTTGATATTAGGGAATCAAAGTTACATATACATGGGTGAATCTACCAAAAAGGAGAGAAAGTGAAAATTAATAGAGGAGATATTTTTATCCCTATAGGAAAATCATGGTGATGGTACTATCTATTACCATATGAATGTGTCCAAAGTGGACTTCCAAATATTCATATTTACTTAGAACATTGATAAAGATATTTCCTTATTTCACATATCATCTTAGTACACTAGATTGTTTTCTGGATATTATTGTGATTCCATTATATGCTTTAATCGTAATTTCATTTTATCAAATCTAATGTATTATAACATTTAATGTTCAAGATTTAACATATTTCAAGATTAATTTAGGAGTTCCTATTAAAAGTTTTGAATTAATCTTTTTTGGGTTAGATTGGGAAGAAAACCTAATTTCCCTATCAAATTTGGTGAACTCACTTTATAATAAAATACACAACATGGGATCATAGCTTTCTGATATCCATAGGAAATACCTTGGGCAAAATCACTAACATCGACTCCCAAACCTCTGATTTCACACATACAACCTATGCAAGAATCCTATTTGAGCTTTATACTTCAACAGATCTCCAAGCCCACATTGAGCTTAAAGTGTAAAATCGAACTTGGACTTAGCCTCTAGAATATGAGGATATACCTTTCAGATGCAAGAGATTTTTTTCTTTCAGGCATTTTGTTGTTGATTTTGATATGGTAAAACATAAAAATGAGAATTCTAATTGGTGGAGAAATGCCCTCCCTGTCTAAGGATATCCATGATTTAGACACCGAGGAGGAATACATGGTCGAATTGGTCCTCAAAACCCCTTTCGAGAGAGATCACATATCATGTAAACAAGGGGTTATCTTTGGGTAAAACTCAAAGGACCGTAAATACTAAATAAAAAGTGTATATAGTGGTAAAGGATAATCTTCCTCCTCGTTCTCCTTGTTTAAGTAAAAATATCAGTCAAATGCATATTTTGAAGTTGTTATTCTTTAACAAAAATATCTTGATGAGTGGATAACATTTTGTAACAAGAAGAAATTTGTTCACACAAAACCACTCCTCCACTTTGAGATGTTAGCTCCTTTTCTTCTTCCCGGTTGTTCGTCTCATGTCATTTTTATCATCGGTAAGTAGTTGTGTTGTTATTTTTCTTATGTCTAGCAATTGTTGGGTTACTTGACGTTTTTTGTTATTTGGTTTCTTGTTGGAATATTTTACTTTTCCTTTGTTATTCATTGTATTTTTGACTTCTAGGCCTTTTTGCTTGGTGTTGCCTCCACTTGTCAAAAAACCCACTATGGTTGAAATGCTTTATTTGGCTTATGATCCCTTCTCCATTCTTTGAGGTATGGTCCCCTTCAAAACCATTTACCATTAATAAAAAAATAAACAACATGTGGTTTCAAGTAAGGTTTGACATAGGGTTATTTTAACTTTAGAACTTATATTTACATTCTAGGGTTTTTGATTCCTATTTTATTATCTATCAATAAACTTGACACACTTATCATGGATGACTCATTATAATATTTCATGGATAAAATTATGTGATTATGAATGATAACGAATCAGAAAATGATGCTAATAGTGAACGGAATTATGTGTCTTACTCTTTTTATAGTCCCCATTACTATCTCCCTTCCTTTCCTAGAGTTAATTTTATTACATGTAAAAATGAAACTATGCATGTTTTGAACAAAAACCCACTCCTTCAAAATCATGAGGCTTGATTTGATAAATTTATAAAATGATTTAATAATAATTCCAACTCGTGTTCTTGTGAAGTTATTTGTGTTAACAACAATGATTCATGTAATAATGATGATGGTTTGCTACATACACGTAATGATTAATTTTTTTTGATACATTAATACTCATGTTTCAATATATTCTCCTTGTTCATGTGTTGATAATCATACCTCTAATAATGAATCTATGTCGTGTGTAGATTCTCATAGTAGTCGATATGAGTGTATGTTTGAAAGAAATGGTGAATTGAAGTCTTTGAATGTTCCTCTTCAATGTGACATAACCATACTTTTAATTTCGCTATTTTTCATTATATATTCAATAACTAAGTTATAATAGAAATTTAGGGTTTTCCATTTATCATTTGTATATGTCATAATGACATATATGGCCAAAAATTAGTGCACAAAATATTTAACTCTTATCATCCAAGTTTGATTTTATCTTCCTAGCGTTCTCATTACTTGAAAGATGTAGGAATTCTTGCAAACATTTTGAAACTTCTTCAAATATCTTGGGAAATATCATACAATGACGAGTTTATTTAATGTACTTCCATATAATTTAGTAGGTTATGGATTATATTTGTTTGGTTCCTTTACTAGTGGGTCAATTAGTTCACTTCATGCATTGGAAGAGGAATTATTATCACATTTTAGTGAAACTCAAGGTCCCAACCTTACATTCAAATATTTGGCAACATTGAAATTAGGTTTCAAGGATCCTATTATACATTGTTCCCTTCACTTCAAGGATTTCATGCATCAATTGATATATCCCCTATGTCAGTAATATAAAAACTTGTGTCTACTAAGATTCTATTACCGCCACTCAAAAAGAGTGAATTTGTTTAGAAATATCGATATTGTGATCATATCGTGTTTGACATCATAACATATGAGAAGGATTTTATTGATGTGTGATCTCATGAAAATGATATATTTATTATAAATACCTCTTAAAATTCTTTAATTTCATTAAGTGTGGAACAAAATAAATTTTCTAAGTGTTAATGTTCATATAAATTAAACTATGAAACACTATCTAATATTACAATCACACATCATAATGTTAGTCCTATCAAAATATAAATGATAAGAGAGAAACCAAGTGTAATATTGCAACAAATTGTAGACAAGAATTGGATTAGACCACCTTCTACTAGGTATCACCAACAACTTTCATTTAACATGATGGTTCAAGTATAGATGGGTTATATAATTAGGGAAACCCTCCAATTATGTGATGCAAGGGTTATTCTACTTTCATGGAAATACATGAGCACTCCCACAACCTTGGCATAACTCAAAAAAATATTCTCATTAATGAATTAATTACACAATTGATGCACATACCATCATCTACAAGATTATTTCCTTATGAACATAGAGAAATAAATGGCTTTAAAGAACAACCCTATCTGCATAGTGCACAAAGTTGTGTTGGTTTTTCCTTTTGTCTGGAGAGATTTTTATTCAATGTCTCCCTTCTTCCACTTTGAGATTATTTTTTTCCACATTTACTGATGTGTTCCATGTTTCTTCATCTTCCCAAGGATAAAATAAATTCTTCCCATATCAATTATCATCTCAAGAATATGGTATTATATCTCTTTTAATGATTAAAATTGGTTTGTAAGAACAAATTTAAAACTTCAAAGGTGCGTGAAAATAATTTCATATTTGTTTAGGAAAACACCAAAACTGAAAGTTATAGAACATGATTTCTTAAAACCTTTCTTCTTAAGGATTCCATGTAGGATCACTTACACCATGTCAAGCTGAAACCCAAAAATTAAAAAATTAAAAAGACAACACTATGTTTTTGGTGATTCAAGATTACTTGTTTTCCATATGTGCTTCAAATCATACGTAAAAGTAATTAGATTATGAGTTCCTAACATGGGTGTTCACTTAGTAAATTATGGTATAGCACATTCGTTTAAAGGCTACTAAAGAGTTCCCTTTATGTTAGTTTTTACCTCCAATTGTTCAATTGATAATACCCCCTCCTATTATATTATTAGAATGAAAATACCCCTATTTTTACCATATACCTTACTTACCTATTTTCTATTAAAATTTTATTTACCCATTTTTATTTCTACCCTAATATATAAAATAAAAAATATGTCATGTTTTTCACTCAATCATTATTTTCATAATAAGCCTCTACTCTAGAAATATATTTTGAATCCATTCAAGACATATTATCAATTACATTAATGTTAAACTTTATTCATTTATCAATAGTTCTTCAAATAATTAAGATGGTGAAATAATATCATTTGTGTTGAAAAGTATAGTCAATCCTAGTTTTCTACAATATTATTACTTCTTGGTTAAGAATATCCTAATTGATATTTCCTTATGCAAAAAGAGATTATAATTTAACTTCATGAAAACACTTCTTTTTAAATGTTAAGGTTTTTAATTTCAAAACTAGGGGTCAAATATTTAATTTTAAATTAAAATGAACCCCACTTGTCCTTTGGCCCACCTCTCTAACCTACCTCCAATACCTAATTCAAAATATTAGTAAATTAGACCCTTTCAGCCCATAATATCTACCGGTATGTTGTATTTGATATTATCAATTTTAATTACCTCGGTATGAACGAACGTGTTGGGATATTCCCTAACTAATGAAATCCCCATTGCTCCTGCACACATGGGTGGATTAAGTGGTAAAACCACTATTTTGGCCACTGAAATTGATGAACATTGCGTTCCTTTCCACACATCAAATACCTCAATTTAATTTCTCTTTTTCTATTTAATTTCCATCTTCTTATTGTTGGTTTTAAATATTCTCTCTTCTTCTTTCCTTTTCTCTTTCTTTCATCCTTTTTGAATTAGACCTACCACGGTCTAACCACCTCCAAAAAATGATTCTTTTATTCTTCTTTCATCTTATTATGGGTTAAAACCCACCTTCATCTGACCACCTCCACCAAGATGATATTTCATGCATCTTGTTTTATCTTGTGGGCTTATACCCACAACCATCTCAAGCCACCTCCTAATAAATCCTTATAGGATTTGCTCAATCACTATTGAACATGTTGTTGGTTATTTCAGATCCTCTTTTCTCATGGATTCCAAATATTTCTCTTCTCTCATTATCCTTATTTCTATATGTCAAGAAACTCCTCTACCTCTTCTCGTAATATCATCTTCTTCACTATTTATATCCTTCAATGTTTCTTCAAAAACAACAATTATCTCCATTTAGAATTATGTATCAAATAGACTTTCATCATCTTTCTTATATTTTTCACCATGTGATTGTAAGGATTTTAGAATCAATATGTCAATCCCATTATATTCAAACTACACCACTGTTATTCAGAATTATACATTTCATCACATGCTTGGACCGATAACAAACTCATCTCGCACCATATCATCCTTGTTTCTCTCTATCATTATCTAACTCTATACATCAATTGTAGGCTTATTGAAATATTATTTATTCACCTCATCCATGTCATGTCCAAAGATATTTTTACTCTCCTTTTCCATATGAAAACAATGTGTACCATGAATCATAAGAGTTTCTTCACCACGCCTCATGGATTACTCCCTCATGTGCAACATTACTTTATCCTTTAATATTCTTGATAGAAACATGTCCACCATATTTATCTTCATGTTTACTTTTATACCACATGAGTGAATTTATTTATATTTCCAATATCTTCAACTTTTCCTTGTGAGATTATTCTCTCCAACCTATAGGTTATACAAATGAAATTCCTCTTATATGTCCTTTTGAGAACATTCTTGTACCATTAATTTTCCAATCTACATAATCTCCATGATGACTTGAAGATAACCCTCTTATCCTATCAAATCCTTACCAAATATCTTCAACTACTAATAAAAATTTACCTTCATGTTCTACCTATTCACTTTTCTTCTCATACACATGAGCATGCTATATTGAACAACACCTTTTTCCTTTCCTTTGTATTCAAGTTACCTTTTTTGGACATACACATTGAACAAAGACATCAATTTAATCAAGATTTTTTCCAACACATCATCATCCCTTGTAAAAAAGATGTACAAATCTTCTCCATTGCCTACATTTTTCTCACAACCTATGCTCGCATGACGGACTCCAAAATCCCAATATTAATAATCTCCATGGTTTTTCTTTCCTCATTCTTATTTTTTTACTTCTTCATATGCATGGTATTAAAAAAATCCACTCATGTGCACTAAAATGCACTTTAGCTACCTCCATTGATTCCTTCATGGAAACACAAAACTCTTGTGTGTTTTCCTCAACCCTTATTCCCTATAAAGGAGAAATATGATTTTGTTTTTAAATATAAAGGAGCCTCTTCCTACTTATGCGATTCCAAAAATGATTTCCCATCATCAAATAATGGATCTCCAGCTTTTGGTTCACAATATCTCACCTCTACATCCTAATTAATGAAGATATCTTCTTCTATGGCCTACAAACAATCCTCTTTAGCTTTGTTGTTCTCAAAATGAGATTTGGGCTCCTCATATAGAAACATATTTCTCTTTTACCTTTCAAGATATAATTCTCCTTCTCACTCATATCCTTCTCTTCACTATTTTCATGGAATAGCTTTGACTTGGTCATTTGGAAAATTTTCTCATCTCATGAGTTCCTAAACTAGGTCCTCCTCTCGATTTTCTTTCTTTTATTTTTTAATAGCATAGCTAGCTCTACTTCAATTAACTTAAAGTATATATCATATTCCTTATATTCCTCTTATTTTGAATCATTTTTCTCTTCAACACACATCCATATCTTCTTAATAATGAGATTTATAAGAGAATATTGTACACATGTTGTTGCTCTACCATTCATGACTTCAAATATCTCTGCTCCATTTTTCGTTATGATTTCTCCAAGTAAACCAATTTTAGTGTTCCCAAGATCTTTATTGTGTTCCAACTATTTGGATCAAATATTTGGGCAAGGAAATACCTCGACAAGTCCTCTTGAACTATATTTAGCAAGGAGATAGTTAATATCTCTATCATCCAAAACATAAGGAAAGGTATACATGGGGAAATTGTGTTACATGGATTAATGAAAGCACAAATTCTCTATTTGGATGCCATTAATTCTGATACATGCCCTTGCATCTTAGAAAATTATTTTCAGCTATGTTCAAAAACATGTGTCTAAATTGAAGAGATTGAACCATATCTAGTATAAAATGACATTTTATCCTATCATAGCATTATTTGAAAGTCAAATATTATAAACATTGTTCATTAGTTTGATAACATGGTTCATTCCATGAGTTCGTTAGTTTGATGAATCTATTGAGCAACATAATTGATCTCTAGTTGGCGATGACATTTGGGTCGTCACTCTAGGTATGAATTTTATGTTTCCTTGATTGATCATTGTTGTAAGTCAGCTGGTGTGAAACACTTTGAGGTCAAATTTATGTATGTTTGAGCCCATATTGTCCCATAAATCTTGGTATAATTTTTAGGGGAACCAATCAATCCGTCGAGCTTTATCAACAATCAAAACATAGTGGTTTTATGCATTTCTTTGATATATAGCAAGAAGTCACACTCCACCCATTATATTTCACAAATAAAATAAAGGACTACATGCATGAATAGAGAAAAGGCCTATTATTACTTGAGTGTGGACGGTTGAGAAAAAACACCACGGTAGTGAGACAAAGGCTTTGAGAATGTTTGGAAGTTGTGTGTTGGCATCATCAATAACTTTAATTCAATCCAAATTCACGCTAGAATGAAGGAGGAAAAAAATCCTTGGTGGTTCTATTCCTAATCTTTAACAAATTCATTTGATCTCTGATTTGAGATCCATTGTCTTTTTAGTAGTCCTCAACCTTGATTTTATGTCTCCACATTATAACTTCATTTTGCAAGGATTCATTGTTCAATGGAGTCAACTCCAAATCATATGAAATTTGAAGGAATTCACACATTGAATCTTTCATGGTTTTATGCCTAAAAACCTTTGCTTAATAGCCTTATATGTATAGGTATGCCATCTTGCGGATAATGACATTTTCGCACCATTTACTATGGCTATATGGAGCATCAAAATAGGAAGAAATTTTACATGTTTGAATAATATGATTTTCAGTCCATATATAGTTTAGATGTGCCACGTAGAGATAAAATAGAGATTTAGTACTCTCAATCATGGAATGATTTGTTCCATTTCTAATTTTACAAGGCCATGTCCTAAAAGCAATGCTCAAGGAATGACAACCATTGGGAATTTAAATTATTAGTAAAGGTGAAAACATTATCATTTGTAAACAAAACTCTATCAAGTCATTTCACCACCCATTTGAAATGTTATCGAGGTCATACCAAGTGATCCATGGAGAGGTAGTAATTTTGGTTAGCATCTAACAACCCTAATCTATTACACAAATAAACCTACGCCATCTATTTCAATTGGCATGTCATGATATCACGAGATTGTTTTCTTTGTCTTCTCTAGATTCAATCATGTTGAAGTTTCCACATAGGATTCAATTGGAACATGTCAATGAGTCTACAAGCTACCTCCAAAATTTCATCTTTTGAAAAACATCATTGGGAGCATGATTAATAGCAATCCCAAGAAAGAGACTATTGATATACAAAAGGGCCCACATAAACCAAGGAATATGAGCTAAACCCCATGTCACCACATGACGTGAAAGCAAAGGGGCTATTAAAGGGACAACAATGTCTTGACCATTATTATGATATGACATTTGGAAGAATGACCTAGGTCAAACTAATCTAATAATGGTGTTGTGAGTAAATCTAGTAACCTTAACTTTTTGCATGAAGATAATTTTCTTGCCAATAAATTGGCATGTATCCATGAAAACATATTGCTCTTACATTCCATGTATAAAATATCATGGGATAACCTCATGTTCATGTACCCCTCCTTCTCATCATCAAATAACATTGAAAATTTGTAACAAGATCCAAATGATAGTTTTTTCGTATAATCATTTATAGTAAACATTCTTTATTTTTATTGCATACATATCCACTAGCTTTCGGAGGTGGAGAAGGGTTGTGTTATCGGTAGATGATTATCTTCTAGTTAAATACCACTAAGCTATCTACCACCTTCAACTTTTTAACTTCCGATGGAGGTTGTACAATTGAGACACAATTTCTTGGGTATGTGAATCATAAAATAAGTCTCGACCTATTACAAATGCATTATGGGTGATGTATTAGTTGAAGACATGAGCATCGATGCATTGTTGACAATTGACGATTCGCCTAAGTTAATACACATGATATGAGGTTTTCTTTGTAGTGTAGGTTTTTGTGAGTGGTACTTGTTAATCACTATCTCCATCTCACAATGGATTTTTACACGCCTTTGTTCATGTTTGGTGTAGTTTTGGACGTAGGCATGGGCAAGGAATTTACCATCAATGGTCAATCATAGATTTTGTGGTTCATGGATTAGCACTAAAAGTGTTGGGTGCATTGATGTATAACATGCATTGTGTTAACCTCTTATTGATCAATTTGAACATCAATTTGTTTCCTTTGAGGTCATTGAGGGATCTCAACGTTGATACAAAAATGTTTTGTGGCCTTGCTATGTAGAACTTGGGTTGTTCAATCCCTAAGAAATAGCCAAGCGGATGCAACTAGCGTATATGCTAAAAATAATTGCATGCTTTATTAAATTCATTCAATCTAACACTACAATATGAAGACTTTTAGGTTTTTACTCATTCTCTCATGAAAAATATTTGGGACAAATTTCCTACGTCACTTCTACACCATTTAAATCTATTGTTCCAACAATATCACCTATATAAAAATGACAACATAAGCCGAGGAAAGGCGCATTATAAAATCCCAATGCACCCTGAGGGCAATAAACAAAAAACCTCCCATTCAATATTAATGGCGGTGTGGGATAAAGAAATCCTAAGAGAGCTCAAATGACCATCGCCCTAATGCACAAAATAATTACCGACACCTTATAAAATATATAAAGGAGTCGTTAACTGTTCTAGAGTATTGTTTCCGGCGCTACAATAATTCAGGTCATTGGGCTCGGTGAGTATAATACACAACGCCGTATAAAACGATGGGTGCACCTTGATTTCAATTCCGACCTTTGTTTTACTCCCTTCCCTCTTGAATTAATGAATGCTATCACAGGCTTGTTTCACATCGGAATGCGATGTTTTAGAAAATATATTCATGACAAAAATGATGAAGTTGAAATTTTCGATTGATAAGAAACGTGAAAGAGAGACATTATTTTGGTTGAAATAATATCGTATTTCTGTGCTGCATTATACATAAATAAAAAGACACCTAAAATCTAATTTTATGTGGGGACTCCTGTCACTTCTCACCTTCGTTTTCAAATTCATTTCAATCAATTGGTCATCTCCCACACAAAATATTCCATTCATTCATACCCAACCATTTTCCTTGATTTCTAGACACAAATCGAATATTACTTGTTGTAAACAGTCATTTAAACTATTACTTGCATCAACAACAAGGGAAATGTTATGCCAATAGGTAAATATGTGGGTTTTTAGTGTGGTTGAATTCATTTAAAGATGCACTAAAGAGGTATTTTTATATAAGGTGTGTAGAGTCATCAAAGCAATTCCAAAGTGTATCGAGCCTCCAATACCACGCATGTCTTCCACTCGCTGCTTTCGCACCATTTTCAGAATTAAAAATAGAGGTTGGGATGCCACCTTTGTTGGCATACTATCTTAGTGAAATCATGTTTAAATCTTTGTGATACTATTCGTTACTGTCAATAAGAAACTTATAAAGAAAGCTATAAAATTATTAATTATTTATAGTTAAAAACATATAAACATCTGTAAAAAAAATAGTCAATTGTAAACATGGGCTAGAGCAGGGACCCCAAAGTCTCCTCACATCGATGCTTTTACATCAGAATATGATATTTTACAACATATATAAATGAAATTTCGATTGATAAGAAACATTAGAAAGAGACATTATATTGGTTGACATAGTATAATATCTTAATAAAATACAAAAAAATGTAATTGCTTTAGTGATGACTCCTGTCTTTTCTAACCTTCCTTCTCAAATTAATTTAAATCCATGGGTTGTCTTCACCCACACAATACTCCATCCATTCATGCCAAACCATTTCCTTCAATTCCACACACAAATCTTATATCATTGGGTGTAAACATTCACTTAAATAAATGCTAAGCTTTGATGGATTGAGTTTTTCATAGTTTGTCATTATGTTGTTGAAAAATGTGGGGGTTTTATGAATTTATAATTTCCAAAACAAATTTTATGTAATTTAAGATATATTAAGATTTGTATCACTATCAATATAACATACTTAAAATATATCTTATTTTCATGTCAAGCCTCCATTTTATATCTTGAGAAAACAGAAAAATATCAAAACAATATAGAATTAAAACACACACAACTCCTTTGGTTAGATTCATTTGCAAAAACAACATATCCACATTGAATTGTAAAGAAATGTAAACAATGTAAGAAATTAAAAGATTTTTTTTATCCTCACAATTTTCCCGCTAGGTAGAGAAACAAAATAAATTCAAAAACCATTCAACCCCATTGGTATGGAATATGTTTATACCCAAATAAATGACATAGAAATGAGAAAATGTGGGCAAATATGGTTTTAAAATATTGCCTTTACACTAAATTTTTATTTTGATCTTTTAATTTTCAATGTGATTAAGTTGTATCATCAAACCAACTATTTTTATTTCTATTTTTACTTTTGCAGCTCATAAAGTGCATTGTATTTGTGTGATTTTTTTGGGCCTACATTCAGTCATTCTAGAACATAATTTGCAAGTTTGTTTTATAGAGTAGTATAAGAATATGAAGCCTTTATTTTATCAACGTGTCGGTGTTATATTTTATAATCAATGTATATCTAAATGGTGGTTATTGTAGAACGCCCGCTAAAACACCCACACGAGACCCAAGAACAACCTACGTTTAGTTAGGAAAAAAATTATGGAATAATTTTTTTACAAAACGTGTCCGCATACAGACTTTGAAACTACAATTGTCACAATAATGTTTCAAAGTCAATTATATTTAATAAATAAAATTTTCCCATTATAACCAAATATTAAACCCACATTAAAACTAATGAGTATATTTAGTCCAAGCATGGTTAAATTCTCTCTAAGTGTTAATCTAATAAACAATTAAATTCCCATTATAGTTAAATATTTCATAATTAAATTTAGAGGGTTAAAGGGGCCAAAATAATTAAATACCCAAGGTATTTAATTCCACAAGGTTCAAACAAATAATCAAGGTCCCCATTTTACATGGGGTTAGAATTAATGAACAAACCCCTACCAAAAGTGACCCCTTAAAAATTCAACTCATGTTTTGAAATTAAAACATTTAAATTAAAAAGGTAATTTCCACTCACCCACTCTCCACCTACTTTTTGTAAGGATGAATCTCATCCCTTAGATGGATTCAATTAGGACCCTTGATGAGAAAAAGGGCATTCTAACCCTAAAGCATCCTTATGAAAGCTTCTTTCACATTTCATTTGGTTCATTTTTTCTCTTTTGTTTTGTTATGGGAGGAGGAGAGGAAGCTATCAAGGCCATTCCAAGATTTTGGAGGATCTTACAAGTTTCATTATTTTTTATTTGGTTTATACCCTCTCCTAAGGTTTCAATACATTTATATCTTTTATTTAAGATAGTTTTCCTTGATTTTTCTAAATGGGCTTGTGGGTTTTTTCACATTTTATTTGTAAAGCAATATTTAGTATGCATTTTGATTTTTATAGGGTATATATACAACCTATGTGTATATATACATTTAAATCCATTTTTATTTACTATATATATATATATATATATAAATATATAATTCAATGTACAGTGCAATGACAAAGAAAAAAAATGCGCAGGTTTTAAAAAATGTTGGGCCACAAAAATTAAAGTGTTGGGTACCCTAGCCCCTCCCCCACCTTTGGGGTTTAACCTTTCCAATACATTCTTTTCAAGTAACACAATAATATGTAACATTTCTTGATAAAAAACTTCAAACCATTTAATGAAGGTTCCCATTCCACTAAAAGAGTAAAAAGCTATTTTCTAAATCACCCTTTAATTACATCAACTATCTTCACTAAAATAGCCTTTCATTTCCATGTACATTACAAAAAAAAAAATAAATTTACAAAGAAAATCTTTCCTTCCCCTTTTCACATACTATACAATTTTAATGTCCAATAATCAACACAAATTTTCATTACAATTACTAATACAATGTCCTACACTTTAAGTGGTAAAAACAATACAAGAATGTAGCTAACATGAAAAGTAATATTACGAGTTCCTCCACTCCAAGTGGGAATAACAAAAAGACTTTCTACAAGGATGAATTTCTTAAGGATTCCAAAAAATCTCCAAGCTTCACAACACCAACAAGAGAGATCCTTCATGATTTTCTTGATCCACAACAAAATGGGGGGAGAGGCAACACTCTCCACCCAACCAAAATATCTAATGAGGGGAGAAGTCATCCTCCTCATTGGCCCCAAGCCCCAACCACATTACAATGAGAGGTGATTCCAACACATGGAAAAAACAAGCTTCCACATCACAAACCAAGTATTTCACAACCATTCCAAATGCACATTCAACTCAAACTACAAACACAAGAAGGAGAAACAAAAAAATATACAAGGCTTATAAATGAAAGCCAAAGGAGCAAGAACCTATGGGGAGGCCACTTATGCCTCCCAATGGGAAATGGGTGCCCACCTTAAAACCTCCAATGCAAATCTCAAATCCCCTACATACTCTTATGCCTCTCTCAAGTACCTCTTATGCCTCCCTCATTCTCTTATGCCTCCCTCATACAAGAACAAGTAAGAAATGCAAACATTCCTTGTCCAAGGTGGGGCACCCAACCCAAACTCCCTCCAAAACATGAAATAACTCTTATGCCTCCCTACATGAATTCTCCCCATAGTCCCCTCCTACACCACACTTAGGCAATCTACCCAAGTACCCAACAAGCATTCCAAACACTCAAAAAAATAAGCACACAAACACAAAATAAAGGAATAACATAAGAAAAAGTAAAGCTCCTACCTTTCCATAGTAGAGCTTGTTCCAAGAGTCAAACTCCAAGCTCCTTCAAACCCAATCAATCACCAACAAGCTCCCACAAGACCACAAGCTCTCCAAAATCCTCTAACTCCAAGAAATTCAAGAGAACAAAAGAATGAAGTAACCCCAAAACAAGTAAAAGAACTTGAATAAATAGAAAAGGGAGAGAGGAGGGTGAGGTGGCTCCATGTAGGATGCCACATCACTCATCCTCAACTCTACCTCACAACTACAACTTCAAACTCCAAAGCAAAATTAATAACTAGGTGAAGAAATAACATGTTACTTATACACACAATCAAAGCCCACACCCCTTAAAGACTATAAATAATTACATGTAATAATGTGTAATAAAAAATTACAATTTGTCTTCCCAAAACATATAATGGGGTTTAATTTTTACCCCCCAACCCATAGATAGGGTTGGCATAGCAATTTAAAAAGTGAGTGACAAGTTTTACTTGTCCCACAAACCTTCAAAATTGGCCCTTAAGGCCAAATTCGAATTTCCATGAGGGGTAGAGTGTACAACACTCAAGGTCACAAGCACTCAATCTTACAACACAAAACCCAAGATCCATCTAGTCTAATAAATGAAAACTTTTGGTCACATCCACAATTATTTAATAAAAAGATTAATTAACTTAAATAGGACACTAAAACCCATTAAGATAAAGGGGAAGAATACATCATTTTCTAAATAATTAAAACAAGGAAATTACATCACTAAAAATCACATACTACATTAAGTAAAGGAAACTAAACAAAATACAACACATAACCCCTTGGTCACAATTTCCCCCTAACAATAATTCAAACACACACACACAAACACATGTTGCCATGGTGACCCTTGTTGAATTCATCTAGAATTCCAATGTGGTTGGTATCTAATCCCCTCGATGTTTGTTCTGACATGTTTATTTGTAAAACACATAACACCTCCTTCAGCCTTCATGGCCGCATCAAAACATCCAAAAGAATTATACAATATAAATCTAAAATCATCTAGGCAACTAACGATATCATTTATTTAAAATTTCATCAATAACCATGATCATAAGATTAGTTCAATTGTCTAGGTCTACTCAATATGATGAAATATCACATGTCTGAAACACACACACACATAATCCACATGCATCATATATGAATTGAAATCAACAACAGTCCATGATCTCTAACATCTAACATCATGTCAAATAAAAAGCTACAATAATATCCATAAGTATAGTTAACAATATCATAATCAATAACAAAAAGGTGTCGAAGGGAAGTGGGCATTACATCCCCCTCCCCTTAGACTCGACTTCCTCCTAGAAGTCACTAGAATAGGTGTGGAAAATAAACACGTAGAAATGTTACATCCTCTCATATAGCCGCAGTCTCATCATATCTATCCCACTGCACTCAAACCTAATCAATTTCTCTACCTCAAAGGCCCAGGGTTCTACACTCTAAAATATAGACAAGATCCATCATCACGTGCCCCTAATCCTCCACCTATAATGAGGTCCAATCCAGCACATGAGAAGGAACTACGATATACCTCCTAAGTACTGAAACATGAAACACATCATGGACACAAGACAATATAGGTGGCAACACTAGACGATAAGCCAAAGGGTCAATACACTCCAAGATCTCAAAGGGACCCACAAATCTAGGAGCTATCTTAGATCATTTTCCGTAATGGATAGGGCTTTTATGTGGCCTTACATAAAGGAACACCTTCATGCCCACATCAAAACTACAATCTGTCCTATGCTTATCCGCATACTTCTTCTGTCGGTCCTAAGCCTCCCGTAATCTATGCTTGATCATAACAAGTTATTGCTCCATGTCCTGTAATAAAGATGGCCCAAGAGAAACCATGTCCACTAACCTATCCCAACTAAGAGGTGTCATGCACTCTCTTTCATAAAGTTCCTTAAAAGGAGCCATGCCTATCGAACTCTAAAAACTATTATTGTAGGAAAACTTTACTAAGTACTAATACTCTTCTTATCTCGATGATGATCCATGACGTACATCCTAAGAATGTCCTATGTAGTGTTTTCTTTCCTTCGACACCTTGTGATATTGATCCTGATATCTGCTAACTATATTATGGACATTGTTATAGCTTAATTTAGCAAGATGTTATATGTTAGGTCATGGTTTATTGTGGACTTTGATTCATATATTGTGCATGATGATTATTAAAGACATTTTGGATATTGATGTTGATATATTGTTTGACATGGTTACATTATATATGTTGTTCGAACTTGTGATATTTGGATATTTTGAGTAAACCTAGAGAATGAGAATTATATTAAAATTGGTGGTGATATAGTTGTGGATGAAATTATGCGTGATACTTTGCTAATTGTCTTGATGTTTGTTGAGATTCACATATATGTCAATGATCTTGAAATTATGTTTATATTCATTTAGATGTTCTAATATGGCCATGAGGCTGAAGAAGGTATTTATATTTTGAAATTTTAAAATATCACAACAAAATTGGGTGATTGAGACCAACCACATTGGAAGTCTAGATGAACTCAACAAGGTCACCATGGCAACTTGTATTTATTTGTGTGTTTGATTGTGTTAGGGATTCCCATGGGGGTATCACCTTTAAACATGACCAAGGGTTATGTGTATTAAGTTATTTGGTCCCTTTTTATCGATGTTTGTATGTGTTTATTAAGTGATGTGTTCCCCCGCCCCCTTTATTTGAATAAATTGTGGTATATAATGTGGATAATCATATTGTTAAAATAAATTAATCAAATTGGGTCATAAGAAATTAATTATTGGAGTGGTTGACTCTTGTATTAAATGTTGTAAGATATGTGTAAGTGATGTGTAAGAGATATGTAAATAAAATTTGGAGTATGAAACACTTCTTCTTTGGAATTTGAAATTTTCCTTGAGACTGATTTTGGAGGATTTTTGGACAAGTTAAACTTGTCCCATACCTCTTAAATTAACATACCAACCTTACCAATGGCTGGAAAGTTTTAAAATAGCCTTCATCATGCATTTTTGTAAGTCTAGCTGAATGTTTTAATTTCACTTCTTGCTTAAAATTAATTTCAATCCTTTGGGATATGGGCTTAATTTGAGTGTGTAAGTAAGACTGTCATATTATTCACCTACTTATTTATTGTGTCTTGGAGATTAAAGTTGACTTGTGAGTTAGAGTTGAGGATGTGTGATGTGGCATCGTACAAAGATCCACCTCATCCTCCTCTCTTCCCCATTCTAGATATTCGAATTCATTTTATTGTTTTGGGGGTTACACCCTTTTGGTTGCTTCACTTTTGCATACATCATTTGAGGTAAATTCTTTTGTTGTTTGGAAATCTTGCTTTTAGAGAAAGTTGCAGAATTTTTTTATAGGTCTCTGTTTTGTTGATCTTGGGTTATTTTGTATTGGAAATCTTATTGGTTGGAGCTTGGCACAAATTCCATTATGGAGAGATAATATTTTGGCTCTTGAAATACTCTTCTTTTAATTGTGCAAATGCTATTGTTTTGAATGTTTTGGCATATGTGTTGGTGTTTTGGGTAGATGGCCTAGGGATGGTGTAGGAGAAAACTATGGGGTATTTTTGTGGGAGGCATAAGTGTTTTGGGGAGGTATAAGTGTGGAGGGAGTTGGGATCTGGGTTTCACCTTAAAAATAAATAGCTTGCATCTCTTTACTCATTATGGGGTGCCATAAGAGGTTGGCAAGGCGTAAGGAAATGGGAGGAATAAGGGGGTACTTGGGCGAGGCGTAAGGGCATGTCGGGGATCTGAAATGATATATATATATATATATATATATATGAAGTTTGTTCTCAAGTGGTGATACAAATTTACCCTTTGGAAGGCATAAGCATCGTCCCCCATAGTTTCTTACTCCTTTGGCTTGCATGATGGAGCCTAAGTTTTGTTCGCTATGTTTTAATGTAGTTGCAAACTAAATTCTATTTTTGACTTGTGTTTTAATGTGAAAATTTACATGTGTGTTTATGGAAGCTTATTGTTTCCATAAGTTGAAAACACATCTTCTATTGCATTGTGGTTGGGGCTTAGGGGCCAATGAAGAAGGATGGCTTCTCATTTTCATTTTATTTTTGGTTGGGTGGAGACTATTGCCTTTCCCCTTCCTTTTTGTGATAAAAATCGAAGAATGATGGATCTGCATGTTGTTGCTATTTCAGAGCAAAGGAAAAGATAGTTTCAATAAATCCTTGTAGAGATTATTAATTATTGTAACCCTTTCCCACTTTGAAGTGGATGAACTGTAATATATTTTTGATGGAAAGATGTTTTGGATTGGCTATGACAGCTTGTAATTTGAAATGTGAAAGAAATGTACTCTATTTCTACTTTGTGAAAGGATGTGAGAGAAGTTGTAATTCGCCGTTGTATTCGAGGAATGAAAAAAATCAAAGTGTAAAGGTATCTTTTTTTTAATCAATAAAAGATTTTATTACTTTATTGAAATCATCTTGTTGAATGTATTTTCAAATTCTGATTGGAAAGATGAAAAAGGTGAATACGTATGGAGAAATGTCATAGTGATCTCATCCTTTAGAAATGAATTTTTTCGAAATGAGAATCGTAATTTCAAATTTGAATACTTTGAATCAACTTAATGTGTTAGATTAGATCTGGAATGAATTCTAATACTTAGAAGATGATAAATGGAAAATAGATCTTTCTGAATTTGATCTCCATTAGAAGTTTTCAAAACTACTAAATATTAATAAGAAAAAGTACAAGACAAATCAGAAACTATAGAAGACAAATGAAATGACAAATTGAACCTAATATGACCAAAATGATCACAATTAGATCTTAACACTTAATAAATCATTATAGAATCTTTCGATCGGAAAAGGCTAAATTACGGACATCTTGCTTTGTATAAAAACTGTAATATGGAATTACAAATCAATCAAACAAGTTAACCCTCAAAATCCAACCTAAATTCCTCCAAGCACAATCCTCCATGTCCGTTGACATGTTAAGAAAGAAAGAAATTTGAAATTGAACAAAATTTTATAAGTTAAAAATACCAGTTCACATTTTAGAAGCTTACGAACATTTTCTCAATATTTACCCTTAAAATTTTGTTAAAATTAAAATTTTATGCTTTCTAAGAAAATAGGACTTCGAGATCTTTCCAAAAAGTCCTAGTTTTCCTAGAACCGAGTCCCCAGAAAAAGTTATGGCCTTCTAAAGTCTTACTTTGTTTGGCTTCAAAAAAAATAATCTAATTGTTAAATTTAAGTGAATAGAATATTCTTGACGGACCCGTGGGCTAAAACCTTCCTTTTTCACTTTTTTTTCAAAAAGTGGAAAGTCATGAAGTTTCCCTGCACTCCCCTAGCCTACAAGCCTTGATGTGGACTAAAATTAATCTAAGTTAGAAAAAGGAAAATTTGGAAAATTTCCCCACGGCCCCGCCCTTAACTTTTGGAAACATTTGTAGGTGTGTGGGCCCGCAACTCTTATCTTCACCTTTCAAAATTTTGGCAAAAATTATGATTTTCTCCTCATCCTTGCATCCCCTCCCTTACCTTTGGAAAGCACTTCCGCGGTCGCGCGGACCCACGTTCTAAAACTTACCTTTTAAAATTTTCAGAAATTTTCTAAATTTTTCTCCATCGGCCAGCTTCCCCACAAACCCAATGATTGGCTGACATGTGGCTTCACGAAATGATGGTGGCGGTTCAATTGATCTCTCAACCTTAACATTTCAAAATTATTTTGGAAAACATTTAAAATTTCTCTCGCCACTCACATCCATTGAGAGCCTGACACATGGCATCGTCTCGGCATCGTGGAGGCACGGGTTAATTTTAGCCTTTGCGCTTTTATATCACAAAGGTATTTAATTCTTAAGTTTCCCCGCAAGTCCATTTCTCCACATGAATCAGGGCTTGACAAGTGGTGCCTTGGGTGGTAGCGAAGGCATGGACCATTTTGATCCCCTATCACTTTCCTTAAAAGACTTAATGTCTTAAGTCTTCCTGGTAGCCTGACTTCCCACCGAGGCTTTGAAATGCTAACATGTGCCCCTTAAGGGCTCGTAGGCGGGTGGGGAAGTGCTAAATTTTTTTCCACACCCCGCTAGCTTGCGCATTGGAAAAATTTTCTTCCCTGCCCCACCGCGGGCGAGTGGAAGTGAAATGCGCTTTTCGCCCAAGGATGCTAAGAGAAAATTTTCTTTCTTAGGCTCACAGCACGCCCTTAGGAAAATTTTATTCCTAAGGACCATCGGCCCATAACTTGAGAATTATATGGAGTTAGAAGGACTTATTTATATCATTGGAAAGGGGAAGAAATTTACTATCTAATGGTTTTGTTTTCAAGAAAAGTTTAGTGCATTAATTATTTGAAAAATAAGGTTAAAGTGAAAGGTAATCCTAAGAGTGGGTAAGTGGGAAATAACTCCCTATTAATTTATAATGTTAATTATAAAGTATGGGTTGACCCTTTTAGGGTTCATATCATGGGATAAGTAAATATTTTCCTAACCCCATGTAAATGAAAACCGTGTCTGCTTTTTAGACTAGTGGAATTAAATACCTTGGGTATTTAATTGTTTTGACCCCCTTTAACCCTCTCGAATTTTATTAGAGAATGTTTAATCTTAGTGTTAACCTAATTACCTAAAAATCAGCACCTAAAGGAAATTTAATCTCTACTTGGCTAATTATACTCATTAATTGGATTGTGATCTTTAATGTTTGGTATAATGGAAAATTTTATCTTCTTAACATAATTGACCTTGATAAATTTCTTTGTCCGAGGCTAGTTTGTAGTCTCACCTTAAACGAAAAAAATTATTCCATAAATTTTCTGACTAATCCTAGGTTGTTCTTGAGTCTCAAGTGGGTTGTTTTAGTGGGCATCACACTTGGTATTTGAGCCATGGGTTCAAGAGCTTGGACCCTTGGGCACAATAGAAACCTTGGGACATGAACTTTAACCTAGCACATTTTTGAATCTAGAAAGCAACTTTGCATGGAAATTACATATTTTACTAAACATGGAAACTGAATAAAACTTAGAAATATGAACTAACTCTCGCCTTGGTCTATGTAAGAGGTGCAAATGGGACGAGGGGTATTTTCACATAGACCTAGACTTACCACCACTAGATCATGTTGTAGTAGCTATCCTACCACAAATTTTATAGACACTTTAGGATGTTAATGCCACTCTACGTAGAGGGACCATAGGAGCACATTCAGTCGAGCATTATAGGGTGACATCTATTGAGCCTCATGTATCTCCTTGGCATAGTGAGGATCATAGCAGAGAGAGACTCTCATGAGGAGACAAGCAGAGGAGAGTCACAAAGGGGGACAAGTGGGACCGAGTTTCAGGACACAAAGATAGATCACGGAGTCCTAGGCTTAGGGATGAGCATGCAAAGAGGCCTAGGGGTCACCACACCACCATTGCAGAACATATCAGGGAGATCCTGAAGCTACGGCTAGCTCATTATTTTGGTGACATAGGTGGATTTCAGGTAGAGGCCTGGTTGGTGAGCTTGAGCGGGTGCTTTAAGCTCTATCCTTTCTCTAAGCAACACAAAATCTTATAATGCGATCCATATTCTAAGTGATGGAGTAGGCATATGGTGAAGGACAAAGGAGTAGAAGCTCCATGTTGTTTCGAGACAGCTACTCTAGAGATCTTTGAGGAGTGGTTCAGGAGTAGATATTTACCTTAGAGGTTTGTACAAAATAGGATTGATGATTTTTGTGACCTCCGAGAGGCATATCTTACAGTGGCTGAGTATGAGAGTAGATTTTTGGATCTACTCCGGATGTTGATTACATGCGGATGAGTGGGTGCGGATCCATAGGTTCATCCAGGGGCCCGAACTCGACATTGGAGGTGCAAGATGGATCCATTGGCCACGACATTGGCTTAGGCTATTGAGAAGGTCAATATCGCAAAGGAGACTCGAGGAAAGACCCAACAGATAAAGACCAATTACGGAGCCGTTTACATCGATGCAAAGAAAAAAATCGATGGGGTCAAGACTCTACTCATGGTGGACGAGTTCAACATAGTCATCATTTAGACCACAATAATGTGAGCAGAATCTCGCCCACCATATAGACCTCCAAGGAGATTTGATGCATAGAGGGGTCAAAGTATAGGGCCTCCTCCTAGGGGTCCCACTAGGACACAAGGAGCACCTAGAGCTCGGTCGGTCTCACCAACAGACTCCGAGTAGTCCATAGCTAGGTCAACTCACCAGGACACTCCTCCTGGGGCACCGACTAGACTTTTACTCGGGGTGAGTCCATTAGGTAGGTTTTGGGGTGGCGTCCAAATTTTGGGACTACTCACATAACCCTAATAACAAGGGTAAGACATAGATCTAGATCTTTTACTAACATGGGGTGTGAGGATGTAGGTAGTGGGGTCAAAGCATATAATCGGTCCCACTTTTTTTGTAGTTTTTGTACTTTCAAAGAAATTTCCTTTGGACCAAAACATGACTAAACACATATAAAATGACCAAACATGCATTTTTAAGAGGCTATATACATATGATCCAGATCTTGATTTTTTAAATTTGTATAGTATTTTTAATTATTTAACATGGGGTTTAAAATATTTATGGCCACAAAGTGGGATGTATGTTTGAGAGTGGTCAAGAACTACTGTGAGAGCATCAAAGTACATATATTAAGACTATAGGTAAAATTGGTGGTATTCCTACCTCCATTTTTTTATTCTCGGTTCTTCGATTCTTTTATTGCACCATATTTAATAGAGTGATGCAGCTAGAGGTAGTTAGGTAGGGTCATAGTTGGGATGTTGAGATGGCTTCTGGAGCCAAGATCTCTATAGAATCCTTAGTTAAGGAGTGTGTAGTGGATTTAGGACCTTTCACCACTACCTTGAATCTTCGTATCCTTCCATTGGGCTCTTATGGAGTCATCTTGGGCATGGACTGGTTATCTGCACATAGAGCTAGAGTGGATTGTTACCACAAGATCATATCTTGTACAAATGATCTAGGAGTTGAGGAAGTGATAGGGGGTTAGGAGACCCATTTCTATTCACACCATATCCGCTATGCAGCTTAAGTGGTGTGTGCGACGAGGTTGTCAAATGTTTCTTGTCACAGTTAGTGACCGATTAGAAGATGGGTCTAGTGGACCATCACTAGATGACCATCCTATTTTGAGAGAGTTTTCTGATGTCTTTCCATGGGAGCTATCTGGTTACCGCTTCCTTACATGGGAGATATATTTTCATATAGATCTGGTTCCGGATCGAGCCTATCTCACGAGCACCTTATCGATGATTACCCCGAGCTCTACGACCTCAAGTTTTAGCTTGAGGGCCTTCCAAAGAAAGGCCTAATTCATCCTAGTGTATCCCCTTGGGTGCACCGATGATATTTGTAAATAATAAGGACAAATCCTTGCACTTTTGTATTGACTACCACAAATTTAAAAAGTAACGATCGAGAATCACTATCACCTTTCATGCATTGATGATTTGTTTGATCGATGAAGGGAGCCACAAATTTCTCTAAGATAGACCTTAGGTCAAGCTGCCATCGCCTAAGGATTTTTGAGGAAAACATTCATAAGACTACCTTCTGTACAAGATATGGCCACTATGAGTTCACAATGGTACCTTTTGGTTTGCAGAATGCCCCCGCAAAGTGTTTATGAGTTTGATTAATGGGGTATTTAGAACCTTCTCGATCACTTTGTGCTCATCTTCCTTGATGACATTGTTATTTACTCACAAATGTGCGAGGAGCACAAGAGGTGCCTTTACCAGTTCTTCAAGTGTCTTCATGAGCAACAATTTTTTACTGAACCCGGAGAAGTTTTCATTCTTCCGATGGAGGTGTAATATTTGGGTTATATCATTTCTGGGGAAGGTATCATCATCGATCCTTTCAATATTAGAGCTATTATGGATTTTCCAGCACCCACTACTGTGATTGAGGTATGCAACTTCATGGGGTTAGCAGGTTACTACATGAGATTTTTCTAGGACTTCTCTCAGATTGTGCACCCCATCACTTCCCTTCAGTGGAAAGGGAAGAATTTTTTTGGTCGACAGTGCGCGGGCCTTCGTAACACTAAAGGAATGTCTCACTATAACACCTATCCTTGTAGTGCTAGATCCACAAGGAGAGTTTTTCATATGCACGGATGCTTCTTTAGCATGAATTGGAGGTGTTTTGATGTAGGAGGGTAGAGTGGTGGCCTTTGAGTCTCGCAAACTCAAAGATTATGAGCTTAATTATCTAACTCGTGATCTTGAGCTTTTGGTAGTTTTGCATGCCTTGGTTCGATGGAGACACTTTCTTCTTGGCAGGAGGTTCACACTCGGACTGATCATTTGAGTCTTCGCCACCTCTTCACACAGCCCAATCTCAACACTCATTAGCGGCATTGGATGGAGTTACTTTGTGATTATGACATGTAGATAGAGCATATGAAAGGGAAGGAGAATGTGGTTACGAGACACTCTTAGTAGATGGAGGCATGTAGCTATTGCCACCTCGGAAGCACATATTTACGAAATAGGATTCTACAAAAACTCCTCACACCAGCTTCTACATTGCAGCTAGAGAAGAAATCAAGTCTCGAGACCCCTAAAGGGGAAGTTTGATGTTTTTTCTTTAGATCCAAATGATCTTATTAGGCACAGAGGCTGGATTTATGTTCTAAGAGATAGAGGCTTGAGGCAAGACATCTTGGAAGAGGCACATCATGCACCCTATTCACCCATCCCAGGTGAAGAAGATGCACACCACCTTGAGACAGCTTATATTATCGGAGAGGACTTTTAGAGATGTGGCTTAGTTTGTGTCACACTTTTTAGAGTTCCGTAAAGTAAATGTCAAGCATTAGGATCCAGCTAGCCTTCTCTATCCTCATGTTATACCGTAATGGAAGTGGGACACCATTTCCATGGACTTCATTGTTGGGCTACGATGTCGAGATACCTCCTCCTTAAGGCCTTCTCACATCTATCCGACCATACAAAATTATTTCCTTTTTCTCAAGGGAAGTGATGGGGTGTGCAACGCAAGAAAATTCTTATATAAATATCTTGTAGTATCCTCGCCAAGCCCATGAAGTTGCGCACCTCGGTCACACTAGTGGGTGCTGGCCAATCCATAATAGCTCAAATCTTGGAAGGATCAACTGTGATACCTTCCTAGAAATGATGTGGCCCAAATACGCACATTTATCTATAAGAACACGCACTTCTCCAAGTTTCCACAAAGCTATTGCTCACGAAGACACTTAAGAACTTAGCGAAGGTGTCCCTCATGCTCCTCACGTGTACATGACTATATCAGAATTTTTCAAGGAAGATAAGCACGAAGCGGTCAAAAATTGCCTAAATACACCGTTCATCAATCTCATGAACACCGTGGGGGCATTTTTCAGACCAAAGGTATCACTACGAAATCGTAGTGGCCATATCTCATACGGAAGGCGGTCTTATGAATATCTACCTCCATGATCCTCAACTGATGATATCCTGACTTAAGATCTATCTTGGAGAATACTGTGTCCCCCTTTGTCTAATCAAATAAATCATCAATGCATGGAAGGGGGTAAGGATTCTTGATCGTTATTTTATTTAGCTAATCAGTAGTCAATACACAAACGCAGAGATACCTCCTTATTTTTCACAAAGTCACCAAGTGCTCCCCCGAGGGGATACACTATGATAGATTAAACCTTTTTCCATAAGGCCCTCAAGTTGTAGCTTGATCTCACAGAGCTTAGGGTTAGTCATATGATAAGGTGCTCATGAGATAGGCTCTACACCCGCAACCAAATCTATGTGAAAATATATCTCACATGGGGAGGTAACCTCGGTAGCTCCCCTAGAAAAACATAAGAAAACTCTCTCAAGATGTGATGGTCATCAAGGTATGGTCCATTAGAATCATCCTTAGATCTTTCACTAACTGAAACATCATAATTCTAACAACCTCGTCACACACACTCGCTTAAGCTACATAGCAAAGATGGTGAAGATGGAAATGGGCCTCCTACCTCTTACTATCATTGACTCAACTCGTAGATCATTTGTACATGAAATAGTCTTATGGTAATTTTCCACTCTATCTTTGTGTCCGGATAACCATTATATGCCCAAGATGACTCCTTATGAACCCAAGCGAAGGATTCAAGATATGGGGTAGTGGTGAAGGGTCCAAAATCCACTACACACTCCTTAACTAAGGAGTCTATAGAAATTTTGGCTCTAAAAGCCATCTCAATGTCCCAACTAAGACCCTTCCTAACTACCACCAGCCTGCAATGCTCTACTAAGGATGGTGCAATAAAAGAATCTAGATGAACCAGAATCAAACAAAATAGAGGTAGGAATACCACCAATGCTACATTTCATCTCTATCACGGTACTCTAGTTCTCAACTTGGTGGTTCTCAACCACTGCGCATACATCCGATGACTACGTCTCATGTTACCAACAAAGAGGCTATGAAATCTACATCTTAACCTTGTTACTAGGGTTATGTGGGTACTCTCTCTAATGCTTTGTCCCAATAACGCCACCACCATAATAGCTTCCTGGTCCTCTCTAGTGAGATGCAGCTCCATTCGGTTCTTTAGAGGTCTACATTTTGGATCCTAATGATCCAAATATGGACTGTTGAGGTCTCTACCGACGATCTCTTGTTGAGTGAGCTCTCGATGCACCATGTGACCTAATGGGACCACTATGAGGAGGCCCCCATACTCCACCCCCTCTCGTGCATAAAATCTTTGATGAGGTTTGTAAGGTAGGTGGGTTTGTTGTTGCTTGCTTATTGAGATGGCTACCGTGGTGACCGGAGAGAAGACCGTACTAAACCACTGTCCACCATGAGGAGGTGTTAATCCCCTCTACCTATTATCCTACATCTGTTGGATGTGGTTCCAAACTTTGTCCTTGGCATACTACGTCCTTGTGTCTCCTCTACAATATATGCCTTCTCCACGACCTCTACTAAGGTATGTGGGTAGTGAATGCGTACCATACCACCCAAATCAAAGTTTAGGCCCCTGATGAACCTGTGAATCCAAACCTACTCATCCTGCATATATTCGACATAATGGAGTAGGTCCAGAATTTACTCTCATACTTAGCTACATTCATAGATGCTTGACGGAGGTCATGGAACTCATCTATCCTCTGCTGAATAAACCTCCTGGATAAATACCTGCTCTTGAACCACTCCTCAAAGAGCTCCCAGGTAACTATATCTTAGTGAACATGGAGATTCTTCTCCTCGGTCCTCCACCAAACACCTACTCCATCCCTCAAAATATGGATCTTGACACAAGATTCTCGTGTTGCTAGCATAAGGGTAGAGCTTGAAGCATCCGCCGAAGTTCATTGACCAGGCCTCTTCCTGAAAACCACCTTTATCTCCAGAATAGTGAGATGGTCGTAGCTTTAGGATTTCCCTAATATTGTCTGTCTACATGATGATGACCGATGACTCCTAGGTCTCTCCACATTCTCCTCCCTCTGCCTAGGGCTCAGAGATATATCCCTGTATTCTAAAATCATGTCTCCTTTTCCCGTTGTGGTGACTCTTCCCTAGCCAACTCCATGCAGGAGTTCTCTTCCGTATTATCCTCGATGTTTCAAGGAGATGCCCAAGCCCGAAATGATGGCTCCCTATCCTATCTATCAAGTCATCCTCCTAAGGACCCTCCGCGTATATTGGCATTGATGTCCTGAAGAATTTGTAAAATATGAGGTAGAATGGATGCTACTTCCTGATCTGGTGGTGGCAAATCTACATCTACATGAAAGAACCCATCATCTGGTCCATTCCTCCTACACAGACCAAGGCAAGAGTTAGTTCATCATTCTAGGTTCTTGTTTTAGTTTTCTAGGTTTTCTATATTATACAATTATCAGACAATGTGGTTTTCTAGGTTTAAAAGAAAATAATTTGTGCTAGGTTAAGTGTTCATGTCTCATGTTTTCTAGTGTGCCCAAGGGTCCAAGCTTTGAACCCATGGCTCTGATACCAAATGTAACGCCCACAAAAAAATACATTCTAGGAACACATTAAAATCTTAAACACTTATCCCAAAAGTTGCAGCAATTTTTTTTTTGTTTTAAGTTAAAAGGTTATAAGGGTGTCAACCCCTAGTGTGCATTGATTTAATTTTCACCAATAATCTCCACTTTACAAAGGATGGACCAAGTCTAATTTAAATGATTAAATTTTCTTAATTTATCTCTAAGTTCAAATAATTAACATTCAACAAGGGAGGTGCCATAATTTAATTTACTTGATTAAATATTTTTATCCTCCTTAACTAACATTCACACCCTAATAATTTACCTTATACTTAGTTACTTTAGTTCCAAAATATAAATAACTTAAATGTCCATTTCATTAACTTTCTAAAACAGACTAGGAACTAAATTAATGACTTTGCACACCAAGGTATTTGAAAGGCCCCATTCACCCATCTACACATCCCTTCAAATTTATTTAAAACATCTATAAAATTCATTCCTATGAAGCAATTGTAGGGTTGATCCTCAACCCTTGAATCAATTCAATTATGGCCACTAGATTATAGGGTTCCAAACCAACCCTAATAATGATTATGTATTCTTATTAAATCATTTTCTTTACCCTTGTCTCCTCATTTGGTCACTTTGTTTTTGTTTAATTTGTAGATTGGGGAAATGGAAGCCATAGGAGCAAGGAGGAAGAAACCATGGAGGGATTCAGAAAATCAAGCTTAGTTTAGTCTAGGTTGTAGATTTATCATTGTAATTTCTATCATTCAAGGATTAAAGGGGTTTCCATTCCAAATCTGGAGTTATTACAAAATTATTTTTATTTTGAGTTCTCTATTAGGCCAAACCCTAGCTCCATTAATATGTATGAGATTGGGTATTTTTAAGTAACCATTTGAAGATTTACTTGCTTTGAACAATGAAATTTAACCATCATTTGCTAGGTGGAGGTTTCCTATGTAATTTTTACAAGCTTAAAAATTAGTTAGACCAAGTTAAAATTTGCATAGGCACGGATCTACGTTTTTCCACATTAGTGACAAAATCACCATCCAAAGTAGGTCAGGTCAAATGTCCTGGGACCACTACCCTAATCGGGTGACGATTCAAATACAACCACGTTGCCCGAGTGGTGGTTCCGAGATCACCATCTTGCTGAAGTGGCGATTCTACAGACCGCATATCTCGCAAATGGTGGCGATCATGTTCCTTAGAAATAGATCCTTCATTTCTTAGATTTTTCAAAAAACAAAATTCACTAGAGTGATGTAAAATTCATCTTGAACTTAAATCTATGTGCCTAAAGTTTCCAGTTGCAATATTTAATTCATCTATTCACTCCATAGTAAAATTACTCATTTTAAGCATTTCCTATTTCAATAGTAACAACAACTACAAGATCATTTTTATTTCTCTCAACAAATTTTCTTTCAAGACCAAAAATATAAATGAAGCTAAATCTACTTCTAATGTTGTTGTTTTTTCTTACTAAAAATGCAACATTTCAACATAACAAAATACTTCAATTTGTTTGTCTCTTTCCATTTCCACTACAACTTATTTGTTCAAATAACTACTAACAACTTCGCTCACATTCAAGGTTTCCGATCATACACTATTAGTATATTACAACTTCTATATTCTTTCTTTCCTCTTCACAATACTATAACTTCAACAATGATAATGAACTTTCTTTTCCTTAAGCATATCTCATTTCTTTTAGTACAAAGAACTTAATTTCTCACAATACAAATTACAGGTAAACTTTTAAATATGATGACCATTTTGGTTCATTTCTTTACATACCAAAATTTGAGGACAAAAGAAGTTATACAACTCCTCAACGAGCTTCCTTCAAATAAAAATACAACTTACAATGTAAATTTTCCTTTTAAAAAATACAATAGTACAAGTCTCCTACCTTAAGTGGGAATAACAAGAAGGTTTTCTCACAAGGAAATATTTCTTTTGGACACCAAAAATGCTCCAAGTTTCACATCACCAACAAGAGCTCCACCATGTGTTCACTTGATCACAAAATAAAAAGGGCAGAGGCAACACTCTCCACCCAACCAATAATCCAATGAGGAGAAGAAGCTATCCTCCTCATTGGCCCCCGAGCCCCAACCACAATGCAATGAAAGATGGATCCAACTCATGGCAACAATACAAGCTTCCACATCACAATACAAGGATTCCACAATCATACCAAAACACAATCAACACAACTACAATCACAAGAAGGAAACCAACAAAATATACAAGGCTTCAAAATGTAAAGCCAAAGGAGCAAGGATCTATGGGGAGATCACTTATGCCTCCCAATGGGAATTAGGTGCCCACCTTAAATCCCTCCAATAAAAATCTCAAAACCCCTACACAACTCTTATGCCTCCCTCAAGATCCTCTTATGCCTCCCACATTCTCTTATGCCTCCCTACTATCTCTTATGTCTCCCTCATAAAAACTAAGTAAGAAATGCAAGCATTTCTTATCCAAGGTGGGGCACCCAACCCAACTCCCTCCAAAACATGAAATAAACTCTTATGCCTCCCTACATGTAAGATCCCCATAGTCCCCTCCTACACCACACTTAGGCAATCTACCCAAGCACCCAACAAGCATACCAAAACACTCAAAAACATACACATATACACAATATAAAAGAAAAATTTAACAAGATTGTATCTCCTACCTTTCCATGGTAGATCTTGATCCAAGAGTCACACACCAAGCTCCAAACAGATCCAAAAGCACTCCAAAATCCTCCTACTCCAAAAATTTAAGAGCACTAAAGAAATGAAGTAACCCCCAAACAAGCAAAAGAACTTCAATAAATAGAAAATGGAGAGTGGAGGGTGAGGTGGCTCCATGTAGGATGCCACATCACTCATCTTCAACTCCACTTCATAAGTCAATCCTCAACCCTAACGCACAATAAATTAGTGGGTGAAAGGAATGAAAAAATTCTTACACATCACAATCCAAGCCCACACTCCCTATGGAAAATCTTTAAAATCCATGTAAGAAAAGTGCAATAAATACCACTTTTTGTCTTACAAAACACATAATGGGGTCTATTTTTGACCCCCAATCCATAGTAGGGTTGGTATAATAATTTAATAGGTGTGGGAAAAGTTTGACTTGTCCCACAAGCATCCAAAATTGGCCTTTAAGGCCAAATCCGAATTTCCAAGATGAGGTAGAGTGCACAAAACTCAAGATCACAAGCACTCAACTAACAACACATAACCCAAAGAGCCATATAATCTAATAAATCTAGCACATTATTTTCACCCATCCATAATTACTTTAGTAACATGATTAATTTGCTAATATAAACACAATTTAAATAATTAATAAAAGGAAAAATACATCACTATAAAATCACATACTAAAATTAAATAAAGAAAACTAACTAAAATAACAACACACAAACCCCTTGGTCACAATTGGAGGTAATCCCCCCATGGGTACCCCTAACAACAATTCAAAACACACACACAACAAAATACATGTTGCCATGGTGACCATTGTTGAATTCATCTAGCATTCCAATGTTGGTTGTCTCGAATCCCCACATTGTTTGTTGTGATATGTTTACCTGAAAAACACATAATACCTTCTTTAGGCTTGTGGCCACATCAAAATAGAGAAGATAAAATATACAATATAAATCCACATTCATCTACATGTGAATTAAATCATTATCTAGGCAATTAATATTATTATTTTCAATTTCTAACAATATCTCAATTCTATATTTCATCAATATCAATAGGATCACAAGATTAGTTCAATTGTTAAGGTCTACTAAGTATGAAAAAATATCGCATGTCAAAAATTTATAACTTTTTCAACATCATATCATCAATATAAAATGTCTCTAGTAAACTACACACATCATACTATGAATCAAAATCTAACAATAGTATCAAGTATCTCTATTATCTAACATCATGCTAAGTCAAAATGATAGAAAATATCCATAAGCATAGTCAACATTATCGAAATCAATAGTAATAAGTGTCGAAGGAAGTGGACACTATAACTTGTTCCTAAGAAAGGGATTTTTCAAAAATGGTAGACATAGTAGTGTGGACAACAACCCAATATTTTTGCAAAGCTTGTATCTCCAAAATGTTTGAATAACATTCTCTCTGAATAATTTTAAATTGATACTTACGAGAGATAACTTCCATAAATCATAAGTTATCTCCAATAAGAACCTTGTGGAAGAAAATTCATTTTTTCATTATGATATTCCATGAAAATAAATCTCACTTTGTCATTTGGTAAAACACTAGGTATCAATTTACTAAACTTTCACACTTTTCATATATATAGAAATCCCATAAATTTTAAAATTTTCTCTAGGATCTTCACAGAACATATTCCAATTATTTGTCTTATAAGTAAAAGTATAATTATTAATTTCATTAAATTTATCTATTGGAAACCTAGACATTACATTAGATGGATGAAAAATTATGTAAGACACTCATCATACATAGTGCAGTTCACAAAGATGAAATTCTAAATATATTTCATGGTCATTTCATTCGATTTTTTTGCCAATCCACTTATTAGTTTACTAGTAGAGAAAACAATTCTATCAAGCAAGCAATAATATTCTAATTTGACCATATACTTGTATGGAAATGGCACTGACTGTTGCAATTGTTGTATCACATTACATGGAGATAATGCATATGGGAGAAAACCATCTGCAAGTTGAGGATGGTGAGCTTATAATTGTTTTAAGTATTTATTTTCTAAAAACATGTTAAAAATCCTAAAATTCAAAAAATAGCTTATAGAAAAATCTTGGCTTGATCATCGGTAGTTTGTTATAGTTCAGTTGTGTGTTCAATCTCATCCTGGCTTAAAATCGTTGATGACATCAACTCGAGTAGACGATAATCTTGGGAACCTATTTTAAGATGTAACAATAGTGTAATAATTATTAGTTTACAAGTTTGACCGTAAGGGAGGGATCCACCTTGATACATATCATTATATTGGAACACCTATAAATTTATGTTGATCTCCCCAAATGTGTTACTTGTGCTTGACCTAAAACTTTCAAAAATCTCTATTAAACTTTCTCCCATGCTAGATATACCAAATCATGGATTCATTATATTTTCCAACCCTTTCCCTAAGAGCTCATCAATCAAAGAACTACTTTTTTTTAGGATATCTTGAAGCAACAAACTTACATTGATTTAATAAGGAATTTCTTCAGAGCTATTATTTTGAAACACTTATTTTCCCTCATAAGAAGAGATCCAAAAGGCAGGAATGAGTGAAAAGGTTAATTTTGAAATTAATCATTCTAAGTTCTCACATTTTTTCATGTCATGTTATCAAATGGAAAAAAATTGACAATTAAAGAGCATCTATTTTTTTGCAATAACTGAGGTGAAAAGTACTATGTAGGTGACTGAGTGAAAAAGAAACATAGTGAAATGGAGAGAAGCATTTTGATTATTTAGAGGGCCCCACCAACTAGTTGTTGATTTGGAAGGAATTCACTAACAATATATTCTGGTTCAAAGGAACAACCACTATTACAAATAATATAACTCTAAGCACAACCTATAAATCACCATGAAAAAATAATAACAAAATAAATCAAACGTTGTGTAGATAATGCTACGAGATGGTTTAAAATGATGGAGTCATTTTGCATTACCAACAACATTTTCTCTTGTAATAGTCTCAATGCCTTTGAAGTATGACCATATATTTTGTAAGATACAATTATGATATTCCATCAAAATAAATCTCATTCTATCATTTGGTCAAGCAATTGGTGTCCAATATTTAAATTTCACATTTTTCATACATATAAAAATCATGTAAAGAGTATGACTATCATCACAAACCACATAACACATAAACTTTACAATTTTCCATAGGTTCTCGCCCTTAACATATTCCAATTATTGATCCGATAAATCCAAGTATATTTCTTACTTTTTTACCAAATTTATCCATTTCAACCTAGACAATAGTCATATTACATTAGATGAAGGCAAAATTGCGTAAGTAAGATACCCATTAGATGATTTGGGGTTCGTAAAGTTGAAATTGTAAATATATTTCATCATCATTTCACTTGAAGTTGTCACTAATCCACTTGTCATTACTATAGTAGAAAATGAAATTCCGCTAAATCAATAGGAATTCGTTAATTTTATCATACAAGTATAGTAGCGACATTGACCGGTGCACTTGTTGCGGCACATTAGGTCGAGGTGGCAAAGAGTATGGGAGCAGAGCATATATAAAAATGAAGAGAATGGTGATCCGTAAATTTTAGTAAGTATTTATAGGCTTAAAACATGTAAACGATCATCAAGTTTAAAAAATAATCTCAAAAGATGTGAATTTCTTACATCACACAACTTCCCAATATTTTATAATTTCCGATGCCCACAAAATTTTAAAACTAACTCAGTGGAACATATATATATATATATATATATATATATATATATATGACATGTCCTTTTACGGAGTTTTTTCGAGAGGGAGGACTGGATAATGATTCAAAACAAAAGCTGAAAGAAAAGAGTAGACATCCATGTGCCATGTTTATAAGCATGTGCTTGCCTTACATTTCCGATGGCTAAATCTGATATATCGAAGAGAATGTTCTCCAGTAAGATAATATCGAGATGCGTTGATAAATAGCCTTGGGAATTGCATAGTTCCATTCCTAAATTATAAATATGTCACGACTCATGAATATAATACTTTGTTTTACATGAACCCACAATTTGTACTTGAAAAGGAAATGGCATTTTCATTTTTTAAGAGGTTATTGTTGTTATTTAGTGATTAATTGTATGTTTGTCATTGTATGTTTTGAAAAGTTATAATTTTGATGGGTACCAACCCCATCAATCATAAGTTATAATTTTATATGGGTCATTTTAAACAATAGTAAATACATATCTTAAATTTTTTAATTTTATTTTATTTTATAAAAAAAAACATTCAATACACTTAAGATATCAAAAATTCATGTGCCTTGTGTAAGGTTCTTCAATTTACACATGTCTACTAGAGCATTTACAACTGCATTATTTGAAAAAAATCCTCCACTCTTTTATCTTTTGATGGATGTTGACACCATGTTCCAGAGCTCATATTTTGGCACAGGTTGGGAGTACACTGTCAAATGTAAATTGAGCAGGTTGGAGACTTGTTTGTTGCATACGACGAAGCAATGATTCTCTCTTAAGGAAACCCATGTCAAAATAAATATATAAATATTTACATTTTCTCGAACATAATTTGTAACTCGTGTACAATTGCTAGTGATAAATCCATATATATTAACATTAAAAATAGTAGTATGTTAGTATTTAAGATTTTAAGGTGAAAGAAAATGAGTCTCAACTTTTAAAAACTAAATTACGGAATACAAATAATCTATTCAAAATCACCCTCATATGATAACCATTTTATTTGTTTATGACCATAATGACAATGTTTTTTAATTTTAAACACTAATTTGGGCAATGGGATCTACTAATTTTTTATCCAAACACCAATTATTAGTTAGCATGGCGCCGCTTAACTACTAAGTGCGCCCACTAATTTTATCGATGTAATGTTATTATCCCTTTACGAGTTGTACGGAAAAAACGCTTGTAAACTTTCTTTCTATGAGTTGTATTTATTACGCCGAAGGCGTTCCCCCTATGGTAAAGGACTTCCAGACGTTTCTACAGTGGTGTTAAATTTGACAGTTATACGGTGCCCTGCAGGTCATCTGGACGTTTTTCACATTTTTCGATTAATTTTAACAGTTCCTTTTTCGGGTTTTAGGTGTTCAGAACGATATGAGTTCTGTTCTCGAATTCCTTGCTGCTCAGGGCTCTCCTTCATGGCCAATCTCTATTAAAACCGCGGTTAATGAGCAAAATTGGTTGCAGGTTTTGTCGGCGTTATTGGAAGATATCTGCAGCTTTGACTGTTGTTCAGGGATCTTGCAAGAAAGAAGCGCACCTCATCGAATAGTGTCAAAACAAATGAACCCAAATGCCACAAAGAGCAAGCGAGACTCTTCCAAGATTCATCACGCTGAAGCTGGAACTATCCATATTTGAAGATATTCTAAGTAATATAATTATCAATTATTGTTCGGGTCTCAGTAGCTGCTTAATCCATGATATAGAGAATTATTTTACAAGATTTTCTTGTTAATAAGGCATGCTATGATTTTGGATGAGCAGGGGAAAATGTGGAAGATAATGGCATCAAAGAAAATGAGAAGTCGGACTACGTGCAATATATTTTCTAGAGGGAAACGTCGAACAACATGAAGAGGATTATAAGTTGTAATTATAACGACTCAGTGAGCCTGGTTAATTGTGGGTATGCCCGCAAAGTGCCAATGCTTTGCTACACAATGACTTCCATGACAACGAGCCGGATGATGTTAAGAAATTGAAGCTTGTGGTGCTTATGGCGGTAGCGGTATATGAGGATGAGATGTGTTTCATGAGATGTGAACGCCGAACGGTATATGTTATTTGATTTAGAGGTACAGTTATTATTGATCCACTTAATCTGAAGGTTGTTTCTACATTTCAAACTTGTTATAAATTCGTACATGAAGGAATGCAATGATTGCAGGTTATGTACATAATGGAAATTTTGAGGAAGCTTTGAGGAACTTTGAGAAGATGCTTGAGCAAGATGACGTTTCATGGACAACAATGATTGCAACATATGGGAAGAATAGACATGTTGATCAAGCATTAGAGTTTTTTAATAGGATGCCTAATGGTAGTTATGTTTTGTGGAATGCCATGCTTTTAGTATATGCACATAATGGGTTCCTGGATGAGGCTATGAAGTTATTTGAAATAATGCCTGATCGACTTGTTGCATCTTGGAATGCAATGATTATTGGATATGCACAAAATGGGCATGGGGAGGATGCCCTGAAGTTTTTTGAACAAATGCAGTTGGAGGGTGTGAAGCCAAATGTAATGACATTTTCCAGTGTTCTTCCAACATGTGCTAGCTTGATAGCTCTAAAGCAGGGTAAATAAATACATAAATAGATAACCAAGAGTGGGGTTCAGTCGAATGTCTTTATAGCAAGTGCCCTTGTACACATGTACACAAAATGTGGTAGCATAGAAAATGCATTCATTGTGTTTGAAAAAATGTGTCAAAGAGACATGGTCTCCTGAACTCCAATGATTGAAGCATATATCATGCATGGCTCTACTCAGGAGGCCCTCAAGCTCTTCGAACAAATGTAATGCTCGTACAAAACCAAATCATATTACCTTAGTTGAGTATTATTTGCATGTTGCCATGCTGGCTTAGTGAATGAAAGGTAGCAATATTTTAATAGTAGGAGTGCATGTTACCATATCATACCTACAATAGAGCACTATGGTTGCATGGTTGATATTCTTGGTTGTGTTAACACATTGAAACAAACTTATTTTTTGTATATGGACGTGTCACAACAAGAGGAGAGTTACTTTGTGGGATAATTATTTTAAGCTTATTTGGTTAAAAGAAATTCAATGTCTTGAGCATTGCTTTGAGAGATTGGTTTTATCACTTTGGAGGTCTCTGGATACTTTACATTATTGGTGTAGTTCTTAAGCAAGTGCCAGTACTTGTGGCACTTACAAGACTAAAGAGGAATTAGCCATATGTAGCGAATCATGAGCATTATCAACCAAGATGATTTTTTTGTCAACTCTATCAAGAATAACGAGAAAATTTTGAGGGACAACACTCATTATTCTTCAGGCCAATTATGTGTGTTACATCTTATATATAGGTGGGGCTAGGGTTTGAACCCTTAGTTTTCAGGTCACGGGCTTTATGAGCATAATGACAACTAATTTTCTAATCTCGGTACTTACTAGCCAGTTTTCCATTTATGTTGAAGTTCTCTTTCATGATGGATATTATGCTGACATTCTGTTAGGCCTATTCCTCACCTAGATGCCTTTGACAACTTGTGGTATGTGGCTTTGGGATGAAAGTGACTTCAGTGTATTCTCATTTTTCAGTATTTAGAGAAATTTGAAAGTTTATCATCTCTGTTGTTGCTTGGATGTGCATGAGTAATCCCTTGTATGCATTTGGCACTTGGGTTCCTTTTCATCCCTGAATCTTCAAGATGGCCGGTGAGCTTTTATGTGAATCAATTTGTTGATCAAATACATCTTGTGCATTTGTTTGATCAATTTATTTTACTCATACTCTATTATCATTACATTCCAATTTATTTTCTTCATAGATTGTGTTCTTGATTTTCAATCGCCTGTCCTCCCCCCTCATCCATCCGCACATTTCTTCCCCCTTGATCCCTTTCAGATTTTTTTTAAAAACGTTTAATTTTTATGGGTGGAAAGACGTCGAATACGGCAGTTGTTTAACCTGAATTGTTTCCTTTGACGACAACATCAAACGGGTCGCCGGCTGGCGAGCGGAGGGATATCGAAGCATCCTGCGAAATGAGGTTCTAATTCAGGGGAGGTCAGAAATTCCAGTGTGTCGGCCACGACATCACAGTCTCGATCCCCGGTGCTTAGGGTCAACGGTGGTTTACAGCTTCTTCAGTCGCTCACCTGGAGCCCCTCAAGAAAAGCTGAGCAAAGGCCTTTCAGGTGAAATCCTGAAGAGCTGGCGAAAAATGATGGAGAAGCCGACAAAATCATATCTTCTTTTACTGCTACACAAGTGCAAAATGATCCCTAGAATCATCATCCTGTTGTTTCTTTAGATTTAGAATGCTTCATTTTTTTATAATACAAATATAGATAAACCCTAAAACTTTTGTAATATATGCAAGGGCTATAGGAAGACAAGCTTTCCATTAAGTCACTACTATTGGTGACTAGCTTGGTGGCGCTCTACAAAATATATTTTATTTTTATATGGGGAAACATTGAAAAGAATACTCCCTAGGTGTCAAATGGTAGTTTTTATCTTAGTTCATTTGAAATGCCACTTATTTGGGTTTTCCTACTGATTCGAATTAGAGGGGGCATTATTTGAGTCACGCATTTTTGGTTCTATTTTAACTTTGCTTATTATGGGCATGGTAGGGGTGTAAATGTTGTCAGAAGGCATATAATTTGTTTATAATGACGTGTAACTTATTGCACAACTTTGATTAATCAATGTCACACTTCATGGAGCTAAGTCATATGTGGTTATCCAATAAACATGTATCCCTCATCTCAAGTTTGTGACTAGAATCTTGAACATTGTGATAAGTCATCATGGCTTACATTAATTTCTTTCACTTAAAGGCCTTATCACCACTTAAAACTATTCTGTGAATTTCTTTGATCGATGAAATTTTATACCAAAAATGTATTTTTCGTCTTGTTAATTGTGTTTTATGAGTTGCTCTGACATTGTAATATTTTCGCTAATTTTGTTTCTTGTTATTTATCATATAGACTTATAGTTTCCATTATTCACTATGGAGGTTATACTTCATTTGAGCATTGCTTTGAAACATATTTGTGTGTTTGAAGTAGATCAAAGATAGCTGAAGAGGATGTTTGGAAAAGGGTGCAAAAAAGGGATTAAAAATATTAACTACATAGTGCACACCCCAGAGTACCATAATTATTATGGTCATCACCTTCATTTCAAGAATGCCACCTCCTGCATTGGCTTCACTATCACTACTATCTCAAATCACTATGATTGCACTTACCTTTGTGTTTTCCTCCTTTGCCTCTCAGAATGTATGTTTACTACCTATAGTCATAGGGGTGCTCTTATGTTATACAATTTTCAACTTTGAGATCAAAACAAAGTACTACGTTATAAAGGGTGAGTAGTCTTTAATGTCATCATAGATAAGATGACATATGCACCAATGCATGCATGGTTTGCTTTGCACCCTCTTCCTCCAGAAATTATTGAAGTGACAGGTCTCCATCAATTTAAATGGATGATGAAAGATAAAGTTCCCACATTGGATGCCATGATGGAGGACCATGAAATTAGAAGACACTATGATCATGACAGTGTCAATGGAACAAGCCCTTCTCCCGCCCTCATAGCGGCTAAACTTCAGGGAAATAGTCCTAAATACTTCTCTTTAATGAACCACATCTACATATGTCCTCCAGACGTAAAAAAACCTGCAACATTCATTCACTAATCAACAATGCCTAATTTTATCTTTTTCTCAATGAAGGAGCAAGTTATTACTGCCCTTGGTGTCTTTCTGTAATTATTTTTGCAGAACATAGACTATTGTAAGAGGTTGCAGCTATGAAGAGAATCCATGCATTCAAAAACTATAATTACAGATAAATGAAAAGTATAATATGATTATTGGGTTTGTGTTCTCTTTAAATGTTTTTCTTGCATGATCCCAGATCATGTTAACATGGAAAAGCATAAATGTAGGTCCAATATTAATCTTGTGATGAACTTCCACCTGGTCTAATACAACAAAAAAGGGATGTAGGTCCAATATTAATCTTGTCAACATCAACACAACCCTTATCAACATCAACTACAAAAGTAATAACTATCCCTCTAAATCAAATAACATATATTATTCGGCGTTCACATTGCATTGTCCACATGCGATTGCTAGTATAATTAAAAATGCTACAATTTTTTTATATGGAAACACTTTTTGAACTGTGGTTCGGTCACATTCTTCGTCATTCATTTTACATACTACGTTTGTTATACTTTATTTCATGTAAGAAGAAACTTTTATAAGTAATTTTTTTAATTTTATTTTAGTTGTACAGAATTCTGAAGTTTAGTTGTTAAGAATTGAGGAGTTTCTATTCTATCAAATTTGTTGGAAATATAATTCCAGCCTCATCTTTTATTTATTGATATTATTTTGAAAGTGGAACTTTAACGGATGTCTGGACAACACTTTTTATACCATCATAAATGCAACAATCTTAAATCACAACCCAAAATATGTAAAAAAACTCTTCATTCTTATAAAAACAAGCATAAAATACTAAACATGCACAATCTTTAACCACTAATCCACTGAATACACAGACAAGATAATGCTAACAATCTTTAACTAAGCAAGCCATAAACATGAATTTGCAGTAATGGCTAACATGAGTTACACTCGTCTGTCTGCCAGAGAAGGGAAGCGTACATTCCCCACACTCTGACGTTGTCTGCACATTCCTGCAACTCCACTGTTTCCTCTAAAACTTGGTCGGCCATTTCTCTGTTCTTCAATCTTTTCCACACAAACTCGGCGTACTCAGTCACCAGCTCTGCATTGGAACGTTCCTTCTTAAGAGCCTCCTCATAATATTTATTTGCCAACTCTTTTTGCATCCACACATGATTAAGATAACCGGCAAAGTCCTTGTAGAAATTGCCAGACTCTAAGTTATCTTCCTGGCTTAATTTTTCATGGTAGGCCTTGATTCTAGACCTCACAATATCCCCTGCATTTTCTAAACAAACCCAATCATCATTATCACTAACTAATGTTGTCAAATCATCCTCATGAAATACAGGCTTGCAGCCGCGGTCGCTGCACTCTACTAAACCTGCAGGTGCTTTGAACTGTGTTTGGGTTTCCCCCGGTCATATGCAGATGCAAGGCACCTGCAGCTAAGTTTTCTGGCAGGCAGCTTTAATGGAGGACTTGTCCTTTTACAGAGGAGTTTTCTTGAGACGGCATTCGAGGACTGGATAACAGATTCCAAAGAAAAGCTGAAAGAAAACAGTAAAGAGCCGTGCGCCATGTTTATAAGCATGTTCTCGGAGTAGGACAATATCAGTCTTCCGATGCCTGGATAAATAGCCTTGGGAATGGCATTTTCTTTTAAGTAGTTAAAACGGAATATTTTATTTTTCACGTTATCTGAAGAAATTTTCGACGTAGCGAACTCAATGTCAGGTCGAGCTGTGTACTACGACATTTGCGAGGTTATTGTTGTTATCTAGTGATTAGTTATTATATGTTTTGACAGTTATAAAATCCTAATTTTTTCTTTTGTTGTGAAGTTCTAAGCTTTAAATTTTAAAGGTGAAGTTGTTTTACCAAAAGAAATGCAAAAATTTATTGAATGAATCAAATTGAGATTTTAGTTGTTATATGTTTTGACAGTTATAAAATCTTAATTTTTTCTTTTGTTGTGAAGTTCTAAGCTTTAAATTTTAAAGGTGTAGTTGTTTTACCAAAAGAAATGCAAAAATTTATTGAATGAATGAAATTGAGATTTTATTGTAGCGGTCTTTTCATACACTTAAAAGTCAAAAATAATTGACAAAATCAGGAATGAAAAGCTCTTTTCTTTTACATCATTCTTTTGTTTATAACATTATTGTGCTTTTATAATATTATAGAAACTACTATATATATAATAGAAACTAGTATATATTTTTTTCTATATCTTTTTTTAACTTTTCTTATTACTAAATATAGTAGAAGATATTTTAGGATGATTGAGATTTTGTGGTATTAGATATTTTACTAGCTAAATTAAATTTATTGTTATAGTTTGTATCAACGATATTAACAACCGAGGTGTTAGGGACGGCAGTTTACTAAGGTGTTAGGGACGATATATTTGCATCAATGATTTTATGATCATTGACTTGGAAAAAGTCCGTCTTGTGTAACGCTTGAAATTTTTGTCATGGTCTATTTTTGAAGCGGTTGAAACCCATTAAGCCATGCACAATAATGCCAGAACATGGGTGTGGTGTGATTGTGGGTTCAAGGCTTGAAGCATGACTAGTCTCACATAATTTAGAGGAAGTATTTCGATCCCACTCTCTTCTAACATCTATACTTAGGGTAAACTATGTAAGAGTTGCTTATCCATTACCACTACAACACTCAAAAAACTAAGACCTCTATTTTATGTACCTAGTGAGTCTAGTTGGTTATTTTCATATCAAAAATTGAGTTTAATGTGGGATCAAAAGATTGAACTTCCCCTGCATAAGCGACAAGAATTTAATTTTTTTCTTTAATTTTCATCTTCTATAATTTTATGTGGACTTTCTTATATAAGTGGTACCTAGAAGTTGTTAAAGAGGTACCTACATACAAATAAACAATAAATAAAAACTCGTTTTCCATTCTTTATATATTGAGGACATTTGTCCTTTCTTTTCAAAGAGACCAAGGAAATTTAATAATCAACATGATTCCATTAGAAGAGATTTAAACATTGACATCCTTTGAGACGTACTTTGTTCAACTCATGTGCAATTGCTAATAAATACGTCAATTTGAAATACGTAAAGATATATCAATTTCAATTTTTTCTCTTAAAATAAGACATAAATTTTTATTATTATTATTATTACAAGTTTTAATGCATAAATTTAGACATATCAATATAATATATATAAATCAATAATTATTAATAAATTTTTTATATAAATCTATACAAATAATGAAAGTCATTTCTCAAATATAAATATTAGAAGATACGATAATCTCGAAATTTTAAAAATATATTACAATTAAAACACCAAAAATATGTAAAGAAGTGTCAAATTTAAAATTTAAGATTAATTACCATAATATTATTATTTTCAACAAAATCTATTAACTTTTTAAAAGAATACGTATATATCAAAAATTAATTTATTTTTTAAATAACAACGATTAATGTTTTTGTTTTAATAATATTTATATCAATAGTTATTGGTTGCAACATGGTGAAAAAATATTCATCGTTATTTTTTATTATTGGTAAATAGTTTTTTGATGGGGACCATACCCCAGCACAAAAAAGGGTCAAAACCAAGATACAACAATAGAGCGCAAAAGGAAAAGGTCGAGAACCTAGTTATTCAATGGAGCACCAAGAAAAGAGGAAACCAAACTACCAAAAAGAAATAAAAACAAAACAACATGTTCACAACCAACCAACGACATGCTCATAACACAAAAGTGACCCCGAAACAATAGGCCTCCAAAGGATAAATCAATAAAAATAAATAATAACAATAGACTCATTTCATGTCTGAAATGATGGTGGGTTTTAGTATTTTGTATCCTTTCTTCCTTCGTTCCACCACCGTCCATTTCTCATTACCTTCTTCCGCAAAGGTCGGAAGAAAAAATTCAATATTCTTAATGGGAATGTGACTCTTGACGAGGGGCAACAAGGCACAAACCATCAAAGATTTAGTATCAACCTCTTGGATAGAAGAAACCTAAGTTATCCTAGCAAATACGAGAATATTAGAATGTGGTTCCATCTCTAGATTAAGGGGGTCTACCCTTGGGGAATCAAGAATCCTCAATCGCGTCTAGATGGGGGCTAGCCGTAAGATGTTCTGGAAAAGATTCCTTCCACAACGCAAGTTTTCCTTACATCCGGAATGCTCGCAGTCATCTAAGATATGTCCTATTTGATAGCATCACGAGTAATTAAAGGCTAAACCCTCATAGTCAATCCTCTGAACCCAATGTTTGTCACTGCTTACGGTGTTAATTTTTTGGAAGGGCTTGAGAGGTATTAAGATCTACCGAAAATCTGGTATAAATTGTATGAGTTTGACCTAAGGTTTTATCATCAACTTTCACATAATATCCTAGGGTATCTCCTATAGCAATAAAGCAAAATTTATTCCGTGAGTCAGAATGGGAGTCCTCGTGGCGAATCCAAACAAGGTAGGTATCAAAGGAGTCTTTTAGAGGATAAAAAGATGGATACCATGGCTTGAACATGAGTCCATGTTCACCTCAAACCCAATATTGGTCATAAATTAAATCCCTTTCCTCAGGTGTTTCAAAAACAACAATAAAATAGGCTTTAAAGACAATGGGTAGATTTAAATATTACCCTTAATATTTTCCCTCCATCTTTGAGAAATCCAATCATGGAGCTGCAATAGCCTAGGCAAGAACTTGTGAAAATTTGCATATGAGGCTAAGCTAGGAAAGATTGCCCTCCTCCTTGAGGACCTTTTTGCATAGATCTTCCTCTAGTATCTTCAACACTAGAGTCTTCTCGTGATGGTTTTAATAGCTTGCCAACATTTCTAGCATTATCCTTTTGGTTAGAGACCACTGCGCAAAAAGGATTTAGTAGATCCTCCAATCCCCAACCTATTTGCTCCACTATTCTATTTCCCCTAGTTGGTGTTTCCAGCACCATGTAGGGGGCATCTATAGATCTATTAGGGTCGTTGATTTCACCACCTCCCCTGGATCCACTACCAAAGTGAGAACAATATTCTTCTTTACCAAAGGAATTTACAATAATAAATTAAAAATAAAAAATTATTTTACTTGAATAAAAACCTTATGAATATGTTTTATGTTTTGCGGGTGTTGGAAGACCATGGTCAAAATGTGCAATCGTTGTCAATATTTATGGTCTAGAAATACAATTGCCATAGTTGACATAATTTTCTTTAGTATACTCAATATTTCTACCGCAAGGGATAACTGGATGCGGCGGTGTTTATCCATTTCTTATTGTTATTAAATCATCTAAATGTGTTGGGTGCATATGTTGTCTTTAATATTTTATTTGTAGGCATAATGTCTTCGCCTAAGGTTTGTATTATTATTATTATTATTTCCTCTAATCTACATAAATAATCTAATTTTTTTTTAAAATGTTTTTGGGGTATAATTTTTAATTTAGTAAATATTTTAAAATTCGATTATATATTTTATTTTATTTTTAAATTGATATTAGGAAAAAATACATTTTTTTAAAGAATGTTATTGTACATTGTAATGACCCCAAAAATCACAACACGAACAACACAAGAAAAGATGGGATTTTTTTTTTTGACAGAACAACATAGAAGACCAACCACTGATACTCTCACAGCTAGGGCAAGCCACAGTAAGAAATGATTGGAGGTTATTTATTTTGATAAGACACCCTGGATAAATTTAAAGGAAGAAGGTCAAATGAACTCACCCTTAAGACGACATTAGTTCATTCTGAGGTTTAATAGAAGCTCGTGGTTTTATACGTAGTTATTAGCGCTCTTACTTAGGCTTCACCGAAAGAGCTTATCCAGAGGAAGCCAGTTACTTTTAAATAGGCTGAGAGATAAATTGAGTGGTTTCAAAATTTTCTTCTCTTACTTTTAAATATTATTATAAACTAACCATTGTTTTCCTTTAAGCTTGTCTTTAGCGTTCACCAAAAAAAAAAAAAAAAAATTATTTATTTTTTACTAGTTCAGTTAGGGATAACACGCTATATAGAATCACTTTGCAAGGATAGTCTCACTCTTGATTACTTAAGGTAATGTTTGTTTTCAAGGGGATCTAAACCACAACATATTTCTTTGAATAAAACTTTTAGGTAACTTCTGTAAGGAAAACCACCCCATTACAACTTACATATAACACATCAATACAGAGTCTCAGAAAGATTTAAATTAACACTTAATTCTCAAGATCCAAGTTTTACAATGCTTATGCCAGTGAAAGTTTGAATAACATTTCCCACAAAGATAAGTTACCAGTTTACCTACAGAAGGACAACATAACATCTTCACGCAAATTCTAAACAACCCAAGGCAAGAGGTCTTCTAAATTCCTTTGCAATCACTATTACAAAATTTACCTCACATTGGACATTTTTACAAGGAATTTCATAAATTGCACTGATGAAACCTTTACAACTCTTTCCTTTAATCTACTCGCACAATCCATCTGCACAAATACTAGCTGGAATCAGTTCGCGAGAACTGAGCATGTTAAGACTACCCATTGCAACAGTAAGCTAACATTTTATAATATCATGAAAGTAAAATTCTAAACTCAAGAATGGATCAAATCACAAACCACTAATCAACATGTTTCACAAGATGACGAGATTTATACCAGCCAACAAGGAGGAATCCCAATATTCAAGTGAGAGAGATATTCCAAAGATAATCAAGGTGAGACCTTATTGGTGAAGACAACAAGGCTGAGAGTATTGAGATTTCAGTCAAGTAATCCTATGGATTACGTGATTGAAATCTAACACCCAAACATCATTCTATTATTATTAACCAAAAAGATAAAGATCGGTCAAATGACTTAACATATTCAAAATTACTTGTTAACAAGACTGCATTAACGCACATTCATGTTTTAGGAAGAATATAGGCCCCAACCATATATAAACACAAATCAGTCAAAGATTAAAGTTAACTTCACTCAGCTGAATAAACCAACATACATATAATAGTCACAACACTATAACTAAATCTGAAGGTTCAATATACCAAACAATTCTCACCGAACCTAATTACTTTTCATCAAGAAGTTAAATAAATTAGATTCTATCCAACTAAAATTACATACAACAACTATGGTTTGATTACATAGGCAAGGATCAAGAAAAAGTCTTTTCACCAAAGGTTGTTATTATCTTACATCACATAATCAGCAATAAACCCATAATCCACCCCTTGTATGATCATTGTGAGAGTTAAGGACTTAGCTCACTAAACTATGTAACTGAGTCGATTCATACTTTTTTCATTTTCATACAAGTCTAACCCAATTCGAAGAAAGATAACCATTCTATTTTCACACATGCCTCAGTCAACACTTACTCAGAAAGTCCCTACCTGAATTATTGAAGGTTTGCTAAGCTACAAAATGGATTTAATAGAAACCCATTTCATTCGATACTTGAATTTAAACAAGCAAGGGATAGTTTGTTGAAAATATAAGTGAATCGACACAAGATCCTCTACCGTGACCCAACTCGAGTCACCAATCACAAGGTTAACAAATCAAATAAGGGGAAAAGTACAAAGCAAAATACTCTTCCTACGAACTATGCCTTCTCTTCCATCTCTAAAACAACATATGAATAGCTTGGGTATACCCATCTATCTCACGACAGTCTACTCGACCTATCCTCATAGTCGCTCCAAAGAAAACATCTGCTACTACAGAGTTCGATTCACAAGGAAGATAATTTACATAGAATGTCTATAACATCATACACTTTACCAAGAAAGAGAAAACTCTACAATTTTAATTTCTGCCTTTCACTATTACATCCATTTAGAATAAAAGCATTATCAGGCAGTCATAAAGCAACCTAGCCATTTAAAAAAAAAAAAAAAAAACTGGAATTAGAATTGTAATCGGTTTGAGATAGCTTTTCATAAATTACCATTATTGATCAGACAATTGCAGTAACTAATAACATAAACAAAGGTTAAGTTTTACTGTTTACCTAGTTCATTCATTTTGTCCATTGTGAAATAATTTTATGCTACAAAATACCATTTTCGAAGCCAGAGAGCAATTAATTGAGGAGCAAGGAAAAAGCAGAAGCCCATTCTAAATGCCATAACAGATAAAAAAGAAAATAGAAGGACATTCAATTCATGACATAATAAAAGGGTAGCAAAAGATTGCAAGGGTAGGTTTAACATGCCTGGTTTAAAACGCCATCTCCATATGCATATAATTGTTTCAATGCCGCTGCTTGCCCTTAACCCAAAGTGCTCTGCGAGCTCGTGCTAGCGCCTCATTCACGCGGTGAAAAACAACTACAACCCAACCCCATGATTTGAAGCTCGGACACAAGACATAATGATTACCTCACGCTCCTGGCTCTGGAAGGCATCTACCGTAATGATAAATAACCTTTTCCTCCATCAGGTTGAGGATAACATCAAACACTCGGTGCAAACGTTTCAGCTGCAGCCTGTAAGGCGTGATTAATCCAACAGAAACCTTTTTCCTGCCAAGTCAGGACTCGTTGAAGAAGCTCATATTATTGCAAAGCAAAAAGTGCTTCATAAATACTCTGATATGAAACAGATCCGCCCCTATGAGATTCTCTTCCATGAGTTACATCGTACAACAAGTAAGATCTCAATAAAGACTCTTTGTAAATAAATTTCATCAGGTCTGCTGTAACACCCTCACTGAATCAGTTCACTTTTTCTTTATCTGCACTCATTCACTCTCAACTCTTGTATTTTCTATATTTCTCAGTCCAATTCTCAAACACCTTTCTTATCTATTTATTCATGATTCCACACAACACTAACTCACTCTTCAAAAGAACCTCGAGCCACCCCTTCAACTTCCTAAGTTGACCTTTCAATCTTGAAAACTCAAGAAGGTCAATTCACCTTTCCTAGCAAGTTCAAGAGACAGGAATGTCAAAAGACAAGAACTGTCTTTTGCACTTCTTCATCGAGCTAGGAGCATGTTTGAGGAATTAGAGCTCAATAGAGACTCATCAGCTTCTCTAACACTGACCCAAGTTTGAATTTAGAAGCGTGAACAACATTTACCTCCCATTATTGAGATATACCTGCCTTTAGTGTCTACCCGACTGTGAATCGAACTTCATGAAGATAATGTTGCCATTATGCAAGATTCCAGAGCTTTAGCATCTTCTTTAAGCTATTATAGACTCAACTTTTACCTGGTTTCTTGAATAACTGATACAGACCTCTGTCTCTGTTAATATAACTTGTACTGTAAGGCACTATGAACCCTCCAAAATCGTCTCCAACTTAGATTGTCTCCTCTGTTTCCTACTCTTAGTTGCTCCTGATGTAGTCTTTGACATACAAAAACAAATGGAGTTGAATCCTCTTCCTGCAAATGAATATTGAACAGTGGCTGAACTTTTCCCTTAAATTTTCTCCTCTTTTCAATAGCACCATTGGCTTTCAGAAGCATAGAAGCCATATCGAAATGCACTAGCACGAACTGCAATCTCTAGTTGGGAAGAAGAAAATAGAGCTCCCCAACCTGCAACAAGTCATCCTCATGGAGGACTCTGAGAAATATGTTCACCCATGTACAGACCACAAGAACTACAGATGAAGTGGCCTCCGCCTGATTATTTGCTGAGGATCTCATGGCATTTCACAGTTCTTCCAAAACTCCTGGATGCTCCCGTCCATCAATATTAATTTTGTTGTCAACAAATTTAGAGGCTTAGCATGATTCGAACCATAGTTTGAGGAGATGCAGCTTCCCATTCCCAGTGAACTGAATTATAGTGAAAAAATAAATACACACGAATTTCTACCTCCCAAGAATTTGAGCAACACCTTACACATTTGTTGAAGAAATATGTATTGTAAGGGGAATATATGTAGGTGGTCGATGGAAGATCGTGAAAACTGGGTACGGAAAACCAGTAGCCTTAGTCTATCTAAAATGAAGGGCAGTTACCATCCACAATGAACTGATTTATAGTGAAAAAATGAAAAACCCCTCGCAAGAATCACAACACAAGAATTTCAGTTACAGCTTACACATTTGTTGAAAACCTCAAAACATAAACTCTGCACAAAAAAAAGACAACTCATACTGCTTGCTCAACCACTGAGAAAAGTATTCAACATCCTTACCACTGAACTTCAAAAGTTTAGTTCCTTTTGTGATTTCAAAAATCCGGTGCAGCTTTGAAAGATTACTCAAAACCCTAAAACTACCTTCAAGATTTGATCGAGCTTCTTCCATGTTAAATTCACCACCTGGACAGAAGTGACTTTCCAAAATGAAAAGGCAAGACAACTCAACTAAAACTTTATCTCGTCCTTCTACTACAGCTGCAAGATTTTGCAACCATTGATCACGACCGTGGTCGCGTGCAACTGAAACATGAGGTTCAAGCACCAACGGTTCCTTGGGATCACCTGCTGCAGCAGACTGTCACACTTACTCTCCCTGGAGCCACTGATTTTCTGAGGTAAGTTTACTTCTCTACCCTGTAGCTGCTGCATATAGCGAACCACTTCCTCACGGCACTTTCCTGGGAGAAATTTCAGTTCTACGCTCCACTGAAACTGCCTGTACAGCACGAATTTGAGAATCCACACCCACCCACGCAATAACAGGGTGACAGACCTTCATTTCACCATCAATGAATCCACTGTCCAGAACACGCTGAAGCAATTCATCTCAAATCCCAACAAAAACACTCCTCCTTGTTCACGCGGCCAGAACAGGTCAAAGGGAGCAGGTAGCACAGGGCGCAAGAAATTTGCAAATCAAAGGAATTAAAGGAGGTGGGGCGGCTGGCAGAGGTAAGGCCAGTGGGGGATGGCCACGTACCAGTCTAGAAGGCAGGAAGGGGGGTGAGGGACAGTAGGTCCTTAGGCACAAACAGATGGAATTTTGACTTTAAAACCACATCCCTTCCAACCTGTGCCACACACCTATATTTTTCTTCTTAATGCATCATGGACCAAGCACATGGCCATTAAACAACTATTTCACAAGGGCGAGTCAACATCCACCATGCAAACAACTAACTCGTACACCAAGATTATCATTTAGACCAATTTCGATTGGGTGCATGCCACACAAAAGTTACATAATGCGAACTGAAGCCACACACTCGAATCTAAGGATTCGATTTACTAGTGTAAAAATACATATATCGTTCTACACCCATGTCTTCTGGGTATTTTATTTTTAAAATATAATCCCATGTAAATGAAGTACGCAACAACAGATACTTAAAAAAGAGTGTATATAATCCAAATTTACCAGAGTCACCAGAACATCTCCAACAGTAACTCAGTAACAAGTTTATTCATTGGGCTAAAGCAAGTCGAAAAACCCCAGTCTTTTAATTCTCTGCAACTAACAGTGGGTTCTATCCCAACTCATAACAAAATCAACCCCAAGCGATAATAAACCAAACGTCCGAACTCATCAACCCTTGTCGATGGGTTAAAGTCCTTGGCTCGACAACGAATAGGAGCAGGATGGAAATGGCTTCAAGGAAAGTTACTAGCCCAATCAACCTTCGAAAAGGGTTTACCGCCAAACGGGGCATTACATTCTCCTCCCCTTAAGAAAGCATCGTCCTCGATGCGACATAACACAGAGGAAAAAAAATGGCACGTAACCAACAACATGTAAAGGAGAAAGTACACTTTATGGTTTAAAATTTTAGTTAATTAAAGCAGGGTCACAAGGTAGCCTTAGGATCATTTGGTAGAAATTTTAACTTTCAAGGTTCTGTGAAGATTGGCAGTTCCCTCTTGTTTATTATTTCATTAGTTCCTTTCCATTAGCATTATTCCTAGTTTAATTTCTTTTAAAATTTCATCATTGAAGAGTTTTGGTTTATTCCTTATTGTGGGTGCCCAACATGAACTGCTAATACAACACCCTATCAGGTTCAAAAGACACTACAAATTCACAAGCACACAAGTATATACTTCAAGATTGTATTACACCACAAAAGGTTACACAAATATGGAATAGAATAGGCACACTCCACATAACATAGTACTCGTCACACATCTATGACTGACATATTAAATACTCAAACAAAAGAGTACTACAATTTCAAGACATTTCCTCAATTTGCATCAATGAAAAATTCACATAACACCAAACCATGCTACAGGTACATAGTGTCCACAAGGGAATCAATGACATATCCACAACATCACAACACATATCCATCTGACATGAGTAACACATACATCAAAAGACCACTACCAAAACATCACAATAACTCAACATATATCCTGAAACATCAACCATACAGACAAATATCATAAGCCTCCCTCAAACTCTTATGCCTCCCTCAAGCTCTTATGCCTCCCTCAAGCTCTTATGCCTCCCTCAAGCTCTTATGCCTCCCTCAAGCTCTTATGCCTCCCTCAAACTCTTATGCCTCCCTCAAACTCTTATGCCTCCCTCAAGGAGGCCGGTTGACCCTATGGTCCAAGACACATAGAGTTTGAACACTCCTAACCCAAGTGACATAATAATGCGTGGTTCAACAACCCGCTAGTTATATGTACTCCTTGGGGCATACCCCTATACAACGAAGCGGGTCCATAGGTCCAACCAATCCATGGTGCATCCTATGACCCTATTCCACACATCACGACAATAGAACCAGCACAACAATCCAATCCAAAGTGCCAAGTGGCAAAGTACAAGCCTTGGGCAAGGCGGTAAGAATTCCAAATTTAAAAGAAGACCCCAAATCAAGCTAAATAAATGGCCAAATAGCCATAGTTAGTATCAAAATCCACATGTTAGTGCCACAAACCAAGGAAATGCCCAAAATTGTAATGCATTTCAATCAAGAAAAGCTGCTGGTCCTCACAAAATAAAGTAAAAAGCTCAATTTATGAATAAAATCAACTTATAATAATGTCACATTACGATAACTGTGTGGCCTTATCTGGCCACCAAGGGGTACTCAATGAGTTGCTAGCACTCGGAACATCGAGCCTCAGCTCGTAAAATACATATCAATAATACAACTGTCATCATCTCAATCAGAATCATCTCGCCACAACTTCAACAAGGCCCAACATAGTCAAAGTCACATTGGTTAAATCCATACGACAACCATATCGGGAGAGAGAAAAGAGTGCAAGTCACCATCTACTGAGCCTGAGGTGTCCGCGAAACACAATATGTATGACACCCGTTGAACAAGTGTCACACATACCAAACAAACGAAAGTGGGTTTTCAGCCTATGTAAGGCTCCACTTCCTATCTCGTACTCGGCTCGAGTGACTGGTCAACGGTACACATTTTCTCACTCCATACATACACAGTCTACCGATTTCCCTCAGGTTCGGTTAGTGTAAGGCTCACAACATAACATATAACTACATCACTAACACCATGGTGGTACACACATAGCTACCATAACATCTCATGTATGGTATGTATAAGGGGTAGATCACAATCATACATTCACAGGGCGCAATACATCACTTTACCACATTCTGCACCCAAAGTGCAATCACAATACGATAGGGTTCATACACTCACCGTATGACCCTAAATCACGACATGAATCATTACATATCACACAACTCATATATACGATGAACATAATAACATCACAACATAACATTAATTGCTTCATAACAAGGTGATACACGCATTTCTTTAGAACATGGTAAAACATCATGATACATCTTAATTCACTTTACATAAATCCGGTCATACAACACATTGATACACCTACATAGCACAATATGTCACAAAGCTCCAACACTATGTCATCCACTTTATAATTCTTTTCACACATCACAAGCAGTAATTCACACGTGAACTCTTCATAGAATCCACAAGAAGGAGAGAGAATACTCCCATCCCCAAACATATCAACATGATCACAAACACGCACAATGTGACATACACATCATGTGCGTTCACAAAAACACAATTACGACATGGATCACATCATGTTTAAAGCACATTACTCTTCCAATATCTACCACCATCATGCAACATCATCATCATCATGCAGTATCATCATGTAACACCACCACCACCATGTAACATCATCATATAACACCAATCCAGCCCATAGGTTCGAGAGCATGAACCTATGCTCTGATACCAAGTGTAACGACCCAAATAATCACAACACGAACAACACAGTAAAAGACAAGATTTTTTTTTTTGACAGAACAACATAGAAGACCAACCACTGATACTCTCACAGCTAGGGCAAGCCACAGTAAGAAATGATTGGAGGTTATTTATTTTGATAAGACACCCTGGATAAATTTAAAGGAAGAAGGTCAAATGAATTCACCCTTAAGACGACATTAGTTCATTCTGAGGTTTAATAGAAGCTCGTGGTTTTATACGTAGTTATTAGCGCTCTTACTTAGGCTTCACCGAAAGAGCTTATCCAGAGGAAGCCACTTACTTTTAAATAGGCTGAGAGATAAATTGAGTGGTTTCAAAATTTTCTTCTCTTACTTGTTAAATCTTATTATAAACTAACCATTGTTTTCCTTTAAGCTTGTCTTTAGCGTTCACCAAAAAAAAAGTAATTTTTTTTTTTTACTAGTTCAGTTAGGGATAACACGCTATATAGAATCACTTTGCAAGGATAGTCTCACTCTTGATTACTTAAGGCAATGTTTGTTTTCAAGGGGATCTAAACCACAACGTATTTCTTTGAATAAAACTTTTAGGTAACTTCTGTAAGGAAAACCACCCCATTACGACTTACATATAACACATCAATACAGAGTCTCAGAAAGATTTAAATTAACACTTAATTCTCAAGATCCAAGTTTTACAATGCTTATGCCAATGAAAGTTTGAATAACATTTCCCACAAAGATAAGTTACCAGTTTACCTACAGAAGGACAACATAACATCTTCACGCAAATTCTGAACAACCCAAGGCAAGAGGTCTTCTAATTTCCTTTGCAATCACTATTACAAAATTTACCTCACATTGGACATTTTTACAAGGAATTTCATAAATTGCACTGATGAAACCTTTACAACTCTTTCCTTTAATCTACTCGCACAATCCATCTGCACAAATACTAGCTGGAATCAGTTCGTGAGAACTGAGCATGTTAAGACTACCCATTGCAACAGTAAGCTAACATTTTATAATATCATGAAAGTAAAATTCTAAACTCAAGAATGGATCAAATCACAAACCACTAATCAACATGTTTCACAAGATGACGAGATTTATACCAGCCAACAAGGAGGAATCCCAATATTCAAGTGAGAGAGATATTCCAAAGATAATCAAGGTGAGACCTTATTGGTGAAGACAACAAGGCTGAGAGTATTGAGATTTCAGTCAAGTAATCCTATGGATTACGTGATTGAAATCTAACACCCAAACATCATTCTATTATTATTAACCAAAAAGATAAAGATCGGTCAAATGACTTAACATATTCAAAATTACTTGTTAACAAGACTGCATTAACGCACATCCATGTTTTAGGAAGAATATAGGCCCCAACCATATATAAACACAAATCAGTCAAAGATTAAAGTTAACTTCACTCGGCTGAATAAACCAACATACATATAATAGTCACAACACTATAACTAAATCTGAAGGTTCAATATACCAAACAATTCTCACCGAACCTAATTACTTTTCATCAAGAAGTTAAATAAATTAGATTCTATCCAACTAAAATTACATACAACAACTATGGTTGGATTACACAGGCAAGGATCAAGAAGAAGTCTTTTCACCAAAGGTTGTTATTATCTTACATCACATAATCAGCAATAAACCCGTAATCCACCCCTCGTATGATCATTGTGAGAGTTAAGGACTTAGCTCACTAAACTATGTAACTGAGTCGATTCATACTTTTTTTCATTTTCATACAAGTCTAACCCAATTCGAAGAAAGATAACCATTCTATTTTCACACATGCCTCAGTCAACACTTACTCAGAAAGTCCCTACCTGAATTATTGAAGGTTTGCTAAGCTACAAAATGGATTTAATAGAAACCCATTTCATTCGATACTTGAATTTAAACAAGCAAGGGATAGTCTGTTGAAAATATAAGTGAATCGACACAAGATCCTCTACCGTGACCCAACTCGAGTCACCAATCACAAGGTTAACAGTCAGCGAAGGGGAAAAGTACAAAGCAAAATACTCTTCCTACGAACTATGCCTTCTCTTCCGTCTCTAAAACAACATATGAATAGCTTGGGTATACCCATCTATCTCACGATAGTCTACTCGACCTATCCTCATAGTCGCTCTCCAAAGAAAACATCTCTACTATAGAGTTCGATTCACAAGGAAGATAATTTACATAGAATGTCTATAACATCATACACTTTACCAAGAAAGAGAAAACTCTACAATTTTAATTTCTGCCTTTCACTATTACATCCATTTAGAATAAAAGCATTATCAGGCAGTCATAAAGCAACCTAGCCATTTAAAAAAAAAAAAAAAAACTAGATTAGAATTGTAATCGGTTTGAGATAGCTTTTCATAAATTACCATTATTGATCGATAAATTACAAAGAATTAATAACATAAACAAAGGTTAAGTTTTACTGTTTACCTAGTTCATTCATTTTGTCCATTGTGAAATAATTTTATGCTACAAAATACCATTTTCGAAGCCAGAGAGCAATTAATTGAGGAGCAAGGAAAAAGCAGAAGCCCATTCTAAATGCCATAATAGATAAAAGAAAATAGAAGGACATTCAATTCATGACATAATAAAAGGGTAGCAGAAGATTGCAAGGGTAGGTTTAACATGCCTGGTTTAAAACGCCATCTCCATATGCATATGATTGTTTCAATGCCGCTTGCCCTTAACCCAAAGTGCTCTGCGAGCTCATGCTAGCGCCTCATTCACGCGGTGAAAAACAGCTACAACCCAACCCCATGATTTGAAGCTCGGACACAAGACATAATGATTACCTCACGCTCCTGGCTCTGGAAGGCATCTACCGTAATGATAAATAACCTTTTCCTCCATCAAGTTGAGGATAGCATCAAACACTCGGTGCAAACGTTTCAGCTGCAGCCTGTAAGGTGATTAATCCGACAGAAACCTTTTGCCTTCCAACTTAGTGACTCGTTGAAGAAGCTCATATTATTGCAAAGCAAAAAGTGCTTCATAAATACTCTGATATGAAACAGATCCGCCCCTATGAGATTCTCTTCCATGAGTTACATCATACAACAAGTAAGATCTCAATAAAGACTCTTTGTAAATAAATTTCATCAGGTCTGCTGGTAACACCCTCACCGAATCAGGTTCACTTTTTCTTTATCTGCACTCATTCACTCTCAACTCTTGTATTTTCTATATTTCTCAGTCCAATTCTCAAACACCTTTCTTATCTATTTATTCATGATCCCACACAACACTAATATCACTCTTCAAAAGAACCTCGAGCCACCCCTTCAACTTCCTAAGTTGACCTTTCAATCTTGAAAACTCAAGAAAGTCAATTCACCTTTCCTAACAAGTTCAAGAGACAGGAATGTCAAAAGACAAGAACTATCTTTTGCACTTCTTCATCGAGCTAGGAGCATGTTTGAGGAATTAGAGCTCAATAGAGACTCATCAGCTTCTCTAACACTGACCCAAGTTTGAATTTAGAAGCGTGAACAACATTTACCTCCCATTATTGAGATATACCTGCCTTTAGTGTCTACCCGACTGTGAATCAAACTTCATGAAGATAATGTTGCCATTATGCAAGATTCCAGAGCTTTAGCATCTTCTTTAAGCTGTTATAGACTCAACTTTTACCTGGTTTCTTGAATAACTGATACAGACCTCTGTCTCTGTTAATATAACTTGTACTGTAAGGCACTATGAACCCTCCAAAATCGTCTCCAACTTAGATTGTCTCCTCTGTTTCCTACTCTTAGTTGCTCCTGATGCAGTCTTTGACATACAACAAACAGACGGAGTTGAATCCTCTTCCTGCAAATGAATATTGAACAGTGGCTGAACTTTTCCCTTAAATTTTCTCCTCTTTTCAATAGCACCATTGGCTTTGAGAAGCATAGAAGCCATATCGAAATGCGTTAGCACGAACTGCAATCTCTGGTTGGGAAGAAGAAAATAGAGCTCCCCAACCTGCAACAAGTCATCCTCATGGAGGACCTGAGAAATATGTTCACCCGTGTACAGACCACCAGAACTACAGATGAAGTGGCCTCCGCCTGAATATTTGCTGAGGATCTCATGGCATTTCACAGGTTCCGAAAACTCCTGGATGCTCCCGTCCATCAATATCAATTTTGCTGTCAACAAATTTAGAGGCTTAGCATGATTCGAACCATAGTCTGAGGAGATGCAGCTTCCCATTCCCAGTGAACTGAATTACAGTGAAAAAAATAAATACACACGAATTTCTACCTCCCAAGAATTTGAGCAACACCTTACACATTTGTTGAAGAAATATATATTGTAAGGGGAATATATGTAGGTGGTCGATGGAAGATCGTGAAAACTGGGTACGGAAAACCAGTAGCCTTAGTCTATCTAAAATGAAGGGTAGTTACCATCCACAATGAACTGATTTACAGTGAAAAAATGAAAAACCCCTCGCAAGAATCACAACACAAGAATTTCAGTTACACCACACATTTGTTGAAAACCTCAAAACATAAACTCGCACAAAAAAAGACAACTCATACTTGCTTGCTCAATCACCGAGAAAAGTATTCAACATCCTTACCACTGAACTTCAAAAGTTTAGTTCCTTTTGTGATTTCAAAAATCCGGTGCAGCTTTGAAAGATTACTCAAAACCCTAAAACGCCTCAAGATTTGGTCGAGCTTCTTCCATGTTAAATTCACCACCGACAGGTGATTTTCCAAAATGAAAAGGCAAGACAACTCAAATAAAACTTTGTCTCGTCCTTCTGCTACAGCTGCAAGATTTTACAACCACCGATCACGACCGTGGTGGTCGTGCAACTGCAGAACATCAGGTTCAGCACCAACGGTTCCTTGGGATCGCCCTGCAGCAGCTGTCGCACTTACTCTCCCTGGAGGCCACTGATTTTCTGAGGTAAGTTTACTTCTCTACCCTGTAGCTGCTGCATATAGCGAACCACTTCCTCACGGCACTTTCCTGGGAGAAATTTCAGTTCTACGCTCCACTGAAACTGCCTATACAGCACGAATTTGAGAATCCACACCCACCCACGCAATAACAGGCGACAGACCTTCATTTCACCATCAATGAATCCACTGTCCAGAACACGCTGAAGCAATTCATCTCAAATCCCAACAAAAACACTCTCCTTGTTCACTTAGCGTAAATGTCAAAGGGAGCAGGTAGCACAGCGCAAGAAATTTACAAATCAAAGGAATTAAAGGAGGTGGGGCGGCTGGCAGAGGTAAGGCCAGTGGGGGATGGCCACGTACCAGGTCTAGAAGGCAGGAAGGGGGGTGAGGGACAGTAGGTCCTTAGGCACAAACAGATGGAATTTTGACTTTAAAACCACGTCCCCTCCAACCTGCGCCACACACCTATATTTTGCTTCTTAATGCATCATGGACCAAGCACATGGCCATTAAACAACTATTTCACAAGGGCGAGTCAACATCCACCACGCAAACAACTAACTCGTACACCCAGATTATCATTTAGACCAATGCCGATTGGGTGCATGCCACACAAAAATTGCATAATGCGAACTGAAGCCACACACTCGAATCTAAGGATTCGATTTACTAGTGTAAAAATACATATATCGTTCTACACCCATGTCTTCTGGGTATTTTATTTTTAAAATATAATCCCATGTAAATGAAGTACGCAACAATAGATACTTAAAAAAGAGTGTATATAATCCAAATTTACCAGAGTCACCAGAACATCTCCAACAGTAACTCAGTAACAAGTTTATTCATTGGGCTAAAGCAAGTCGAAAACCCATCTTTTAATTCTCTGCAACTAACAGTGGGTTCTATCCCAACTCATAACAAAAACTGAACCCCAAGCGATAATAAACCAAACGTCCAAACTCATCAACCCATGTCGATGGGTTAAAGTCCTTGGCTCGACAACGAATAGGAGTAGGATGGAAATGGCTTCAAGGAAAGTTACTAGCCCAATCAACCTTCGAAAAGGGTTTACCGCCAAGTTACTATACATAATAATTTATTTATTATGTCAAAATTTATATAATATAATTATAGAATAACAATTAACTTGATTAATGTTATTGAGTTTCTAATTGAGGACATCTTTTGCTTAAAAACAACCAATATTATATTGACCTACCAACACATACAAATATTTGTGAAGTGTAAGTTATAAATTAATAAATTAATAAATTAATATTTAGTGAATAAATATTATTAGAGTTGTAAAACTAATTTCAACCCTCACACACATTATGAATTATTAAATTAATATTTAGTAAATAAATATTATTAGAGTTGTAAAGGTAATTTTAACCCCACATACATTATAAATCAGTAAATTAATATTTAGTGAATAAAGATTATAAGAGTTGTAAAGTAATTCTAATTAAAAAATTTATAATTGTTCGAGGTGTTTTTGGAAAAGTCTAATTATAATTGTAGTATACTAAAAATCTGACATAAAGATTTTGATATGAATATCTCTAAATAATAGATTTAAGATATGCTCTACTAACTACTCTGCACTGAAAACGAGTGGTCACTATTTATTTGTTTATTTATTTTAGTATCACAAGCATTTAAGAGAAGAAATGTTTAGATTCTCCCTAATTTGGTGTCTTTTCAACCAATCAAACCATAAAGTATTTTACCCTTTCCAATTCGTACTCATCTTTTTTTTTTATTTTAGAAGAATGTGAGAGTTTACCTACTTAGGTACTAAATTTTAGTTATTGATGATTATAAGATGATGGTCCATTTCCTATTATTTAATAATATAAATTGAAGGTGTCTAAGCTATATTAATTTTCCAATTTTGTACTTTTGAGATGAAGGTCCATTTACTATTATTTAATAACATAAAGTCACTCTATTTTAAGTAAGTTATATTTATATATGTTAAAACTAGCAATCGCATGTGTATAATGTAATGTGAACGTTGAATGGTTTTTGTTTTAGAGAGATAGTCATTCATGTTTTTAGTTGATGTTGATAATGGGTGTGATTGATTTTGGTTGGCCATTTTTTTGCTTTAAACATGAATACATTTGATAACGTTTTCAAAAGTTAATTACTTTTATAGTTGACGTTGTTTGTATTTATTTCGGGTAATTGTGTCAATGTTGCATCGATTGTTTGGTTGGAATTTTGTTAAAAAGCTTTTATTATACACTCAATAATGCATGTGATTGATAGTGGTAGTGTAGGAATATAGATGAAACATTACATTGAAAGGTTGTATGTGTACATATAAGTTTGTTACAAATTTGTACATTTAAAGTTGCAAATCATATATGACAACATCAAATACATGAAGACCTCCATACACATAACAACACATGTATACATTTGCAGTATTTATTTCATGAATGGTAGCCTTTTGAGGGAAATTTTATTTCCGTAAACATGAATACATTCCATACCCCTTAAACGACAATGTTGCTTTGGATACAATAAGTGTTGAGTAAAGAAGTAGTGGAGGTGTTATCAAAGTAGAGGGTAGTATTTACTGACGGGTTGAGTGATAGTAGTCTTGCTTCCTCCTTCAATATTTCTAAAAGGCTTATATAAAAGGAGTTCTCACCAATAGAAAAGGTCATATGACATTGAATCCTGAGTTGGGACATCCAAAAATCTCGGGTGGACCCAAACAATTGCTTGAGTCACTCGCATTTTCCATTTATCACCTTTATGATTCTTATTGTAGCTCCAATCTCAAGGAACCTGAATAAGTGGTAGGCATTCTATGGTTGTAGGAAGAACTCTATATGCACGGGACTAAATGAAAGACACATCAGTTTGTCATTTAAAAATGCAATAATGTGGTATTACAAATGAAAAACCTAGTTCTATTTTATAACATCTTTAAATCTATAAAAGCAAAGGGCCAATTTCATAGCCAACTATCTCCAATCCCCTTCAAAATAACATGATTGTGACGTTCCACTACTTATTCATGCAATAAAAAGAAATACACAACACCAAATCATAAACGAATCCAATAATGTAATATTGAACAGACAAAACCTAGTCCCATATTAAGTCTTCGAAGCAATAAAGCCTATAATGATTTTCTTAGCTAATTATCTCCAACTCTATCTAAAAATAAATGTGATTAGAGTGAAGCAATACTTATGCATGCAAGGAAAGAAAAGACAGAGAAATGAATAATAAAATAATGCAATAAACTAATACTACATTGAAAAAACTTAGTTTCATTATTATACATGTAAAACTCTAAGGTATATGGTGAATTTCCTAGCTAGTTCTGACCAATTCCATTTAAAAACAACATGATTATCACCTAATCATACTTTTGAATGCAAGAAAATGAAATAAATGGTAGCGATAAAATAATATTAGCACTTTGATTTGGACACAATATTGCAAGCTAAGGTGAGCACCCTTTCTATGATTTCTCTGGATTTAAATTACCTTGACCATAATAAGATGTTTATGGTTTTTGACCATTTATCAGATGCAAAATCAAGCCTCCGCAAGAAAAAAACTATGATACAACAAACCACATTGAGTTCAGTGCCTTCTAAGCGTGTGGTACCATGATCATATGTTAAAAGCTTTTAAGTTGTGACTTATAAAAATGGATTTTGGAGGCAAACAATAGACATGAGTAACCATATCCACTCAAACATATTGTAAAACATTACGAAAATTAAGACATTGACATTATTCAGGTACAAAGACTTAACAGAAATGCCTTATGAAGTGACAAATGGGGCCTCCGTCAAGGAACTGACTGATGTAGGAAGCGCTCATCAATTTGGAAACCAACAGCCACAAGGTAGGTGTATGTGTGCGGATGTATTGAGAGTCATCAAATAAAAAATCAGACGAGGGAGTTGATTATTTGCAAAAGCATTCAATTTTTTTGAAATCTATTAGGCAATTACAACAGTTAGAAATAATTCTAGTAGATGGTTGTGTGAACACAAGTTTGAAGCCTCTACCGAAGGCTTTGTGATTTGAAAGCATTGAGATATACCTTACCCTTCATCGGTGCAGGGTATTGACATCTCTACCATAGCATTTTGGGAATTTGAAAAGATTTATTTCATTTTTAAACCATTTCATTTCATATGCGAAAGTTTCGTTTTGTCTCTGCCAACCAAGTTCAATAAGTTAAATAAGATTGCGTAGAATAAGATGGGAAGGAAAATGCAAAACACCATCTCACCAACAAAAGAAAGAGTTTATTGTTTTGAAAGCCCCAAAATGTTGAATATTGAAGCTTACGATCAATTAATTTGTCTCAAATGTTGTTAAATGTTTTATTGTCCCCTTATTTATGTTGTTTTGAACAATCATGGCCATACGTTGTGAAATATTTTGTCTTTAATTATAGCGGAGAATGGTCAATGAGATAGTAATAGTAATTATATTTTAAAAATCTAAAACCATGAGTATGAGGAATAAAGCTTGATATTGCATGAATTTTAAATACAAAAATTTGCCAAAATATAATACAAACAACTAATATTTTAGTGATTGATAATGATTACTATAATGTAGATTTGAACTTAAAATTATAATGGAAGTAAAATCACCTATCCTAAATTAATGTTACACAAACTATACAAAGATATATTTGTGGTGTAGAATACCTTCACGCAATTTTTCAATAAGATAGAGTGAAAAATATATAAAATTATGAAAATAGTTAGTTCAAGTGTTTCATTGAATTGTCCTCAAAATATGGGACAATAAAAATGATGATGGGATAAAGAATTTAGCTTTAATGGAAGGCCATCTATGTACGGTTATTTGTTGACCTCGTGATGTCATACATTGTTGGATATAATTATGAAATTTAGATTGGATTTGCTACAGTGATAAAACTACCAATCTTCACCAAAATATTATGAATTTGAGAAAACTTCCAAAATTAGTTTTGTTCCCTTGTGGTCATATTTTAAGTGAAAAGGTTCTTTCCATCAATGCAATATGTTATTGATCTTTCTCAAAATCAATCCCCTCGTAATGGTAATTTTTTCACATTTGCTTCTTCTTCCAATTATAATCCAACTATCTCAACCACTCAATCAAACACTCATCGGTGAGAATGAAGAATCTTTAAAATTTGGTTTTATTTGGATATTTCAAATCTATGTTTTTTCTCAATCGTCTAAACTTTATAAGAATCAAATAAATTAGGGAGAGGACCCGTCATCATCTCAGCCAATGATCATGAAAAGTTTTTACTTTCTTTCATATTTAGTATTAGAATATTCAAATACCCAAAGGTGTTTTAAAAATTCTAATAAATAGACATAAAAGGACCATTTTGTTGCAATTAAATTCTAAACAATGTTCGGTGTACATTTTATTACTCTAAGAATAAAACTGATATAAAATAGACATTAAATGATCTAATCATTAATAAACACATATATTAAAAATGTGCACACATATATAAATTCGTTTTACGTATCAAAATGAAAAGTGTACATACTTCTTATTACCACCAACATTTTTATAAGTTTAAATCTATTTTCAAACCCAAAATGTCGTGTCATTCATGATACAACACACTTTCATTCACATAATTATAGGACTTTATCATCAGCATAGAAAAACCTCAAGTTAAATACACCATTAAATGAAACATTTTCAAACAATATAGTCCACTATCCCTCCTCTTTCCATCCCATCTACAAAACTTAATGAAAAACCTAAAAAAATACAAATTTGTAAGGCTCAAGAAACATTATGCGTTTATTAAAAGGTGGAATTCAAATAATATATTTATATTGAAAATCAACTTTGACCATTAGATTGAACATCTCATGAATCTCAATCGACACTTACTGATTTCAACCAATCATAAACAAGCTCATGGATCAAGCACCAATGAGACTTGTAACTTTTATAAATTCATTTCACACTTTTTCCAGATGTCTTCACCTTCGAACCAATATCGTGAGTATTTCTTTGTTCTAGTAAGTTTATAGAAATTGAATTATTTAACTCTTCCAATATTTTGTATTCATATGAAACTACTTGTTCTCATTTCTTGTTTTTAAAAGAAACTATATATGATTGGCATATTTTTCTATTTGTATTTGAAACTAAATTAATAAATAAAAAAACTTTCTGATTGGATATAAATTATGTATGTTCTCTCTCTCTCTCTCTCTCTCTCTCTCTCTCTCTCTCTCTCTCTCTCTCTCTCTCTCTCTCTCTCTCTCTCTCTCACACACACACACACACACACACACACACACACACAACAATATGATTTTTATTAGTCACTTTTAGTAATATGATTATCATTATCTAGTTCAGCCATATACACATGTACACAAAATAAGTTGAGGATTTTCATTTTCTAATTCAATTTCCTATAAATGCAAAAAATGTATAAATAAGGTGATATATATAAGTTTCATATATGAATAGAATTAGAATATCTTAGTTTGAGTTTCATATGCACATAGAAAATGAGAATAGTTATATACATATATAGCTAATCTTCTTATTTTATGCATGTATATGAAACTAAATTAGATAATGAATATCATGTTGTTTTTAGTTATTCATATTATAAATACTTTTAATTACTTGTAGTTTTCTTTTCCATATCTTGTTGTTAAACATAAAATTTTCTTTTCATATTACTTTAAGTTGCATCAATTCTATTCATTTCTTCATATATATTTGTAGGTATTAATTACTAACATGATGATATAATGATCATCAAGAGAGTTTTCCATTCTTGTGCCAAAATAGGGAAAGTGATATTTCCACAAAGTGAGCCAAAAGAAGATGGGAATGCCAAAAATGGTCCATAACTGCAAGTTGCACCAGTCAAAGTCACATGAAGGGCATCAATTAAAATATCAGAATATGTGGACATTGGGATGAGACTAGCATGAATAATGCCATAAAATAAGTTTAATAAAATGGTTCCTCAACACATGGTGCTGCAAAAAAGTGGGGTATACCTCCCACCACACTTACTTCCTGGTTTTTGGGTATAACCACCAAGAAACACCCCCATAATTCTTACTAAAGAGGGAGAGCTTGAGTTGGTGTAATGGCATCATGAAATGGCTCATATGGGTCATGGGTTAGAAATATCACAACTTAAAGCATATGTTGCACAAATATGTGAATTTATGTCCTACATTCATAGATGATGCCCTTAGAAACTCATTGTGGGTTGGTTTTAAAAAAAAGAAACCCAAATTTAAGATTGAGGATAGGAGAAGGCCTTGATAGAGAAAAAGTAGTTAATACCAACTATTGTTAATTATTTCTATTTGAATTTTCCTTTGTTTCTAAAGATAACCTACATAATGTTGGTGTGTGTATTTTCCACATCATTAGGTGAGTTATCTCACTTAGATGAGATCGTAGGTCCATGTGTCATTTAGGGGTCATTATGAGATTCTCTTACACGTCAGTGCGTCATGACGTTAGTGTGTCATATGCATCATTGGGAGTTACACTTCTATTCTAGGAATGTAACTCCCCCTCTCTACTCGAGTTTTCATGATTGTAGCACTGGGGGTTACTCAGCACCTCCTATATGTACACCCCATTTGATCTATGAGATAGAGGAGAGTTTTATGGCTTAACCAGGTTCTTCCCGTTTGTCGAATCTTTGCATGCACATTCGGTTGATGCTCGCTCCTCCCAAGATCTCTTCACACTGCCATTCACACGTCCATTGATGTGCACGTCATCCCTCGTGATCCTTGTTTTCAGGTTTTCAAATCCTCTTTCATGGTATCAGAGTGGATATTGTGGATCCGTGTACTCATTGGCATTTCTGTGCGTATTTTCTAGCTTCCGGGATGATATACGATTACATGCGCATGTCGTAATGGTGATTCTGACTGTGCTCTACATGCATTGATTTCGGGCATTTATACCTCTCTTTGTGCTCATGGGTTCCGGTTTCTTGCTCGGGTGTTTGAGGTTGTTGTTCGAGTTTCTGGTGTTTTTGGGTTTAGTGTCTTTGACCAATCTATTCTCTGGGGTTGTATGCATGTTTTGTGGACTTCGGGTTGCAGATTTAAGAGTTTTGTCTTCGAGCTATACTCCAACTGCTCGCCTTTCATGTCTGCATGCATCCTCCTCCTGGTGAATCGAGCCTCTCTACATTGGTTCGGTGGTTCAGCTTTTGCATTGGCCTACGTTTTGGATTATTGGGTGACACTCGTCATTGCTGATTTGTGGATTGTGAGCCTTCAAATCTCTGTGTTCGCTGTTTGAATGCTCATCGTGGTTTGAGGAAAACGTTTTTTTTACTGCGTTCAACGTACAACTCTAAAGCCTACTTTTTCTCCTTGTGTTGGAAAATGTTTTAACCACAGCTTGGCCTCCTTCCACCTGCTGCCACATTTTTTTGTGTTCTCTGTTGTGCATTTTCTTTACTCAGAGTTTCGAGTCTCCTTGTGGCTGGTTCGTGCCCTCCTCTACATTGGAAAATGTTTTTGACTTCTGCAGCATACCTCTTGTGGGAACAAAAACTATTTGGGACATGGGATCAGCATTTCATCCACTCTAGCTTCTTCCAACAGCAACTCCAACTCCTCAACGTGGCATTTTTGTTGCACTTGCATTGGAAAAAATGTTTTTGGACCTGCACACCCAGCACAGCCATTTTTCTAGCTTTTCTGGCATTTTTTGGTGGTTTGGGTCTTCTCCAGCTTCTGCCCAGCACTCAAACCTCTAGCACGTGGCTTCAGCACCTCCAACGTTAGAAAATGTTTTTTTTTGCATTGCGGTTACAAAAAATGTTTTTTCTAACCTACACGTGGTCTTGGACATTTTTTGGAGCCATCCTATTGTTGTAGACCTGCATTTTTATCTTCCTTGGCACGTGGACCTGCCCTACAACACCTGCAACCTGATCCAACACGTGGTCTTTGGCGTTTCAGACCTGCACTTTTGGTCTGCTCCTTCCAACGGCTCAAACTCCCAGCTCTCTTCCACGTGGACAGCTCCTTATGTGGCATTGGCCACTTCAAACATGGGCCCACCTTCTTTTTCTAATGTTTTAGGGTGTTAAAAAAATAAAACATTTCATTTCATGGCATGTAATAATCATTTAGGTTGTTTTTGGCTTGTAATTTAATCCCCTCCTACGAGTGTCGAAGACGGAGGGTGAGGTCCGAGGTTGGCAGGAGGCTAATCCCCCTCACAGTCAAAACAAACTCTACCTAAAATTTATTTCCATTTCTAATGAGTACCCACACAATACCCTTTGCACCTGTTTATGCACTTTTTTAATGCATTTGCAGCATCTAGTGTATTTTTCCATCAGTTGCGGGAATCGTTTTAATGTGATAACTTTTGACTCGCTGCTCATTTTTGAGTGCTTCTTTGGTCAAAGTTGCATGATTTTTCACACATTACGTGATGGGATTATTAGTTTTATAAACAAACTAATTTTATAAAGTTCCACATTCTAGGGGGGTTGCTTGTACTCTTGGGCCTACACACGCAGACGCATTATCAGCCGAGTCCGACGTCTTGCTTTTGTGCACCTTACATCTTGAATTTTTCATCATGGAGAGTGCTCTTTCTAGATGTGAGCATCATAGGATCACCTTACAGCCTCCACCACTTCTCACCGGGAGAGAGACCTATTCAGCTTAGCATGCTTCCATGGAATGTTACTTCACCCACGAGGGTATTTTACCCTTCTTGCTTGGGCCAGTTCCTGCACCCACTGATCATCGTCATCTAGAGGACTTCCTTGACACTTGTGACCATGTCTTTGGTCACATGATGATGCATGTCTCTCGTTCTCTCTCGGTTTCACGTGGCGAGACTCGCATCCACCTCACCGTGTCCTGCAGGAGCAATCTTCGGTCCTCAGTATGGAGACCCTTACATACCGCCGCCATTGTTGTTGCTGCTGATTCAGTTACTCCTCCATTTCTATGTGTGATGAAAATTCCACTGACACAAGCTTACTTGGTTCTACTTCTGATGACGAGGATTGTGCATCCAGTTCTGATGTCGAGAGTACTACAAAGGACTCTTCTCCTCTTTCTCTCACTATTCCAGACATTGTTATCACCCCCACATCTCATCAGATATCAAGTAGTCTCATACTCAGTCTCACACTGTCATTACACCAGCCTCCTTTCCACTTCCAGTGTGCGAGGCCCATTCACTCCTCTACCTTCATTAGATGACTCATACCTATCTAACATCGCTCTTCTGTTTGTTGAGCCCCCTCATTGGGACGAGTATCTACCTGACCTTAGTTGTATTTTCATAGATTCCACTTGTGATGCTCTATAGGTCCCTCATCCATCTACAGGTGTTTCAGAGGAGTTCATCATCTCTGTTGTTGGGAGTGCCCCTTCCGGGAATCATGTCACTTCCACATTTCCAGAGACCTTCATTGATCCACCCTCAGTTGTGGATCCCTTTTCTATTGTGGAGGATGTTTTGTTCCCTTCACATCACTTGGACATCCTCTCTATGGGTGTTCCTCTTCACTCTAATAGTTCTACGCACATGGCATTACCTTCGGTTCCTTGGCACTCACTTGCTAGACCTATGTCACACTTCATCGTGCACCAGACTCAAAGTTCTTCGTGTTGCTACCTTCAGTTTCCTTTGTGGAGTGGGTGGACTTCCAGCATGTCATTTTGTCCTTCCTAAGGGAAAGCACATAGTTCGTTGTGGTTGGTTCTTCTTCACCCGTGAGGCGAGGATCTCATCATCAACATTCTTCCGGGAGATCTCCTAAAGCCAGAGCTCGAGATCCGTCCATGGCATCTTCTGCATTCCTCTCGTCCTCCTCTTCTTCTCTCTTCTTCTTTCCAAGAGATTACCTCATTGTACATGGGTACCTTTTCAAGCTTGCTTAGAACTGGGACCCATATTTGGCATCTTTCTTAGATTAGAGAGTGTTTTGTTCTCTTGTGGTGGATTTTTTTCCCACTGGGTTTTCCTTCACTGCTTGGGACCTCTTTCTTGTGCATGGGTACCTCATCAGGCTTTGTGCCAAGACCCATTTCTCATTTCTAACTTACCGCCTCATCCTAAGTTACGATGAAGGGGGTTGTTGGTGTGTGTATTACATCATTAGGTGAGTCATCTCACTTAGTTGAGATCGTAGGTCCTGTGTCATTTAGGGGTCATTATGATATTCTCTTACGTGTCGATGTGTCAAAGACGTTAGTGTGTCAATGCATCAATGCATCATATGCGTCATTGGGAGTTACACTTCTATTCTGGGAATGTAACTCCCCCTCTCTACTCGAGTTGTCATGATTACAACACTGGGGGTTACTCAAGACTTCCTATATGTACACCTCATTTGAATTATGAGATAGAGGAGAGTTTTATGGCTTAACCAGTTCTCGTATGTTTTTCGAATCTTTGCATGCACATTCATTGATGATCACTCCTCCGAGATCTCTTCACACTATTGTTCACATGTCCGCTGATGTGCACATCGTCCCTCATGATCCTCGCTTGGGTTTTCAAACCCTCTTTCACATGGACCAAGAAAATATGGAATTGTGATGAAACGGCTTACAGGAAGGAATAAATTATGGTATGAGAGTGCTTTCTAGAAGGGGGAGTAGAAGTGTTCCATACATAATCCCAAAAAATGGGGAGTTGATTAGCATATTATGCCGCATGAATGTTGTTGGAAAAAACATCCATGGTTTCTACCTTTTCAAAGATAAGAAGCAATTACAAAACTACATAGTAGGTTATGAGTCAGGTGTTTGTATGGAAGCACAACCTCATGTATGGATGGAAATGAAGTCATTCATAAAATGGTTGCATTGTTTTGAAACATGTGTACGTGGTGGTGTGTCTCTAACCAAAATGAATTTATTTATTTATTTTTATGGTCATCATTCTCATGTGGCTCTAAGACAATTCAAGAGGAAAGGAGTTTGGGAATATATTTACTTAATTTACCAATATACACTTCTCACAAAATACAAATATATATGCCAGTGTCTTTTATCCATTCAAAAGTTACTTCAAAGAGGAGATACGCAAGTGGTTATTTGAAAAACATGGGATAGATGTCAACATGATAGAATTAGATATATTGGGGAGTAGGGCTTTCTAAAAGGCTATTTGACCTAAAAATATTAAAGTAAGTTTCAAGAGGATAGGTATATGGCCACTTAATCCAAATTCCTTTGATGAAGACATGGAATCGTGACAATTTTTTCCCCAGGAAAAATTGGCCAACATGGACCCATATGATCACAAGGCCCCTAAGGTCTAAAACAGGTTACAGGTGGTTTCGAGGTCTTGGGAGCATGTTCAAGTGAGTTCAGGAGTGAAGATAGTGTTGAGGAATATTTTCCTCTTCTCGGGTTTTGAACCTTAGGATCATCTTGAAAATGATAAATCACTAGACCACAGAGCCCACATTTTGGAAAAATAGGAAATATCAAGAAAAGATGTGATGATCCTCAAATCCCTTCAATACATGTCTCCATCAAGCCTATGACATAAGGAAATTTGAAAAAAATCCGCAGGACACCGAGATCCGAAGTCAAAATTTACATTTTGGGCCTTATTGGCCACCGAGCTAAAACACTAGCTCGGCGAGTTGTGATCTTGCATTATTGGAGCGAGTCAAAAGTGGCTCAAAAGTTGATTTGGGCACATGGTGGTAGTTCAATATAGTTTGACTCTATGTCCGAGATGATCAACTCGGGGCCAAACGGATTCACAACATTAAAAAAATGGGGGCTCGACATACAAGAAGCCAAAGGGAATGGCTCGGATCTAGGCTCAAATGGATACGCAATGATTGATATGTGAGGAATCACCAATGTTAAGGGGCCATGTTAGCCGGGGAGAAGGGAATCACCCAAAAATACATAGAACTAGGTGAATGTATTTTGGGAAAGCCAAGAATCGAGTCGAGTTTGATGACATGGATGATGGATGGGCCAAGTCAAGGGAGACTTTGAGCAACCCACTGCGGAAAACACCCAAGCAAGATTTTAAGGATGGGATGACATGAGATAATCAACTCAAGACATGTTGACTCATCACCGTGAGTTGAATATTTGTGGGGGCAATGCAAATGGCTTGAGCAATATTATGAAGGCTCGGTGTGGCGTAACGTGGAGGCATCAATGTAATGGCGGGATGAGTTGAATGAACTTAGCCATGAGGTCTAATTGAACTTGGCACAGTCAAGAGTAGAATTGGTGAGCTATGTATTTCATCTAATTTCAAGCAGAGGCCATGAAGGATGTCGATATCGATCATTAAGTGGAAGGATGGCTCAAGGACAACTCGGCCGTAATGAGTGATTTTCAAAGGTTTCGAGGTTGATGACTCAAAGCGAAAGGTCGACGGTCCCGAAAATAAGGAATCCCCAAATTCTGAAATTTTTAAACTTTCGGGGTGAATAACTTCGGAGGTAAGGTAAGGTGAATCCCAAAGCATGGGAATCAAGATGTCCGAAAACAAGAAGTGTTGAAGTCTTAAAAACGGTGGACGCATGGCAAGATAAGATGGTTTTGGGAACTGGAGAATTCAAAGTTTAATTTTTGCAAGGTTTGGAACTCGGGGTGAATTTATTTTAGGGGTTAGGGTGTAAAAACTTGAAGCAAAGTGCTTGCAATGTCGAAAGAGTTGAGGCCCAAAACCCTTAAAACAAAATGTTATCACCAAATCACAGCACCCTTCTATGGTTTATACAAGCGTATATATTTGAACTCACGGTGTGATTGGATAACATGGGTACTATCTCCAAGTTGTGGGACTTGCTACTTGAGATAGACCTCCAGAGAAAGCTGGTTCTTGCTCTCCTAAACTACCCGCCACAATCTACTCTAATGCAGGGGAAACTAACTATTATAATCTAAATTTCAAAGAGACCAGGGAGAGAGAATGAATGAAATGAAATCCTACAATAAAGTGGTGATACACCAGAAAAAGAGGGTGTGAGAGTAGTCTTCAAATGTGTGAAATACAGAAGTAAAGTGCACACTAGAAGAGGTGATGATAGTTCTCCATAATCTAGCAAAACGCATTCACAACAATATTTCAAACATACACAATGATAATGAATCCCTGCAAGAAGATAATAATAGACACAATATTCTTGTAAATAAGGTTAAAGGGGCAAGAAGAATGCAAGAAAACATAGCAGGGGAAGATACATCCACAAACTTGTATTTTATTGCTTCCTGGTATGCACAGTTCAATCTATTACAAGATAAGGGCCTGGATCACCATGCAAGGAGTCCACAATAAGGGCCTATAACACATTAGCTTCACAAAGAAATTTTGGCAGAGCTCACTACAAAAACTACCTCGTTTACAATGAGCCCAACACTCCAATTTATAGAAAAAATGAGAAGAGAAAGAGAAGGGAAAATAGAAATCCTGAAATTTGTCCTTCAACCACTTGTAAGAGGCATTAAATGGAGTAAAATGATTATATATTACTTGCAAAAGGCTCCCCATATTGTCCCAAGTGCTGTAGCAGAGAAAGAATGATGACCATGCCTCTTAATTGCACTCCCAACCACCAAATAAAACACTATTATGAACCCAGCCGTGTTTTCTTAAAAATATCGATCAATATCTCATCAAATCCAGAATTTCTTGATTTTTGTGTGTCGGGCTCAGAGCCATGATTCCAACGGTACCAATTTTTGTGATTTCGTTGAGAAATGCAAAAGTTATGGCCTTCTGAGTGTGGGCAGCTATTTTGGGTCTGGCAGGCGTTTTCTATCATTTGACGGGAATGAGAATTAACTGACTCGAGCTGAATATGTTTCTTTTATTAAATATATCTACCCTCATTAAAAATAAGAAATCTAATTTTCCAGAAAGTCCAATTTTGTGAAAATCGGAGCTCGAGGCAAAAGTTATGGTCGCTTTGAAGTTTCACGGGTCAAATGTTGACTTTTCTTCTTTGCCTTCACTTGCTTCGCTTTTCACGTCCATTGTGTCCAACGTGTACCTTTGTCCTGGCTGTCCCAAACAAATTCTCCCACATCATCCGATTCGGGCTTGTCTCTTTTTCTCGCCTTTTCTCCTTTTCGCGTCCCTCGCGTCCCGCACGTATTTTGTCTCCGGTTGTCTTTAGACAAAATCCCCAAACTGCCCGAAATGGACCGTCTTTCGGAAAATCGGCCGATTCGCGTCCCTCGCATACTTTTGTCCCAGCTATCACAAACCGTGTGAAACAAAAACTTGATGATTTTCCCTGCTTTCGATCATTTTGGCTTTTTGCGTCCCTCGCATCCCGACGTCCCAACTGTCCCACGAACCGCCTGGGACAAAAATGTCCGACTTAGCTGATTTTCTTTGCTTTTTCGGCCCCAAGCTTGGTATGATGAACCTCAGTATGACCCGCACTGGTACGACCCGAACCCTTCAGACTGAAATGCTTTAAAATAGCCTGCAACCTTATTTTTTGCATTTTTTCATTTTTTCTAACTCGTTGGGATTTCTTCTTGATCCATGGAGAGTTAGAGAGAAGCCGAGGGGGTCCAAAAACATGATTTTGGGCCTTGAATCAATCTACTTGCTCGGGATCAAGAATTTGATGAATGTTATCAAAATTACCTTGATGGGTGAATTTTGGATAACACAAACTCCCACCCAAAATAAATTAAACAAACCACCGAGCCCGCCAAATTGGCATTGGTGGTCGAGCTAACTAGTTGGATTCTAAGCAGTAGGTGGAAAAATTTGAATGCCTAACCAAACACTAAGCTATGTACCGAGTTAGTGTGCTAAAAATGATCTTGCATTCATGAAGGTATCTCGGTAGGTGTAAAACCAGCTTGATGGAGCTTGAGAGAGCCATAATCCTAGCCTATTTTTAAAATGCCATAACTTGAACAATTTTTAACCATTTATAGCAAAAATATAGTCATTGAAAAGGGGATTCAATGAAAACTCCAATGGACACTTCAAAATATAATAACCAAGTGCGTAGGTAGAGATCAAACCCACTCAAGTAACCAAGACAAAATGATAATAACTTCTTCTATGCACTACCATTTTTTTGCAAAAATCACCAATGGAAAGCTTATTTTGGTATCTACAAAGATGGGATGGGAAAGAGGAGAATTTAATGGGTTTGGTGGGAAAATTTCATAATGAAATTGTAGAGCTAGAGGCCATACCCAGTGTCCATCATGAAACCATTTCTTCAAGCACAAGGCGGGGTATAAAGAGATGATATTTTCTAGGTTTGCCCACTAGAGATGAACATGAATGGTTGTGGAAACTTTTTCTCTATCTCCATTGAAGATAGATATCTGATGGGGCATGGCTTGGTCTGTCAAACGTACCCACTTCTCTAAGTTTTAGTAAGGAGGTCTTCGATAGATATTCCTGGAAAAGGCATGATTTTCTCGTAGGTGGATTTTCTTCCTTTTACACATTTACAGAAAATTGATGCGCCACCTTGGTGAATGGTATGAAAATGATTATGCCCTCATACTCCTTCCTTTCTTTGGAAACTTGGAATTCCCCTTTGATGTTAATTTTTTTGAGACTTATCGTAACGCCTTGTTGAATAATTAATGGTTATGTTCAGAGTTCTTCTTCCTTGTCCAACATGCTCCTTAGAAGATTCAATTCCTCCAATATTGGCTCAAGAGGACTCTTGTGAGAAACATGTTGCTCTTGTATGTGCTCCTCCTCGGCAATAGGATCTTGTGCTTGAAAGATGGATGATGGAGGAGAAAATGTGGTGATTTCTATGGGCTCCTCTTCATTGAAGCAATCCTTAAAATCTCAAAGATAATATGCCTCTTTGTTATCTTGTTGTGCTAGCTCAACCCCTCCATAATTTTCTCTGGATTTTCAATTTTCTCATTATTGTTCTCATCATTTTAAAACATGAAGTTTGGTAGCTCAATTTTAACTTGAACATAAAAATTTGGAGGGGATGAAGTGGGAGAAGAATTGGGAATACCCTAAGTGGTTTGTTTTGTATTTAATACCTCTGAAGTTGCTTTATTATCCTCCATGGTGGGAGTGTGCTCCTCTTCTTTTGGATTTAGAGTTTATTTTCCCTCCTCCTTTGAATTTGTAGAAGATGCTTGATTAATAATATCTTAAAATAATGTGCCTTCATGGACATTGCATTCTGAAAAAACTGATTGTTGATCATCTTCTTGTTCTTTCTCTACTTTTGTTGCAAGATTAGTCTTTACCACCTATTCTTCTTCAACCTTATCCTCCTCCAAAGGCTTGAAAAACAATGGGATTTTCTAAAATTTGAATTTTATAGCTAAGCTTACCAAAATTTTAATCATTTCTTCTTTTCCTAGCTCTTCCTCTTACTGCTCCTCTTGACTAGTGTTTTGAACTTCTTCCCAACATGGGTTTGGGATTACAAGAGGAGTGGTGGGCGGGGTCTCTACCAATTTTTACTTCATTGTTGGTGGGAGAGGAGGTTCATTTCCCTATTCGGTGGGGAATGTGGCTTCTTGGAAGTGAAAAGGGTAGATAAGTTGAGATGAGGTGGAAGAGTAGAATATGGAGAAGGGGATTCCATATTAGGTGCACTGGCAGAAAATTGGAAACCGTAGTTTTGGTCTAAATGATACTCCTTGGGGTGAAGGAAAAGACCTGTGATATGGAAATACACGGGTCTTTATAGACAAGGTTGACTAGCATAATGTTCAATACCCTTAATCCATTCTTCTAGTTTGGGTAATATCTAAACTATGAAGCCAAGTGTCTCTTACAGATATAATGATATAGAAAGGTGCCTTCCCATGGAAAAGGGGCCCTGAATCCAATCCTAAATTCCTTCATTTAGGCCAAATCCCTAGATTTCACCATAATTTCCATCATCTTTAGGATCTTCATTTGTAACCCAACCTCTCTCAAAGAAAGAATGTCCTCCAAAATCTGCATAGTCCTGCTCTCCAATAACTAGATAGTCTAGCATATAACCAAAATTATTTCTATCTTTCTTGTTAGGATATGCCCACTAGTTATTTCCATCATATGGATGCGGGATGTTTGATAGCACCCTAAGAACAAAATTTACAAATCTACGGGTGGATTGCACTAATACTACTGTTGCTTTAGATGTGAATCCCATGATGTGAATGAAGCCATAACTACAAGAATTCATGAATGGAAGAAAGTGAAAGAGAAAAAAGGGAGAAAAAAATCATTGGAAATGCGTGAAAAGAGAGAGAAACTCTGCTACTTAGAGATATGGGTTTGTAATCCAAATGAAGTCACCAGTTGTGCTTTGCATGTGTGTCTCCGAAGACTGAAATTCCACCAAGTGCATAAAAAATTAATGAGATGAATTTAAATACCAAAAATGCACACGTTGAAAGGCTAAAAATGGATATGGGGGTTGAATTGGTTTAACTATAAATGATCTCTGAAATCCTAAAATTCCATAGTCTCCGAAATCCAAAGTAGAAAAAATCAAATCTGAAAAGTGAGCGACCTATGAAGTCCAAACTTAAAAGGTCTAAATTTTGAAACCCAAAATTACAAAATGTCTAAAATCCCAAAATCCTGAAACCTAAAATTTGGAAAAGTCTAAAAATTAAAAAGTCCTGAAATCCCAAAATCCCAAAACTTGAAATTATGATATTCAAAAAATCCCAAAATTCTAAAAAATGAGAATTTTGAAATTCTAAGGATACCTTTTGAAATTTATCCCCCAATCTATCATTTATGAAAGTTTGATCAAATTTTGCACATGATAAGCCCTCCAAAAGTGATTTCCCGAGTTTGACCTGCTTGTAGAAACTTCTGAAATCTGAAATTCGTAATTTCTAAAATCCGAAGAGTAATGAAACCTCTGAAATTTTAAATGTTTGAACTTGGCTAACACAAGAACTGACCTTTGATGGAACACCTATAAAAATGAAACCCCGACTTCAATGACTCCCAAAACTATTTATCCGAATCAAAACACCCCCAAATGGTTTTGTTGATGATGGGTCATTCAAAGGTGTGATTACACAAACATGGAGCTATCATAAGTGTGGGAGAATGCAAAATGGGATAGCTCTCTAGAGAAGGTCGGTTCCTGCTCCTAAACTTACGTGCCACAAACTACTCCTAATGCATCAAAACTATTGACTAACCCTAAACTAAAGCTTCTAAGGGGACATGGATAGAAGGATTGCATGAAATAAATGTACACTAGGAGAGGTGATACACTAAGAAAGGAGTGATAATCACTTCCCTAACCTCGCAAAAATAATGAAATAAATGAACATAGAAAGGGTGATCTTGCACCAAATACTAGATCAAATTCAATACAAGATTCTAATGAGCATAACACAGTAAATCTGCAATGAACAATAAGTATGCACAATCACCTGTTTAACAATGAAAGGTAAGGAGGAACAACAAACCATGGAATGCTAAAAATTTAACAAAAACATGATTTTATTACTCCATTAAATTTTACATTATACAATGTCCAAAGAGGGGAAGGCATGAAGAAATTACAATGTTTAGAGGAAGGCCTAAATCCCCGGAAGAACAAGGATGTATGGGAGGAGAAAATGACCAAAACTTACATGTTCAACCCCTTTACATTTTATAGGAAGAAGAAATTTATGAGAGAGAAGAGGAAGAAATCCAAAAATTCTTTAAAATCCATCAAAACCATTTTGTGTTTGTTTCATGTGCATGTATTTCATGTTTGCAAGTGTAATATGTCATGCTTCATGGAGTTTCGATGGTGGATTTGGATCTGGGTCTATGTCACTTCTATCTGACCTCCCTCATCTCCTTTTTCCCCTATTTCATCCTCCCTCAGTAGAGTATCTCACCACTTCCTTTTCTAGTGTATCACCACTTAGTGTAGGTCTTCTTTCACTCTCTCTCTCTCTCTCTCTCCATGTCTCCTTGGAATGGTTAGATTAGGATTAGATAGGTTTTTTCCTGCACTAGAGTAGCTTGTGGCAGTAGTTTAGGAAGCAAGAACTAGCCTTCTCTAGAGGGCCATCTCAAGTCCACAAGTCCCACAGCTTGAGATATGGTCCCATGTTGTGCAATCACAATGAATGCCCCACTCAAATCCAAGGCCATTCAGGGGTGTTGTTATTTTGCATCAACAGGAACTTTCAGAATAAAGAGAAAGATCAACATTTAATAGAGTTCCATGATGTAAAAACTTGAGGAATGTCTTATTTAAAAACTCTGCGTGTGCAATTCATGCCAAACATCATCAATTTTTTGTACTTCATAATTCAGACATTAGGGTTGCAGAGATGAACAAGGGAAGATTCTAAGTTAGACAATTTTCGACTCTCACAATACTTGTTTTTGAGAACTTCTTATAAAATTTGGAGAGTGAGCAGCCGAATAGGTTCAAGTTCAGTGATATATAGGAATTATTTAGGTTGCAATTGAGCAGGTTCAGGATCAGTTTGCAAGTATATAATGACTTTATGCCCAATGGACATAAATACTACTGGTATAAAACATCTAGTAGGTAGATATCCCCGCAAGTCACTAAATTTTTGACAATTTTTACTCCCAAGAAAAATTGGCCAAAAGGGATCCATATGATCACAGGGCCCCTAGGGTTGAAAACCTGTTATAGGTGGTTTATAAGGTCTTGGGAGCATGTTCATGAGTTCAAGATTGAAAATCATGTTGAGGAATTTTTTCCTCTTCTAGGTTTTGACCCTTAGGATCATCTTGAAAAATGATAAATTATGGACCCCACAGGCCCACATTTGGTCAAAGCAACAAAAATCAAGAAAATACATTACAAGCCTCAAATCCCTTAAATTTAGTCTCCATCAAACCTATGATACAAGGAAATTAGAAAAAATATCCCCAAAGAATCGAGCTCTGGGGTCAAAATTTACATTTTGAACCTTATTGGCTACCGAGCTAAAAACCTAGAATTATGATCTTGTATTGTTAGAGCGAGTAAAAGTGGCTCTCTCGAGTAGCTCGGTGATCTGAGTTAGGAACATGATTATAGTTTAAGAAAGGGTGGCTCTATGTACGAGATGATCAACTCGGGGTCCAAACAGACTCATAACGATGAAAATATGGGGCTCAACATAGTGAAGCCAGAGAGAATGGCTCACTGGGATCAAGTAGATACATGATAGACTCGATACGTGAGGAATTTTCAAAGTTAAGGGGCCATTTTTTCCAAGGATAATGGAATCACCCATAAATGTATAGAACTAGCTTTGAATCTCTTTTGGGTGAGTGGAGAATCAAGTCGAAGTTTGGTGACATGGACCATTGTTAGGCCAAGCTAGGGGAGAGTTTGAGCAATGCACTACAAAAACTCCCGAGCGAGCTTGTAAGGATGGGCTCACATGTGAGGATTGAATTGGGACATGGTTACTCGTAACTACAAGTTGAAGAGTTTGGGGGTAGTATAGATGGCTCGAGCAAGCTTATGAAGGCTCGGCATGGCGAACAAGGAGGCATCAATGCAATGGTGAGCCGAGTTGAATGAAGTCGAACATAAGGGATGATTCAACTCATCACGGGTAATGAACTTGACTAGAAAGCTATGGATTTTGGTCGAGTTCAAGCAAAGGGCATGAAGGATGTCGAGATTAGCTCATTGAATGGAAGAATGGCTCGGGGCCAACTTGTCCGAATGAGCAATTTTCGAGATTAGTGAGGTGGACGACTCAGATAGCGGCAGGTTTGGGGTTCCCTAAAATAAAGAATCCCCAAAGCCCAAAATTTTTTAACTTCATGGGTGAGGAACTTTGGAGGTAGGGCAAGGTGAATCCCAAAGCATGGGTGTGAAGATGTCTAAAGCAAAGAAGTGACAAAGTTTGAAAAGTGGTGGACGTTTGACAAGCTTAGATGGTTTTGGGACCGGTGAATTTACAGCTTTGGGTTTGGCCAGGTTCATAACTCAAGGAAAGTTTATTTTGTGGTTTGGGGTGTAAAAACCTGAATAAAATGGCCCAAAACCCCAAAAACAAACTCTTGCCCAAAACAAATTTAACAAACCCTCGAGCCCACCAAATTGGCATTGGTCATCAAGCTAGCCAACTACAGTCTAAGCGGTGGGTGGAAAATATTGAATTTTGAAACAAGTACCAAGCTAAATGATGATTTAACATCCTAAAAAGGATCTTTCGCTCATGAAGGTAGCTCGGTAGGTGTAAAACCAGCTCTGGAGCTTGAGAGTGCCATAATTCTAACTTATTCTCAAAATGCCATAACTTGAACAATTTTCAACCATTTTTAGCAAAATTATAGTCATTGGAAAGGTGATTCAGTGAAGAATATAGTGGAAACTTCAAAATACTAGAACCATGTGGGTAGGTAGAGATAAAACCTCGTCAAGTAACCAATACCAAATGATCATATGTTCTCCTATACACTAACATTTTTGCAAAAAATATAGTCAATGGAAAGCTTGTTTCAGTCTCTATAGCATCGGATGGGAAAGAGGATCATTTAATGGGTTTGGTGGTTTAATTTTATTATAAAATTATAGATCTATAGGCCATACCTGTGTCCATCATGAAACCATTTATTCAAGCACAAGGGGTATAAGGAGATGAGATTTTATAGGTTTTCCCACTATTACAGGAAGATCTAATGATGGTTTTGATGGATTTTAAAGCATTTTCAGATTTCATCCTCTTCTCTCTCCTAAATTTATTCTTCTTATAAAATGTAAAGGGGTTTCACAGGTAATTTGTTGGTCATTTTATCCTCCCATACACCCATGTTCTTCTCGGGTCTTTAAGCCTTCCTCTAAACACTATAATGGCTTCATTACTTCCCCTATTGGACATTGTATTGTGTGAACTTTAATGGATCAATAAAATAATGTTTTCTTTAAATTTTTATCCTTTCATGGTTTGTTGTTCCTCCTTATCTTTCATTGTTAAATAGGTGGTTGTGCATACTTCTTGTTCATTCCAGAATTGGTGTGTTGTGCTCATTCAGAATGATGTATTGAATGTAATCTAGTTTGTGGTGTAGGATCACCCTTTCTAGGTTCATTTATTCCATCATTTTTACAGGCTAGGGGAAGTGACTAGAACTCCTTTCTTGGTGTATCACCACACGTAATATAGGTTTGTTTCAATAAATCCTTCTATCCTTGTCCCCTTGGAAGCTTTAGTTTAGGGTTATTGAGTAGTTTTTTATACATTAGGAGTAGTTTGTGTCACATAAGTTTAGGAGCAGGAACCAGCCTTCTCTAGAGAGCTATATCATTTCACATTGTCCCACACTTAAGATAGCTCCATGTTTTTGTAATCAGATCGGATGACCCATCGAAAAAAACCATTCAGGATGTTGTGATTCGACATAAATAGTAACCTAGCATAATTTTTGACACATCTAATCAAGATGATTCATATGTAGTGGAAAATATGCTAAGGCTAGGTAAAAGTGCTTAGAGATTCTAAGCGGTGAGCGAGTGTAGAGTAGATGTTGAGATTGTACTCAACACATAGGCAAGTAAAGAATTTGATGTTGAACAAATTAAAAAAAATGTAAGTGAATATGGTCACCAACAAGAAACAACTCATAATGTACATGAAGTCAATTTGATGAGTCACTAACGCTGCCTACCCAAGTTAGCTATCCTAATTGGATGAAAGAATTTTCTCTTAATATTGGTGTCAATTTGAACATCAAAAATGAAGAAAAAACCTATCTATTCCATCACAACAATCACTCCTTCATGAATCATATGTGGTACACTACTTTTTCAACACTATAGATGAGGAACAAATTGATGTAGAAGAGTTGGAGGAAGTAGATATTAGATCATAAAATTGTAACCAAAATTTTGAGGAAAACAAAGGACAAAGTTCCATTTCTAAATTTTTGAAACTTCCAATGGAAAGGGTGAAGGAGTCATCAAGGTTAACTTGTACTGATGGAATAATAATGATTATGGAATCTCATCTCATCACTATTGATCAATATATAGAGATACTCATGGAAAAAGAGAAATGAAATAAATAAATTGAAGACTTGAAGTAAATAAAAACAATACAAATGCAAAATAAGAAGGCATAGAGAATTATTAGAAGGGAATGAAAGGAAGAAGAGAAGATTGATAAGGAAATTATAAGGAAATAAAAAAATCTCCATAAGCTGATGTAAAGGAAAGAATAGGAGATGAATAATGAGTAAGAAAGGATCTAAAGAGATAAGGAAATAAAGGAGAAAGAGTTTGAGAAGACGAGAAGAGAGTTGGGAAGGAAAAGGAGACTAAGTACTTATAGTCACAACATAATGCACATTAGACTAAGAAGGTTCTTGAGTGAAGAAATTACTAATCAAGCCCCATCTTTTGGCCATCTTGCTTTATTTTATTTCATCATTCCCGACCTCTTGTACCCACATGCCCAATCATATTTTGTCATTTCACGTTATTTTAGCCTTGATCGGTGTTCCCAGTGCTAGTACTAGGGGGCCTATGGGCACCCTATTCCTACCAAGGGTGACCTGATCCTTTTGAACTCTCTTGTCACTTTTTGGGAACTTTCTACCCATTACAACTTCTTTCCTTTTTGGTGGTCAGCCATTTTGGGGTTAATTATGAAATTATATCAAGAGAACCCTATAAATATAAAGTTTTGAGACCATAAAGAGGGACCAAGCACTATTCACTACAATCATCCACCTAGATTTGCATCCATTTGGAGATCATTTGCATCTATTAGCTCCATCACAAGGATAAGGATGGTTCATCCACATCACACAAGCATAGGGGAGGGATTCTATTCTATTCCATGCACGCATTCTATTACATTTTCTTCATCTAGTTATTTCTCACTACTTCAAAAAGTGTTACTAACACAAGGGCACCCAGGGCACATGATGCACACACACACACACACACACACACACACACACACACACACACACACACACACACACACACACACACACACACACCAGAACTATAGTTGGGTCTGAAATTTAGTGCTACGCTTACTTAGTAATCTCACCGTTGTTGTGCAGATGAGGTAAGTCCAACCCATTCATTCAAAATCTTCTTTTTAGGGTTTTGATACTTCTTGTGGATTTATTGCTGGTATTTCCATCATCTTGGATTTATTAGTGACACCTAGAGTAGTGTAGTGAATCTGATGCAACACAAAATGATGGTTTCGAACCACCTTCTAAGCCCATGAAACTTAGTTACGGACCTTTTTCATAGACCAGTGCAGCCATTTCTTCGCATACCAGAGCACCCATAGGTGCCCCAATCACTCTCTAGGTGCTCTTGTCTAGTTAGATAGCTCAGATCCCTCCTTTTCAGACCTCTTCACAGCTTGTTTCTACTTCATGTTTCTCTAGTCACTTTTTTAACACATTCCAGTTGAGCTCCATTTAATAAAATGAGTTCTTCCTAACTCTCTTAGTAATATAGGGTTTATCATTTCCATTTTCATAGTTGTTTGTGTCATTTCCATGGTTATTTATTGCACTTATTTACTATATTTACATGTCATTCTAGATCAGATTAACTATCCCAATATATTATTTTTAGTTAATAATTTTGGTGAACCCGACACTTTCATGCTAAGGACACTCATTCTTCTTCTATCATGGATCCTAAGGTTCCTCAATTTTCTTTATCTGATTTACTTAAGAGATATCCCAATTGTTAGGTTGTTTTGCAAAAATATTTAGACACCAAGTATTATGATGACAATACGCCGCCACATGAAATCATTCATATGCTCGCTTGTATATTTAACAACCCTGGTGATCCACCATCTAATCAACCCTTATTGGTTTCAATTCAAGCTCTAAGTTATTTATTTCAAGAAAAATTTATGGCTAGTGAATCCACGATCACATCTCTCAAATTTGAAATCCAACAACTTAGGAATGCTTTGCATGCTCATGTTTGTTCTCCTCCACATCTCCTATTCAATCTATGTCCACTACATGTCATATAGTTGAACCTCAAGTCATGCCATTACATGAGCCTCTCATATTTTAGCATAATAATATGCAACATGACATTCTTGCTATGTTCCTTAGTCTTTAATTGATCACTTTTGATGCGTACTCATTACTATCCTCCTTATCATGTTTTTCCATATTGCAATTATCATCAAATCAATGGACATAATGACAAATATTGTTATGCCTTACAACGTAGAGTCAAACATCTTGAGAATTAAGTATTTATCTCATTCACTTCCCAACGTCATGTTACATCTCAATGGGATCCTAAGTCTACTCCTTTTGTATTTAATGAGCATCACCATACTACTTCTCATGTGGCTTCTTTGGATAGTCAAGAGTCACCTAAGAAACCATCTACAACATCACCAAGTCAACATAAGCAATAACCACTCCAAATTAGTTCACCACCTCCTCCTACTCCATTCTTTAGAGCATTACCAAATCAAAAGAAGCCATCACTTATCATGTTTTTCTAAATCATGTCCTCTTACTAAGATGTTAGTTTTATTACCAAGTCAAGCTGAGAAACCTCCTCTTAAGGATGATCTCACTACTCCATTAAAAGTATTTTCCACATCACCAAGTCGTACACAATAATCACTACCTAAAGTTAAAATTTTAATTCCAACAACAATTATAGACCCTACATATGTTTATGATTGGGACCCGAATGAAGCTTACTGTGATGATGAACCATTGGATGGTCACACTCCTCTATCTCATCCACATCCCATCACTTTTGTTAAGGAAAATACTCCTTACATTGATCCACTTAGTGTATTTTGACTAGCCTTACATCGCTCAGTCTCTTGGGGGGGCATAACATCTAGCACATCCCCCCTTTCTATCATCCTTACATAGTAATACATCACACTCTTAACATCTACGCATCCATCATCTTTGCATAGTCATACATCAATCTCCTACCATAGGCATACTCATCGTATATTCTCGCATTTTCATTACCCGATGACACATTCTTGTGCTTCGGTTCACACTTGAATGTTGAGGGATTACTACACATGAACCCCACACACTTCACTACAGATACCACACATTACATTTCACCACACGTATCACCTCATACATACTACATTTAGTCTACGTCTACACATCTATACATTATACACATTTTACACATCATACATTACATCTTGCATTACCTCTTATACATTATAAAGATATCCAATCCTCACATAGTCATATTTCATCATCACACATACTACATGGTATTCTACATGTTGTAATCATTACATTCCCCTATCATACACTTTAGTTCCTTAGTCCATACTTGATTGCATTGAGGATTTACATATCAAATGGACCTTACATTCATCACGCGTTCATCATTCAACCTTTTATCATGCGACATTACTAGGTTAATTGGCATACACTTTAGGATAAATAGTCACATATCGCTTCATCTTGTAGTGGTATGCACGTTAGGCTACATCACCAAACCCTTTTATTCATCTAGTAGTGGCATACGCTTTAGGCTACATCACCATCGCCATTTTTTATTTTTTATGTTTATTTATTCATCTAGTAGTGATACATGCTTTAAGGCGAAATCATCACTCATACATTCATTTTTCTATGATATATGCTAAGGATATAAGGCTCATGCACATCTCTTCTATATGTCACATATCATCATCACTACACATATATACTCCTCATAACATGCTAGACACAACACACACTATTCGACCATTTCCCGATGACACACTCTCGTTTACAGTTCATTCTTGATTGTTGAGGGGGAAACTAAATGAACCTCACTACATACATATTTCCATTCACTCGGGGGCACATGGCTCCTATCACTCCATTTTGTATTACATTCCATCCATCCACAACATACTGCATATTATGGTTGCTTTTACTCTTGATAATTTTTTCTTGTTCATGTTCACTTTATTACACATACTCGTTAGATTACTTGTATGCCATTTATCTATACCATCCACACATGCACATTCAAATATTTTTCTAGTTGTGCTTTGATAGATTTAGGTATTTTATATGCAGCATAGATGCTTTTCTTAACCCTTCCTACACTAGTCACTGGGGGCATCCACATTCATCTCTCACATGTGTTATTGTTTCATTTTGTACTTAGCACTTTACATTACTTGGTTATACATGATTTTTACATACTAGTTATCTTTCTAACATGCTAACGGGTGCTTCATGTGTAACATTTTTTATGTAGGGATATTTGCTTCCATACTTGTTTGTTACATTGTATGTTATTGTTTACTCTTATTTGTGGGCATTGCTCTTTGTTTGGTGTGTAAACTTGTTTTTGTTTGCGGCCATGATGGCCTTGCGTGTCTTCGAGTCTTGTGACATTGTGAGTGATGTCCCATGTTTGCAACCCACTATGTGTGGCTTACTTGTCTTCTTGCATATTTACATTACTATATTTCTTGGTCGCTTTTACACTATTTACGTAGCTTACATGTTGTCTTCTAGATGCATGATTTTTCATACTAATAGTTGTCTTTAGTTACCCTCTTGTTTTTGCATGCCTTGGTTTCTACCAAGCACCTTCCCTTCCCCCTGCAGGTAATGATTAAGAGTACATGTGGTTCATCCTCTTTTGGGGCCACATCCTCTTCTATCTCGACTTCGGATGTTCCCCCAAAGGGGGGGGCATCATTTGGGTTTTTACATATTAACAAAACACATTTACACTTATTCAGTTCAGTGCACTTTCCACCTATGGAATTGTGGGTTACATATAATGAGTGGATTCATGCTACTCTACGAACCCCGTACATAAATTTTTTTATAGGACATGGTGCCCTTATTAATCTAGGAAGTAGAAAAGGTTAGAGGATACAACGGAATTCCTCCCTATACTTATTTGGCTAGTGGCATCAGATTGTCCAAAAAACTAGGACATACAGAGATCTCTTCACACACATTCAGAGAAGTAGTTAAAGGTTGGAGGATACATCGGAATTCTTTCCTATGCATCTTCGGCCTATGGCATCGAATTTCCCAAAAACCCCGACAATATAGGATCCCCTTTTATACTCTCTTTCTTAACATGGATCAGGTACACATGTTCCATTTACACTTTTTCATTTGCATATTTACATTCATGCTTTTTACATACATGTGTCTTTTACATTACATTTTTACACATATTTGACTACTTGATCATTTTATCCTTGTAGGTCGAGCCGTATGAGAAACAAGAATTCAAATGGGGACATAAAAAAACAACAACATCAATAATTTTTTTTTGTGGAACACACATCATACGAACCATGTAGGTACATCACACACATCGAAACTACACACGTGTTTCTTCCCTAATTTCAATCTCATCAATTGTTTTTTTGTCTTTTTCATCTTTAGTTTCCACACTTCATCATATGTTTTTTCATATCGCACTTTTTCTAGTCCTTTGGCATGTTTTATAATACAATATTCATGGACATCATGTATGCATCTCTATCTAATTTATGTTACCAATATGTTCACTCACCAACAAAAAGCAAGGGAAAATGTAGTCACAAAATAATGCATAATAGACATTATTTAGTCTCGATCTCATACTACTATTTACGAGGTTTTTGAGTGAAGAAAGTACTAATTAACCCCCATCTGTTGGCCATCTTTCTTTATTTTATTTTTTCATTCCCGACCTCTTGTATCCACATGCTTAGTCAACTTCTGTAATTTCACATTATTTTAGCCTTGACTAGGGTTCCTAGGCTAGTACTAAGGTTCCCGTAGGTGCCCTCGTCCCCACTAAAGGTTCCTCGATCCTTTTTTAACTTTCCTGCCACTTTTTGGGCACTTTCTAGCAATTTCAACTTCTTATCTTTTTGGTAATCGTCCATTTTGGGGTTAGTTACGAAACTAGATCAAGAGAACCCTATAAATATAAAGTTATGAGACCATAATGAGGGACCAAACACTATTCAATACTATCATCCACCTAAAGTTACATCCATTTAGAGATCATTTGCATCCACTAGCTCCATCACAAGGACAAGGTCGGTTCATCTGCATCACACAAACATAGGGGTATGGATTCTATTCTATTCTATACACACATTCTATTACATTTTCTACATATAATTATTGATCGCTACTTCAAAAAGTGTAACTAGCACAAGAACACCTAGGGCACATGATGCACACACACACCGAACTACATTTGGGTTTGAAATGTAGTGTAGTGATTAGTTAGTAAGCCCATTGTTGTGGCAATTGAGGTTAGTCTAACCCATTCATTTGCATTCTTATTTTTTAGGGTTTTGATACTTCTTGTGGATTTCTTGTAGGTATTTCTATCATCTTGGATTTATTAGCCACACTAGCACAATGCATCAAATATAATGCGACACACATCGAGGGTTTCGACCACCTATTAGACTTTTGAAACTCGGTTCCAGACCTTTTTACACAAACTAAGGCACTCATTCTATAGACCAGAGCACCCATAAGTGCATCGGTCCCTCTCCAGTGCTTAAGTTTAGTTAGATAGCTCGATCCACCCTTTATGGGACCTCTACATAATCATTTTTGCTTCTTACTTCTTCAATCACTTTTGTGACACATGGGTAAGTACACCAACTGGGGCAAAAAGTGAATAAAAAATTAAAATGAATGAAACACGTACGTGTACGCATTTGATAATAATGTGATCGATTTATATTTTCCTTGGTTCAGAGATTCATGAACTCGTAACACATACACATTATGTTAATTTATAAACAAAAAAACCAACAATGGCACAACCCCACCTTCCACCAACTGAATTCCATAGGCACTGCCACTGCCATTAGCATTGTCAACAATCTAAATGGGAATAATTCTTCAAGTGTGGATTCATTACCTGAAACTTCCATATTCGATGACCACGACCAGATTTAGAACTAGAAATAGTAATAACATTAGAACACAACCTAGACTAGGACCTAGAATGAAAATTTAAGAATATTTTAATGGCTTAATTTTATTTTCCAAGGTGCATTACTCCAATGTTTGAGAATGTTTCTCGAGATGAAACAAAATTATGATTTAGAAACTCGATGATTCTTGAATGTCAAATCCTACCACAGACTCCCGGTATTCCTCGATCTGTAGATGCAAGGAGATAACATTACTATGCTTCCATTTATAATGATAAAGATATTTGTGAATTCATGTTATGACCTCTAAATCTATATGCATTTTAAGTTGTTTTGAAATCACATCACACCCTTCACTAGGCTTGATGACTGTCCCTATCTTTTTAAAGGAAATTTTGAAAGCATCCATGGGTTTATGATAGAACCCAAATTATCAATGAGTGGAAGGTCACTAAGTCATAGCCTAGCCAACTCCCATTCAAACCTAAACAAGAAAGATTTACTAGGCGATTGATAACCCATGTGTGTTATTAGTCATTCCCAGGTTGTTATACTTATTTTGTATAAGGAGACTCAATGATGGTTCTATGCACGAAAAATTACCTATGAAATATAATTCTTTAGCTTTCATTTTTATTTCTCATCTTCCATGTCATTTTGGAGGCCAATGCTCCTGGTGCTTCTAGGCTACTTCATCCGGCATAGTCCATTAAGAGCCCCAAGTAAAAGAAAAGAATATAACTTCATTGGGTGATTACTCAGACTCCATGGCACCTAGAAAGGTCTTGTTAGATCCTAAACCTATATTTTGGGACCCTCTACAAAATATTGTCTCAGTTTTCTCCATCTCCATTCAGTTCTCCTGTTGTGCTTTTGTTTGCAAAATCGTTTAAAACACTATACTTTGAGTCGGTGTAAAACTGTCCAACGTAATATTTTACAAATGGAAGCTATTGGAACCAAACCAAATGTTCCAAAACATCCATATGACGGGGTAAATGCTAGTGGATGTTTCGTTTTAGAGGCCAACACTCCTGGTGCTTTCAGGCTACTTCGTCTCGAGCGTAGTGCCTTAAGAGTCCTGAGTCCAAAATGACTATAACTTCACCGAATGATTTCTCGGAATCCATGACACCTAGAAATGTCCCATCGAATCTTACACCTCTACATTAGTACCCTCTCGTGAAATCCCATCTCATTTTTCTCCTACTCAATTCAGACTTCTCGTTATCCTATTATTTACAAAAGCTCTGAATAGTGCAATTTCAGTCCGGTGTAAGGTAAGGTTGTGTGATGCAAGATTCTACAAATGAAAGCTTGTGGCACCAAACTGACTATACACATGCATTCGGATGGCTTGGTAAATGCTTGGGAGGTGTTGCTTTGGTCCCTTAAACTCCCGGTTCTTTCGAGCTACTTTTTCTGGGTGAAGTCCCTTAAGAATCCTAAGATCAAAAAAGGATATAACTTTGTCAGATTATATCTCAAACTCCATGGCACTTCTAGAGAGGTCCCATCAAATGCTACAACTTCATGTTGGTACCCTCTGTTGGTACCCATTTTTTTCTCCTTTTTAGTCTAAACAACATCAAATATATGGCATGAAGCTTGAAGACAGATGGATCATGGTGTGTGTCATTTTGTAGTGGGATATGATCTAACCGACACTCGATTTGTGGAGAGATAGATAGAACTCAAATAGGACTTAATCTTATCCTAACTATTTTAGGTTGTGCCTTTTCAACCAAGGTAAGAGGACCTATTTTGTAACCCTAAAATGGTGAAGGAGACAAAGATATCCATCAATTTGTACAAATAGTATGAAGGGGCCTTGGGAAAATATGATCAACACTCCAAATTTCACTTTCAAAAGTTGTCACTTCCAAATTATGGAGATACTTTCAATGTAAGGTAAGGGTTATTAAAGACATTTTGAAATCCTGATTTGTTCTACATACTTTAGCAAATGGATTTTGATCTTCTACGGGTATACAGGTCAAAACAAGGGTAAAACAATGTAGGATTAGTTATTTTGAAGGATTTTTGGGTGGGAGTTTAGATAAGACAAACCAAGGTCCAAGACTTTTGAGGATTTCAAAAAATATGGAGAAACTTAATAGCGAAAGTATCAAAATGGTTAATCATCCCTTCAACCAGGATATGTGCATTAAATGGAGGCTCAGATCTTAACTTTTCCACACAATATTTGATCATCTATCATGAGATCTTGAATTACAATGAACTAATGAAGCATTTAGGAATCACTATTTAGTCATGACCTAAGGTGCGCCCAAAGGTTTACAAACAATCTCTCAAATCAAGGAAAGCAAAGTGATTTTAAATTTGTTTATCTCTTTATCAGATGAAAGCTCTTCTGAATGTGAGATTGCAAATGCCACTAAACTAATAAAAAGAAATGAGACCATGTATGATCGGAGATATTTTAAACACAAGACTATAACAGAAACAAGAAACACAAATTTGAAATGCATTCTGAAATGTAAGCATTCACAGATTTTCCCAAAGACAACACAAAATAACTCAAAAATGATCAGATTTATCAGCAAGGGAATGTTTTGAAAACAATCTCAGAGCTTGTTAATGGCTATACATATGCAACTAACTTAACATGATTTGAAATTTGATACAGAGAGAGTTATATGAGTTTCTCAAGTGGTCACTCAGAGAATGGGCTTCTTCCTAGATTTTCTCGTGAAATTTTTAGTTTTCCAGGATTTTTAAACTCTTCCAACCCTTTGCATGAAAAATTCATGCAATATATAGCTTTCAATCTCCTTCGAGCCTTCTTTCCCAAGAAAATAATATGCCAAAGGATCAAATTTGTTACAAAAATTCCTCATGATTCGCAGACAGGGACGTTTAACAGAACACATCCAAAAAGTTTCCAGTTGTCTCAAAAAGAGATGAATCATTGCAAAATTCACATCATTATCCATTGTGGAGGCACGTTTTTCATCTTCAAAGCATGCAGACCCCCTTCCTTTCATTATTTCATCCTTATCCCTCCAAAATTTGACTCAGTAACTTCTGGATTTTATATTTTATGTTTTTGGATGAGTTAGGGTAAAATTTCACTTCAAAAACATATCTAATCCTCAAATTGATCCTCAAAACTAATTACATTGGTCCTTGCAGCACAAATGACATGAATTTGTCAAAAATTTGATCAAAATCAATGCAAAAACGCATTTCCACACTTCCTGTAGCTCAAATGGTGGCCAAACTGAAAAATGCACAATTACAATTGATATTTTTGACATATGAGCCCTCCATGTGTCACAATGTGATTGGAAATGGGCTTGGGATCACTTTTTGACATTTTAACACTTTTGGAAAAATGTAAAAATTTGACATTTTTCTCCACCCCTTCGCCCTTTGAAAATGGGCCTGACACGTGTCCCAAAGTGGGCCCCATTGGAATCGCGGACCGATTCTACACATTTCCACCTTTTTTGGAAAAAGGAATTTTTTTCAAATTATATCCACGGGCCCGCATCTCTGATTCTATCCCCGACACATGGCACAATATGACTGGATACAGAGTCGCGACTCAATTTTAAACATTTTTTCTCTTTTTGGAAAAAGGAAAATTTTCCATTTTTCCTTCGTGGCTCTACCTTCCCATAGGACATGTGTCCTCACCTAATTGGCTATGGGGTAGCGCTCTTATTTATTTTTTAATCATATTATGTGAAGCAAATTTTTAACATTTCCTTCGCCATCCCTAACTCCGTCATTGACTCCTCAGTGAATCTTAACTTTTACCTTTAGGCTCATGGGTCCATTCAACGATTTTACCCTTTGATAACTAGAGGCTTAAAATACAACTTGCCTCTGAAGGCATGCCTCCCTACCTTGTGCTCTGATGCTAACACGTGTCTTCATCCCATTGGTTGTGAGTTTGTGGTCTAATTTTATACTTTAACTCTTTTTCACCAAAGGCCGAAAAGTATCAAACTCCTTTGCCTTTCCATCTCCCCACCTACCACGTGTCCTCCTTTGATTGGATGCAGGCCTTAGGGGATTTTCTTCATTTCCACGCATTTTCCAAAGTGCCTTAAGGCACAAAATGACCCACCCATCTGCCTTCACTCTGCTTGCGACATGTGTACCTCCTCTGGGGCTTGCAGAGCTGCGGGGGCAACTTGCACATTTTTCCAAAATCACAAAAATGTTAAGTTTTTAGAAATGACCCACCAATCCTTGTCCAATTAGAACAAGCCACATAGGAGAAGATTTTTGAGCTAAAATTTGTGGCAGCAAAGGACGCCTGTATGACCATCAAAAAACACAAAAATTGCTAATGAATGCTAAAGAAGAAATTGATGAGAAAATGATGCCCATTTGACTATCAAAACACAGAAAATGCCAGGGATGCCCTAGAATTTGATTTTTTCGCTAAGGATGACAAATTTCTCAAAATTGAACTAACTAAAACATGTTTTTAAAGCATTTTTTATCATGGAATTGGATTTTCAATGGCATACAAGTGTAAATCAATCAATTTTAAACTTCCACAATTGGGCAAAAAAGAAAAACTGTAGTCCAAAGATTTTGGAAAAAATTAGGGTACAAAATAGGGCACACATGCAAATTTCTTTCAAATTGGGGAAAACAACAAGTTTGTGAGCATTTTGAAGCATCCAAGCAAGAGGGGAAAAGTTACAGACCACCAATTTGAGAGAAAAACGTTTCAAAGCACGTAGAATGAAGGAAAAATTTAGGGCAAAATGGTGCAAGCTCAAAAATGGCACCAACATTGGCTCCTGCTCGGGATGGGCACTCCCAGTGAGTGCCACAAGAAAAAATAAGCAAACCAAGTGCCAAAAATAACCACCGGAAACGGATTCAAAATTACTGGACACTGAAAAACTAGACCCAATCATCAAAAATGGCTGCCAAGAACAGGGCAAACCACAAACCGATAAAAACAAAGCAAAAACAGAGCCAAAAACAAAGACTATACACTATACAAGTGGTGCATACCTCAAATTTGGGGATTAATCCAAGAAATGCTTCAGATTCCTACCATTAATAGGTAGTTCAAGCAATTCCCCATCTAAGTCCTTGAGAAAAAGGTATTTTCACCAATTCTGATATCAATGGAGTAAGGGCCCATCCACAATGCATCAAATTTACCATGTTTTCCCTTATCTTCATGCCTGCTATCCCACAAAAACCTAGATCTCCAACATTGAAGGCCCTAGGAGTGACCTTCTTGTCAAACAATCTCTTCAACTTCTCTCTAAATCTAACATGCCTTTGGTGGGATGCTCTTCTTTCTTCATCCAGCTCAACAATCTAATTAATCCTTGCTTCATATGGACTGACCTCTTGATCTTCAAGTTGTTGAACAAAATGAAATGAAGATAATTGTATATTTAAGGGTAGTATGAGTTCCATACACTAACTCAAATGGGCTCTTACAAATACCTCTTTTGGTAGTGATTCTATCAGCCCAAACTACAAATTTCAGTTGTTCACCCCATTTTCTCTTGTTCAACTCCAAGGTTCTCCTAATGATCTTCAACAAGTTCTTATTGTTAGACTCAGCTTGTCCATTTCCTTGAGGGTTATAGTTTGAAGCATAAGTCAGATTGGTTCCATACTCCTTACACATTGCCATCAAGGTCTTAGTTTTGAAACACATGGTATTATCAGCAACAATCTTGACTGCACACAAAATCTGCATATGATATAATTCAACAAGAAGTCCATAACAATTTGGTGTGTTGATTTCTTGGTGGGGATTGCTTCTACCCACTTGGTGAAGTAACTGTGGCTACAAGGATCCACTTATGTCCAGCACTAGAAGGGTCTGAAATCTCACCAATGAAGTCTATTCCCCATTGTTTGAAAGGAGCTTCAATTTATATAGGTTGCAGAAGGAAGGGAGCCTGAAGCTTTCATTCTTCCAAAGAAATGCTAGTAGCTTTCACATTTTCTAACCAGCGAGGTTGCATATTCAAAGAGAGTAGGCCACTAATAACCATCTCTCAAAATTTTGTGTGATTTAACCCTTCCAGTAAAGTGTCCTCCATAAACTACCCCATGGAAATCAGTAACTATTTTGGGAGCTTCATCTTTAGTTACACATTTCAAGAGGACACCTTCGGGGGTTCTTCCAAGCCACTTGAGGGCTCTTTTCTGATTTTTATTCAAATGATCAAGGTAGCATAGGTGTCTAAGGTAAAATATTACATCCTTGTACCACTCAGAACTTACCAACTTCTCAAGAACATATTCCCTTTCTTCCTCTACTTCATTCACTTCCACATTCTACAAGTTGCTCTCAGCCATGAGCTTAGCAAGACCCAAACCTCTTACCAACTTTTTGGTTTAGATATCCATGTCATATTCCTAAATTTTGTTCACCCATCTACATCTTTTGCTTGAGATCTCCATCTCTAATAAGATGTCTTTTACCATGGTGTGGGGAACATAAGCAACAACTTTTAAACTTAAGATATAAGGCCTGAAAACCTTTGTTGCTTTCACCAAGGAAAATGCTTGTTTTTCCATGATTGTGTATTTTAACTCAGCAACTTGTAAATCCTTGCTAAAGAAGGAAATAGGCCTCTCATCCCCATCTTCATCCTTCTACAGCAAAACAGATGCAATGGTATTTTTAGAAGTAAAGGAGAAGATTTGGAAAGGCTTCTTGTAATTCGAAGCTGCCAAGACAGTGCATGTTTCAATGCTTCTTTGATTCCTTCAAAATCTTGAATAGCAGCCTCCTCCCATTTGATAACTTGGTCTTTCTTTAACATGCATGTAATAGGAAGAGTCAATTCAGCAAAATTAGACACAAACCTTCTAATGAAATTCATTTTCCCAAAGAAGGATTGGATGCCGTTCTTTGTTCTTGGAAACGGAACCTTCCTGATTACTTCTACCCTTTCAAGGTCAATCATGACACCAACCTTTGAAACAATATGACCAAGCAACTTGGCCTTTTGTACTCCAAAATGAAACTTCTTTAGATTGATAGAAATGGCATATTCTATACATCTAATCAACATTCTTTCCAAGTGTCAAGTGATCTTTTCTAGCTCCTTGAAAACATAGTCACATCATCTTGATAAACTATAATGAATTCATTTATGTAACCATAAAAAGCAACATCCATTGCCCTTTGGAAAGTATCTTCAGCATTCATAAGACCAAAAGGCATTCTTACATAAACATATGTTCCCCAAGGAGTGGTAAAGGTAGTTTTAAATCTTTCTAACTCCTTGACAACAACTTGATTGTAGCCAAAGAAACCATCTAAGGTGGAAAAAAATTCAGATCTAGTCACTAACTACAACATGTTTTCCATGTTTGGCAAAGGATAATTGTCTTTCAATGAAGCTCTATTTAGATTTCTAAAGTCTACACAAAGTCTGATATCTCCATTTTTCTTTCTGACTGGCACAAGGTTTGCAACCCAAGATGAATACCTTATGGGCTAAATGATCCCTCCCTCCTTCAGTTTCTTCAATTCATCTTGCATTTTCATTGAGAGGAGTGGATTAATTGGCCTCTGCTTTTTTTGAAGGTCTTGGAATTTGTTTTAAGAGGAATCTAATGCTGAAACAAGTCCTCTCTATATGCTTTCAACTCTGAATAAGACCAACCCAAACATTCTTGATATTTATTCAATAGTTGAACATAGGACTTTTTTCCTCTTTGTTTAGATTGCTGCCCAACCACAAATTTCTTGGTTTATCATTACTTCCCAATTTATGCTCTTCCACATCCCTTAAGGAAGACATATTTCTATTGATGATGTAATCAACATTGTCAAAATTAGACTCAAGTGCAACAAGACTTCTAGGAATGGTGTTACTTTTCAATTGGATAATATCCTTTCCAAAAAAAGACTCTGTTCCTTTCAGTCACACATATCATTGGTTGCCAATCAATATTCTCGATCTACAAAATCACCTTGATTTTGTAAGAACCTTGCACTTGAGCATCATCATTAAACACTTGCCAATGTTTGATGTTGTCGGGACAACTGCCTAGTTAACAGCTTCAATATTATACTTACAATAAGGTGAAATGGTGCGATTTCCAAATCTTGGGCCCAATAATGCCATCTCAACAGCAACATTGAAACTTTTGTCATGATTTACAATGTTGAAGGAATCAAACATCTCGCTTATATCCCAAACTGCATGTTTGTATTATTTCATCCGCTGATTTTTTGTAGCATACATTTTTCTTATTTGTTTGAAAACTAGATTTGAATCTCCTTGTGCAATGATTTCCTTGACACCATACTTCCATGAATTTATTAGACCTAACAACAATGCTTCATACTCACCAATTTTGTTAGTACATTCAAAATTAAGCTTGAAGGAAAAAACAAACTCTTCCAAACTAGGAGAAATCAAAATTATACCAGCACCATTTCCAAATTTGGAGCAAGCTCCATCAAATAGCAAGTTCTAAGGGGAACCTACCTATTTAATGCACTTTGACTGATCCATCTTGTGTTCTTTGCCATCAACAAACCCAATAAAGTTATCAACATCTACATCAGCAAACAACACCTCATAGGAAGCATTGTTGGGATCTTCAATAAGGTGTAATATCTTCTTCTCTCTATAGAGCTTGACAAGACTGTCTTCAATGGGAATAGTGGAAAAGACATGTCCATTTGGAAACTCCCACCAACACTTGTAGCCCATTTCCTTGATAATAACATACCCCATTTGGTAGGGCAATCAACAATCACAACATCTAATTTTAAATTCCTCCCAAGATAAGATGCAAGTTGCACCACCAAACCCTTCACACAACCAACTACCAACACTTCTCTTGAGTCCATGGCAGTACACTTTCCATAGGCTGCTGTCACTTTGATATCCAACTTATTCATGACTTCTAGAGGCATTACATTTCATGATGCACCAGAATCAAACATATAATTGTGAAGTAGTCTATCCTTTATGATCAAAGTTGTACAGAATGGATCAAATTTCAATTAGGAATCAACCAGGATGTCCCCAAGTATACCTCAGGTGTTTCTCCAAGATCCTCTAATGCTGGTGGTGTTTCAAGGTTTGAAATGATTTGGGAGGAGTTTCAACAACGTTTACATTTCTTCCCGGGGTACTCTTCTCCTCTTTCAATCCCAAGTACTAAAATGCTCTCTTCTTGTGCTCGGAATCCTAAGAAACTAAATGATTGGAACAATCACATTGATTTTTCTCAATAATTGGGCTATGTCATAGGTAAAATTCTTTGGCAAGGCAACATTGGAAGGGAAACAAGCAGATTCATTATATGGCATGGTATTTTTGGTAGCTTGGGCATGAGGAGGACTGAAGTTTTTTCTTGGGACAACAAATCTTTTGGCAGGTGTTTCTCTTCTAGGAGATTATTTGGGAATACTTATAAGCAAGGGTGTTTTAGGTTTGGCTTGAGGCCCAACTCCCTTGACAACCTTGCTCTTAGTGTTATACTCTTTCTCTTGGGCCACAAAAACATTCATTAACAATTGTCTATCTTCCTCCGAAGGGATACCACCATCATAATTCTTAATCATCAAAGCTCTTAAGTATTCAAATTCATTGTTATGAATCTCAAAATCTTGCACTACATCTACCTCAAGAGTATGAGAGGGAAGAAGGACTTTTACCCATTTGATGTAATCCCAAAAGGTTGTAGTTGTCCTTGCACTTATTACCTCATTTAATGTTGCTCCTTCTTATGAGCCTGAACAACAGCCCACCATGCAGATATCATCATCAGTACCATCATAATTATTAGCTTCACCATCTTGCTAGTCCACTTGACATGGAGGATGGGGTAGAAAACACTTATCACACCAATCAATATCAACAACTTCCTCAACAACAACAACCCTAGTAGTTAGGGGATCAGGTAACACTCTTCCTTCACGTGCTTGAGGATGTCTATTTGTAGACCCCATGGGTCCTTTCCCTCTATCATCAGATCTCTGATCACCCCTAGGAGTATTGGAAAATCTGTCATGGTTTTGTGCTTTTTTCTGACCTTGTGAAGTTTACCAAATTCCCTTCTCTGCCCAGGCTAACTTGTATGAGATTTCTTTGACAGCCCCTACCAAATTTTTCACAACCTCCTCCAAATCAACACCCTTGCTAGCTTGAGGTTTTTCAGGGTTTATCAACTTTACACCATCTCTCTTGAGAGGTTTCCCAATTTTTGATATTGTTTTCAATTTGTAGTGCCATGGTAAATTCCTTCCTTAAATTTGTAGGGTTCTTGTCTCTTAAGTAGTAGGATGCCTTCTTATCAATTGCATCTACATATTTGAAAAATCATGACTAATCACACGGCCTCAATTTATTAGGCAACCTTCTCAACATTTTGTTAAACCTTGTCTTGAATTCATGAACTGATTCATTGGGGTTATTCTTGATATTCTCAAATTCAAACAAGAGAAATCTAGGATCAGTCTTGTCACCATATTGCAATCTGAATGCATTCTAAATTTCATTCCATGAATCAATAGAATTATCAGGCAGAGCCTTGTACCAATCCCTAGCATCCTCCTCTAAAGTGTGGACAAACAATTTAATGTACACATCCTCAAATCCAATTTCAAAATCCTCCATCATATTAATAAAGAGTTTCAAATGCTGATCACCTATTATGGCATTATTCCCTTGGAACTTTGGCAATCTACTTCTAACATCTTGAGGCACAACATTAGGATAACCAGCCATTCCCCTAAAATTTATTGGGCCAAAGGTATTGACCACAAATGGAGGCCTAGGTGGAGGTTGAGCCATGTTGTCTGGTGGAGGTGATCTTGGGGGTGACACAAGTTGATGAGGAGTGTGAGGTCTTTGGGGCTCAAGAATGTGGTTCACAAGATTGGTATTCTCTAGGTGCTGATTTTCTTGGAAATTTTTACTAGAATTAAAACACACAGGTGCAGATTGAAGAAGGAACTCACCAAGTATAGTAGAAGGACCTTCACTAGTTGAAGTAAACAAGTTTATGAGAAGATTTCTTGAATCAAAATCACTGGAAGAAGAGTGATAATCCTCTATTAAAGGTTGATATCTCTCACCAATGGATATTCCTTTGCTTAATGTCTGACCTTCAACAACCTTCCAAACTTTTCTTTCCTCTAAAATTGTCTTTCCCAATTCTTGAAATAACTTTCTACTTGGGTCCCTCCTGAAGAGAGATCTTCTTCCTTCCAGGTTTGCAGAGATTAGCAACACCAAAAAATAAATGATAGAAAGCTAAGACACTGGTATTTATCAAGATCAAAACAACATGGATTCACCACTAAGGACTTTCACCCTAGTTGTGAAAATGCACTAAAATACTCTGTCAAATACCTATTAGCACTTAAAATCTTGCCAAAATTTATATATCAGACCTTTCTTTTCTTGAATCTATTTCCCACAAATACAAATGAAGTGCAACTACAGTTGAAATCGATAAAATTTTATACAAAGTTTGAAACCTTTGCATACACCTTGCAAATATGAGTATAGAATGATGCTTTAACAATATATTTGCAGATAGAAATTGCAAGAGACATTACTAGGGTTTGATATGCATTTAAATATTTCAAATATGTATGCACATGGATAAGATTGAATTGAGAATGTACCTGAAAATGGCACCACCGGTGTTGGTACAAAAATTTTCTCTCCTTTTCAATCTTAGCAGATCAAAGATATGGCATGAAGTTTGAAGACAGATGGATCATGGTGTGTTTCATTTTTAGGTGGGGATATGATCTAACCGACACTCGATTTGTGGAGAGATGGATAGCACTCAAATAGGACTTGATCTTTTCCTAACTGTTTTAGGTTGTGCCTTTCAACCAAGGTAAGAGGACCTATTTTGTAACCCTCAAATGGTGAAGGAGATGAAGATATCCCTCAATTTGTACAAATAGTATGAAGGGGCCTTGGGAAAATATGATCAACACTCCAAATATGACTTTCACAAGTTGTCACTTCTAGATTATGGAGATACTTTCAATGCAAGGAAAGGGTTACTGAAAACATTTTGAAATCCTAGTCTATTCTAGCATACTTTAGCAAATGGATTTTGATCTTCACGTGGGTATACAGTCAAAACAAGGGTAAAACATGGTAAGATTAGTTATTTTGAATTATTTTTTGGGTGGGATTTTAGATAAGACAAACCAAGGTCTGCCAGACTCTTTGAGGATTTTAGCAAAATATGGAGAAACTTAATAGTAGAAAGTATCAAAATGGTTAATCATCCCTTCAACCAGGATATGTGCATTAAATGGAGGCCCAGATCTGCACTTTTCCACACAATATTTGATCATCTATCACAAAATCTTGAGTTAGAATGAACCAATGAAGCATTTAGCAATCACTATTTAATCATGACCTAAGGTGCACCCAAAGGTTTACAAACAATCTCTGAAATCAAGGAAAGTAAAGTGATTTTAAATTTGTTTATCTCTTTATTAGATGAAAGCTCTTCTGAATGTGAGATTGCAAATGCCACTAAACTAATCACAAGAAATGAGACCATGTATGATCAAGAGATATTTTAAACACAAGACTGCAATAGGAAACAAGAAACACAAATTTGAAATGCATTCTAAAATGTAAGCATTCACAAATTTTTCCCAAAGACAACACAAAATAACTAAAAATGATCAGATTTATCAGTAGGGGAATGTTTTGAAAACAATCTTAGAGCTTGTTAATGGCTATACATATGCAACCAACTTAACATGATTTGAAATCTGATACGAGAGATATTTATATGAGTTTCACAGTGATCACTAAGAAATTGGGCTTCTTCCCATATTTTCCCATGAAATTTTTAGTTTTTCAGGATTTTTAAACTCTTCCAACCCTTTGCATGAAAAATTCATGCAATATATAGCTTTCAATCTCCTTCGAGCCTTCTTTCCCAAGAAAATAATATGCCAAAGGATCAAATTTGTTACAAAAATTCCTCATGATTCATAGACAGGGAAGTTTAACAAAACACGTCCAAAAATTTCCAGTTGTCTCAAAAAGAGATGAATCATTACAAAATTTGCATCATTATCCATTGTGGAGGCACATTTTTCATCTTCAAAGCATGCAGACCCTCTTCCTTTCATTATTTCGTCCTTATCCCTTCAAAATTTGACTCTACAACTTCCAGATTTGATATTTTACGTTTTTGGATGGGTTAGGGTAAAATTTCACTTCAAAAACATATTTGATCCTCAAAACTGATTACATTGGTCCTTGGAGGAACAAACGACACAAATTTGTCAAAAATTCAATCAAAATTGATGCAAAAAATGCATTTCCACACTCCATGGAGCTCAAATGGTGGCCAAATTATCCTTGCATAATAATGTTCTTGGAATGTTATTCATAACTAAGATGTAATGATGGTAATGATGTGTTGTGGGTTTTCCAATTCTAGGGTCCCTTTTTTGTGCTTTGGTCATTACTAGGATTTGTTCATTGGAGAAAATGTGGCATCGACATGTATATGGTGTTGTCATGTGTCTATGTGATTGATGAATTGTGTAAGTTTATTATGTGGTGTTAAGTTTATCTATTGAATCCCATGTGGTGTTGTGTAGTGGGAAATATAATTCAAAATATATATTCTGGTACTTTTACTATTTTATTTGTGTATAAAATGTGGGCATTACAACTTTACTATTAGGGAATCAAAGTGACGTATACATGGGTGAATCTACCAAAAAAGGAGAGAAAGTGAAAATTAATGATTTAGATATTTTTATCCCTATAGGAAAATCATGGTGATCGTACTATCTATTACCATATGAATTTGTCCAAAGTGGACTTCCAAATATTCATATTTATTTAGAACATTGATAAAGATATTTCCTTATTTCACATATCATCTTAGTACACTAGATTGTTTTCTGGATATTATTGTGATTCCATTAAATGCTTTAATCGTATTTTCATTTTATCAAATCTAATGTATTATAACATTTAATGTTCAAGATTTAACATATTTCAAGATTAATTTAGGAATTCCTATTAATATTTTTGAATTAATATTTTTGGGTTAGATTGGGAAGAAAACATAATTTCCCTATCCCATTTGGTGAACTCACTTTATAATAAAATACACAACATGGGATCATAGCTTTACGATATCCATAGGAAATACCTTGGGCAAAATCACTAACATCGAATCCCAAACCTCTTATTTCACATATATAACCTATGCAAGAATCCTATTCAAGATTGATACTTCAACATATCTTCAAGCCCTCATTGAGCTTAAAGTGCAAAATCGAACTTGGACTCACCTCTAGAATATGAGGATCTACCTTTCGGATGCAAGATATTTTTTCTTTCGGGCATTCTATTTTTGATTGTGGTATGGTAAAACCTAAAAATGAGAATTCAATTGGTGGAGAAACGCCCTCCCCGTCTAAGGATATCCATGATTCAGACACTGAGGAGGAATACATTGTTGAATTTTTCCTTGAAACCCCTTTGAGAGAGATCACATATCATGTAAAAAAGGGGTTATCTTTGGGTAAAAATCAGTGGACCGTAAATACAAAATCAAAAGTGTATATAGTGGCAAATGAGAATGTTCCTCCTTGTTCTCCTTGTTTGAGTAAAAATATTAGTCGAATGCATATTTTGAAGTTGTTATTCCTTAACAAAAATATCTTAATGAGTGGATAAAAGTTTGTAACAAGAAGAAATTTGTTCACACAAAAACCACTCCCTCCACTTCGAGATGTTATTTCCTTTTCTTCTTCTTGGTTGTTCCTCTCATGTAATTTTTTTCGTCTTTAAGTAGTTGTGTTGTTCTTTTTCTTATGTCTAGCGGTTGTTGGGTTATTGATGTTTTTTTATTTGGTTTCTTGTTGTAATATTTTACTTTTCCTTTGTTCTTCAATGTCTTTTTACTTCTAGACCATTTGTTTTCTTGGGTGTTACCTCCACTTGTCAAAAAAACCACTATGGTTGAAATGCTTTATCCGGCTTCCGATCCCTTCTACATTCTTCGGGTATGGTCCGCTTCAAAACCATTTACCATTAATAAAAAAATAAACAACATGTAGTTTCACTAAGGTTTGACATAGGGTTTTTTTAACTTTAGAACTTATATTTACATTCTAGGTTTTTTAATTCCTATATTATTATGTATCAATAAACTTGACTCACTTATCATGGATGACTCATTACAATATTTCTATGGATAAAATTATATGATTATGGATGATAACGAATCAGAAAATGATGCTAATAGTGAATGCAATGATGTGTCTTACTCTTTTTATAGTCTCAATTCTATCTCCCTTCCTCTCCTAGAGTTAATTTTATTACATGTACAAAATGAAACTATGCATGTGTTGAACAAAAACCCACTACTTAAAAATCATGAGTCTTGATTTGATAAATTTATAAAATGATTTAATTATAATTCCAACACGTGTTCTCATGAAGTTATTTTTGTTGACAATAATGATTCATGTAATAACAATGATGGTTTTCTACATACATGTAATGATAAAAAAAAAATTGATGCATTAATACTCATGTTTCAAGATATTCACCTTGTTCATGTGTTGATAATCATACCTCTAATAATGAATCTATGTCATGTGTAGATTCTCATAGTAGTCAATATGAGTGTATGTTTGAAAGAAATGCTCAATTGAAGTCTTTGAATGTTCCTCTTCAATGTGACATTACCATACTTGCAATTTTGCTATTTTTCATTATATATTTAATAACTAAGTTATAAAAGAAATTTAGGGTTTTCCATTTATCATTTGTATATGTCATAATGACATATATGGCAAGAACTTAGTGCACAAAATATTTAACTCTTATCATCCAAGTTTGATTTTATCTTCCTAGCGTTCTCATTACTTGAAAGATGTGGGAATTCTTGAAAACATTTTGATACTTATTCAAATATCTTGGGAAATATGGATATAATGATGGAGTTTATTTAAGGTACCTCCATATAATTTAGTAGGTTATGGATTATATTTGTTTGGTTCCTTTACTAGTGGGTCAATTAGTTCACTTCATGCATTTGAAGAGGAAGTATTATCACATTTTAGTGAAACTCAAGGTCCCACCTTACATTCAAATATTTAGCAACATTGAAATTAGGTTTCAAGGATCCTATTAGACATTTTTCCCTTCACTTCAAGGATTTCATGCATCAATTGATATAGCCCCTATGTTAGTAATAAAAAAAACTTGTGTCTACTAAGATTCTATTACCGCCACTCAAAAAGAGTGAATTTGTTTAGAAATATCGATATTGTGATCATATCGTGTTTGACAACATAACATATATTTATTGTAAATACCTCTTAAAATTCTTTAATTGCATTAAGTGTGGAATAAAATAAATTTTCTAAGCTTTAATGTTCATATAAATTAAACTATGAAATACTATCTAATATTACAATCACACATCATAATGTTAATCCTATCAAAATATAAATGATAAGAGAGAAACCAAGTGTAATATTGGAACAAATTGTAGACAACAATTGGATTAGATTACCTTCTACTAGGTATCACCAACAACTTTCATTTAACATGATGGTTCAAGTATAGATGGGTTATATAATTAGAAAAAACCTCCAATTATGTGATGCAAGGGTTATTCTAATATCATGGAAATTCATGAGCACTCCCACAACCTTGGCATAACTCAAAAACTATTCTCATTAATGAATTAATTACACAATTGGTGCACATACTATTGAGTGCACTCTACCACTCACATACCATCATCTACAATATTATTTCCTTATGAACATAGAGAAATAAATGGCTTTAAAGAACAACCCAATCTGCATAGTGCATAAAGCTTTGTTGGTTTTTCCTTTTGTCTAGAGAGATTTTTTATTTGAAGTCTCCTTCTTCCACTTTGAGATTATTTTTTCCACATTTACTGATGTGTTCCATGTCTCTTCATCTTCACAAGGATAAAATAAATTCTTCCCATATCAATTATCATATAAATAATATTGGGATTATCTCTTTTAATGATTAAAATTGGTTTGTCAAAAAAAATTTAAAACTTCAGTGTGTGAAAATAATTTCATGTTGCTTTAGGAAAACACCAAAACTAAAAGTTATAGAACATGATTTCTTAAAAACCTTTCTTCTTGTGGATTCCATGTAGGATCACTTACCCCATGTCAAGTGAAACCCAAAAAATAAAAAATAAAACTTGTTTTCCATATGTGCTTTAGCATTAGACGTAAAAGTAATTAGATAATGAGTTCCTACCATGGGGGTTCACTTAGTAAATTATGGTATAGCACGTTCGTTTAAAGGGTACTAAAGAGTTCCCTTTATGTTACTTTTTACCTCCAATTGTTCAATTGATAATACCCCCTCCTATTATATTATTAGAATGAAAATACCCCTATTTTTTCCATATACCTTACTTACCAATTTTTCCATTACAATTTTATTTACCCTTTTTATTTCTACCCTAATATATAAAATAAAAATATATCACGTTTTCACTCAATAATTATTTTCATAATATGCCTCTACTCTAGAAATATATTTCAGATCCATTCAAGAGATATTATGAATTACATTAATGTTAAACTTTATTCATTAATCAATAGTTCTTCAAATAATTAAGATGGTGAAATAATATCATTTGTGTTGAAAAGCATACTCAATCCTAATTTTCTACAATATTATTACTTCTTGGTTAAGAATATCCTAATTGAGATTTCTTTATGCAAAAAGAGATTATAATTTAACTTCATGAAAACACTTTTTTTAAATTTTAAGGTTTTTAATTTCAAAACTAGGGGTCAAATATTTAATTTTAAATTAAAATGAACCCCACTTATCCTTTGGCCCACCTCTCTAACCTACCCCCAATACCTAATTCAAAATATTAGTAAATTAGACCCTTTCAGCCCGTAAAATCTACCGGTATATTGTATTTGATATTATCAATTTTAATTACCTCAATATGAACAAACGTGTTGGGATATTCCCTAACTAATGAACCCCCATCGCTCCCGCACACATGGGTGGATTAAGTGGTAAAACCACTATTTTGGCCACTAAAATTGATAAACATTGTGTTCCTTTCCACACATCAAATACCTTAGTTTCATTTCTCTTTTTCTCTTTAATTTCCATCTTCTTATGGTTGGTTTTAAATATTCTCTCTTCTTCTTTCCTTTTCTCTTCTTTCATCCTTTTTGGAATTAGACCTACCACGGTCTAACCACCTCCACAAAATGATTCTTTTATTCTTCTTTCATCTTATTATGAGTTTAAACCCACCTTCATCTAACCACCTCCACCAAGATGCTCTTTCATGCATCTTGTTTTATCTTGTGGGCTTATACCCACAACCATCTAGCCCACCTCCTAATGAATCCTTGAGGATTTGTTCAATCACTATTGAACATGTTGTTGGTTATTTCAGATCCTCTTTTCTCATGGATTCCAAATATTTCTCTTCTCTCATTATCCTTATTTCTATATGTCAAGAAACTCCTCTACCTCTTCTCGTAATATCATCTTCTTCACTATTTATATCCTTCAACGTTTCTTCAAAATAACAATTATCTCCATTTAGAATGATGTATCAAATAGACTCTCATCATCTTCCTTATATTTTTCACCATGTGATTCTAAGGATTTGAGAATCAATAAGTCAATCCCATTATATTCAAACTATACCACTTTGTTATAGAATTATACATTTCATCACATGCTTGGACTAATAACAAACTAATCTGCACCATATCATCCTTGCTTCTCTCTATCATTATCTAACTCTTTACATCAATTTTAGGCTTATTGAAATATTATTCATTCACCTCAGCCATGTCATGTGCAAAGATCTTTGTACTCCACTTTTCCATATGAAAACAATGTGTACCATGACTCATAAGAGTTTCTTCACCACCTTTGTGGATTACTCCCTCATGTGTAACATTACTTATATCCTTTAATATTCTTGATAGAAACATGTCCACCATATTTATCTTCAAATTTTCCTTGTGAGATTATTCTCTCCAACCTATAGGTTATACAAATGAAATTCCTCTTATATGTCCTTTTGAGAACATTCTTGTACCATTAATTTTCCAATCTACATAATATCCATGATGACTTGAAGATAACCCTCTTATCATATCAAATCATTACCAAATATCTCTTCAACTACTAATAAAAATTTACCTTCATGTTCTACCTATTCACTTTTCTTCTCATACACATGAGCATGCTATATTGAACAACACCTTTTCCCTTTCCTTTGTATTCAAGTTACCTTTTTTGGACATACACATTGAACAAAGACATAAATTTAATCAAGAGTTACTCCAAACATTTTTTCCAACACTTCATCATCCCTCGTAAAAAGATGTACAAATCTTCTCCATTGCCTACATTTTTCTCACAACGTATACTCACATGATAGACTCCAAAATCGCCAATATTAATAATCTCCACGGTTTTTCTTTCCTCATTCTTATTTTTTTACTTATTCATATGCATGGTATTAAAAAAACTCTACTCATGTGCACTAAAATGCACTTTAGCTACCTCCATTGATTCCTTCATGGAAACACAAAACTCTTGAGTGTTTTCCTCAACCCTTATTCCCTATAAAAAGAACTATGATTTATTTAATTTATATATTTTAAATATAAATGAACCTCTTTCTACTTATGGGATTCCAAAATGATTTCCCATCATAAAATAATGGATCTCCTCCTTTTGGTTCACAATATCTCACCTCTACATCCTAATTAATGAAGATATCTTCTTCTATGGCCTACAAACAAACCTCTTTATCTTTGTTGTTCTCAAAATGAGGTTTTGGCTCCTCATATAGAAACATATTTCTCTTCTATTTTTCGAGATATAATTCTCCTTCTCACTCATATCCTTCTCTTCACTATTTCATGGAATAGCTTTGACTTGGTCACTTGAAAATTTTCTCATCTCATGAGCTCCCAAACTAGGTCCTCCTCTCGATTTTCTTGCAATTATTTTTTAACGACATAGCTAGGTCTACTTCAATTAACTTAAAGTATATATCATATTCCTTATATTCCTCTTATTTTGAATCATTTTTCTCTTCAACACCCACTCATATCTTCTTATTAATGAGATTCATAAGAGAATATTCTACACATGTTGTTGCTCTACCATTCATGACTTAAAATATCTCTGTTCCATTTCTCGTTATCATTTATCCAAGTAAACCAATTTTAGTGTTCCCAAGATCTTTATTGTGTTCCAACTATTTGGATCAAATATTTTGGCATGGAAATACCTCCGACAAGTCCTCTTGAACTATAATTAGCAAGGACATAGTTAATATCTCTATCATCGAAAACATAAGGAAAGGTAAACGAGGGAAATTCTATTACATGGATTAACGAAAGAAAAATTCTCTATTTGGATGCCATTAATTTTGATACATGCCCTTGCATCTTAGAAAATTATTTTCAGCTATGTTGAAAACCACGGGTCTAAATTAAAGAGATTGAAGCATATCTAGTATAAAATGACATTTTATCCTATCATAAGATTATTTGAAAGTCAAATATTATAAACATTGTTCATTAGTTTGATAACTTGGTTCATTCCATGACTTCATTAGTTTGATGAATCTATTGAGCAACATAATCGATCTCTAGTTGGTGATGACATTTGGGTCATCGGCTGTAGGTATGAATTTTATGTTTCCTTGATTGATCATCTTTGTAAGTCAGCTGGTGTGAAACACTTTGAGGTAGAATTTATGTAGGTTTGAGCCCATATAGTTCCATAACTCTTGGTATAATTTTTAGAGGAACCAATCAATCAGAGCTTTCTCAACAACTAAAAACATAGTGGTTTTATGAATTTCTTTGATAGATAGCAAGAAGTCACACTCCACCCATTATTTCACAAATAAAATAAAGGACTACATGTATGCATTGAGAAAAGTAATATTATTACTTGAGTGTGGAGGGTTGAGAAAAAACACCATCGTAGTGAGACAAAGACTTTGATAATGTTTGGAAGTTGTGTGTTGGCATCATTAATAACTTTAATTCAATCCAAATTCACGCTAGAATGAAGGAGGGAAAAAAATTGTTGGTGGTTCTATTCCTGATCTTTAACAAATTCATTTGATCTATGATTTGAGATCCATTGTCTTTTTAGTAGTCCTCAACCTTGATTTTATGTCTCCACATTATAACTTCATTTTGCAAGGATTCATTGTTCAATGGAGTCAACTCCAAATTATATGAAATTTGAAGGAATTCACACATTGAATCTCCCATGGTTTTATGCCTAAAAACTTTGCTTAATAGCCTTATATGCATAGGTATGCCATCATGTGGATAATGACATTGTCGTACCATTTATTATGGTTATATGGAGCATCAAAATAGGAAGCAATGTTACACGTTTGAATAATATGATTTTCATTCCAGACATAGTTTAGATGTGCCACATAGAGATAAAATCAAGATTTAGTACTCCTCAATCATGGAATGGTTTGTTCCATTTATAATTTTACAAGGCCATGTCTTAAAAGCAATGCTCAAGGAATGAAAACCACTAGGAATTTAAATTATTAGTAAAGGTGAAAACATTATCTTTTGTAAACAAAACTCTATCAAGTCATTTCACCACCCATTTGAAACGTTAGCAGAGGTCAAACGAAGTGATCCATGGAGAGGTAGTAATTTTGGTTAGCATCTAACAACCCTAATCTATTACACAAATAAACCTACGCCATCTATTTCAATGGCATGTCATGATATCACGAGATTGTTTTCTTTGTCTTCTCTAGATTCAATCATGTTAAAGTTTCCACATAGGATCCAATTGGCACATGTCAATGAGTCTAAAAGCTACCTCCAAAATTTCATCCTTTGAAAAACATCATTGGGAGCATGATTAATAGCAATCCCAAGAAAGAGACTATTGATATACAAAAGGGCCCACATAAACCAATGAATATGAGCTATACCTCATGTCACCACATGACGTGAAATCAAAGGGGATATTAAAGTGACAAAACTATCTTGACCATTATTAAGATATGACATTTGGAAGAATGACCTAGGTCAAACTGATCGATAATGGTGTTGTGAGTAAATCTAGTAACCTTAACTTTTTGCATGAAGATAATTTTCTTCTTGCCAATAAATTGGCATGTATCCCCGACAATATATTGCTCTTACATTCCATGTATAAACTATTATGGGATAACCTCATTTTCATGTACCCCTCATTCTCATCATCAAATAACATTGAAAATTTGCAACAAGATCCAAATGATGATTTTTTCGTATAATCATTTATAGTAAACATTCTTTATTTTTATTGCATACATATCCACTATCTTTCGGAGGTGGAGAAGGGTTGTGTTATTAGTAGATGATTATATTCTAGTTAAATACCACTAAGCTATCTACCACCTTCAAATTTTTAACTTCTGATGGAGGTTGTACAATTGAGACACAATTTATCGGGTATGTGAATCATAAAATAAGTCTACGACCTGTTGTAAATGCATTATGGGTGATGTATTTTTCAAGACATGAGCATCAATGATTTGGTGACAATTGACGATTCACCTAAGTTAATACACAAGATATGAGGTTTTCTTCGTAGTGTAGGTTTGTTGTGAGTGGTGCTTGTTAATCACTATGTCCATCTCACAATGGATTTTTGTACGCCTTTGTTCATGTTTGGTGTAGTTTTGGACATAGGCATGGGCAAGGAATTTACCATCAATGGTCAATCATAGATTTTGTGGTTCATGGATTAGCACCAAAAGTGTTGGGTGCATTGATGTATAACATGCATTGTGTTAACCTCCTATTGATCAATTTGAACATCAATTTGTTTCCTTTGAGGTCATTGGAGAGATCTGCCTTGATGCGAAAAAAATGTTTATGTGGCCTTCTTATGTAGAACTTGGGTTGTTCAATCCCTAAGAAATGGCCAAGCAAAGTATGCAACTAGGGTATATGCTAAAAATTATTGCATGCTTTATTAAATTCATTCAATCTAACACTACAATAGGAAGACTTTCAGGTTTTTATTCATCCTCTCATGAAAAACATTTGGGATGAATTTCCTATGTCACTTCTACACCATTCAAAGCTATTGTTCCAACAATATCACCTATATAAAAATGACAACATAAGCCAAGAAAAGGCGCATTATAAAATCCCAATGCACCCTAAGGGCAATAAACAAAAACATTTCCATTCAATATTAATGGCGATGTGGGATAAAAAAATCCTAAGAGAGCTCAAATGACCATCGCCCTAATGCACAAAACAATTAGTGACAGTCATAGTAGCTTATAAAATATCTAAATGGAGTTGTTAACTATTTAGATCATTGGTCTCGGTGAGTATAATACACAACACCATATAAAAACGATGGGTGCACTGGATTTCAATTCCAACCTTTGTTTTACTCCCTTAGCTCTTAAATTAAGGAATGCTATCACATGCTTGTTTCACATCGAATGCGATGTTTTAGAAAATATATTCATGACAAAAATGATGAAGTTGAAATTTTCGATTGATAAGAAACGTGAATAAAAAGACATTATACATAAATAAAGAGACACCTAAAATCTAATTTTATGTGAGGACTCTGTCATTTCTCACCCTCATTTTCAAATTCATTTCAATCAATTGGTTGCCTCCCCACACACAATATTCCATTCATTCATACCCAACCATTTTCCTTGATTTCTAGACACAAATCGAATATTACTTGTTGTAAATAGTCATTTAAACTATTACTTGCATCTAAAACAAGGGAAATGTTATGCGAATAGGTAAATATGTGGGTTTTTAGTGTGGTTGAATTCATTTGAAGATGCACTAAAGAGGTGTTTTTATACAAGGTTTGTGTAGTCATCAAAGCAATTCCAAAGTGTATCGAGCCTCCAATACAATGCATGTCTGTCACTCCTGCTTTTGGCACCATTTTTCAGAGTTAAAGATAGAGGTTGGGATGCCACCTTTGTTGGCATACTATCTTAGTGAGATCATGTCTAAATCTTTGTGATACTATTCGTTACTCACAATAAGAAACATATAAAGAAAGCTATAAAATTATTAATTATTTATAGTTAAAAACATATAAACATCTGTAAAAAAAAAAGTCAATTGTAAAAAGGGCTAGAAAGGGGACCCCAAAGTCTCCTCACATCATATGCTTTTACATTAGAATATGATATTTTACAAAATATATAAATGAAATTCTGATTGATAAGAAACATGAGAAAGAGACATTATATTGGTTGATATAGTATAATATCTTAATAAAAGACAAAAAAATGTAATTGCTTTAGTTATGACTCATGTCTCTTCTAACCTTCCTTCTCAAATTAATTTAAGTCCATGGGTTGTCTTCACCCACATGATACTCCATCCATTCATGCCAAACCATTTCCCTTCAATTCCACACACAAATCATATAGCATTGGGTGTAAACATTCACTTAAATAAATGCTAAGCTTTGATGGATTGAGTTTTTCATATTTTGTCAATTGATGTTGTTGAAAAAATGTGGGGGTTTTATGAATTTATAATTTTCAAAACAAATTTTATGAAATTTAAGATATATTGAGATTCGTATCACTTTGCCAATATAACATACTTAAAATATATCTTATTTTCATGTCAAGCTTCATTCTATATCTTGAAAAATTAGAAAAAAATCAAAATAATATGGAATAAAAACACGCACAACTCCTTTCATTTAAATTTATTTGCAAAAAACAACATATCCATATTGAATTGCTAAAAATGTAAACAAGGTAAGAAATTTAAAGATTTTTTTTATTCTCACAATCTTCCCACCTAGGTAGAGAAACAAAGTAAATTCAAAAACCCTTCAACCCCATTGGTATGGAATATGTTTATACCCAAATAAATGACATAGGAATGAGAAAATGTGGGCAAATAGGGTTTAAAACTATTGCATTTACACTAAATTTTTATTTTGATCTTTTAATTTTCAATGTGATTAAGTTGTATCATCAAACCAACTATTTTTATTTTTGCAGCTCATGGGGTGCATTGTATTTGTGTGATGGGTGTAACACCCCTTTTCTAGGGGGCCTACATTCACTCATTCTAGAGAATAGTTTGCATGTTTGTTTTAGAGAGTAGTATAAGAATATGAAGCCTTTATTTTGTCAACGTATCAACTGCTATATTCTATGATCGGTGTATATCTAAATTGTTGTACACTTTGTACATATATTTTTAATGTTAAACAAGGAACATGCCAACTACTTACATTCAATAATATTACTCAATAAAAAATGACACCTAAAAATAAATTGCAACTTTATTATAATACAAATTTAAACATTAACTCATCATTAAAAAAATAACAATTTTATGAATAACTTAATTATATGAGCAATATATATTTTTAAAGATCCCTAACTCATATTTTTTAAATGATTTTTTTACGTCACATTTATACTCTCAAGTTTAAATTAAAACATCAACACTTCAAAATAATAGGTCATAATAATAAATTACCCAAAACATTTTTCCATAGAAAACATATGAATTTATTCGTGATTCTTTAGCACTATGTATTCAATCTCAAAGTTATCACCTTGTCACATCCAAATCTAAAGAAACTAGCAGCTTTCTCCTCCATGGGGAGCAAGGGTACGTCGTTATTAAAGCAACAATAGTCATCGTACAAAAGTGAACAATAAAACAATGTAATTGGGAAAGGAAACTATAGCGCGAACATCCATCACAACAATAGAAAATAAACCACGTGAAAGCAACGTATAACAAATGCAACTACCGCAATAGGTGCGAGAAATATCCGATGGGAAAGGAAATGGGTAGAAACACCGCAGCTACGTGCAATGAAACACTCATAGTGAGAATAGGATCTAGAACCAAGCAAGTCAAAGATTTGTAGGCTGGTCATAGTGGTAAATAGTTACGATGTAATGAAAAAATGTTTGCATAGATAGTCATTTGTTTTTTTCGGAATAATCTTGTTAGGAAACAAGTCATTTGGCGAAGGCATATTTGATTTCTTTAAAACTAGTAAATTGGATTAACATTACACTTTAGTAAAAGCATACAATATTGCTAACAATATAAGTAAGTCTAATGAGTAAATGGATCGAAGGTAAAATAGTAAATGTTTATGTACACTTTAGTACTTTATATTGTTTTTATAGTGTAGTACATTGAAGCTGAAAAGTGAGAAAGGAATCTTCATCAATGATGTCATTGCTTTGTGCCCATGCATCAACAGAGTCACATACCAGTGGGTGTAAGAAATTGGTGTCATTTGTGAGCCACACAACCAACTTGTAGAAAACATCGCGATGGTCATTGTATCACCGAAATTTGTTCTTTGAAAAATAAGTTGTGAATACATATAGTAGTATTATTAGTACAATAAAAGGTGCAAGTATGATAAATATAGTTGTAAAAGGAAAATTTATAAATGCATACAAGTTTGGATAAAGGAATATGTACAAAAGAGGCGTATGTTTACATTGTAAATGGAGCATGAGGTGGGGTTATTTTTTATGCCTAGTTGACCGCATTGCTCTTTAGGAGAAGATGGGTCCCTTCCTGTTTTTATTTACCACCTATTTTTTACATGTCATTCACCAGTAGCGAGAAAATCAGAAGCCTGGGGACTCGGGAGATAAACAAATCTGAAAGTGCCTGTACTTAGGAAATAACAGTAAAGGTGAGGCCTTGTTGATCAGTACCTCCAATGTCTACTGTGGTTTTTTATGCACTCATTCCTTGTGATTTAAGAATCTTTAATGCCAATTCCATTTATTAGTGAGATTTGATGACAATTATTTCCTGTGATTGAAGGATAGAAAAATGTATAAATGACCAGGAATTAGTCTGAAGAATAGAGATGGTGACTGGTGAGGCAGGAGGGAAGCATAATGTATGAAGCATGTTTTAACAATAGTAGGTGCATAAATAGAGGTAGGAGGTCAGCGTGTAGCAAGTGTTACCTTCTGGAGCGAGAAGGTAAACAAAGCAGTAATGAAGCAAGATTATGTAGGCATAGTTTTATGCAGAAGGTGTTAACTGTCGCAGAAGGACAGTAAGGAGAGTAATAATGACACAAGATTATATAGGCGGATTTTGATGCACCTATTGCTATTAACACAATATTCCTACTGTCTTCTTCCCTCCTACCTCACTAGTCACCGTCTCTATTCTACAGCTTATTAATATTGTTGATTCTCCTCTTTCTGCTACAACTCCATCAGGGTTTCATTATTGGTTCTATGGTTTGGCTAGGTCATTGTTTGGTTTTCGACATTTCATTTTTATTGGGCATGGGTTGTTCCGTGATGACAGAGATGCCACTGCAGTATAGGTTTTCCTAAACTTCTTACTCATTTTTCATACTAAATTGCTTGTGGTTTATAGATTTTGCATGTTGCATTTGGAATATGTATTGGTCTTACTTATTTCGAATGACATTCTCTATATGCTGTGGCATTATTAATTACCAACCGCTTACATGTTTTTATAAATAAAATATAATAATATTTTGTAATAGTCATCACAACAGCGGCCAATCTGTTTCTATGGAATCACCACAACAACAGCCAATTTGCTTCTATGGATCTGAGAGCTCGTTGAAAGGCCCCAATATGACCTTGCTTGTGGCTACGCAGATTGAGAATATTTGAAAATGGAACTCATGGCCCGTCTAAGCATGTTGCATATTGAAACCTCTTTTACAACTCTATATCAAGAAAACATATCACTCCTAAATTTAAGGCTCTAATATTTATGTAGGTTTTTAATTAATTGTATAAATGCGCATGATATGTTAACTGAAATGTAGTGCTTTGGGAAATTAATTTTTTTGTATGTTCGAGAAAAACTCCCCTTCGTATTTGTAACTGTATTTACCTCTTTCTCATAAAATTTCTTTTCCATTTCTCTCTTCCTCGTTAAATTTTTGAAAATAAAATATCATTTATTTAAAAAAATGCAGTACTAATAGTAAAAATTTCAGTTTGGTTTGATATTTTTAAAAGACAAATAATACTAACAAAACATTCCTCAATTTTCAACATTGTTTTACTACCACCGAGCGTATCTTCCTGTACATTCCAAGTCAATCGCTAGTGTAGTCCTTTGAATTGTACATCTCGACATCATTTCCAAACCTCCTCTATTAACAGGTAGCCTGACATGGTAACACCCATTTTCCAGCACATGTTTTTTGTCGGTAGACTCTGTTGGTATCCAATTTTTTTCTCCTTTTCAAGTTGAGCAACATCACAGATTTGACATGGAGCTTAGAGACAAATAGATCATAATGTATGTCATTTTTTAGACAGGGATGAGATCTAACTTGCCCTTTGTCACTCAGATTCGTGGAGAGATGGATAACACCTTCAAGAGGATTTGACCTATCCTCACTACTTTAGGCTGTACCTTTCGCCCATGGTGAGAGGACTCGTAGTGTAACCTCTTGTTTGATGAAGGAGATGGAGATATCCTTCTTTTACACAAATTTTATGAATAAAACCTTGGGAAAGTATGATCAATACTCCATAATTTAACTCTCAAGAGTTGTCACTTCTAAAATATGGAGATACTTTCAAAACAAGGCTAAGGTTACTGAAGACATTATGAAATCCTAATTGTTCTAGATATTTTACTAAATAGATTTTGTTCCTTTGTGAATATACAGAGGGTAAAATAGGGTTAGTTTAGGATGGATTCATTTTTCTTGAATAATTTAGCTAGGAGATTAAGAAAGATAAAGTTGATTATACCAAATCTTTGAGAGACTTCACAACAATTGGAAAGATAAATGACATAAAGCTTTGGAATAGATAAAATATTCCTTTAACCAGAAGGTGTGCATAAATAGAGGTCCAAATTTGCAAGGTTTCACATAATCTCCAATAATTTAACATGAAGGCTCAAGTTAAACACTCAATAAAACATAAAGACCTCTCGGCTCCTCACGCATAAGATACACTCGAAGCTTACATACAATCTTTAATATCAACAAATGACAAATGAAGTGATTTTAAATTGTTTATCTCATTGTAGGATGAAGGCTCTTCTTGAAATGAAATTGTAAATGCCACTAAACTGTCACAAGAATGAGATCATGTGTGATTCAGAGGGATTTTAACAAAAGATTGCAATAGGAATAAAAAAACTATGCAGAAATTCTGAAATAAAGCAAACTCAAATTACTCCAAGATTGACACAGATTAACTCAAAATTGGTTAGATTCATCAGTAGGGGAAATTTTCATTGAACAGTCTCAAAGCTTGTCAATGGTTGTACACTCGCAACCAACTTGACGTGATTGAAATCTAAAACACGGAAATTAACAGGTTTCTTGGATTGGTCTCTCAGGAAGATGGGATCTCTCAAATTTTCTCTTAAGAATTCAACCCCTGACCATTTGCAAGAGTATTCTCATTGTATTTATACATTTAACTTGCTCACTCATCCCAAAACTTCCCCCCAAAAATAAGAATATTTGAGGGACCTTTGCTTGTTACCAATTTGCCTCAGAAAGCGACGTTTAACAAATTCACATCCGAAAGCTACCAAGTGGACCAATTATGAACTGATCACATTTCTCAGACCCTCAACTAATGACTAGGATGCCATGCCACAACCTTTTGACAATCCTTTTAATCATTCTAATTTTTTCATGCGAGAAATCCCCATTTTAATCATTTTCTAGAGGCTCTGCATAGCTGGATTTGACAAGAAATCCTTTTCGCTCTCAAGGAAACACCTTTTCCATCCTTTGTGCCTGAAACCTTCATCATTTCATCCTTTTCCCTCTTTTTCCTCTGTAACTCTACCCCACATCCATCTTCTCTAGTAATTCACGTTTTTGCAAGTGCTCGAGCAATTCCAACTTCAAAATATCAATCTTAAAAATCCTTGGACTCACAAATTAAGTTCTCAATCCACTTAACGGCACTTTGCAGACAAAAATAAAAAGTAATTTCATAAAAAAATGAAAAATAGTGCGTATTCGCATCTCCGAGTCTTGGAGAAAAAATGGTAGAAAAATAGAGAAAATGGATAGCAACCGTTGATTTTGCCCCTTCTCTACTTTATATTATTACCGTCCACATCTTTCCTTGGTACCACTGCAAAGGAGAAGTATAGGGGTAAGTTTTCAAACAAGCACGGGCCTTCCACGTGCCCTGGGCCCAAGAAAAATGCCTTTTGGCCTTCAAAATCTCAATATCAAAAGGAGTCAACGAAGCCTCCACATGACTCAATGGCACATTTTGAGATGGTCCCCAAAAGCAGAGACCCCAAGCAAGCACGAGCTCACCACATGTCTCAGTCCAATAGATTTGTTTGAAAATTTTGAAGGACCAGTGGAAGGTGCCATGTGTCTAGGGTTCGAGACAATTTTCTTTAGCCGTTGAAAAGTCCAATCAAAGGCAGAGTGAGCGGAAGCCTCCAAGTTTCCTCCCGGCGCTTCTTCAAAATAAAACTTAGGGGCTGGTCCCCAAACAGGCGCGGTCCCTCCATGTGTCCCAGGCCTTAGAAAATTTCTTTGAAAAGTTTAAGTATAGAGTGGAGCCAGTCGAAGCCTCCACATGTCCATGGTTCGCAAAACTCCGTGACCTGGCCACATGAAAAAAATTTCTAAGTCTGGGCAAGGCAGTGGTAACCTCTACATGTCTCCTCGATGCAACTCCAAGGTTAAACCAAAAGGTGAAATTTCGGATGAGCGTTGACCATCCACGTCAACAAGCTTTGAGTTGAATTTGGCCTTTGAGTTGAATTTGGCCTTAGAGTTTTCAAAGTGCCCCATCAAGCCACATCTAACTAGAAAGGGCCATGTATCCACGAGATCTTTGAGATGTAAATTTGACGAGGAAAACACACATCAAACCGTAAAATGTAGGAAAATCACCATTTGAGCTCAAAATGAATCTTTCTTTCAAGACAGAGAATTTGTAAATGATATAAGACCCAAATATGATCCTTCCAGCGCATCCAATAACTTTTCCACGATATTTGGGACAAAATGACAAGGACAACAAAACTTGATTGTGGAAAACGAAAAGGAAGGGAAAAACCTATGTTTTTTCCCACGCTACATATATTTCTCATGGACGGAGGAATGGAAAAATAATTCTAGATTTAAAGTGATCCTCGACCAAAGGAAGGGAGTGGTCATGGAAACCAAATGGAGGACATAGTTTTCATGCATCAATATGAGGAGATAGAAATGACGACAGAGCTCCCTTATAAACTCAAGATTTTCAAGGACAAATGGGGCAAGACCAAATTGAGCACCAACATTGGCTTTGACTTGGGGATGGGCACTCCCTATGAGTGCCACAAGAAAAAATAGCAGACCAAGTGCCAAAAATAAACCATTGGGCAATGGAGTAAAAGAATAAGCTTGCAGAGTTGAACAATAATAACCAACTCCCCCAGGGACGAACTGAGAAACCAAAAAAGTAGCCACTAAAGACCAGGAAAAACAAAAAAATATAAAAACATGAAAGTAGAAAGAAACCAAAAGACTATACACTGTACAATGGAGTATACCTTGATTCTAAGAAATCAATCAAGGAAATGTTTCAAATTCCAGCCATTAATAGGACATTCAAGTCATTCCCCGTCTATGTCTTTTAGGAAGAAGGTATTTTCACCAATTCAAATTTCAATTGAATAAGGGTCCATCCATAATGCATCAAATTTACCATACTTGCCCTTATCTTCATGCATGTTATCCAATAATAGCACAAGATCCCCAATGCTTTGAAAGCTCTTGGAGTCACCTTCTTGTCAAGTAACTTATTTAACTTTTCTCCGAACTTCACATGCTTTGCTGATGGGATGCCCGTATTTCTTCATCTAACTCAATAATCTGATTGATTCGAGCATCATATGGACTAACCTCTTGATCTTTAATTTGTTGAACAAACTAAAATGAAGAAAATTGCAAATGAAGATGCAACAAATCTTGAGTTCCATATACCAACTCAAATGGGCTTTTACCAAGAACTCTTTTGACAAGAATTATGTCAGCCCAAACATCAAACTTCAATTTCTCACACCACTTTTTTTTTCAGCTCCAAGGTTCTTCTAATGATCTTCAACAAGTTTTTATTGTTGGACTCAACTTGTCCATTTCCTTAGGGATTGTAGTTAGAAGCACATGTCAAATTGACTCCATACTCTTTGTACATCAGCAGCTAAAGGTTTGTCTCTCAAACTTCTAGCATTATCAACAACAATCTTAATCGGTACTCTAAAGTGCATATGATTTGATTCACATGAAGTCCATGATAACTTGGTGTGTTTCTTTCTTGGTGGGGATTGCTTCCACCCACTTAGTGGAATAATCAATGGCTACAAAAATCCATTTATGACCAACACTGGAAGGGTCTAAAATTTTACCAATGAAACCCATTCCCCATTTCTTAAATGGGGCTTCAATTGACACAAGCTGCAAAGGAAGGGAGCCTGAATCTTTCATTCTTCCAGAAAAATGTTAGCAACTTTCACATTTCCTAACCAATAGATTTGTATCTTTGAAGAGAGTTGGCCACCAATAACCAGCCCTCAAGATTTTATGTGTTGTAACTCTTCCAAAAAATTCCCCCACAAACTCCTCCATGGAGATCAGCAATTACCTTTGGGGCTTCATCCTCGAAATGCATCTTAAGAGCACTCCCTCCAGGTTCTTCCAAGCTAACCCAAAATTAGTAATGACATATTTTTGAGAGGCTAACTTAAGAGCTATTTTCTGATTTTTACTCAAATGTTCAGGGCAGCATATATGTCTGAGATAAAATATTATATATTTGTACCATTCGAGTTTACCAACTTTTTGAGGACATCCACCCTTTCTTATTCTACTTCATTCACCTCAGTAGTTTACAAGTTTCTCTCAGCCATAAGCTTAGCTAGGCCCAAACCTCTTATCAATTTTGTGGTTTGGATATCCATGTCATATTCCCACAATTTTTTACCCATCTCGCATCTATTTCTTGAGACCTCAATCTCTAATAAGATATCTTTCACCATGGTGTGGGGAGCATAAGAAACAACTTTAGAACTCAAGATGTAAGGTCTGAAAACCTTTATTTCTTTCACCAAGGTAAATTTTTGCTTCTCCATGATGGTGTAATTCAACTCAGCTCCTTACAATGCCTTATTGAAAAAGGCAATTGGTCTCTCAGCCCCTTCATCATCCTTTTGTAACAAAACAGATGCAATGGTGTTTTCTGAAGCAAAAGAAAACATTTGAAAAGGCTTCTTGTAATTTGGAGCTGCCAAAACATGGGCATGATTTAATGCTTCTTTGATCCCATTGAAAGCTTGAATGGAAGCTTCTTCCCATTTGATAACTTGGTCTTTCTTTAGCATGCTAGTAATGGGGATGGTTAGCTCAACAAAGTTGGACACAAATCTTCTGATAAAGTTGATTTTTCCAAAGAAGGATTGGACTCCTTTTTAGTTCTTGGAATTGGAACCTTGCTGATGGCTTCCACTCCCCCAGGATCAATCATGACCCCTTCTTTTGATACAATGTGACCAAGTAGCTTTTCCTTTTGCACTCTAAAATGGCACTTCTTGGGATTCAATGATATGCCATACTCTCTACACCTTAACGCAATTCTCTCCGTGTGTAGCAAGTGATAATTTCTTTTTCCGAAAACACAGCTTACATCATCTTGATAAACAAAAATGAAATCATTAAGATAACCAAGAAATGCTACATCCATTACTCTTTGGAAAGTTTCTCCAAGATTCATTGAGCCAAAAGGCATACCGACATAAAAATAAGTTCCCAAGGAGTGGTAAAGGTAGTCTTTATTCTTTCGACTCCTTCATAACAACTTGATTACAAAAAGAAACCATCCAAAGTGGATAACAATTCGAAATCAGCTTACCAATTGTAGCATATTCTCCATGTTTGTGACATGCGAATTATCTTTCAATGATGCATTATTCAAGTTCCTAAATTCTACGCATGACCTTATATCACCATTCTTTTTCTGACGACAGTACTAAATTTGCAAACCAAGATGAGTACCTTGTGGGCTGAATGATCCCTCCATCCCTCAACTTCTTCAATTTTTCTTGCATCTTCAAAGAAAGGAGCGGATTGATAGGCCTCTATTTTTTCTTGAAAGGCTTGGCATTAGATTCAAGAGGAATTTCATGTTGGAACAAATCTTCCTTGTATGCCTTCAACTTAGAGTAAGACAAAGCTAGGCAGTCTTGATATTTCTTCAACAATTGAACATAGGACTACTTCTCTTCCTTTCTCAGATTGCTTCCTAACAAGATTTTATGTGGTTTTTCCTTTGTTCCTAGTTTATGCTCTTCTACATCTCTCGAAACTAACATACTTCATTGTTAATATGCAATCAAAATTATCAAATTTTGATTAAATTGCCACCAAACCTTGAGGAATCATGTTTTTCTTCAACTGGATGATGTCTTTTCCAAATAATGTTTCCTTTCCTTGAAGAAGACACACCATTGGTTCCCAATCTATATTTTGGTGAGAAAAATCACCTTGGTTCTGTAGAAACCATTTCACCTAGGCATAATCATCGAAAACTTGCCAATTTTTAACTTTGTTAGGGATAGATGGCCTTGTTAGTATTTCAACATCATACTCACAAAATGGAGATACTGTATAATTTGCAAATCTGGATGTTAGCAATGCTAACTTGTCTGCAATAGCATTAAAGTTTCTATACCGTGCACAATATTAAATGAGTCAAACATTTCAATCAAATCCCAGACTACATGCTTGTATTGTTTCATTCTCTAATATTTAGTAGCATATAGTTTTCTAATCTACTTGACAATCAGTTCTGAATCTACTTTGACAATGATATCCTTTACACCAAATTTCCATGCAATTCACAAACCCAATAACAATGCTTCATATTCAACAATGTTTTGAGTGCATTAAAATTTGATTTTGAAAGAAACAACAAACTCTTCCTGGCCTAAAGAAATCAAAACAATACTAGCACTGTTTCCAAACTTGTAACAAGCTCCATTGAATAACAAGGTCCAAGGAATTCCTACTTTTTCAAGACATTTACATTGATCAATCTTGTTCTCTTTGCCATCGAAAATCCAAAAAAATTATCATCATATAAATCAGAATACAACACTTCATAAGAAGAATTATTGGGATCTTCAATGAGGTGCAACATCTTCTTCTTTCCATACAACTTTACAAGGATGCCTTCAATTGGAATGGTGGCAAAAGACATATCCATCTGAACACTTCCACTAACACTTGCAGCCCAATTTCTTGATAACAACAAGCCCTATTTGGCAGGGCAATCAACAATAACAACATCAAGTTTCAAGTTCTTACACGGATAAACCGCAAGTTGTACCACCAAACCTTTTACACATCCTACAACTGACACCTCTCTAGAATCCATTGCAGTACACTTTCCATAAGATGTTGTCACTTTGATGTTCAATTCATTCATGACCTCTAGAGGCATAACATTTCATGATGCTCCTGAATCAAACATACAATTATGCAATAGTCTGTCCTTAATAATCAACGTTGTAAAAAATGGATCAAAATTTAATTAAGACTCAACCAAAGATGTTCCCAAGTAAACTTCAGGTGGTTCACCTATCTCCTCCAATGCTAGTGGTTTTTCTAGGTCTGCAATGGTTGGAGGAGGAGTGTCTACATTATTTATATTTCTACCTTGGGTACTCCTATCTTCTTCCAATCCCAAATACTCAAAGGCCCTCTTCTTGTGCTTAGGAATCCTAAGCAGTTCAACAATTGGAATAGAAATCTTGATCTAACTCAAGACTTGGGCAATGTCATAAGGAATGTATTTGGGCAAAGTAGCATTTGGAGAAAGATTGACAAACTCATCGGATGGCACAAGATTTTTCACATTTTGGGCATGGGTGGGAACACCAGTTCTACTTGAGACAACAAGGCACTTTCCAGATGCATCTTTCTTTAGAGTTTCTTTTGGGATATTGGTGAGAACTGGGGTTTTGGTTTGGCTTGAGGCCCCGCCTTCGAAAACTTTAATCCTAGTATTATATTCTTTTTCTTAGGCAACAACAACGTTCATTAACAGCTGTTTATCCTCTTCTTATGGGATTCCTCCATCATACGTCTTAATCATTATATCTCTTAGGTACTCAAAATCATTATTAGGAAGTTCAAAATCTTGTACCATATCTATTTATAAAGTATGATAGGGAGGAAGAAGAGGTACCCAGTGAATGTAATCCCAAAAACTTGCAGTAGTTCTTACAGCTTATGACTTCGATTGAAATTGATCCTTGTTGTGAGCTTGTAGAGCAATCCACCATACACGCATCATCATCATCACTTCTTTTTAACTTGTTGATGTACTTCACATGGCGGGTGAGGTAAGAAACATTTTCATGCCAATCAATTTCATTTGTCTCTTCAATAACAACAACTCTAGAATTTAGAGGATCAAGCACTACTCTATTTTCCTAGCTTGAGGTTGTTTAGCTCCCATGGGTGCTTTACCTCTGTCATAAGATCTCTCGATCATTTCTAGGATGATTTACAAATATGTCTTTTCCTTGTTGCTTATGTTGACCTTGAGAACCTTGTCCAATTCCTTTCTCTGCCTTGTCTAACTTGTAAGATATTTCTTTGACACTCCGGCCAAAGTTTTTACAACTTCCTCAAGCTCCACAACCTTACTTGATTGTGGGTTCTCTAGGTTAATCAGCTTTAACACCCTCCCTCTTAGGATATTTTCTCACAATGACTTTAATTTTGTTCTCAATTTGAAGATCCATGGTAAAGGTCTGCTTAAAGTTTCGTGGATCTTATCCCTCAAATAGTAATCAACTTTCTTATCAAATGCATTTGAATACTTTATCATACATGATTCATCACATGGCCTCAAATTAACAGGAAATCTTCTTAATGTTTTGTTAAATCTTGTATTGAAATCATGCTCGATTCATTAGGATTCTTTTTTATATTTTCAAATTATGATAAAAGAAACCTAGGGTTTGTTTTATCTCCATACTGCAATCTAAAAGCATTCTTCATCTCTGTCAAAGAATCAATGGAATTATCTGGAAAAGATTTATACCAGTCCCTTGCATCTTATTCTAGAGTATGGATAAACAATTTAATGTACAGATCCTCAAGTTATATTTTAAATTCCTCCATCATATTGAAAAAGAGCTTCAAGTGTTGATCACCAAAGGCAATCTATTTCTAACATCTTGTGGCACAACATTTGGATAGCTAGCCACATCTCTAAAATTTATGGGACCAAAATTAATAATAACAAATGGAGGTCTTGCTTTGGAGGGTGAGCCATATTATTTTGAGGAGATGACCTTGGAGGATATTCAAAGTAATGAGGAGTTAGAGGTCTATGTGGTATAGGGATGCAATTATCGAATGACTACCCTCTAAAGGCTCTGCTTTCTTGTAAAACTCTATCAAAATTGGAAAATACAGGGGGTATATTGAGAAGAAAAATTTTCAAATACAAATGAAGGACCCTCTTCAAATGGAGAATGTAATGCAACAAAGAGACTACCCGATTCAGATTCACTTGAGGAAGTATTGCAATCTTCAATCACGAGCCGATCCATTTCACCAATGGAGATCTCTTTTCTTGATACTTGATCTCCAACAACCTTCCAAATTCTTCTTCCTTTTGAATTAGACTTTCCCAACTTTGGAAACAACCTTCTACTAGGGTCCTTGGTGAAGAAAGATATTCTTCCTTCCAGCTTTGTAGAGATTAATGAAAAATCTTACTTGATATATGTTAAGACACTAGTATTTATTAAGAATTTAAATAAGCATGGAGTCGCCACTAAGGATTTTCACCTTAGTTTGTGCAAATGCACTATGAAAGACCTATCAAATGTCTGTCAATACCAAATTCATGCAAATATTACAAGATCTACTCTTCTTCTACCCAAATTTGTCAATGATGATACAAACTTTAGTGCAATAATTGTATAAGCTAGAAATATTGCACTCAAAACTTACAACTTTGAATAATTCTTATAGATCTGAATAGATAATGATGTTTCAGCAATGTATTTGTACTTAGATCATGTAAGAAACATTACCAGGGTCTATATGTGTTGCTGATGGTGTTCAAACTTTGCACACAACTTCATGTCCCCAGAAACGGCACCATGAGTGTTGTTGACGGGCCAAATGGATATGAACTGGTAACAAATCAACAAATTATCCCAGAAACAACGCCACTAGTGTTGTTAACGGCCAAATGGATATGAAATGGGAAAAAAAAAAAAATATCCCAAAGAACAACACCACTAGTGTTGTTGCCATATAAATAAATCTTAGAGCTCAAATAATCCTCTGAAATGACGCCACTAGTGTTGTTTCCATAAAAATAAATCTTGGAGCTCAAATAATCCCCGGAAATGACGCCACTAGTGTTGGTATCCAATTTTTTTCTCCTTTTCAAGCTGAGTAGCATCATAGATTTTACATGGAGCTTAGAGACATATACATCATAATGTATGTCATTTTGTTACTTGGGGTGAGCTCTAACTATCCCTTTGTCACTCAGTTTGTGGAGAGATGGATGACACCTTCAAGAGGATTTCACCTATCATCTCTACTTTAGGTCATGCCTTTCGAACAAGGTAAGAGGACCCATAGTGTAACCTCTATTTGATGAAGGAGACGAAGATATCCTTCTTTTGCACAAATTTTAAGAAGAGAACCTTGGGAAAGTATGATCAATACTCCATAATTCAACTCTCAAGAGTTGTCACTTTTAAAAGATGGAGATACTTTCAAAACAAGGATAAGGTTCTGAAGACATTATGAAATCCTAATTATTCTGCATATTTTAGTAAATAGATTTTGTTCCTTTGTGGATATACAAGGAAAAACAGGGGTGGTTCAGGATGGATTCATTGTTTTTGAATAATTTTTGTGAGAGATTAAGAAGGATAAAGTTGATTATACTAGATCTTTGAGAGACTTAACAACAATTAGAAAGTTAAATGAAATCAAGCTTCGAATAGCTAAAATATTCCTTCAACCAGAAGGTGTGCATCAATGGAGGCCCAAATTTACACGGTTTCTTACAACCTCCAATAATTTAACATGAAGGCTCGAGCTAAAGACTCAATAAAACATAAAATACCCCTAGTTCCTCCCACCCAAGATACACTTGAAGGCTTACAGACAATCTTTATTAACAAATGATAGTGAAGCGATTTTAAATTGTTTATCTCATTGCAGGATGAAGGATCTTCTTGAAATGAAATTACAAATGCCACTAAACTATCACCGGGTGAGATCATGTGTTATTCAAAAGGACTTTAACACAAGATTGCAATAGGAATAAGAAATACAACTTGTAGACATTATGAAATAAAGAAGACACAAATTTTTCCAAGATTGATACAAATTAACTTGAAATTGGTTAGATTCATCAAGCAATGGAAAGTTTCTTTGAACAACCTCGATATTTTCAATGGTTGTACACTAGTAACCAACTTGACATTATTTAAATCTAAAACACAAGAATTTAACAGTTTCTTGGATAGGTCTCTCAAGAAGATGGGATCTCTCAAATTTTATCTTAAGGATTCAACCCCCAAACTTTTGCAAGATTCTCATTGCATTTATACATTTCACTTGCTCACTCGATCCCAAATTGCCCCCAAAAAGAAGAATATTTGAGGGACCTTTACTTGTTACCAATTTACCCTTGAAAGTGACGTTTATGATTCACATCCAAAAGCTACCAGTGGACCAATTATGAACTGATCACATTTCCTAGACCCTTGAATAATTACTAGGATGCCATGCCATAACATTTTTGACAATCCTTTTAATCATTCTATTTTTTTCATGCGAGAAATTCCCTTTTTAATCATTTTCTAGAGGCTCTACACAATTTGGATTTGTGACAGCAATCCTTTTCTCTCTTGAGGCAACACCTTTTCCATCTTTTACACCTGTAACCTTCATCATTTCATCCTTTTCCTTCTTTTTCCTCTGCAACTCTATCCTGCATCCATCTTCTTTGGTAATTCACATTTTTGCAAGTTCCCAGCAATTCCAACTTCAAAATATCAATCTTAACAATCCTTAGACTCAAAAATTAAGTTCGAATCCACTTAATGGAACTTTGCAAACAAAAACAACAAGGAATTTCATCAAAAAATGATGAAAACATCACGATTCGCATCTCCAAGAGTTTTGGAGGAAAAATGGCAGAAAAATAGACACAATGCACAACAAACATTTATTTTTCCTCTTCTCTACTTTATATTATAACCTTAAACATGTTTCCTTGGCACAAATGCAAAGGAGAAGTACAGGGAAATTTTACGAGAAAGCACGAGCCTTCCACGTGTCATGGGCCCAAGAAAAACACCCGTTGGCCTTTGAAAAATCTCAATATAAAAAGTAGCCAGCAGAATCCTCCATGTGTCTCAATGGCACACTTTGAGATGGTCACCAAAAGTGGATAACCCAAGCAAGTGTGAGCTCACCACTTGTCTCAGTCTAGCAGATTTGTTTGAAAAGGTTGAAGGACCAACGGAAGGTGCCATGTGTCTAGGGTCCGAGACAATTTTCTTTGGCCATTGAAAAGTCTAGGCAATGGCAGAGTGAGTAGAAGCCTCCAAGTTTCCTCTTGGATTTTCATCAAAATAAAACTTAGGGGTCGGTCACCAAATAGGCACGGTCCCTCCATGTGTCCCAGGCCTTAGAAAATTGCTTTGAAAAGTTGAAGTATAGAGCAGAGCCGACGAAAGCCTCCACGTTTCCATGGTCTGCCATAGTTACACCAGCCACATGAAAAAATTATCTATGTTTGAGCAAGGGTAGCGGAAACCTCCACGTGTCTCCCCAACGCAACTCCTATGTCAAACCAAAATGCGGAGTTTTAGATGAGTGTTGGCACTCCATGTCGACAATATTTGAGTTGAATCGGGCCTTAGAGTTTTCAAACTGCCCCATCAAGCTACATCTAACTAGAAAGGGCCACGTTTCCAGAAATTCTGAGATGTAAATTTGACAGGGGAAAACACACCCGTCAAACCATAAAATTCGGAAAATCACCAGTTGAGCCCAAAAATGAATCTTTCTTTCAAGATAGATAATTTAGAAGTTATATAAGGCCCAATTATGATCCTATGAGATGCATCCAATCACGTTTCCACAAATATTTGGGACAAAAATGACAGGGACAACAAAACGTGATTGTGGAAAATGAAAGGAAGGGAAAAATTTGAGTTTTCATCCAAGTTACAGATCTTTCTCATGGACAAAGGAACAAAAATAAATTCTTGATTTAAAGTGATCCTCAACCAAAGGAAGGGACTAGTCATGGCAACAAAATGGAGGATAGAGTTTTCATGCATCAATATGGGGAGATAGAAAAGACGAAAGAGCCCGCAAACTAAAGATGTTCAAGGAATAATGGGGCGAGACAAAATTGAGCATAAAAAGACTCTTTAAGCATGCTACATTGATGGAGAAAGTACTATAGTAAAGTTAAATTTCAAATTTCACATTTTCTCAAAAATCCCACTAAGTGTTTTTAACTTCAAATTTCACATTTTCTCAAAATCCCGCTCATTGTTTTGTTGGAGGGTGGCTAAAAGTTGTCACTAGATGTAGATGTATCTTATTATTCATTAGTTTTTGAAAGAAAAATTGCCTCAACTCTTGACGACATGGTTGGTTGCAGATTGTTGATGAATATATAGCAATAAGGAGATTTTTATACACGTGGTATTAGTGGGATTGCTCGTATTCTCTCAAGGTCTCAAATATGCTTGTGGTTATCTTGCGTATATTTTGTGAGCCATTTCATGTTATTTTCTGGTTTCTTTAATTTTTATATTGGGTACATGTAATGGCAGCTTTTATAGTGACCTCGCTATGGTTGGCCATCTACGAGAAGAAATTTATTGTTGTCTTTCTCTTTAAAAATGAAAGAATAATATTTCATAGAGTTATTTCACGGACCGAGTTGTTGGTTGTTTGGCACTTTTGAGTCGTGTGTATGTTGGCTTTAGGGGACCTTGGGTATGGTATCAAGTTCGAGTCTTTCTCCCACAAAAATCTCTCTGAGTTCATTTCATGCATATTCCTATGGGTGAACTCTATTTTTCATTTCTCATGGTTTGTAAGGATCTATCTACAAAGTGACCAATATTCAAATTTTAGTTTTTCTTGTGAATGGTTACCCAGTAGAGAGGGTCGTCTATTTTTTCATATGTTGAGCTTGGGAGGCTTTCGATGTGGGTGGTCTAGTATTGAAATGTTATTTTTGGAACAGTGGTGGCGGGAGGCGGGGATTTATTCCTCTACAAGTAACTAATTCATGTTGGTTTTTTTCTTGCTTAACCAGTTGATTGTTGTTTCATTGATCCATGTTGTGTTAATTTTGATTCAAATTTTATTTATTTTTAGTCAATTTATTTGTCCTTTGCAAATTTTTAGCTCTTTTATGAACTTGTGGGTTGTTTACCGACTAAGGCTATTCTTTTATTGGCACACACTTGTTGTTTGGGTTTTGTGGCCTTTGATGATCTGTTGACTTTTGGAGGTTTGTTCTATTGTAATGGGTGCTTAATGTTTTATCCTTTTACTAGTTCTATAAGAGGGGGAGGTTCTCTTAAAACACCTTATTTACTCTTTAATATTTAACAAACAATATTTTTTCTAAAATCATTTACCCAAAATATGATTTAATTTGTAAATGTATAATATGATTTTGTTTGTGTTTTCAAATTTTACAAATTTTGTTGATTAAATTTGTAGATTTCTTACATTAATAATTTTTACTTTTAAGGGGAGAAGTTAAGGTGGTCCCCAAAACACCAAGAAAAATTCTTACATTAAAGACTAGTTCTTTTATATTTCTTTAAGGGTATTGAATTATAGCAATTAACTTTGTATTGAAATCCATGTTAGATGGGATCCAATGATGCTTAAAATTAATTGCGAGTATTTTTTTCAAATATGGGTTTCATGGGAGAGTTGCATATCAAACCATTTTGTTATGATTTCAATAACTGGAAGTAAATACAATTTATAGAAGCAATTTGGTAAATAATTTGAATAACTCACCTTTTTCTATTTTTTAAGTTTAAATGTATTTATTTAAAAGTAACTAATATGTGAAACCAAAATACTTTAGTATATTGAAGAAAACAAAGAGAGTAAGAATGAAATGCGTGGATTCCTAAAGCTCCTCTCTCGGATCTCAAGTCTATAGTGGTGGGATTTTAATGCTACTATTTCTGATTGGGATAACCATGGTGGAATCAATTGGTAATGTCATTCCCAATCTGATTTCATTTCATTTGTTCATTCCTCCAAGTTGGTGGATTTGGAACCCCACTCTGGGTGGTTCACTTGGAATAATCATTGATCATGCTTTGGGAACTTGGCGGTTAGACCGGATAGCTTTCTGATATCAAAATCCTGGCTTCATCAAAATTTATTCCTCCAAAGAAATGTTTCCCTGTATGGTTCTAGATCATTTCCCTATTTCTTTAACTATTAATTTTGATCTTCCCCCTCGGTGCTCGCCTTTCAAGTTTGAAAGTATGTGGATGCAGGATCCCTCTCTTAAACCGTTGATCAAATCATGGTGGGATTCCTTCTCAGTGCCTAAGCACCAAAATGTTCATTCTTTCTAAAAAGCTATCCATACTCAAAGATAAAATTTTACCTTGGAATTCTTCTTCCTTTAAAAACATCTTTCAAGAAAAGATAAGAGTGGAGAAATCTCTCTATATTCTAAATGAAAGGGTTCTAAGGTTTGGTATGCAGATTGATGATTTTCATCTCGAAAATTCCCTTCTCAGTGAGTTGGGTGATCTTCTTTTGAAGGAAGATTATTTTTGGCATAAAAATCTAGGGAAATCTAGTTAAAATATGGTGATAAGAATACCAAATTTTTCCATGCTTCAGTTAAAGCTAGGATAAACACAAATTACATCTCTTCTATCAAGCTTCCCGATGATACGTGGTTATCCACTCAACCTTCAATCAAAAAGGAGGTAGTTTCCTTTTTCCATAAGCTCTTAACCGAAGAAACACATTCTTCTTTGGCCTCTCAATCCCCTCTACTCGATCAAATTCCCAAGTTGGTTTCCAAGGTGGATAACGAAAGGTTATCTTCTCCTTTCACTTTGGAGGAGATCCATAAAATTGTTTTCTCTATGGCCCATGACAAAGCCCCTAGTCTGGATGGTTTCCCGGCTACTTTTTACCAAGATTTCTGGGAAGTGATTGGTTTTTCTGTTTGGCAAGTTATTGAAGAATCCCGATCTTTGGGCAAATTCCTTGGTTCTCTCAATCACACTTTCATTTGTATGTTCCCCAAAAAATCTCCTGCTGATAAGTTTGATGACTTTCATCCAATTTCCCTTTGCAATACCTCGTATAAGATTATTTCTAAAGCTATTGCCTCCCGTATCCACCCCTTCCTCAGTTCTATTGTTTCACAAGAGAAAAGTGGCTTTCTTCCGAGGTAGATCTATCTCTGAAGGAGTGATCATCTCTCATGAACTTATTCATACCTTATAGCTCTCTTTGTGCCTAGGGATGATGATCAAGTTGGATTATAGCAAAGCCTATGACCGGATTAATTGGAGGTTCCTTCTTAAATCTTTGCAGGCTTTGGGCTTCAGCAATCACTTTTGTGAGTGGATTTTCAATTGCATTTCCTCTCCTTGCTTCTCGGTTTTGTTAAACGGATTTGATGAAGGTTTCTTCAAGAGCAACATGAGGGCCTTAGACAGGAGATCCCCTTTCTTCCTTCCTTTTTATTTTGGTTGCCAAAGCTTTGAGTCGTAGCATTAAGTCAGTAGTAGCCACCGGCTCACTTATGGGCCTATCATCTTCCTCCAGCCTGCCTCCTCTCACTCACCAACAATTTGCAGATGATACATTCCTTTTTGGTGTGGCCATTTTCCCTGAAGCCCGAGCACTATCAAATATTCTCAATTCTTACTCTAATGCGGTGGGCCAGGTAATTAATTTCCATAAGTCTATCATTTTCTTCTTTGATGTTCCTCCTCAGCTGCAACGAAGGATTTTAGCGATCCTTGGTTTCATTTCTGGCTCTCTCCCTCATAAATATCTAGGTATACCATTATTCTCTAGAGATGGCAAAGCTATTTTATGGAATGACCTTCTGCAGTCCCTATCGGCTAGGTTACAATCTTGGAAAGGGAAATGGCTCTATTTGGTGGGTCGATTATTCGATAAAGTCATTTCTTTGCACTCTTCTATTTTATATGTTATCTAAACTGGCTCTTCCTAATTTGGTGCTAATGAAATTTGAAAATATGATCAGAACCTTCCTCTGGCAGGGGAATAGTGAAGATCACAAATTCCATTTGATCAAATGGGATGTAGTTTAATCTCCAATCTCTTCCGGTAGTCTGGGATTGTGGATCTAGATATGCATAATATTGCCCTGGGCACCAAACTTGTTTGAAACTTTATCTCCACCCCACAAAATTTAGCGCATCAGGTTCTTTCTCACAAATATCTCATGCGGCTAATAGGCCGAGAGATTTTTATTTCTAGCGAAGAGCTCCCAAAGGTTCCCATATATGGAATTTCATGCACAAATGTAGATCTCTAATTGCTGATTTGGTCTCATGGTTTGTTAATAATGGTACTCGAGTCAACTTTTGGGAGGATAGTTGGAATGGGTGCTCTCCTCTTAACCTGGTTCCCTCTCTCAACAATGTTATGAATAAAACCAGCTTGTCCTGGGGTACACACATTGCTAATTATGGCATCTGCCATCCGGACAGTCTCCTACGTGGAAATGGAAAGATCCCTCTTCTCTAAATGTCCCAGTATCAGTGCTCTATTCTATTGGAGGAGATTCTCTTGAGAAGAGTTGCTTATAAAGACTATGAGGATCATTTTCTCTAGCTTGCTCTGTCTAAGGAATATACTCTATTAAAGATGGCTATCGCATGCTTCTCTCTCAATCTAGTTTTATCGATCTCCCAAGCTTGGGTGTTGGCAATCCTCTCTTCTCCCTAAAGTGGTAATCTTTGGCTAGCTCATTCTTAAAAACAAATTCCTTACCTAGTTACGAAGAAGATCCTATGGATTTTCTGGCCCCTCTAAATGCGTTCTTTGTAGCCTGGCAGAACAAGATCTCTATCATCTCTTCCTCTATTTCCCCTTTGCGGGTCATGGCTAGTAATTGCTATTGGGTAAATTAAACCTCTCTTGGGTGTGCTACAAAAACATCAGAGACTCCCTCCTGTCTTGGCCATTTTTGGGACACAATAGTTCTTTGAGTTCCATCTAGCAAGTGGCCCATTTTTTTCTTATGTGGCATATTTGGTGGGAGAGAAACTTGTGTCTTTTCCGTAATCAATAGAGCTCTCTTCATGCCTTTATGAGCAAACTCGAAGTTGCTATTTATGAAATTGTCTCCAAGAATAGTATGAACAATCCTTCATTCTCCTCGATGGATGCCCGCATCTCCAAGGTTTGGCCTCTAATCAAAATTCCAAAACCTAGATCCATTGTCAAACGAGGCCTTTCCCAAGTTGAGAAGCTCATTCGCAGGAAACAGGCTTTATGGAGACCTCCACCCAAAGGCTCTTGGAAACTAAATTTTGAAGGAGCCTCTAGAGGTGACCCGTGCTCTTCGGGGGTTGGTATCATTCTCGAGAGATGAGGTTAGCACCCTCATTGTGGCAGTTCCTTCCCATTGAGCGAGTGTTCTTGTAATGGTAGAAGTACAAGCCCTCTTGGAGGGAGTCAAACTAGCCATCAAAATGGGTGGGGATACTTTACATATCGAAGGAGACTCCCAAATAATTACTTTTTCCATCTCCAAGGGTTCAGCCTCTTCCTAGTGTATCAATCCTTTTATTCAGTCCGTGTTATTCTAGCTCGGTAAACTCAAATTTTGGAGCATCAGTCACATTTTTCAAGAATCTGATTTGGCGATAGATATTTTAGATGATTTCATGATCGACTTCTCACACGCAGCAATAGTCTCCAAAGTGACGCTACGGTCTGGGAAGGTCTCACATCAATCCTTTCCTCTGAAAGTTAGATCCGAGTGTTCTACGTTATGGCTCCCTTAAGTACCGATTGGAGCTTCTTTCCTTTTGCTTGCTTTCGACTTGCTAGTCTCTCTGGTCTCGCTACTTTTGGTTCCCATGTCCTTCATCGGTTTCCCATTCATTACTTTCGTGGTCGGTTATGAGAATTGACCGATTCTTCTGCTATTGATCGCCATCGCCTCTCTATAATTTTCAAGTACTCTTCGCCTAAGGAAGAAGAAGCAATCAAATCCATACTGGGTGATTCTTATCATTTCCATTCTCAGTGCCCCAGGACAGATTCAGAAATCACGTCAGCCTTTATATCTTTCTACCTCCTCCTCCACCTTGATCCTACTATGGTAGAGTTCGTCATGGAGGATGAAATATACCCAGTTCATAGGGTGGGTCGGCATGAATAGCTTACTGATTTTTCCCTCCCGGATACTTTGCCGTTCTGGAGGATGTCAACGAACTTGCTTTGGGTTCTAGTCACAATATCCAATGGCTCTGTGGCGATATCATGACCTGGTCACCTTTGCACAAAATTTTCATCCTTCATTGGACCATTGTTTCCTCCCTGTAGTCGACATTGACGCTACATTATTTCCTATGCATTCGGTGATCGATCACCTCAATGAGTTAAAAGACCGTGTCGTGCTGCATTCAATTTGTTTCTCAGAGTGGCTAATGAGTGTGTTGTCATGTCACATGGTTAATATTTTCACCTTAGCAGTGCTTCTCGGCATCCTCCTGACGCGGTCTTTCATTTCGTCTCCCTGGTTCTTTGTCGAGCTTTTGTTTTCCATCTTCTTTCTTCCCTCCTGCTCGTTTATTTTTCTACTTTGTATTCCCTCTTCCTTCATCTTCTTCTTCTTCTTTGTTATTGGGTAGGGGCCTTTACCCCTCTATTTCATAGCTCTGGTCAAAAGTGTTTATCAATAGAAAAAAACAATGAAAAGTGTGAAAGGGGTTGGAGAGAGGCGCGAAACAACACATTTAATTATAGTCATTATCTAACATATTCATTCTTGCCATGTGTTGAACATGAATTGATATAATTGAACCAAAGCTAAGAAGTTGATTTACATTATCTTGATGAATATTTTGAGACAAAATATTACATACTATATTTGACTTCAAGTGAGATTGACTAATATATAAGGATTTGAGTGCATTCCTTTGATGAAATATAACTAAATGTGTATCCACACTTGGCTCTCTATTATAGACATTTTCTAGAGTGTGAATGTTTTCATTTAATAATGGAAAAGTGATGCATATATTTTACATACAAGAAGTATTATGGTACTTCTAAATTCTTAGATCAAATTTCAACTATCGGAGAAAATGAAAAAATATACTTAATAATTTTTTCTTTTAAGCTATTTTTATAAGGTGTAAGCCATGATTCTCAGTATTTTTATTATTATCATGAAAACATAGTCTTGGTATTCAAATTCAAGAGATATTGGGACCAAAATATTTGGTAAATTACTTTACAAGTTTCAACTAAAGTTCTAATATGAAAAGAGAGTATGTGGTATGTGTAAAGAGAACAAAATTAGGTATAACAAGGGTGTTGTATGCCATGAGAGGGCATTCAAGTTGAATGGTATGATTGTTTATCACACTTTATTCTATATTATTTGTTGGTTTTCTACAAATGATATGAATTTTGGGTAATCAATATGTGATGTAGCAATGAATTTTTTTGGTTATAGTTTGGTCTAATCATTTTCCTCCAATCATGTGTTTTTTGTCTAGTAATATTATATTTAATACTAATTTCAAAATTCAAAGATAACATAGGGTTCTAATTATGTTGATAGGTGTGTTGAAAATAATATTATGAGAAAGAGTGGCCAAATATTGACAAGCAACATACAATGAACGGTGTGGATTATTTGGTTATTGAAGAAGTACCTAATCTTCCTTAATCATGTTACACAATGCCAAATGTGATTCTCCCACATTAGTGATGATCAGGTAGGCCTTGTCATCCACCAAAATTATGGTCACCACATTACTTCTATTAGACAACCCTTGCCACATGTCAAGGATGGGTGTCCTCCCGAAAACTAAAATTTAAATAACCCCAATCCAAGATATAACATTCATCTAGAGAGATTATTTTTCATCACTAGGCCATATATCTCTCCATGTATTTCGAGTATGCTCCAATATTATATTGTGATTATCAAATAAAACAATTTATAACCGAACAAATAGTTAATCTAATAAGTCATGGTTAACAAAAAAATGGCTACCAATTTGTGTGGTATTTTCTGATCATCCCCTATTCTAAAATGTTTAGCCATTATCCTCTCTAGAGGCAAAGGCAATATTCCCTACAATTTATTTCTCCATCCACTAAATCTAGAGGATCTTACAACATGACCCTATTCAAAATTATTTATAAGACTCTCATAGTATTTCAAGGAAATAACCTACTCATCATTTTCACATTTCCAAAAAAACCATTCCATTTATAACTTTAACCTTATGCACAATACAAAACATATGAATAAGTTTTTCTTATTCCAATATAATCAAACCTTTAACTACATGTTTATCTATATATGGATTGAAAATGGTAAGATTGAAAAGTGAATTATAGTGAGAAGAATGAAAAAATCCACACTTGGTAATAGAATGGGAGCATTTTTATAGTGAAGAACATCATAAAGTCAAAGAAAATGGTCAAAGACTGTGATAAGATTGTGATAAAATTTAGGATATTCAGCCCTTATCAATTTAGAAATATATTTTGGGATTAAGGGTTATCGATGTCCTCATATTCCAAACAAAAATGTCCTCTTATACAACAAAATTTCATTAAATAAAATCTCATCTGCGTTGAAGTTTGGAAATTGTATATTTTCCTCACAATGTTTCTTAGAAATGTACTCAAAATCAATGTCATATAGGTTTACTTTAACTATTTCAAGGAGGCCACATGTATTTCCATTCTTTACCTATTTATCACCAACCCAAAATTCAACCAAATTGACATATGATCTTTTCTAGAAGTTGACAACTCATCGACCAACACATTCAAGGTATAGCTACTTGCACCACTCATGACACAACCTTGATATTTAATATGGGGTATCTTTAAATAGAAATAAGAGGATGATGTAACACCATATGTTACCATCTAGCTAGTTTCTATCACTACACAAAACTCAAAAAAATGATAATAAATAGTTTATCACATTTCATTGACCAAATATTTTAGTTGACAAATCTTGCGTCATCAAATTTTTCATTGTCTAATATAGAATTTCCTGAAATAATTCCACTTCTTTCTTCTTCAGTTTAATCAATTTTTGCAAGGTAAAAACTATGTCCAATATACTATTGTGTTCTCCTTTTATCAATCTTCTAAGCTGAATAATTAAGACTCCTCTTATCAATATTCTAGGTGAACAATTAAGACAATGTAGGATTGGTACTAAATACATCGATTTTTATTTTTGAGTGTACAATTTTACTAGTTTTTTTATCAATGGTTTGTTAACACACATTATTTTTATTAATTAAATTAAATATATTTTATGTCTTTGAGACTTAGTCTCCTATTTATATGTTTACACATTAATTTATTCTGTTAAGGGTTACATTTGCATACGTTGTCTTCAATAGAAGGTGGAGGAATTTAATCTTACGGGGGATTTCAAATGGGTTGACCATATCCCTTAAATTTTTATATTAGATCCCTTTGACACCACTCATATTTTTTTCACCTCGTTATATGTGTGTCGGATACTTCATTATAAAGATTATATAGGGGAAAATTCTCAAGTCTTACATTATCAAATTTGTTCTTTTCATATATTAAATGCCCTAAAATGTTAATGCTTATTTCTTTTCAGTTTCGAGTAAATTTAAGTGAGGATAAATATGCATCCAATACACTATTGTGCCCTTGCATAACACAAGAATCTAAAAAAAAACTTGATACTTTAATTACGAGCTTTTGGTATTAGTCTAAAAACCCATGCATACAATTTAATTTCCCATTTTAAAATGTGAGATCTATGCATTTTCAAGTCCCATATTGGAAATAACTCTTATTTAGTTTTTAGGTCGCATATCTTAAAGGAAATAGGTATCATGAATAGATATAAATGTCATCGAAAATACATCCAATTCATAATATTAGAATAATCATATATAGATTGATTTTTTCATGAAATATTTTCTATAAAAAAATTGAGCTATAATGATGACATTCATTGACTATAATTCCGGATATCTTTGAAGTCAAATAACCTTTCTATCATTAGTTATATTGATCCGAAAATAATCAAGTTATTACTAAAGAAAGAAAATAACCGGGCTCAAAAAATGCGATCTTGGACCCTTGTAGGCTTTAAATATTTGCCGACAATTTTCTCCTTTTAAGTAATCAATTTAAAAATTAATGCAAGACAATAAGACAATTGCACAAAGATTGATTATGGAGTTTGGCAATTGCCTACGTCTCTGGGTTCGTGGTCGAACCATTCCACTAGTCAAAACTTGTAAGTTACAATAGTACTTTCACAAGAAAACCTAATGGAATTTTACTTGCCTATCAGTACACCAGTTCTTCAAAAACTTCCAATGATCAGTCGAATTGTTCTTCACCTTCCTGATGCACAATCTCCTTCGGCTTCGATCAGCCTTCCCGATGCTATCAATGCGACGCTAGCACTCCAGTCGACAATCTAGGATTTGCAAGTAATTGGTGTGGCTCAATGGGCCTATTGGGTAGTTTATAATTTACTCCCAATCACAATATTTAGTCTACTATTGCCTAAAATAATAGGCCAATAGACAATATTTGTTGACACACCTCACAAAAAAGCTTAACAAATAATAAGCTTGAGTTGTGTGTCCATTACAATAGAACGGGTTCCCTATTCATACAAAAAATAGAGCCCTTAAAAAATGCATTCCATATAATCCTTAGGCTAAAAATACCATAGCCCATAGCATAGTTGATGGGATTAAATCCCAAATTGGGCTGATGTATTTTTAAATGGGATAAATATCCATTTTAGCAGCTAAGGAGAGGGGGCGGTTTTGAATGTTTTTAATGGGATATAATCCCAAATGGAGCGGCATATATTTGGGTAAGGTTTAATAACCCTTATCCCCTCCATTCTTCACGTGGATAATACCACGCATGGCTTTAAGCCCCCAACAACCACTTCATCCTCCTTCCACGTGGTCCTTTGCATGCCCCCACCACCGCTTCCCTCCTTCACAAATGCACTTAGCATGTGGCAGTTTATACTAATGTTTGAACATTAATATATATCTGTGTGTGTGTGTGTGTGTGTGTGTGTGTGTGTGTGTGTGTGTGTGGCATTTGGAATGGTGTGTAAGTGGACTTACCAAGTAAATAAATATTTGACCCATACCATGGGGTATCGAAATTAATTAACTCGGTAATCATGTAGTCTACTTGTCGTCTCTTGATAGGAAAATCGAGCGTATTCGACGAGTGATGGCATGCCACGTGTCACAAAGTGTGATTCGGTCCAATATTGACCAATTGCCTAAAGTTGACTTTCTCGATGTCCGAACTTTGACCAACATATCTAGAGCTCCCGATGTCCATTTGTCACATTCTCACATCGTTGGAAATCTCTCGAGATGATCTTTTGAATTGACACAATTTATGGATGTTTAGAGAAATTTCAAAATGATCCCCCGATCACACCTCCCAATCGAGAAAGGCTTTTTGTCCCAAAAAGCTTCCATACTATCCTCGAATCTAAAAAAATTCTGCCACCTCGAAAGTGCTGCTTTATAGTAGACCCTTAGGTCTTCTCTTCCAACCTTCTCACTTTGACAACTCCGCTCTGATCCCGGGACTGTGGGTTATGGGCCCACGACGCTTCTATTGTGCCACTCTGATATCCGAAGAAGACCTTCACGCCTCTGCTTCATGGTGCTAATTTTTGAATGAAACCTCAATGCTCCTTATTTGCGGTGCTAAGCTTTTTGATATCCGACAGGATCTTCTTTTACTCTATAACACACGACTCCGGCTCCGAGTTGATTCCACGAGAATCCGAACAGGTTTGAAGGAACTCTATGTCACATAGAGCTTTGATTGATCTCGATGTCAATGATGGACAATGCCTTGTCCCTTTACAGACCTCAATGCCTCCAATTCATGATGCTAAGCCTCTTTCAAGACCTCGAGCCTCTGATGCACGATGTTAAGTCTGTTACAGACCTCAATGCCTCCGATGCATGATGCTAAGCCAATTACAAGACCTCGACCCTCCAATGCACAATGCTAAGTCTTTAGACCTCAATGCCTATGATGCATGATGCTAAGCCTCTATAGACCTCAATCCTCTAATTCATGATGCTAAGTCTATTGATTAGCTACCATTCATATGTGTGGTCGTAATTCCTTGACACTCCCGAATGACGTTCTAAGCTGATTGTTTTAGAGCTCCTCTTGTTGACATACTAATATCGTGTACCACTCTTCTACACAATCACAATTCCTCTACACAGAATGAAGTTCGATCGACATCAATGCCAACGGTGATTCAGCTACCATTTTGTTGCACGGTCACAATGCCTCTACACAGAATGAAGTTCCAAGTTGATCTTTTGAGAACTCTACTGTCTACACAAATGACAGATCAATCTCTGAGCTTTATATGAGTCAAATCCTGTATCCAAGTTGTAACAGGTACTCATAGGATGATTAAGAGATAGTTTCCCCTATTAGGGTCTCTTTTTACAACTTTCAAATACAAGTGTAAGGAAATTATATCCTAATACATCATGTAGAACTAGTTGTAAAAATGCTCCATTTTTGGAGTCTTGTACAATAAGCTTAAAATACCAATTCTATAGGAAAATAATTTTGCATGGTAAACCTGTCGTAAAATTTCTCCTACTTGGTGGCTTATGTACTTGGTCTTCTCCACTACATCGTAATGTGGATTGACTTCATTTGTCTCCTCCCTACTAGACCAATGACTAAACAAGGAAAATATATTGCATTTTATGGTGTTAGAAAAATCACCAAAATAATTTCCCTCTGGGGGTCTTACTAATGCAAGTATAACAGAGTACAAACATTGCCCAAATTGGGTCTTTAACTAATGTGCCATGTCTGGTTAGATGTATACACACATTTCCCTCAAAGGGGTCTTACCAATACATTCTACCCTACACAATAGTTTTCAGGTTTTATCTGCATATGAGATATAATGGAATCATCCAAATAGAATTACGAGAAAATTACTGAGTATGTTAAACCTGTCTCTCAGTCTATCCCACCAATTTGGAAATCTAGAAGTACAAGCCAATGACATCCCTGTCAAAGCAACCTATACTGATTAACCTGCTCGATACCAACTTTCTTTGGAGATTAGTAAGTTTGCAGGTGTCGATTACCAGCTCTGATACCAAACTTGATCCAAAAATAATCAGATTATTAGTACCTGATCTTAGACCCTAGTAGGCTTTAATGATTTGCTAATAATTTACTCCTTTTAAGTAATCAATTTAAAATAATGCAAGACAATAATGAAAATTTCACACGATTGATTACGGATTTCGGCATTGCCTACGTCTCCGAGTTCGTGGTCGAACCATTCCACTAGTCAAAACTTATAAGTTACAATAGTACTTTCACAAGAAAACCTAATGGAATTTTATTTGCCTATTAGTACACCCGCTTCTTTGAAAAATTCCTATGATCATGGTCGAATTGTTCTTCACCCGGGGATAATTTTAGTGGCGAATATTCGTAATATGGCGAAAATTTCATTTTAGGAAAATTTGAAAAGGAAAATTATTCGGAGTGGGTCGGTGTCCTGTTCACCTAAAATATATAGTATATTTTTTTGGGGGGTCGGCTTCACCTTCATTTGAAAACATCTCCTATAAAAACCTAGGTGATTCGCCACGTAGTATACCTCAAGTAGCTTACCAAATTACCAATACTGTGAAATTTGAACTCGCATACCCTTGAGCACCAGAGATTCATATTACAGATTAGCTTTGTGATTGTTGGCCACGCGCGATAAGAGTTGACATGCACGACGCACGACAGGAGCTATACTGACGCGCGATAGGAGTTGTATTGACGCGTGACAAGAGCTGTACTGACGCGCGAAAAAGGTGTTCTGACGCACGACCAAGGAAGTGTTGACGCGCGACTTGGGCAAAGAAGTGATGCGCGACAGAGGAAGTATTGACGCGCGACCTTAGACAAAGTGGACGCACGCACAAGACCTCGGACCCTGAGACAGAGTCGCTACTTGGTTCTTTTGCTGACACAGGACTCTTTCAGAATAATGGAAGGTGCTAGCTCAAAGAATACGAATAACCTAAAAGTAAGTAAGAAATCTCAGAAATCACTCTTCAAGTATTTTGGAAACTCTTCAGATACAGATATTGTAAATACCAATCATATAGATGCCACCACAGAGAATCAAAATACTGAATGTGCGGAAGGAATTATTGAGGTGGACATGCATTCCGCACGCATATCAAAGTCAAACAAATGAAACCTACGATAATATGCCGATCTTGAAGATATTGTTCATGTTGGGGTGCAACCGAGTGTAGCTAGATATCATAGATATAAACACTCGAGAAAAATGGAAGACAAAATCAAAATAAAACTCCGGTCAAGAAAGAGGAAACCAGGTGATTGTGATATTGCTCAAAATTCTACTAAAAAAGTAAAGCATTAAAAACGAACAAGAATATGTGGACCATTGGCAGGACATACAAGTTTGATTGGGCAGCTAAATTTCCGTTTATTGAACCTGTACAATCATCTAATTATGAAGAAATCCCATCTGAATGTACATGTAAAATATGTACGTGGAAATTGGGAAAGCAACAAAAAATGCAACTGAAGCTGGACACTATAGAAAAACATTGTGGAAAACAATATTTAACTGTAACGGGCGGATGGCCAGAAAATCAAAACACATAGGTGGAAAATTGAAAAAGAATGCATGCATGTTAGATACGCAGCGGAATATGAGGCAGAGCAGAAAAAACACAGACATCTGTTGGAAAAGGGAGGAACGATCACATCGCATATTGGTAAGATGAAAGAAACAAATCTACATGCAAAATTCATACAATTCTCTACTCTTTTTCAAATACTTAAAAAAGGAAGAGTGATTTCAGATTTCCTCGATTTCAAAGTTTTGTATCAATTTAACGGAATGCTGAATGTACCTCAGTCTCATTGGTCTGAGAGTAGTGGATGGGAAATGGAAAAATGCCTCTCGATGATAGAGAAGGAAGATTTGAAAGAGAATGTAAAAAAAGCAAACTTTATCTCTCTTTCAATTGATGAAGTGACAGCAGTCGACAACACCGCATGGGTATGTATCCACATCTATACTTTAGAAAATAATATAAGGACACCTCATCTGTTGGGTGTTATGAAAATGGTTGAAAACTGCAATGTCGAAAACCTATATAAAATAGTTGTTTCTCATTTGAAAGATGTTTCTGGTATGACTGATTATGAAATTGCTACGAAGTTGGTATGCGTTGGAGCAGATGGTGCATCTGTCATGCAGGGTCACCGAACAGGATCTGTGTTAGATTACAAACAACAGTGGCCCCATATATGCTACCAATTCACTGTATGGCTCACAGAATGAATTTAGCGTATAAAATGGTAAGCAACCACGAAAATGTTGCTAAATTAGAAGACCTTATAAGAGAACTTCATGCCTATATGTCAAGCAGCCCAAAGCATTTTCTCGAGTTCCAAAATTTGCAATTGGAATTACAGATGGCAAAAAACTTCTGAAGGATGTGGAGACTAGATGGATCTCTTTGTATGAACCTGCATGCAGAGTTCGTGAGGAGTATCCTTCATTGGTTGGTTTCATGCACAAATACCGTCATGAAGTTGATAGGGCGAGGGACTTGTTGTTCCGTTTAACTGATTTGGAGACATTGCTTACATTGGTTGGTATTCTTCCAATGTTAAAGGAGATCAATACACTGATGAAGCATGCACAGGGTAGATTAATCTATATTGTGGATTTTATACGGATGAGGAAAATGGTATGTCAAAGTCTTGATATATTGTACTATTCCAATGATAGTTTTGATGCACCTGTTTTTGAAAATTGGAGAGATTTATTAGATCTTAAAAATCCTAACACCTTTTTGAGATTTAATATCCACGATCACCTCTGCATCACTGTTAATGGGAGGGAAATACATGTGCACATTTTGTAAAAACGTCAAGCTATTAAAGGATCAGAACGAGAAGATGTTCCCGTGACACGTAATTTGTTTGAGTCTATTATAGTTGAAACAAGAATAAAGCTTAAAATTCAGAAACCTTGTCATCAGAAATTAGGGAACGTTTCTGTAAAGATAAAATTCTGGAAGCCATGGGTGTGATGAATCCTAATTTTTGGAATACTGAAGGTGGCCGTGCAGACTTTGTCAGTAAGCATTTCCATAAATCAATGGGTACAATAATGGAACAATTTACAAAGACGTCAGAGCTCAAGGGTGTGGAAATCAAAGGTATACTGAATGCCGATTTATTAAAGTCTCAGTCAACAAATTTTGCAACAACAATGAGGAACCAATATAAGAATTTAGATCAACCTTCTGAAAGTGGAGCTATTACAAGGCTGTGGCGAGGAATCTATCAAAGTTCTATTTTACAAGAAGATATCAGTGAATACTTCAGATTATATGAGTTATGCCAAACAATGATTTTGGGGTCTGTGGAGGATGAAAGGGTTTTCAGTGCATTGTCATTTATAAAATCAAAAATGAGAAACAGGTTGGATAAAAATCTGGAAAGTCATGAGGTGTTATGTTCTCGATACCCCATCGAAACCTTTCCGCTCGATGAGCAATTGTGCACTTTGGAATTCCCTTTGCGAAAGAAGAGGTGTGAATAATACAGCTACAAGTACAAATATTCCCAACCTTGAGAGTGTAATTGGCTCTTCGTCACATTCTACAGAAGACAACATCAACTTTGATGAAGCTATTGATAATGGATTGTTTCAACTTTAAACAGGTATCTTCTTTATCTATCTTTTATCTTTATCATTAAAGATGTTACAGGTCTATATACTAAAAATGTCAGGCAATTCACCCATCTATCTACTAATACATTTCTCGTGTTGGGTTTTTTTAAAACACAGATCTAGCTCATTACCAGTGGCAATGATGATTTCAACTTTAAGGAGGTATCTTTTTCCCCTTAATCTTATTGTTTGTTACTATTCATTTATTCAGCTCTGGTTATCATTAAAGATGTTACAGGTGTATGTATTTACATTTAGTTAAATACAATTTTTTTACTTTTTGAAAATGTGGGTTGACATCCGTCCGAGGAGGCTTTTACTTCTCGGGACTGACAATGTCAAGCAACTCACCCACTTATCTACTAATCCATTTTTTGTGTTGAATTTTTTTTAAGACAAAGATCTAGCACATTACCAGTGATGATTTCAATTTTAAATAGGTATCTTCTTCAACATAATTTTATTGTTTGTTACTATTCATTTTTTCAGCTCAAGGTTATCATTAAAGATGTTACGTGTATGTATTTACATTTAGTTAAATAGAACATTTTTACTTTTTGAAAACGTGGGTTGACATCCATCCGAGGAAGTCACATTTTCTCGGGACTGACAATGTCAGGCAACTCACCCATCTATCTACTAATCCATTTTTTGTGTTGAATTTTTTTTAAGACAAAGATCTAGCACATTACCGGTGATGATTTCAATTTTAAATAGGTATCTTCTTCAACATAATCTTATCGATTGTTACTTTACATTTTTTCAGCTCCTGTTATCATTAAAGACGTTACAAGTCTAATTCTATATATCATTAATTATCAATTATCATCATTCATCATCTACGTCCACATACAATTCATGACAACTCAAGTAAACAAGAAACATACATATAATTCATGATAATCACCATCTAATGCAATTAAAATTAAAGATTGTATATAAATCCATATAATTAAATTCAAAAACCATAGTACATACTCAATTGTAGAAGTTTTCAAATTCAATATTTAAAGTTTACTCAATAATAAAAGTTTCTAGTTTTCAAAACCCTCTCTTTCTTTATCCAATTCTACTCTGCACTCTTCCCCAACGGCTTCTTCCACTGTGGCTGTACCTCCTTCCCCAAAACAAGAAATCTCCATGCGACAAAAAATTTGGATCAGCTGCAGCGTTCAAACTATCCTGTTGCCAATAATTTTCATAACGACTAATAATCTCATTGATAAGAACCTTAGCCCTTCTCTCCCATTCTATAAGCTGAATCTATCTTTTTTGTGCTTGTCTAGTTGTATGAAATACTCCTTGCCCTCTTTAGAAGTACTTGTGCCAAAACCCTGTATGGTCCAAGCAACAAGTGATACCTAATCAGCAAGTGAACAAAACCAGAACTTGAAAACATATAAAGAGAAAACAAACTAGCATTACTTTGTAGTACTATATGGTCCAGCCAGTTATCGATCCACTCAATGATTCTCTCCAAGCTTCATACTCAGGAATTGTGTAAAAAGATAACACATTTCCATTTTTGTGAGTTGCCTACATCAACATGTGCCAAAATTAGACATGGAGATAAATAACATCTGGAGGCTTAAAAACAAATATAAAGAGTCTCAATACACTCAACAAAATATACAGGGGTAACAGTTACACTGACAATAGGAGTGATAAATTCCACAACAAATGAAGGAATTTTAAGCAGTGATGGCCAGGCATGGTGTATGAAATTGATCAGCAATCCTTTGATGTGGGATCCATCATGGTCCTTTAAGAGACAAAGGACAAGTCAAAGGATCTCACTAGAAAGGATGTGTCAGAATTAAGCAGAAACTAAACAGCGCTATACAAAGATCATGTACCTGGTCTGTCATTATCATCAGATGGCCATATCTTAAAGATTTAATGCTGTCATATATTTTATCTTCCTGTAGACCAAGGATTTTTTTTATATTTACTATCTCTTTATTCTCCATTTTTTGGTGAGTGGTAGCTTCCTTGACATTGAGTAGCTTACCTCTGAGAGGAAACACACCATAATAATACTGACCAACAATAGATATTCCTGCCACCTGATAGAATAAAGATAACTAAAATAACAAAAAATTAAATTGGAAAGTGATGTCGAAACATGTCACAATACTACCAAATTCAGTATTCACATTTCCCTGATTCAAGGCACAAACACTTACAGCAAGAGCCTTGGCTGAGTCACCCTCTCTTAATATTAAAGTACACTGATCAGAATTATTCCCCCTTGATTGATTTGCATCATCAAGTTTGGGAACATCAATTAATTTCCCCTTCTTGGTTCCATCAGTTTTCTTAAGATCTTTTTTTTGTTTAAACTTTTCCACTGCACTCATCAGGTCAATCAAAGTTACAAAGCTCATCTTAGACACTAGCATTGCAAAAATTACATGTACTCAGAAATGTTACATATTAGACACAATGCCTTTTATTTATTGACATGGGCTGCAAATGTGAAACAATGAAAATTACTATAAATTTATAACAGCAAATTGTATCAGAATAAAAAATATGAATTAAAACGAATTATACTTACAATCAACATGGAAACCGAACGTTGATTCGAGAAAATTCTTTTCTTCTAGGAGTGTTGCCTTGGTTGTAACAATTGGTAAATTTTTGAATGAAAGGCCCGTAAACCGATGGATGTCATTTGCTTCGATACTGAATTGAAAAATTCAGCCATCGTTCAGAGTCACATAAAAAATGCCGTCCTCTGAATTGTAGGATGACAGAAAGTAATTCAAAATATCCGGATCTGTTTCGAAATGGGGCATATTAATAGTATGGATGTGAGGGCATAAGGGATTCCTGTAGTTGATCTTGGAAATCGATTGAATTGGATTCTCTTGATTTTTGTTACTGAACTTGGAGTTGGGAAGCATCGAGACCTGCAAAAAATCTAGAGCTGGAAGGTGAAAACGAGAAAATGACCGGTTGAAGGGTATTTATAGGCTAAATTGGGCGTCAATGGCTTCACTTGACGCGCGTCAAAGGTTCTAGCTGACGCGCGACAATAGTCTAAGCGACGCGTGACAATAGGAGTGAGCGACGCGCGTCAAAAGTAGAAAGTGACGCGTCAATAGAATCCAGTGACGCACATCACTAGGATCAAGTGACGCGCATCACTAAAAGCCAGTGACGCATGTCATTAGATGCCAGTGATGAGCGTCATTAGGTGCCAGTGATGTGTGTCATTAGGTGCCAGTGATGCACGTCCATAGATGCCGATGATGCGTGTCATTAGGTGCCAGTGACGCGCGTCATTAGGAGCCAGTGACGCGCGTCATTAGGTGCCAGTGACGCGCGTCATTAGGAGCCAGTGACATGCATCATTAGTTGGCAGTGACATGCGTCATTAGCGGGGAGTGTCACGCGTCGGTCAAGACCATTGACGTTCCATTGAGAAAGCTTGAGACTACCAAATAATTGATTTCTTATCCAAAATTTAATGGAATTCGAAGTTTTCACCTCTTTTGCTCTAGAGGAAATTCCCTTCATGTTTGCAATGCAGCCAATTGAGATGAAGCCTTCAAATTTATCAACAGTGTTTGGTGTGTACTTGATGATGATATAAGGTCTTGTTTGATAAGTTCAAAAAGAAACTTCATGATATATGCTAAGACTGAGTTTGAGCTGAGGTACCATGAAGAAGCACACTTGTTGACAAAATTTACACAATGTTACCTTTTAAGATGATCCAACCTTGCACAGAGAAAATGATGTTGAGTCAGTAAAAAAATTTCAATATTTGAGACATTTGATTTTATCAATTGTACTTCAAGAAGATCATGATTAATCAATTCAAGGCATAGAAATGGGGGAGCTACAAAAAAATTTTCTTCAAACATACACTTCAACATTGTATCTTCAGCAAAGGAAAACAAAACAAGGTGGTAGCGGGAATTTTATACTTTGATACTCCTTGCGATGGTCAACCAAGTATTTCATCACTCAATAATAATAATTAGAAGAAAGTAAAAACAATTTTCCATTACACAACAATTTTGATCACTTTACCCTTATTGTATCTTTCAAACCTCATTCTTGTAACTAACATGATATGTAAACAACCTTATTGAGCTATGATCATATGCACCACCTTAAAATTTTGAAAAAAAAAGAGACATATTTTAATTCAACCACTCCAAGAAGCAGTCCTGAAGAGAGAATCTCAAGATGTGAATCCTATACAAGGTGGTAGTTTGCATTTCTAAGCGATCGAGTTTTATAAAAACTTGAATAAGTTTAAATACTCATTTCAAAATCTAATTAAATTTGGCATGAAGCACTAAAAGACACTCCTATACACATTTCAATTTTGGTTAACCATGGGTTTTCCTACGATGTTACAGTCTATATACTAAAAATTTCGAGGCAATTCACCCATCTATCTACTAATCCATTACTCGTGTTGGGTTTTTTTAAAACACAGATCTAGCTCATTACCAGTGGCAGTGATGATTTCAACTTTAAGCAGGTATCTTTTTCCCCTTAATCTTATTATTTATTACTATTCATTTTTTCAGCTCTGGTTTTGATTAAAGATGTTACAGATCTATATACTAAAAACGTCAGGCAATTCACGCATCTATCTACTAATCCATTTCTCGTGTTGGGTTTTTTTGAAACACAGATATAGCTCATTACCAGTGGCAGTGATGATTTCAACTTTAAGGAGGAATCTTTTTCCCCTTAATCTTATTGTTTGTTACTATTCATTTTTTTCTCCTCTTTTTATCATTAAAGATGTCTATGTATTTACATTTAGTTAAATACAATATTTTATTTTTTGAAAATGTGGGTTGACATCCATCCGAGGAAGCTGTTACTTCTCCGGACTGACAATGTCAGGCAACTCACCCATCTATCTACTAATCCATTTTTTGTGTTGAATTTTATTAAGACAAAGATCTAGCACATTACAGGGGATGATTTCAATTTTAAATAGGTATCTTCTTCAACATCATCTTATTGTTTGTTACTTTACATTTTTTCAGCTCTAGTTATCATTTATTTAAAGATATTGTTAGTCTATATATTTAAAGATGTTGCTGCCACTTCTCAGGGGTCGACAATGTCGGGCAACTCACCCCTCTATCTACAATGTCGGGAAAAAAAAAGATCTAAAGACGTTACCCTTGATGATTTCACAAAGAATCTAATACGCAAGAGGTAAGCTAAACCCTATGATATTTGCAATTCTGTTTAATTTCTTACCAATGATGATTCTTTCTTGATTTCTTAGAATTATAGTTAATTTATTTTTATGTGGAAAATCCTTTGATATATTTTTTTAATCATGGATAAACTATTAAACAATACATTATACTATTATAAATACAAGTCCCGACACTCTTCCTAAAATTCCATGCTTTGTCATGGATCCATCACTTCTTGATTCCTCCATGAAGAAATAGATTCATTTTTAGACTTATAATGATCATCCTCTAACACGAAGTTATTCAAACTCAATTCTAATGCTATCTTCCATATCCTATAGTCACCCACCCAAATCTACACTAATCACAACTATTTAAATCAACTTGACAGAGTCTTTATCTAATAAAAATCTACACACATAGTTTGCTTTATGATCTAGTTTACAACATTCAATATTTTCTTACACACTCAAAATTATTCCAATTTATAGCCTCCCGGTTCTAATCCACAATTATTCTTCACCCTTATCAAATATTAAAAATGATAGGATTCTTCAACCTTATATGTTTTACATTAAACTTCAAAGTTCTATATCGAGCTTGACCTATCTTTTAATCACATGGTTATTCCAACTTTGGTTAATCTAGATTCCATAACCTTGACTATTTAGAGCAACTTGTCAATCTACTCTACACAAAACAATATCCATGATAACAAAACCATATCTTTTAAACCATGGTCTTGATTGTTTGCAGCAAAACGTTATTTTCTGACAAATGGTCTTGACCATTTTGGATGTCAAACAACCTCTCTAATGAGAGATTATGCACTTATATAGAGGTGAATCTCTTTAAAATAGAATTTTCCTACACCATAAGTCTATTAAGGAGAAATCCTAAAGATCTGCTTCAAATCTTAGTTGCTATTTTTTCCCAAAAACATAATTTTCAAGATAATTAAAGTCCCACAAAGATATTTAGGCACTACATTTTACATTATACACATTAAATTGATCATCGTCTTTCATCATCATCTATCATTAATTATCAGTTATCATCATTCATCATCTACGTCCACATACAATTCATGACAATGCAAGTAAACAAGAAACATACATATAATTCATGATAATCACCATCTAATGCAATTAAAATTAAAGACTATATAAATCCATATTATTAAATTCAAATACCATAGTAGATACTCAATAGTAGAAGTTTTCAAATTCAATATATAAAGTTTCCTCAATAATAAAAGTTTCTAATTTTCAAAACCCTCTTTTTCTTTATACAATTCAACTCTGCTCTCTTCCCCAATGGCTTCTTCCACTGTGGATGTACCTCTTTCCCCAACACCAGAAATAACCCCTGAACTTATAAGATCTTCTGCAGCACTGTCCAGATTTTTTATAATTCTTTCTTCTTGATTTGTTGCATCTCCATGCGACAACAAATTTGGATCAGAAGCTGCTTTGGCTTTGAATAATATGTCAGGGTCGAGACCATGCTCTTTAATTATCCGATTTAGTGTATTGTTTTGTTTGTTAACCAAAACAATATTTTGCTTCAAATTTTTTGCTGCGGATAAGTTGTTCTTTGCTGTTTCCAAGTGAACTTGCAAAACCTTCACTGACTCTTAAATTTTCATATTTCAATTGCACAAAAAGAGTAATGTCAATATAAAATATTAATTTAAATTCAAAATTTCAAAATAAAAAAAATGATTTTTTAAATGTAATAGTACTTACAACAGCTCTATCTCTTTCGGCATTTGCAATTGATACCAAATCCTTGTCCTTGGACCATTTGTTAAAATATGCCTGGGCCTCGGCACTAATATTTTCCAATTTTTTAGTTCCTTATCTAAAATGTCGTCTTTATAGTTGTTGTTAAACGTGACAGTCCCACATCTTACTTGGGTAAGTAAGGAATCCATCTTCGCAAGTTGATTATGGACTGCAGCGTATAAAATATCCCGTTGCCAATAATTTTCATAACGACTAATAATTTAATTGATAAGAACTTTAGCCCTTTTCTCCCATTATATAAGCTATTGGATATGAGGAATAATAAACTCATTGATATGGGATTGACAATCATTACCAATTAAGTTCTCCAAAGGAAAACGTGGTAACTGTTCACTATCTGAATCTGATGCAGACGATCTTCTGGAGAAGAATGGGGGCTTTCACCAAGATCAACTACTCCTTGTTTCTGCCTTTGGGTGGGCTGATCTTGTTTTTGAAAAAATTAATCAAGATTTAGATAAATAAATTTAAATCAGAATGTAATTCAAAATTGTAAAGCATATTAAAATTGAAATTTGAAGTATACCTGCTGGCCTTGAATCATCTCACGGTATCGAAAAAACCAGTTGGGTCATTGCTATCAATGCCCAAATAATCTTCATCTAAATTTATATTGTTCAAAACAGATATGCCCATTGCACTGGGCAAGCCACCAAGTGATAGAGTTGGATTTCGAAATGAGGAGGCAAGGTTTAGTGTCCCACTAGGGGCCGGAGCAAATGGCATGCATTTACCAATGTTATTTTTCACTATTCCTCTGGTTGGCATTTTAAAAATTAATGGTTGAGTTGGTGTCGGTGCCATGGTTTGATCATGACTGACATGTGCTGAAAAGTACAAGAAAAAAATGAAAAATATTAAAACAATTCATAAAGTCAAAACTACGAAATTAAACGTACTATAGAAAAGTTGTACCTTGTTGTCGAGGGGTTATTTTCTCGGTGCTTCACGGGTTGCCTTGTAGGAGTTGTACTCGGTGTATGTTCGGAAGATATGAATGCATGCGCGACTGTATGGAGTGAGTTGGAGAAGAAGGTTCCAAAGTGCCTGCAATTCATCAATATTAAATAATGTCAATTCTTTTGGTTAAAATTTAAATTGAAAAATAAATATGCAAATTTGGAATTTGTACATAATATATGAGAATGTATTACTTCTCTGCGTTTAACGAGTTCAAACCGATGAGCGTTTGGAGAGGAGTGAGCTTCCATTTCAGATTGGGAGTTCCCGAAGCCTCCGCGTGTTGTTGGCCTCTTCCTCTCGATAATTTCTTTTTTTTTTGAAGGGCTTCAAGATATCTCTCTGCAAAACATTTAAATTTAAGTTTTAATAATCGCATCCTTTGTAATGTCAAAATTGAAATACAATTACAAACTAAATAGTTTATACTGTTGTTCTTCAAATGGAATTGAGAATTTCTTCAAAGCCTCATCGAGCAAGTAGGAATTTCTTTATCTTTTAAATTTAAAACTGCCTCATAATAGAAGCCGAGGAGATAGTTTGTTGAATAAATGAAAGGTTTATCGAGAGTTTTGAATTTATTATATCGTTCTTATTTTTTTGGATAGATATGTGCACCAATCGAATTGTCGTTTTGAGATACCGGCACAAATGTATGCGATGGCCCAATTTGGTATATCTGTTTGGCGACCTGCAAAATAATTACGCTTGAAAAAATGAAATAAGTGCAGCAAGAAAGTGGTGTGTAATTGATTGTGTATCTACACCACGCTTGGATTTATTGACATGGGCTGCAAGTGCGAAACAGTGATAATTACTATAAATTTATAAAAACAAATTGTATCAGAATAAAAAACAATAAAAAATATGAATTAAAAAGAATTATACTTACAATTAACATGGAAACCGTATGTTGATTCGATAAATTTCTTGTCTTCTTCTAGTAGTGTTGCCTTGATTGTAACAATTGGTAAATTTCTGAAAGGAAGGCCCATAAACCGATGTATGTCATTTGCTTCAATAGTGAATTGGAACATTTGGCCATCGTTCAGAGTCACATAAAAAATACTATCCTCTAAATTATAGCAAGACAGAAGGTAATTCAAAATATCCGGTCTGCTTTTGAAATGGGGCATATTCACGAGCCCCAGAATTCACACTCTTCCATCAAAGCTTGATATTCTCAAGACATCTTTAAAGCTGTATGGATGGGAGGGCATAAGGGATTCTGTAGTTGATCTTCAAAATCGATTGAGTTGGATTCTCTTGATTTTCTTGCTGAACTTGCAATTGGGAAGCATGTGAAGTCGACATTGTAGAAATGTAATTGCATCTTTGACGATTTAGACTTGTAAAATTTCAAGAACGGGAAAATGAAAATGAGAAAATGAGCGGCACAAGGGTATTTATAAGCTAAATAGGGCATCACTGGCCCCTGATGACAATCATCATTTGCTCCTACCGACGTCCGTCACTTTGTCTCCCTCGTGCGCGCGTCACTCTGACTTTTGTCGTGTGTCATCTAGGACATTTGACCCACGACACTTGCACCTAGTGACGCGCAACACTATCCCCTACTGACGCGCGTCACTTCCTCCTATTGTCACGTGTCAGCTATTACCTTTGACGTGCGTGGATAGGTTCCGATGACGCGCCATTAGGGTACAAAGATGTCGTGCATCAATAAAGCCGTGTCACACGTCAAAGGTCATAGCTGACGTGCAACAACAGTCCTAGCTGACGCGCGTCAATAGGAGACACTGACGCGCATCAGTAGGAGCAAATGACGCGCGTGTCATCGGGGGCGTGATGCGCGCGATAGTAAGCGTGTCGCGCGTCATTAACAGACACTGACGCGCGATAGCAGGTGACAATGTAGCGCGTCATTACGATCTAGTGTCGTGCCAATGTCGCACATCATTACGAACTAGTATAGTGCCAATGTCGCATGTCATTACAAACTAGTGTCGCGCCAGTGACGCGCGTCATTACGAACTAGTGTTGTCACACGTCACTGATGGACTCGGAGCCATGAAAAACTAGGTGAAAAATTTGTTTTTGAATACTGTCAAATTCACCTTTCACTGAAACTGGTTACGGGGATATTCGCCAGGTATTTTCCACCTTCAATTTTATAGGGGTGTCTTAAAATGAACCCTATCTTCACTTTCCCGATGCACAATCTCCTTCAGCTTGATCGGCCTTCCCGACACTATCAATGCAATGCTAGCACTCCGGTCGACAATCCAAGATTTGCAAGTAAATGGTGTGGCTCAATGGGCCTATTGGGTACTTTATAATTTACTCCTAATCGCAAATATTTCATCTACTATTGCCTAAAATAATAATAGGCCAATAGACAATATTTGTTGACACACCTCATAAAAAGCTTAACAAATAATAAGCTTGTTGGACTAATGTGTGTGTGTGTGTGTGTGTGCCACAATGCAAATGAATGGGTTCCCTATTTATACAAAAAATAGGGACCTTAAAAAAATGCACTCCACGAATCCTTAGGCTAAAAATACCATAGCCCGTAGCATAGTTGATGGGATTAAATCCCAAATTGGGCGGATGTATTTTTAAATGGGATAAATATCCATTTTAGCGGCTAAGGAGAGGGGGAGCGGTTTTGAATGTTTTTAATGGGATATAATCCCAAATGGAGTGGCATATATTTGGGTAAGGTTTAATAACCCTTATCCCCTCCATTCTTCACGTGGATAATACCACACATGGCTTTAAGCCCCCAACAACCGCTTCATCCTCCTTCCACGTGGTCCTTTGCATGCCCCCACCACCGCTTCCCTCCTTCACAAATGCACTTAGCATGTGGCGGTTTATACTAATGTTTGAACATTAATATATATATACGTGGCATTTGGAATGGTGTGTAAGTGGACTTACCAAGTAAATAAAAATTTGACCCATACCATGGGGTATCGAAATTAATTAACTTGGTCATTATGTAGTCCACTTGTCATCTCCTCGATAGGCAAATCGAGTGAATTCGAAGAGCGGTGGCAAACCACATGTCACAGTGCGATTCGGTCCAATATTGACCAATTGACCAGAGTTGACTTTCCCGATGTCTGAACTTTGATTGAACATATCTAGAGCTCCTGATGTCTATTTTTCACGCTCTCACGCTTGTTGGAAAGCTCTCGGGATGATCTTCTGCACTAAAAAAATTTATGGATGTTTATGGAAATTTCAAAAATGATCCCCTGATCATATATATACTATTAGAGAATAAAATTTATTGAATCGATTGTTAGTGAATTTAATTTTGGTAGATATAGGAGACAGAAACCATGAGTATAGTGGTAAAATTTTGAATTTAGCATGGAGGGAATGGAAAGCTTAAGAGATTAAGAAATTGTGATGGTTTTAATCCCTATGGTTTCCATCCCTATGTCTTCCATTAGTTGAACTGAGTTAAATTTATATTCTATAAATATGTTACAAAATTAGTGACCACTCACGTCTTGCATTTAGAAAAGTTAGTGTTTTGCCTAAGAGGATTCCTTGGAGATATAATATTAGGACAAAATTTTCAAACCTTGCATCAACAAATTTGCATCCATCTAATGTTAAATTTCTTTTAAAAAAATGCTTCTTTTTTCATCAAATTCAAAAAAATGTGCAAGATTGAAGATGAGCCACATAGTCTCATTGTATTCTCACATAGCTTTGTGATTCCAAAAAAAAAAATTCCTCTCATTGAAATTCTAGCAAGGAAAGTTGGGATGATGTAGTGTTAGTACCAATTATGTAAGTAAAAATCAAGTTATGATTTTTTTGTGGGTTCAATATAATACCAAAAACATAACATTCAATTATGGGATTTTTTATGTTTTCTTAGATCTATCTTTCCTCCTTTGTGACATCATAATTCCAAATAAAACATATTCAATTAAACTTCTTAATATCTTCCTTACTACCCTAAGTCGAATATCCATTAATAATATGTCTTAGAATTACCTCTACAATTATGAAATTACTCATCTCCCTTTATTATTCCTAAATATAAGACACCTTATGACGGTTCAACTTTATTCCAATGTAGAAAATACACCTAAAATGTAAAAAAATAAAAATACAAGTTTCAAATCTTAGTCACCCATCAAACACAACATTTTTGTTCTTATTTTGGAAAACATTTATTCGAGTCAAATATTCAATTATACTTTTTATATTGAAGATGTTATGAATTAAAATAGTTTCCAAAATAAAATAAAATATGAAAATTAATATTGACACACACATAAGTGAAATTCTATTTTTATTTCATTCATCTAAAGTGTATAACTTGCTCATCCTCAAGATTTTGCATTTGGTCTTTAATCCTCTGCACATTTTCTTACAATAATAAACCTATTTTTCCATAACTCGATTGATAACCAATTGTGTATAAGATTCAAGGATCAAATTGCAAGAGATATTAAGTCCCAACACAACTTGTGTAATGCCCACAAAAAGACATTCTAAGAACACATTAAAATCTTAAACACTTATCCCGAAAGTTACATAAATTTTTCTTTTGTTTTAAGTTAAAAGTTTACAAGGGTGTCAACCCCTAGTGTGCATTAAATTAATTTTCACCAATAATCTCTACTTTACAAATGATGGACCAGGTCTAAGTTAAATGATTAAATATTATTAATTTATTTCTAATGTCAAATAATTAACATTTAACTAGGGAGGTGTCATAATTTAATTTACTTACTTAATGTTATTCTCCTCCTTAACTAACATTCACACCCAAATAATTACCTTATACTTAGTTACTTTAGCTCCAAAATATAAATAACTTAAATGTCCATTTCATTAATTATCTAAAACATACTAGGAACTAAATTAACGACTTTGCACACCAAGGTATTTGAATGGCCCCAATCACCCATCTACACATCCCTTTAAATTTATTTAAAACATCTATAAAATCCATTCATACCAAACAATTATAGGGTTGATCCTAAACCCTTGGATCAATTTAATTATGGCCACTAGATCCTAGGGTTCCAAACTAACCCTAAATATCCTTATGTATTCCTATTAAATCCTTTTCTTTACCCTAGTCTCTTCATTTGGTCACTTTGTTTTGTTTAATTTGCAGGTTGGAGAAATGGAAGCTATGGGAGAAAGGAAGGAAGAAAATATGAAGGGATTTACAAAATCAAGATTGTTTTAGTCTAGGTTCTAGATTTATCATTGTAATTTCTTTCATTCAAGGATTGAAGGAATTTACATTTTAAATTTGGAGTTATTACAAAATTATTTGTATTTTGAGTTCTCTATTTGGGGAAAACCCTACCTTCTTTAATATGTATGAGATTGGGTACTTTTAATTAACCATTTGAAGATTTATTTACTTTAAACAATGAAATTTAACCATCATTTTCTTCCCGGAGGTTTCCTATGTAATTTTTAAAATCTTAAAATTTAGTTAGACCAAGTTAAAATTTGCACAGTGTGGATCTACATTTTTCCACCATTAGTGACAGTAAGTGCCGCGCAAAGTATGCCAGCAATCTTGGGACCATCACCTTACTTATGTGATGATTCATGAATCTTTGCCTTTCCCGAGTAGTAGTTTTGAGACCGCCATTACCTTTAGCAAAGTGGTTAAGAGACCGCCGCTCTACATAGAGCGGTTGTCCTCTTCCTTAGAAATAGAACCTTCATTTCTAAGATTTTACAAAAAAAAAATCAGTCGAGGGATTTAAAATTCATCCTGAACTTAACTTTGTGTGTCTAAAGTTTCCATTTGCAATATTTAATTCATCTATTCATTCCATAGTAAAATTACTCATTTTAAGCATTTCCTATTTTAGTAAAAAAAATAACTACTAGATCATTTTCATTTCTCTTAACAAAATTTATTTCAAGACAAAAAAGATAAATTAAGTTAAATCTACTACTAATGTTGTTGTTTTTCCTTACTACAAAATGCAACATTTCAACATAACAATATACTTCAATTTTTTGGCTTCTTTCCATTTACAATACAACTTATTTGTTCAAATAACTACTAACAACTTTGTTCCACATTCAAGGTTTCAAAGCATACAATATTAGTATTTAACAAATTCTATATAATTTCTTTCCAATACTATAACTTCAATAATGATAATGAATTTTCTTTTCCTTGAGCATAGCTCATTTCTTTTAATACAAAGAACTTACATTTCTCACAATAAAAATTATAACTAAACTTTTAAAAATGATTACTATTTTGGTTCATTTCTTTACATACAACAATTTGAGGAGAAAGGAAATTATACAACTCCTCAATGAGCTTCATTCAAATAATAATATAACTTACAATGCAACATTTCCTTCTAAAAAAATAAAATATACAAGTTTTCCACCTTAAGTGGGAATAACAAGAAGGTTTTCTCACAAGGAAAGATTTGTTTTGGACACCAACAAATGCTCCAAGTTTCACATCACCAACAAGAGCTCCACCATGTGTTCACTTGATCACAACAAAAAAGGGGGGAGAGGAAACACTCTCAACCTAGCCAATAATCCAATGAGGAAAAGAAGCTATCCTCCTCATTGGACCCCGAGCCCCAACCACAATGCAATGAAATATGGATCCAACTCATGGAAATAATACAAGCTTCCACATCACAATACAAGGATTCCACAATCATACCAAAACACATGATAAACACAAATAAAATCATAAGAAGTAAACCTACAAAATATACATGGCTTCAAAATGTAAAGCCAAAGGAGCAAGGATCTATGGGAGATCACTTATGCCTCCCAATAGGAATTAGGTGTGTACCTTAAATCCCTCATATAAAATCTCAAAACCCCTACACAACTCTTATGCCTCCCTCAAGATCGTCTTATGCCTCCCACTCTCTTATGCCTCCATACTATATCTTATGTCTCCTCATAAAAACTAGGTAAGAAATGCAAGAATTTCTTGTCCAAGGTGGGGCACCCAACCCAACTCCCTCCAAAACATGAAATACACTTTATGCCTCCCTACATGTAATATCCCCATATTCCCTCCTACACCACACTTTGGAAATCTACCCAAGCACCCAACAAGCATATCAAAAACACTCAAAAACATACACATATACACACTATAAAAGAAAACATTTAACAAGAGTGTAGATCATACCTTTCCATGGTAGAGCTTGATCCAAGAGTCACATAGAAATCTCCTTCAAGCGCAAACTATCACCAAAAATATCCAAAAAAATCCACAAGCACTCCAAAATCCTCAAACTCCAAAAATTCAAGAGCACAAAAAGAAATGAAGTAACCCCCAAACAAGGAAAAGAAATTGAATAAATCACAGTAGGATGTTATAGAAAAGGGAGAGAGGAGGGTGAGGTGGCTCCATGTAGGATGTCACATCACTCATCCCAAAATCCACCTCATAACTCAAACCTTAACCCAAATGAATAATAAATTGGTGGGTGAGAGGAATCACAAACCTCTATCACACACAATCCAAGCCCACATCCCCTAAGAAAAAACTTTAAAACACATGTAAGAAAAGTGCAATAAAAGCCACTTTTTGTATTACAAAACACCTAATGGGGTCTATTTTTTACCCCCCAATCGATAGGTATTGTTTTTATAGTAATTTAAGAGGTGTGGGACAAGTTTAACTTGTCCCAAACGCTCTCAAAATTGGTCCTTAAGACCAAATCCGAATTTCCAAGATGAGGTAGAGTGTACAACACTCAAGATCAAAATCATCTAATCTAATCTAATCTAATAAATGAATTATTTTGACCCATCCATAATTAGTTTAATAAAATGATTAATTTACTAATCTAGACATAATTTAAATAATTTATACAGGAAAAAACATCACTATAATATCACATACAAAATTAAATAAAGGAAACTACATAAAAGAACAACACACAAATACCTTTGTAATAATTGTAGGTAATCCCCCATGGGGACCCCTAACACACACACACACACACACAAAAAAATACATGTTTCCATGGTGACCATTGTTGAATTCATATAGCATTCCAATGTGGTTGGTCTCTAAACTCATCATTGTTTTTGTGATATGTTTACATGTAGAACACATAATACCACCTTCATCCTTGCATGCCGCATCAAAACATCCAAGATAAAATATACAATATAATCCATAATCATCTACATGTGAATTAAATCAACATCTAGGCAAGTAATGTTATTATTTTGAATGTCTAACAACATCTCAATTCTATATTTCATCAATATCAATAGGATCACAAGAAGATTTCAATTGTTAAGTTCTACTCAGTATGATGAAAATATCGCATGTCAAAAATATATAACTATGTCAACAACATATCATCATCAATATAAAATGTCTCTAATAAACCACAAACATCATACTATGAATCAAAATCCAACAATAGTCTCAATATCTCTATCATATAACATCCTGCTAAGTCAAAATGATATAAAATATCCATAAGTATAGTCAAGAATATCAAAATAAACAGTAATAAATGTCGAAGGGAAGTGGGTAGTACATCCCCCCCCATTAGACTTGACTTCCTCCTGGAAGTCATTGGAATAGGTGTGAAACTGGACTCGTAGGAATGTAGCATCCTCCCCTAGCAGCGTATTCTCATCATACCTCTCAAAATGGACTCAAACCTGATCAATCTCTCTACCTCGAAGGCCTAGTGTCCTGCGCTCTAAAATACGGAAGGGTTCAACAATCACCTTCCCCATGATCCTACACTTGCAATGCGGTCTAATCTAATACGTGAGAAGGTTCAGTAATGTATCTCCTAAGTACATAAACATGAAACATATCGTGGATGTGAGACAAGCTAGGTGGCAACGCTAGACACTAGGCTAAGAGACTGATATGCTTCAAGATCTCAAAGGGACCCAAAAACCTAGGGGAAAGCTTAGAGAATTTTCCATAACAGATAGGGCTCTTATGCGGTATGACACAAAGTAAAACCTTTGTGCCCACCTCAAAACTATGATCTGCCCTATGCTCATCTTCATACTTCTTCTTTCGCATGTCCTACACCTCCTACAATCTCTTCCTGATCATAACAACCTAGTGCTCAATATCCTAGAATAAGGATGGCCTAAGAGAAACCCTGTCCTCCAACCTATCCCAACTCGGAGAGGTGTCTTGAAATATCTATTATACAGTGCCTAAAAAGGAGCCATGCCTATCAAACTCTAAAACTATTATTTTAGGAAAACTCCACCAAGTACAAATAATCCTTTCATCTCGATCGATGATCCATGACATACATCCTAAGCATGTCCTCCAAAATTTGATTCACCACTCACTCTGTCCATCCCTCTCCGGGTGATAGCTTGTGCTGAAGTTGATCTTCATCCTAGAGCATACTTGCATGCATAGTCCAAAGTGGTAAGTGTACAAAGGATTGCGATCACAAATGATCTTCCACAGAATCCTATGTAATCTGAAAATATCATCAAGATATACCCGTGCCACTAACTAGCTATGTAGGTGGTCTTCACCGGAGAAAAATGAGCCACTTTCTTCAATTTATCCATCGTGACCATGATTGTGTTGTGGTGGTATCTCGATGTCGGTAATCCAACAATGAAGTCCATGTAAATGGTGTCCCATTTCCACTTTGTTATACCGTGAGGAAAGAGAGGTCAACTAAATATTGATGCTTGGCTTTCACCTTTCTAAAACTCTAAACAATGTGACACAAACTGAGCCACATCTCTTTGAAGTCCTCTCCAATGGTATATCTGTCTCAAAGTGGCGTGTATCTTCTTCACCCTGGGATGGGCTAAACAAGGTGCATGATGAGCCTCTCTCAAAATTCTTATCACAAGCCTCTATCTCTAGGAACATAAATCCAACAGTTGTGCCTAATAAGGCCATCTGTCTCTAGTGAATATCCATCAAACTTCCCCTCAAGGGGTCTTGAGACTCAATCTCTACTTTGGCTATAAGGTAGAAACTGTCATGAGGAAGTTGCTGCAAAATCCTACTCGAAAGTCTATACCCAATGAAGTATCCATAGCCACATGTCTCTATCTACTTAGGGCATCTCGCAACCATGTTCTATCTCCATATCATACTCTATCTCCATATCATACTCACAAATAAAATCCATCCAACATCATTGACAAGCATTGATATTGGGCTGTGTGAAGAAGTGGTGAAGACTCGAGTGATCACTCCCGAGCGTGAATCTCCCAAAGAAGGAAGTGTCTCCACTACACCAATGCATGCACAACTACTGCAAGATAAATATCATAAGTTGAATAATTGAGCTTATAATATTTGAGTTTATAAGACTCAAATGTAACTACTGTGCCCTCTTGCATCAACACACCTCCAAGTCATTACAAAGAAGCATCTATGCAAATGAAGAACTTTCTCAGAGGGTTTGGTACTGCAAGAATGGGTGTTTTCATGAGGCATTCCTTCAATGTCATAAAGGCTTTCTCACATCTATCTGACCATAAAAACTTCCTCCCTTTCTTGTGAAGGGAAGTGATAGGGTGCGCAACCCGAGAAAAGTATTGTACAAATCTCATGTAGGATTTCTGCCAAGCCCTTGAAGTTGCACACCTCCATCACACTAGTGGGTGTCGACCAATCCATAATAGCTCGAATCTTGGAAGATTGATTGCATACCTTCCCCAAAATTATGTGGCATAAATATTACACCTCTATCTAGAAAGAACACACACTTCTCCAAGTTCCCATAAAGTTGTTGCTCACGAAGACACTGAAGAACCTAGTGAAGGTGCCCTCGTGCTCCTCACGTGTATGTGAGTAAATAAAAATTTCATCAAGGAAGATGAGCACAAACTGATCCAAAAATGTCCTGAATACCTAATTCATCAAGCTCATGAACAGTACAAGACTGCGGGGGCATTCCTCACACCAAAAGGTACTCTGAACTTGTAGTGGCCATATCTCGTATGGAAGGTGGTCTTATGAATATCTACCTTCTTGATCTCGAGTTGATGATATCCTAACTTAAGATCTATCTTGAAGAATATTGTGGCCCCTTCATCAAATCAAATAAATCATTAATGCGCAGAAGGGGGTAACAATTCTTGATCATTACTTTATCCAGCTGACAGTAGTCAAACATAAACACAGAGATCTATCCTTATTCTTTACAAAAATCAACGTTGCTCCACAAGTAGATAAACTATGATGAAATAGAACTTTCTCCAAAAGTCCCTCAACTCTGAAACTTAAGCTCACAGAGCTTAGGGGTAGTCATTTGATAAGGTGCTCATGAGATAAGCTCTGCACGTGGAACTAGATCTATGTGAAAAATTATCTCACGTGGGGGAGGTAACCCCGTAGAGCTCCCTAAAAAAATCAGCAAAACTCTCTCAAGATGTGATGGTCATCAAGGGATGGTCTACTAGACTCATCCTCATATCTATCACTAACCATAATAGCATACATCTGATAACCTCATTGCACACACACACCGCTTAAGTTACGTAGCGAAGATGGTGTGGATGGAAACGGGCCTTCTAACTCCTGCTATCGTTGACTAAACTCCTAGATCATCTGTACATGAAATAGTCTTATGGTAACAGTCCACTCTAGCTCTATGTGTAGAAAACTACTCCATGCCCAAGATGACTCCATATGAACCCAAGGGAAGGATTCAAAGATCCAAGGTAGTGGTGAAGGGTCCCAAATCTACTACACACTCCTTAACTAAGGAGTCTACAGAAACTTTGGCTCCAGAAGCCATCTCAACATCCCAACTAAGACCTTGCCTAACTGCCACAGCCCACAACACTCTACTAAGGATGGTGTAATAAAAGAATCAGATGAACCAAAATCAAATAGAATGGATGTAGGAATACCACCAATGTTACCTATTGTCTCTATCACGGTACTCTAGTGCTCAACTTGGTAATTCTCGACCACTGCGTAGATAGGATGGCTACATCCATTTCACTAACAGTAGGCTCTGAAATATGTTTCTTACCCTTTTTACTAAGGTTTTGTGGGAACTCTCTCCAATGATATCAAACAATGCCACAACCATAACATCTTCCTGGTCCTCTCCAAAGTGAGATTTAAATCTCACAGAGGTATGGTATGGATCTGATCTAGGACTACTGGGTCTCTACTCGAGCCTCTACGAATGATCCTCGATGATTTGGCTAATGGACTATTTAGGTATTTCCCCCCCTCTATGATGAGCTCTCTAGGTGAATGATCTCTCGGTATACCCCGTGTCCTAATGTGGTGGCTGAATAACGATTGTATCGAACCCTATCCACCATGAGGAGGAGGATCTGAACCCCTCGACCTGTTATCCTACATCTATTTGATGCGGCTCTGAACTCCATCTCTCGGGCTGCTACCGCATCTTTCCCCGTGTCTCCTCTACAATATAAACCTTCTCATGGCCTCTACTAAGGTCTATGGGTAGTGAATGTGCACCACACCACTAAATCCAAGTTCAAGCCCCCGATGAACCATTGAATCATGCATGTTCATCCTCCATATAGTCGACATATTGGAGTAGGTCCTAAAATCGACTCTCATACTCAATTATAGTCATATATACTTGATGGAGGTCATGGAACTCGCTTATACTCTACTAAATAAACCTCCTGGATAAATACCTACTCCTAAACCACTCCTCAAAGAGCTCCTAGGTAACTATCTCTAAGTCAACATGGAGCTTCTTCTCCTCGATCCTCCACAAGACACCTACTCCATCCCTCAAAAGATGGATCGCAACATGATATTTTGTGTTGTTAGTACAAATTCGAGATCTTTAAGCATCCTCTCAAGGTCACCAACAAGGCCTCTTCCTGAAAACCACCTATATCTCCATAATAGTGAGATGGTCATAGCTTCAGGATCTCCCTGATATGGTCATAGCTGAAGATGACGACCCCCTAGGTCTCTCTCTCATGCTGCTCCTCCCTCTTCCTAGGGCTCTGAGATCTATCCTATATCATGAAATCATGTCTCCATGTCCCCTCTGTGGTGACTCTGCCCTAGCCAACTCCACACAGGAGTTCTCTACCCTATGCTCCTCACTGTGTTGAGGAGATTCTCGAGCCTCAACTAATGGCTCCCCATCCTATCTAACAAGTCATCCTCCTAAGGACCCTCCGTGTATAACTGCATTGATGTCCTGAAGCATCTATAAAATATGAGGTAGAATGGCCGCTACAACCTGATTTGGTAGTGGAAGATCTAGATCTATGTGAAAGAACCCCTTTCTAGTCTCATGCCTCCTGTAAAGACCAAGGTAAGAGTTAGTTCATCATTCTAGGTTCTTGTTTCAGTTTTCTAGGTTTTCTATATTGTAAAATTATCAGACAGTGTGGTTTTCTAGGTTTAAAAGAAAACAAATTTACGCTAGGTTACAGTGTTCATGTCTTATGTTTTCTAGTGTGCCCAACGTTCCAATATTTCAACCCACGGCTCGATACAAAATGTAATTCCCACAAAAATATGTTCTAGGAACACATTAATATCTTAAACACTTATCCCAAAAGTTGCGGATTTTTTTTTTTTTTTAAATTAAAAGGTTACAAGGGTGTCAACCCCTAGTGTATGTTAAATTAATTTTCACCAATAATATCTACTTTACAAAGTATGGACCAGGTCTAAGTTAAATTATTAAATATTCTTAATTTATCTCTAAGGTCAAATAATTAACATTCAACTAGGAGGTGTCATAATTTAATTTACTTGGTTAAATGTTTTTATCCTCCTTAACTAATATTCACACCCTAATAATTTACCTTATACTTAGTTAATTTAGTTCCAAAATATAAATAACTTAAATGTCCATTTCATTAATTTTCTAAAACATACTAGGAACTAAATTAATGACTTTGCACACCAAGGTATTTGAATGGCCCCATTCACCCATCTACACATACCTTTAAATTTATTTAAAAATCTATAAATTTCATTCCTCCCAAGAAATTGTAGGGTTGATCCTCAACCCTAGATCAATTCAATTGTGCCTACTAGATCCTAGGGTTCCAAACTAACCTAAATATCCTTATGTATTCTATTAAATCCTTTTATTTACCCTAGTCTCTTCATTTGGTCACTTTGTTTTGTTTAATTTGCAGGTTGGAGAAATGGAAGCTATGGGAGAAAGGAAGGAAGAAAACATGAAGGGATTTACAAAATCAAGATTGTTTTAGTTTAGGTTCTAGATTTATCATTGTAATTTCTTTCATTCAAGGATTGAAGGGGTTTACATTTTAAATTTGGAGTTATTACAAAATTATTTGTATTTTGAGTTCTCTATTTGGGGCAAACCCTACCTCCATTAATATATATGAGATTTCACACTTTTAATTAACCATTTGAAGATTTATTTTATTTGAACAATGAAATTTAACCATTATTTTCTTGCTGGAGGTTTCCTATGTAATTTTACAAGCTTAAAATTTTGTTAGACCAAGTTAAAATTTACACAGCATGTTGATCTACATTTTTCCACCGTTAGTGACAGAACCCGCCACAAAGCAAGTCATCATTCCTAGGACTACCATCCTACCTAGGTGATGATTCACAAACCACCACCTTGCCTAAGTGGTGGTTCACGAGACTCGCCACCTTTCTGAGTGGTGGTTATGAGACCACCACTCTGCACAAGGGCAGCGATCTTGTCCTTTGAAACAAACCTTCATTTTGAGATTTTTCAAAAACAAAATTCACTAGAGTGATTTAACATTCATCCTAAACTTAAATTTATGTGCCTAAAGTTTCCAGTTGTAAGATTTAATTCATCTATTCATTCCATAGTAAAATTACTCATTTTAAGCATTTCCTATTTCAATAGTAACAACAACAACTATAAGATCATTTTCATTTCTCTAAAAATAATAATTTCAAGACCAAAAGTATAAATGAATCTTAATCTACTTCTAATGTTGTTTTTCCTTTCTACAAAATGCAACATTTCAACATAACAATATACTTCAAGTTTGTTTCTTCTTTCCATTTCCACTACAATTTATTTGTTCAAATAACTACTAACAACTTTGTTCCACATTCAAGGTTTCCAAGCATACACTATTAGTATTTTACAAATTCTAACTTCTCTCTTTTCCTCTTCACAATACTATAACTTCAACAATGATAATAAACTTTCTTTTCCTTGAGCATAGCTCATTTCTTTTAATGAAGAACTTATTTTCTCATAATACAAATTATAACTAAAATTTTAAACATGATTTCCATTTTGGTTCATTTCTTTACATACTACACATTTGAGGAGAAAGGAAATTATACAACTCCTCAATGAGCTTCCTTCAAATAATAATACAACTTACAATGCAACATTTCCTTTAAAAAATACAATATTACAAGTCTTCCACCTTAAGTGGGAATAACAAGAAGGTTTTCTCACAAGGAAAGATTTCTTTTGGACACCAAAAAATGCTCCAAGTTTCACATCACCAAAAAGAGTTCCACCATCTGTTCACTTGATCACAATAAAAAAAGGGGGAGAGGCAACACTCTCCACCAACCAATAATCCAATGAGGAGAAGAAGCTATCCTCCTCATTGGCCCCAAGCCCCAACCACAATGAAATGAAAGATGGATCCAACTCATGGAAAAATACAAGCTTCCACATCACAATACAATGATTCATTAATCATACAAAAACACAATCAACACAACTACAATCACAATAAGGAAACCAACAAAATATACAAGGCTTCAAAATGTAAAGCCAAAGGAGCAAGGATCTATGGGGAGATCACTTATGCCTCCCAATGGGAATTAGGTTCCCACCTTAAAACCCTCCAATAAACATCTCAGAAACTCTACACATCTCTTATTCCTCCTCAATATCCTCTTATGTCTCCCACATTTTCTTATGCCTCCCTACTATCTCTTATGTCTCCCTCATAAAAACCAAGTAAGAAATGCAAGCATTTCTTGTCCAAGGTGGGGCACCCAACCCAACTCCCTCCAAAACATGAAATAAACTCTTATTCCTCCCTACATGTAATATCCCCATATTCTTCTCCACACCACACTTAGGCAATCTACCCAAGCACCCAACAAGCATACCAAAACACTTAAAAACATACACATATACAAAATAAAAGAAAACATTTAACAAGAGTGTAGCTCCTACCTTTCCATGGTAGATCTTGATCCAAGAGTCACACACCAAGCTCCTTCAAGCCAAAATATCACCAAAAGCTCCAAAAAATCCACAAGCACTCCAAAATCCTCCAACTCCAAAAATGCAAGAGCAAAAATGAAATGAAGTAACCCCCAAACAAACAAAACAACTTGAATAAATAGAAAAGGGAGAGAGGAAGGTTGAGGTGTCTCCTATGTATGATGCCACATCACTCATTGTCAACTCCACCTCACAAGTAGAATCTCAACCTTAATGCACAATAAATTGGTGGGTGAGAGGAATGATAAACCTCTTACACACACAATCCAAGCCCACACCCCCTAAGGACAAAATTTAAAACCCATGTAAGGAAAGTGCAAAAAATTCCACTTTTTTTCTTACAAAACACATAATGGGGTCTATTTTTGACCCCCATTCCATAGGTAGGGTTGGTATAGTAATTTAAGAGGTGTGGGAGAAGTTTAAATTATCCCACAAGCCCTCCAAAATTGGCCCTTAAGGCCAAATCCGAATTTCCAAGATTAGGTAGAGTGTACAACACTCAAGATCACAAGAACTCAACAAACAACACATAACCCAAAGATTCATCTAATCTAATAAATGAATTCTTTTGACCCATCCATAATTAGTTTAGTAACATGGTTAATGTACTAATCTAGACACAAACTTTAAATAATTAATACAAGAAAAAATACATCACTATTAAATCACATACTAAAATTAAATAAAGGAAAATAAATAAAAGAACACACAAAACCCCTTGGTCATAATTGGAGGTGATCCCCCATGGGGACCCCTAACAATAATTCAAACACACACACAAAAAATACATGTTTCCATGGTGACCATTGTTGAATTCATCTAGCATTCCAATGTGGTTGGTCTCCAATCCCCCCATTGTTTGTTGTGATATGTTTACCTACAAAACACATAATACCTCCTTCGGCCTCATGGCCACATCAAAACATCCAAGATAAAATATACAATATAAATCCACAATCATCTACATGTGAATTAAATCATCATCTAGGCAAGTAACATTATTATTTTCAATTTCTAACAACATCTCAATTCTACATTTCATCAATATCAATAGGATCACAAGATTAGTTCAATTGTTAAGATCTACTTAATATGACGAAAATATCACATGTCAGAAATATATATATCTATGTGAATAGTATATCATCATCAATATAAAATGTCTCTAGGAATCCACACACATCATACTATGAATAGAAATCCAACAATAGTCTCAAGTATCTCTATCATCTAACATCATGCTAAGTCAAAATGATACAAAATATCCATAAGTAAACTCAACGGTATCGAAATCAAAGTAATAAGTGTCAAAGGGAAGTGGGCACTACATCCCCCTCCCCTTAGACTCGACTTCCTCCTGAATTCACTGGAATAGGTGTGGAAACTGGACTTGTAGCAATGTAACATCCTCCCATGTAGCAGCAGTCTCATCATACATGTCCCACTAGACTCGAACTTGGTCAATATCTTTGCCTCAAAGGCCAAACACCTATGTTCTCAAATACGGATGGGCTCCACCATCACCTGCCCCGATTTTGTACTTGTAATGTGGTCCAATCTAATACGTGAGAATAATAATCAATGTATCCCTAAGTATAGAAACATGAAAAACACCATGGACGTGAGACAAGCTAGGGTGGCAACACCGGATGATAGGCAATGGGACGTACACGCTCCAAGACCTCAAAGGGACCCACAAACCTAGGAGCAAGCTTAGAGCCTTTTCCGTAATTGATAGGGCTCTTATTTGGTTGACATAAAGAAACACCTTTGTGCCCACCTCAAAATTATAATCTATCCTATGCTTGGTCTCGCATATTTGTTCTACTCCGATCATAAATACTTGGTACTCCATATCCTATAATAAGGCTAGCCCAAGATAAACCTTGTCCTCTAACCTATCCCAACTCAAGAGGTTTCATGCACTCTCTACCATATAGTGCCTATAAATGAGCCATGCATATCAAACTCTGGAAACTATTATTGTAGGAAAACTCCACCAAGTACAAATACTCCTCGTATCTTGATTGATGATCCATGACGCATACATCCTAATTTTTTTCCAAAATCTGATTCACCAACTCGGTTTTTCCATCTATCTCCTGGTGATAGGTTGTGTTGAAGTTGATCTTCTTCCCAAGAGCATATTGCATGATAGTTCAAAAGTGGGAAGTGTACAAAGGATTGTAGTCACAAATTATCTTCTGCGGAATCCCATGTAATTTGAAAATCTCATCAAGATATACCCATGCCACTGCACTAGTTATGTAGGTGGTCTTCACCAAAGAAAAATGAGCCACTTTCATCAATTTATCCATCATGACCATGATGGCATCATGGTGGTATCTCGATGTTGGTAACCCAATAATTAAGTCCATCGAAATGGTTTCCCATTTCCACTCCAGTTTTGCATGAGGAAAGAGAAGGCCAAGTGGATGCTGATGCTCAGACTTCACCTTCGACACTTTAAATAATGTAATACAAACCAAGCCATGTCTCTCTGAAGTACCCTCTAATGGTATAGCTGTCTCAAAGTGGCATGCATCTTCTTTGCCCCGGGATGGGCTAAATAAGGTGCATGATTAGCCTCGGTCAAAATGTCCTATCTCAAGCCTCTATCTCTATGAACCTAAATCCAACCTCTATGCCCGAGAAGGCCATCTATCTCTAGTGAAAATTCATCAAACTTCCCTCAAGGGGTCTCTCTGAGTCAATATCTACTGCGCTACAAGGTAGAAATTGTTGTGAGGAAGCTTCTACAAAATCCTACTCTATAAGTTTGTACCCACTAAAGTAGTCATAGCCACATGTCTCCGTCTACTCGGAGAATCTAGTAACCATGTTATCCTTCCCTTCACATGCTCTATCTCCATATTGTACTCATAATGAAACTCCATCCAACGCCATTGACAAGCGTTGAGATTGGGCTGCGTGAAAAGGTGGTGAAAAATCCATTGATCAGTCCCGAGTGTGAATCTTCAACCAAGAAGGAAGTGTCTCCACAACACCAAAGCATGTACAAATGCTACAAGCTCAAAATCGTGAGTCATATAATTGAGCTCATAATATTTGATTTTACAAGACTCAAATGTAACTACTCTTCCCTCCTACATCAACACACCTCCAAGTTACGCCAAAGAAGCATATGTGAGAATGAAGAACTAACCCGAGGGTCTGTACTACTGCAAGAATAGGAATTGTCATGAGGCATTATTTTAGTATTCTAAAGGCCTACTCACATCTATCTAACCATACAAACTTATTCCCTTCCACCGAAGGGAGTTGATGTGTTGTGCAACACAAGAAAATTCTGTAAAAATATCCTGTAGTATCATGCCAAGCCCATGAAGTTGCGCACCTCAATCACACTAGTGGGTGCTTCTCAATCCATAATAGATCAAATCTTGGAAGGATCGACTGTGATACCTTCTCAAAAATTATGTGGCCCAAATATTACACCTCTATCTAGAAGAATGCACAATTCTATAGTTCCTATAAATTTTTTTCTCTCAAAGGCACTAAAGAATCTAGCAAAGGTACAACTCATGCTCCTCACACATACATGAGTATATCATAATGTCGTTAAGGAATATGAGCATGAAGTGATCCAAAACATCCTCGAATACCCCGCTCATCAAGCTCATGAACATTGGGGGCATTCATCAAAAAAAAGGTATCACTGTGAACTCGTAGTGGCCATATCTCATACGAAAGGTGGTCTTATGAATATTAGCCTCTATGATCCTCACCTAATGATATCCTTACTTAAGATCTACCTTGGAGAATATTTTGGACCCCTTCATATAATCAAATAAATCATCAATGCGCGGAAGGGGGTAATGATTCTTGATCATTACTTTATTCAAAGAAATGGTAGTCAATACAAAAACACAAAGATATGTCCCTCTTTAAGAAAATCCTTGGTGCTCCCCAATGGGATACACTAGGATGGATTAGGCCTTTCTCCAAAAGGCCCTAAAGCTATAACTTGAGCTTGTAGAGCTATGTGGTAGGCATCCAATAAGGTGCTCATGAGATAAGCTCTGCATCCGGAACCGAGATCTATGTGAAAATCTATCTCATGTGGGGGAGTTAACCCCTGTAGCTCCCCTATAAAAACATTAGCAAACTCTCTCAAGATGTGATGGTCATCAAGGGATGGTCCACTAGACTCATCCTTAGATCTATCACTAACCGTAACAGCATACATCTGACAACCTCATCACACACACCACTTAAGTTGCATAGTAGAGATGGTGTGGATGGAAATGGGCCTCCTAACTCCTGCTATCACTGACTCAACTCCTAGATCATCTATACATGAAATAGTCTTATGGTAATAGTCCACTTTGGATCTATGTGCAAACAACCAGTCCATGCCCAAGATGACTCCATATGAACCCAAGGGAAGGATTTGAAGATCTGAGGTAGTGGTGAAGGGTCCCAAATCCACTACACACTCCTTAACTAAGGATTCTACATAAATTTTTTCTCTAGAAGCCATCTCAATGTCCTAACTAATACCCTACCTAACTGCCACTAGCTTGTAATGCTCTACTAAGGATGGTGTAATAAAAGAATTAGATGAACTGAAATCAAATAGAATGGAGGTAGGAATACCACCAATGCTAGTTATTGTCTCTATCACGGAACTTTGGTACTCAGCCTGGCGCACTTGACCACTGCGTAGATCTAATGGCTACGTCCCATGATGCCAATAGTAGGCTATGAAATATGCATCTTACCCTTATTACTAGGGTTTACGTGGGAGCTATCTCCAATGATGTCCAACAATGTCAAAACTAGAATAACTACATTGTCCTCTCTAATGAGATGCAACTCCAGTCGGTACTCTAGAGGTTTGTGATGTGGATCCTGACGATCTGGATATGAACTAGAAAGGTCTCTGTTGACGAGCTTCTACTGACTAATCTGTCAGTGCACCATGTGTCCTAATGGAACCCATATGAGGAGGCCCCATACTCCGCCCCCTCTATGCATCAAAAATGTAAGAAAAAAATAAAATGCATTGTCCTCTCCAATGAGATGTAGCTCCATCCCAGTACATTAGTGGTTTGTGATGTGGATCCCGATGATCCGACAATGAAATGCTAAGGTCTCTGTTGTGTGAGCTCCTACTTTTGAATGAGCTATCGGTACAACATGTGTCCTAATGGGACCCCTATGAGGAGGCCCTATACTCTGCCCCCTCTAAGCATCAAATCTCTGAGGATGTTTATAAGGTGGACGGAGTTTGTTGTCTTTATTCTTCGCTAATGTGGTTGTTGTGGTGGCGAAATTAAGACTGCATTGAACACTATCCACCATGAGGAGGAGGAGCTGACCCCCTCAACCTGTTATCCTACATCTATGCGATGTGGCTCCGAACGCCTGCTCTAGCCTGATGTGTCTTTCCCTGTGTCTCCTCTATAATATAGGCCTTATCCATGGCCTCTGCTAGGTCTTTGGGTAGTGAATGCACACCACACCACCCAAATCCAATTTTAGGCCCCTGATGAACCTTTGAATCCATACATACTCATCCTACATATAGTTAACATACTGGAGTAGGTCCATAAATCGACTCTCATACTCAGCTACAGTCATAGATGCCTGATGAAGGTCATGGAAATCATCTATCCTCTACTGAATAAACATCGTGGATAAATACCTGCTCTAAACTGCTCCTCAAAGAGATCCCGGGTAACTCCCTCTAAGTCAACATAGAGCTTCTCCTCCTCGATCCTCCACTAGACACCCGCTCCATCCCTCAAAGATTGATCACAACACAATATTTTTATTGCTAGTAAAAGGGAAGATATTGAAGCATCTGCTCAAGCTCACCAACTAGGCCTCTACTTGAAAACCACATGTATCTCTAGAATAGTGAGATGGTTGTAGCTTGAGGATCTACCTGATATGGTTTACAGCTAATGACTTAAGACCCCTAGGTCTCTCAGCATGCTCCTCCCTCTGCTTAGGGCTCTGAGATCTATCCATATATCATGTAATCCCATCTCCATGTCCCCTCTGTGGTCACTCTACCCTAGCCGACTCCATGCAATATTTTTTTCCATGTACTCCTTTTATGTTGAGGACATGCCCTAGCCTCAACTAATGGCTCCCTATCATGTCTATCAAGTCATCCTCCTAAGGACCCTCTCGCATAGAGTCACATTAACGTCCTAAATCGTCTATAAAATATGAGGTAGAATTTCCACTATAGCATGACCTGGTGATGGCAGATCTAGATCTACATGAAATAACCCTTCATATGGTCTGCACCTCCTGCACAGACCAAGGTAAGATTTAATTCATCATTCTAGATTCTTGTTTCAGTTTTCTAGGTTTTCTATATTATATAATTATCAGACAGTGTGGGTTTCTAGGTTTAAAAGAAAATTATTTTGTGCTAGGTTAAGTGTTCATGTCTCATATTTTCTATTGTGCCCAAGGGTCCAAGATTTAAACCCACAACTCTGATACCAAATGTAACGCCCACAAAAAATGTGTTCTACCAACACATTAAAATCTTAAACTCTTATCCCTAAAGTTATGGCAATTTTTTTTTTAAGTTAAAAGGTTACAAAGGTGTCAACCCCTAGTGTGCGTTAAATTAATTTTCATCAATAATCTCTACTTTACAAAGGATGGACTAGGTCTAAGTTAAATGATTAAATATTATTTATTTATCTCTAAGTTCAAATATTTAACATTCAACTAAGGAGGTTCCATAATTTAATTTACTTGATTAAATTTTTTTCTCCTCAACTATCTTTCACACCCTAATAGTTTACCTTATACTTAGTTAATTTAGTTCTAAAATCTAAATAACTTAAATGTCCATTTCATTTATTTTCTAAAACATACTAGGAACTAAATTAATATCTTTGCACACCAATGTATTTGAATTTCCCCATTCACCCATCTACACATCCCTTTAAATTTATGTAAAACATCTACAAAATTCATTCCTACCAAGCAATTGTAGGTTTAATACCAAACCCTTGTATCAATTCAATTGTGGCCACTAGATCTTAGGGTTTCAAACTAACCCTAAATATCCTTATGTAGTCTTATTAAATCCTTTTCTTTACCCTAGTCTCCTCATTTGGTCACTTTTTTTGTTTAATTTATAGGTTGGAGAAATGGAAGCCGTGGGAGCAAGGAAGGAAGAAACCATGAAGGGATTTACAAAATCAAGCTTAGTTTAGTCTAGGTTGTAGATTTATTATTTTAATTTCTTTCATACAAAGGATTGAAGGGGTTTCCACTCAACATCTAGAGTTATTACAAAATTATTTATATTTTGAATTCTCTATTTGGGGTAAACCCTATCTCCATTTATATGTATGAGATTGGGTACTTTTAATTAACCATATGAATATTTATTTTCTTTGAACAATAAAATTTAACCATCATTTTTTTGTTGGAGGTTTCCTATGTAATTTTTACAAGATTAAAATTTAGTTAAGCCAAGTTAAAATTTGCACAGGGCGAACGGATATGTGTTTTTTTGTTATTTTAAAGAACCACCACCCAAAGTAGTTCGAAGGACTTGGGACCGCTGCCCTACCTGGGTGACGATTCATGAACCGCCACCTTGCTTGAGTAGTGGTTACGAGACTGCGTCTTCCCGAGTGTGGGCTCCGAGACCGCCGCTCTACACAAGTTGGCGGTCCTATTCCTTAGAAATAGGACCTTCATTTCAAAAAAAATTCAAAAAACAAAATTCACTAGAGTGATGTAAAATTCATCCTGAACTTAAATTTATGTGCCTAAAGTTTCCAGTTGCAAGATTTAATTCATCTATTCATTCCATAGTAAAATTACTCATTTTAAGCATTTCCTATTTCAATAGTAATACAAAAACTACAAGATCATTTTCATTTCTCTAAAAAAATTCTTTCAAGACCAAAAGTATAAATGAAACTAAATATACTTCTAATGTTGTTATTTTTCCATACTAAAAATACAACATTTCAACATAACAATATACTTCAATTTTTTTGCTTCTTCCCATTTCAACTGCAACTTATTTGTTCAAATAACTACTAACAACTTTGTTCCACATTCAAGGTTTCCAAGCATACACTATTAGTATTTTACAACTTCTATATTCTTTCTTTTCTTTTCACAATACTATAACTTCAAAAATGATAATGAACTTTCTTTTCCTTGAGCATAGCTCATTTCTTTTAATACAAAGAACTTACTTTCTCACAATACAAATTATAACTAAACTTTTAAACATGATTACCATTTTGGTTCATTTCTTTACATACCACAATTTGAGGAGAAAGGAAATTATACAACTTCTTAATGAGCTTCCTTCAAATAATAATACAACTTATAATGCAACATTTCCTTTTAAAAAAATACAATATTACAAGTCTTTCACCCTAAGTGGGAATAACAAGAAGATTTTCTCACAAGGAAAGATTTCTTTTGGACACCAACAAATGCTCCATGTTTCACATCACCAATGAAAGCTACACCATATGTTACTTGATCACAACAAAAAGCGGGAGGCAACACTATCCACCCAACCAATAATCCAATGAGGAGGAGAAGTTATCCTCCTCATTCTCCCCCAAGCCCGAACCACAATGCAATGAAATATGGATCAACCTCATGGGAACAATATAAGATTTCACATCACAATACAAGGATTCTACAATCATATCAAAACACAATCAACACAACTAAAATCACAATAAGGAAACCAAAAAAAAATATACAAGGCTTCAAAATGTAAAGCCAAAGGAGCAAGGATCTATGGGAGATCACTTATGCCTCCTAATGGTAATTAGGTTCCCACCTTGAATAAATAGAAAACAGAGAGATGAGGGTGAAGTGGCTCCATATAGGATGCCACATCACTTATCCTCAACTCCACCTCACAAGTCAAACCTCAACCCCAATGCACAATAAATTGGTGAGTGAGAGCAATGGAAAACCACTTACCCACACAATCCAAGCCCACACCCCCTAAGGACAAACTTTAAAACACATGTAAGAAAAGTGTAATAAATGTCACTTTTTGTCTTTTAAAAACACATAATGTGGTCTATTTTTGACCCCCAATCCATAGGTGGGTTTGGTATAGTAATTTAAGAGGTGTGGGACAAGTTTAACTTGTCCCACAAGCCTCCAAAATTGGCCCTTAAGGCCAAATCCGAATTTCCAAGATGAGGTAGAGTGTACAACACTCAAGATCACAAGCACTCAACTTACAACACATAACCCAAAGAGCCATCTAATATAATAAATGAATTCTTTTGACCCATCCATAATTAGTTTAGTAACATGATTAATTTACTAATCTAGACACAATTTAAATAATTAATAAAAGGAAAAATATATCACTATAAAATCACATACTAAAATTAAATAAAGGAAACTAAATAAAATAACAACACACAAACCCCTTGGTCACAATTGGAGGTAATCCCCCATGGGGACCCCTAAAAATTCAAACACACACACAACAAAATACATGTTGCCATGGTGACCATTGTTGAATTCATCTAGCATTTCAATGTGGTTGGTATCCAATCCCCTCATTTTTGTTGTGATATGTTTACCTGCAAAACACATAATACCTCCTTCAGCCTCATGGCCACATCAAAACATCCAAGATAAAATATAAAATATAAATCCACAATCATCTACATGTGAATTAAATCATCATCTAGGCAAGTAACGTTATTATTTTCAATTTCTAACAACATCTCAATTCTACATCTCATCAATATCAATAGGATCACAAGATTAGTTCAATTGTTAAGGTCTACTCAGTATGACGAAAATATCACATGTCAAAAATATATATCTATGTCAACAACATATCATCATCAATATAAAATGTCTCTAATAAACCACACACATCATACTATGAATCGAAATCTAACAATAGTCTCAATATCTCTATCATCTAATATCATGCTAAGTCAAAATGATACAAAATATCCATAAGTATAGTCAACAATATCAAAATCAATAGTAATAAGTGTCGAAGGGAAGTGGGCACTACAACTTGTTCCTAAGAAAAATATTTTTTAAAAATGGTAGACATACTAGTGTGGACAACCACCCAATGTTTTGGCAAAGATTGCATCTCCACAATGTGTGAATAACATTCTCTAAATAATTTTAAATTGGATACTTATTAGAGATGACTTCCATAAATAATAAGTTATCTCCGATAGGAACCTTGTGGAAGAAATATAATATTTTCATTATGATATTCCATGAAAATAAATCTCACTTTGTCATTTGGTCAAACACTAGGTATCGATTTACTAAACTTTCACACTTTTCATATATATACAAATCCCATTAATTTTACAATTTTCTCTAGGATCTTCACAAAACATATTCCAATTATTTGTCTTACAAGCAAAAGTATAATTATTAATTTCATTAAATTTATTTATTACAAACCTAGGTATTACATTAGATGGAGGGAAAATTATGTAAGACACTCATCATACATAGTGGGATTCACAAAGATGAAATTTTAAATATATTTCATGGTCATTTCATTTTCTTTTTTGCCAATGCACTTATCAATTTACTAGTAGAGAAAACAATTATATCAACTGAGCAAGAATTTGCTAATTTGATCATATACTTGTATGGAAATGGAACTAATCCGGTGCAATTGTTGTATCAAATTACATGGAGGTAATGCGTATGGGAGAAAACCATCTCTTAGTTGTGGATTGTGAGATTATAATTTTTTTGATTATTTATTTTCTAAAAACATGTAAAAAATCCTAAAATTAAAAAAAAAAAGCATATAGAAAAATCTTGGCTTAATCATCAATAGTTTGGTATAATTCGGTTTTGTGTTCAATCTCATCTTGGCTAAAAATCATTGAGAACATCAACCAAGTAGACAATAATCTTGGGAACCTATTTTAAGATGTAACAATAGTATAATAATTGTTAGTTTACAAGTTTGACCATAAGGGAGGGATCCACCTTGATACATATCATTATATTGGAACACACCATAAATTTAAATTGATCTCCCCAAATGTGTTACTTATGCTTGAAATAAAACTTTCAAAAATATCTACTAAACTTTTTCCATGCTAGATATACCCCATCATGGATTCATTATCTTTTCCAACCCTTTCCCTATGAGCTCATCAATCAAAGAACCGCTTTGTTTGAGGATATCTCGCGACCAACTTACATTGATTTTATAAGGAATTTCTTTAGAGCTATTATTTTGAAACACTTCTTTTCCTTCAAAAGAAGAGATCCAAAAGGCAGGGATGAGTGACAAGGTTAATTTTGAAATTAATCATTCTAAGTTCTCACATTTTGTCATGCTATGTTATCAAGTGGAAAAAAATTGACAATTAAAGAGCATCTATTTTTTTGCAATAACCGAGGTGAAAAGTACTATGTAGGTGACTGAGTAAAAAAAAACATAATGAAATGAAGAGAACAATTTTGACTATTTATAGGGCCCCACCAACTAGTTGTTGATTTGGAGGAAATTCACTAACAATATATTGTGCTTCGAAGGAACAACCACTATTACAAATAATATAACTCTAAGCGCAACCTATAAATCATCATGAAAAATAATAACAAAATAAATCAAATGTTGTGTAGATAATGCTAAGAGTTGGTTTAAAATGATGGAGTCGGTTGCATTACCAACACCCTTTTCTCTTGTAATAATCTCAATGCCTCGAAAGATGACCATATATTTTGTAAGCTGCAATTATGATATTCCATCAAAATAAATCTCATTCTATCATTTCGTCAAGCAACTAGTGTCCAATACTAAACTTTCACATTTTTCATACATATAAAAATCATGTAAAGAGCATCACTATCATCACAAACCACATAACACAAACTTTACAATTTTCCATAGGTTCCTCACTTAACATATTCCAATTATTGATATGATAAATCCAAGTATATTGCTTACTTTCACCAAATTTATCCATTTCAACGTAGACATTAGTCACATTACATTAGATGAAGGCAAAATTGCGTAAGTAAGATACCCGTATGATGATTTGGGGTTCGTAAAGTTGAAATTGTAAATATATTTCATCATTATTTCACTTGAAGTTGTCACTAATCCACTTGTCATTGCTATAGTAGAAAATGAAATTCCACTAAAGCAATAGGAATTAGTTAATTTGATCATACAAGTATAGTAGCGACATTGACCGGTGCACTTGTTGTGGCACATTAGGTAGAGGTGGAAATGAGTATGGGAATAGAGCATATATAAAAATGAAGAGAATGGTGATTTCTAAATGTTGGTAAGTATTTATAAGCTTAAAACATGTAAATGATCATCAAGTTTAAAAATAATCTCAAAAGATGTGACTTTCTTACATCACACAACTTCTCAATATTATATAATTCCCTGATGCCCTAAAAAATTTTAAACTAACCTGCGGAACATTCTTTTATATATATTTACACACACACACAAGACGTGTCCTTTTACAAAGTTTTTTCGAGAGGTAACTAGAGGACTGGATAACAGATTCCAAACAAAAGATGAAAGAAAAGAGTAGACATCCGTGTGCCATGTTTATAAGCATGTGTTGCCTTACATTTCCAATGGCTAAATCTGATATATGAAAGAGAATGTTCTCTGAGTCGGACAAGATCAAATGCGTTGATAAATAGCCTTGGGAATTGCATAGTTGCCATTCCTAAATTATAAATATGTCATGACTCATGAATATAATACTTTGTTTTACATGAACCCACAATTTGTACTGAAAAGGAAATGGCATTTTAATTTTTAAGACGTTATTGTTGTTATCTAGTGATTAATTGTATGTTTTGACAAGTTATAATTTTTATTTTTAATTTTTTAATTTTCAATGCTCAAATTTTTAAGGTGTGTTTGTTTTACCAGTAGAAATGTAAAAATCCTTTGTAACGGTCTTTTCATATACTTAGAAAGTCAAAAATAATTGACAAAATCAATAATGAAAGCTCTTTTTATCTCATTATTTTCTTTATAATATTATAGTACTATTATAATATTATAGAAACTAGTACGTATTTTACGGATGTCTCTCTTTTAAATTTTCTTATTACTAAATATAGTAGAAGATATTTTAGGATGAAAGCTATTTTGTGACATTAGATATTTTAATAGCTAAATTAAATTTTATTGTCTTTGTTATATTGTGTTATTATTATATGAGTTGCTATTTTTGTATCGTACCAACGGTTCTATAATTAATATTTGGGGTCAATTCATTATATATGAGTAACCAATTATTTTCCATGGTGTTTATGGTTTGTTTTTCTTTATTTATGTATTCTTCGCCACAATATTAAATATTTGATGATGCTTGTCTATCAATATTTTTTCTTCCCAACATATCTATTCCAATTACTTGCATAATTTGTCTATGTTAAAGCTTAGATATGATATCCCACTCTTGTTACATTGTATTTTGTTAAATTTATGTTGTTTTTATCATATTTACAATTCATACAATTATCATCTTATGGAATAGTCATTCACTCAACCTATCAAGGATTATAATTGAATGAATCTAAATTTGACACTATGTCTTCAAAATCAACTCCAATGTCTCTTTGTATATAATGAGATGAATTGTAAAGTTAAAACTATGAAAAACAAATATCATTTCATTTATGTGATTCATGTGTAGGGATAGAGAATCATTGAGAAGACTCACAATAGCTAACATATTTCTCTTCTCCTACTTGTTATCTCTTTTTCCCTTTACATTATATCTCCTAGATCAAGTTGAGTCAATAATAGAAACACTTTCCATAGAAAACCATGTATTGATCGTGTACTCATAACTTAAATATTTTGCATATTATTCATAGTCATATTAATCAATCTTAGCTATTAGTTTGATTGTCTCACCGAAACATTCAAATTGACATATACTATATATCTCTATACCAACAAAAGTTGTAACATGCTTCTTGTGCCCAAATGTCTCTTTCAACGATTCTTTCAATTAGAATCATCATATATGCCCGTACTCCTAATTTATTATAGTTTTTCATTGTTTACAAACCTACTTTTGAATTTTATTTAATTGTGTACTTGGTATATTCGATAACTATGTCCTTAAAAACCTTGTTTAGTTTTATTCAATTGTGTACTCGCATATTCAATAACTATGTCCTTAGAAAACCTTTTAAATATGCATCTACTAACTCTATCTTCCAATACCCTTTTAAACACACATATACATAACAAGAACTTCTATTTTATACCTTAATTCATAAATCCTTTGCATGTTCCCAATTGTACACATTTTTTTGCAAATTAATAAAACACTATAAATCAATAAATCAACACACATCATGTATATAAGGTTATATAGATATTTGTAATCATATATATTAACTCGTAAATATATGCTCACATTGAAACACCAAACTAGTAAATGTATGCTCGTATATATACAAACTACCTTACTTTAACATACTTAACATTTATATATACATCATTTTTCCATAAAATAATATAACATGTTATAAAGAAAATTGAAATTATTTATTTGTCACCCATCAATCAATGTAGTATTTATCATAATTGAACTAATTTTTTCATTGAATTTTAATGGTATAATTGTGTACGCTTTTATTGTGTATATAAATTTGGCTTTTATTTGTCAATCATTTTTTTAAAATATCTAATCACTGAGAATATGAAAACAACGTAATGCAAAATCTAATATATTAGCCTAGAGACTCATTTTTATTATCTCTTCTTGGCTATTTTTATTAAGTAATTACTTTTTGCATTATTATATTTTATTATAATATTATTACTATTTATTAAAAATTAAAAACTATTGCAATTTTTAAATATAGATATGGGACTAGGTAATTGTTATGATATTATTGTTTTTATTTTCTTAATTATTATTATTATTATGGAATTAGTTAATTAATATAATATTAGTGTATTTATATGTTTATTAGTCATTAATAAGACTAATTAATTCATATAATATTAATGTATTTGTATATTTGTAAATATAATATTGATTAATGATAATATATTATTAAAAATTATATCAAAAATTAAATATTCTATAATAAAATTTTGAATATTTTTACCCTTTATTTTCTAGTATTAACTTTTAAAATTTTTAAAAGATAAAAATAATAATATTAAATTGAATATATTATATTGAAACAAAAACTTAATCTCACAACATATTGATAAATCCATATATATTAACATTAAAAATAGTGGTATGTTTGTATTTAGGATTATAAACTAAAAGAAAGTAAGTCTTGACTTTCAAAACTAAATTACCAAATATAAACAATATATTTAAAATCAACCTTGTATCATAAGCATTTTATTTGTTTACGATAATGACAAGTGTTTGTTAATTCACCATAGGTGTTCTCCTTTGAATATCTTTTGACTGAAAGTTTCAAATTCCAAATGGATCTAATGTTTACAAGGTACCGATTTTAGATATTTGTTGTTTTCCGATTTTGGATATTTATAGTTGCAATAAAGTATTGACAATTAATATATTTGGTGAAATAGTCCGAGGTTGTCTTGCATATCTATTTGCTAAAGAAAAGTTTTTGTTGATCGGTGTTCAAAATTAATTAATTTGGTAAAACAACATGAATGGAGAAGTAAATATCTTCTTTCAACCGCCTCCCTCTACCACGTTTCTCTATTTTTTAACCAAAACTACATACGAGACGGGAGGAAGCAACTGGAGCGATTCACCTATTCGTCCTCATTTAAAATTAAAAATTTGTAAATATAAAGATAATGCATTCAATGTCATGTGAAGAAGAATCTACTACACAAAATTGACAGTTCTAATTGTAGCGGCTTCTGCGCAGTAATGAATGTTGATTATTTGGCCTTGTTTTTTCGATTATTAGGTAACAATTGTTTCTTGACTTTTTTCATTTGATCTCGCCAAAAAGAACATAGTAGTTTTTAATTTTTCATCAAATTTATGACATGGTAGTTGTTTTGTATAATTTAATTTGTATTTATATGTTTATTATTTCTTCATGTTTTGAGATCTATAAAATATAGTCTTGTTTAGGTGTTCTATTGCATCCGAATGAATCATTTATTTCTTACGTTTAATTTTGTATTTTATTTTTTGTTGCTTCTGAAAATATTTTATAGCCTATGAAGCTATGTTTTAAGTATGTGATTTGTAGTTGCATTCATATATTTCACAAGATTCAATTTATTGCTTCTAGTTTTAATGTGGCAGATTATGAACAAACCAAATATACTTAAATAATATGAACTCCAAAAGAGAATAGATGTCCTTATTTGTTATTGAATAATGAATTACAATGTTTCCTAAATAGGAAAAAAACTCCCAACTCGAGTTGCCAAGTAAACTCTAGCTAACTCTGACTAAATCTACTCTAGGTGGCGGAAATTACTATTTTTAGCAGTTTACTAGAACCTACTATTCTTAGTATGTTTGCATGCTTATTCCTACCGGCACAAAAATTTCCATGCATCTTCTACATCCCTAAATTAGAGGAATTTCCAACTTTCTAACTCATAATGCAACTAATATACTATAATTAACTAATGCTCAAAAATAGGAAAAAACTAAACTATAACTTAAATCCTAATTTTTGGCCTCAAGATGGCGGATTTAGAGCCCGAAAACGTGTCAAAAACTTGCCCCAACTAGTAGGGTAGGTTGTTGCTGCATTCGTATTATCAAAACACATGGTTTCAAAAACAAATGGACTCAAATGGACACCTGAGCTCAATTTATGACCTTGTCAAGTTCTTGCTAATTACGCGCATCGTTCTCCCCTACTTGAAAAAACACAGCTCCTGTAAGTGGTCTTCTTCAAACTGCTTCCATTTATCTACATCCAAATTCTTAATCTCCCACTCTGTGACCCAAGTATTTTCGTCTTGTTCCAATCCTTTCCAATGTACCAAATATTTGTTGTATTTCCCATGTCGTATGTCCATTGTTTTCTTATCTAGTATCCGATCCACTTATTCTTTCTTCTTCACCGAAACCTGCTACCTCCAGTCTACTACTTCATCAATAACATCCCCTTCTCGCACCATCCCCATGAAAATAATACAAATCAAAACATTAAATACTAGAGAAATGTCATAATTCCCTAGCAATTCTACCTCATAAGCATTATCATTTATTTTTTCACGATTTTGCAGGGACCAATCTTCTTATACTTCACTTGTTATAGGTTACGCTTGAAACCTTTCCTTCCATAGATATACCATAACCAACTCACCAACCGTAAATACCTTTCTCCATCTTTGCACATCTGCAATTTCCTTATACTTATCATTACTATTCGTAGCTTCTTCCGTACTTCTTCTTGTAATTTTTGTATATGTTCGACAAATGCTTCGCATCATCACTAGCTCTTCCATCAACCGGTAGTTATACCAAATCTAACACCCCATTTGGATTACTCCCATACATAATTGAAAATGGAGACTTTCTCATGGATTTGTTTATGGAACTATTATATACAATCTCATCTTGTGGTAATGCTAAGTCCCATTGTTTGGATTTTCCCCAACGATGCATCTTAACAGGTTTCCCAAACTCTTATTTACCACCTCTGTTTTCCCATCAGTCTATGGATGATAGGCACTTTGCTAAACTATAGTTGAGTTCCAAATTTCTTCCCTAAAGTCCGCCAGAAGTGACTTAAGAACCTTGTGTCCCTATCTGAAGTAATGGTTTTTGGAACACCATCCAAATGAACAACTGCTCTGAAAAAAAAAAAAATCTATGCGTATTGCAACACTTGTTTTCTTACAGATAATAAAATGAACCATCTTAGAAAATCTATCAACAACCACAAAAATTGAGTCATTACCTTGTGTTTTGGTAATCCTAAAACAAAGTTCATACTCGGATCTGTCCATGACCCTTTAGGAACAGGAAATAGCATATATAACCCTATATTTTTGCATGGCCTTTCGAGACTTGGCAAATTTGACATCTCTCCACATATCTTACCACATCTCTTTTGGCTTTGGCTAATAGTATTTTTACGCTACCAAGGCTATCGTCTTATCTTTACCAAAATGCCCAGGCCAACCCTCTCGCATGCAACTCTTTCACAATATTATCTCTCATAGACCCAATGGAATAAATAGTTGGCGTCCCTTGAATATGTAGCCATCCTATAAAATATACTCATCCAGGACATCTCCTGCATTGTTTGACAATGGACTAATCGATCTTTCAACAATATCCTTGAAATCGAATCGGAAGAATACAAACCCTTTATTGCTTCAAAACCCACCACCTCATTTTCCATAGTGGTAAACAAAGTCACACGCCTACTTAATGCATCTGCAACTTGATTCTATTTTCTTAATTTATGTTTTAGAGAAAAGTATATCCTGCAAAAAATGATACCCACTTTGCATGTCTACTATTCAACTTATTTTAGGTATTCACATACTTCAGGGCTATGTGGTCAGTAAATAACACAAACTCCTTAGGCACTAAGTAATGCCTCCAATGCCTTAATGCTTATATAATTGCATAAAATTCCACATCATAAGTAGAGTAGTTATTTCTTACCTCATTCAATTTCTCACTAAGGAAAGCTATTGGCTTTCATCCTTGACTTAGAACAGCTCCAATACCCACATGTGAGGCGTCACAATCAAACTCAAACACTTTATCAAAATGGTAGTGCGAAATGGGTGCCTATGTCACCTTCTTCTTCAAGAATTGAAAACTATCCTCAGCTACCTTTGTTCACAAAAAATCCCTTCCTTTTGTGCAATATGTTATAGGGGTTACAATACTACTGAAAATATTAATAAATTTTCTAGAAAATGTTCTTAGACCATGAAAGCTTCTTACCTCTCGTTATACTCCATGGAGTAGGCCATTAAATAATTTCCTGTATCTTTTTTGAGTCCATCTATACCCCATCTGCTGAAATAATAAAACCCAAGAATACCAAACTCTCTTGCATGAATGTGCACTTCTTCATATTTGCATAGAGTTTCACTTTCCTTAACACTTCAAATACCAACCTTAGATGCCTCAAATGTTCTTCTTTCATTTTAATAAAGATCAATATATCATCAAAATAAACCACAACAAACTTACCATTATAATCCCGTAACACGGTGTTCATCAATCTCATAAAAGTACTAGGTGCATTGGATAACCCAAATGACATCGCCAACCACTCGTACAATCCATTTCCTGTGTTGAATGTTGTTTTCCACTCATCTCCTTCTCTGATCCGAATCTAATGATAACCACTTGAAGATCATTCTTGGTGAAATACTTATATCCAGGCAAGCACATCCATCATATCATCAAGGTGAGGTATTGGGAACCGATACTTGATTGTAATTTTATTGATCGCTCTACTATCCGTGCACGTTATCCATGTTCCATCCTTCTTTGGTGTTAATAAAGCTGGTGTTGCACATAGATTCATGCTCTCCCTTACGAACCCCTTTTGCACAAGCTACGCCACTTTCCTTTTCAACTCTGCATACAATGTCGGGCTCATCCTATAAGTTGTTTGATTTGGGAGTGAAGACCATAGAATCAAATCAATATGGTGTTGAATATCTCTTTTGGGTGGTAATCCTTCTAGTATCTCATCAGGAATAACATCAGAAAATTATTCTATTAATTTTGTTGTTTCTATTAGTATTTGTGCACTTACAAGTTCATCCTTATTTGCAACTAGTACATAAGAAAAACCGGTTTCCTTTGCCTCCTTCACAAATTCCTTTGCAGAAATCATATTTTCAGCCTTCCCCTCTTCTTTAAGAGGTAGCAAAACTTTTTTGTGCCATCCTCCCGAAAATTATAAGTATTCTTTCCCCCATCATGAATAAATTTTCTATCAAATTGCCATGGTCTTCCTAGTAGCATATGACATGCATCCATAGGAATAACATCACACAAAATCTCATCCTTATAAGCTGTTCCTAATAAAAAAGCTTATTAAACATATCTTATCAACAATAACTTCATTACCCTTCTTAAACCATGCAATACGATAAGGTTTAGGATCATTCTCACAATGCAGACCCAATTTATCGAACATCTCATTTGAAACCATGTTCTCACAACTACCACCATCAATAATAACATTACATACCTTTCCCCCAAGTGCATCTTGTCCTAAAAATATTTGTACGCAGCCATGCATCCTCGTTGACCTCCTTTCTTGGAGCAATCATCATCCTCTTGATCATGAGAGTTTCTCCAACATTTGGTGGAATTTCCGGGTCTTGTTCATCTTCTACTTGTTCAGCTTCAACAAGATTTACTCTTGGAGCATATCCTTACCTTTTGTGTTGTGTATAAGTATATCGACATTCAAAATTCTGATGCACTTCTTCACCACATCGGTAACAAACAAATGGTCTTCGTGGAGCCTCCCATCCTCTATTGCCAAAATATCCTCTGCCCCTAGAAAATCCTCTGCCTCTTTGTTGATTCTAGAAATCTTGTCTTGTATCCTCTTGCTTTTCTAATCCATGAGATGATTCTCCCCTACCTTGGCTGAAACTAGCTCGTCCCCGAAAGGAATATGAGGCCCCCCTATTCATTCCAGGTGATCTCCTAAAACTTTTATGATTTTGTTTTTCCTCAGCCTTTAAGGTTAATTGATAGGCATCCTCCATGCTTTTAATCCTATGCATACTTATCTCATCTTGAATAGAAAATTTTAATCCATTAACATACCTTGTAGCCATTTGTTCCTTAGTTTCTTCATGCTCTACACGAATGGACAACTTGTAGAACTCATATGTGTATTCTTGCACTATTTGTAAGTTCTGTCTGAGATTCTGAAACCTCCTGTAAAGGGTTTGTGCATAATCCACAGGGAGAAATTTATCTTTCAACTTCTTCTCCATCTTACTCCACGTCCTAATTATTTCTTTCCCCTTTCTTGACCACTCTTTCTATAGGTGATCCCACCATAACATAACATGACCTTTCAATTTCGTGCATGCAAATTTTACCTTCTTTTCTTCTGATATAGCCTTCCACTCAAAAAAATTCCCATTCTAGTCAACTAGTCTATCAGCTCCTCTTGTTTTAGATTACCACCATACTCTGAAACATCAACTCTTATCCCATCATTATTTCCTTCTAATGCTTGAAGCATCCTTTCTTCAAAAGCTAATGGTGGTGCTTGCGTTTCCTCCTCTTCACAAACTTCTTCTTCATTTGTGTCATCTCCACCTTGATTTCCTCTCTGGGTTATCATTGCAGCAAGCGCAACAACTTGTCTCTGCAGATATTGCATATTTCTTGTCATCTAGGAAATACCACCTCCTATTCCTCTTCCTCTTCTTGCCATTCTTTTTATAAAATACTTTGAACTAACTCTAATACCGGATAATGTAGCAATATTATGAACAAACCAGATATACTGCAAATAATATGAACTCCAAAAGAGAATAGATCTCATTATTTGTTATTGAATAATAAATTACAATGTTTCCTAAATAGGAAAACAACTCCCAACTCGAGTTGCCAAGTAAACTCTAGCTAACTCTGACTAAATCTACTCTAGGTGGCGGAAATTACTATTTTTAGCAATTTACTAAAACATGTTATTCTTAGTAAGTTTGCATGCTTATTCCTATGGGCACAGAAATTTACATGCATCTTCTACATCCCTAAATTAGAGGAATTTCCAACTTTCTAACTCATAATGCAACTAATAGTCTATAATTAACTAATGCTCAAAAAAAGAAAAAACTGAACTATAACTTAAATCCTAATTTTCAGCCTCAAGATGGCGTATTTAGGGCTCAAAACATGCCGAAAACTTGCCCCAATTGGTAGGGTAAGTTGATGCTGCATTCATCTCATCGAAACATGTGGTTTTAGAAAAAAGGGACTCAAACTGACACCCGGAGCTCAAGTTATGACCTTGTCAAGTTCTTGCTAATTACAGTGCATCGGGTTTTCGATCTTCACCTAAAGTAACTAGTTACAAAAGATTATGCTCGCGTATTTTTTTATTGATGAAGCTACAATTCTATTGTTAGGGATGAATTTGAATCATTTTTCTTGCCGATAAATCTTTATCATACATTTGAATGGATTTTTGTTGATAGTTTAGAATTTTATAGGTCAATCGATGTATTATTAAAGATCGGTGTTCGATTAATACGAATTTGATAGAATATTTAATTAATTTTTTTCTATGAGGTTTTTGTCATGATATTTTGAAACTTTTTGTAGTGCCCACTTCCATTTGACACCTTTTTTATTAATTATGATCTCATGTGGACTACGATTATGGACATTACTTGTAGCTTTGAAGTTAGTATGATGTCGGACATTAGAAATAATGGATTGTGGTTGATTTGATTCCTATATGATGCATGTGGATTATTAGAGACATTTTATATTGATGTTGATACAATGCTTGACATGGTTATATATATATATATATATGTGTGTGAGTGTGTGTTTTTGTAAATACATGTGATATGTTGTCATATTGAGTAAACCTAGACAATTGAACTAATTTTATGATTGTATGGTTATTGAGGAAATTGTAAATGATGGCATTACTTTCTTGATGATGTTTAGATTTATATATATATGACCTTGGAGATTATTTTATAATTATTTTGGATGATTTGATGCGGCCACAAGGCCGAAGGAGGTATTTGTGTTTTGTAGGTAAACATGTCACAACAAATATCGGGGATTGGAGACCAACCACATTAGAATCCTAAATGAATTCAAAAGCAGTCACCATGGAAACATGTATTTGTTGTGTGTGTGTGTGTTTGAATTGATGTTAGGATTCCCCATGGGGGGAAATCACCTTAGAATGTGACCAAGGGGTTATGTGTATTATTTTATTTAGTTCCTTTGTTTAAATTTAGTGTGTGAATTTTAGTGATGTATTTTCCCCTTTATTATTTATTTTATTTGTTTCTACATTAGTGATTAATCATGTTGTTAAATAAATTAAAATGGGTCAAAAGAATGCATTTATTAGAGCTGATAACTCTTGCATTATGTGTTATAAGTAATGTGTAAGTAATTTTGAGTGTGAAACACTCCACCTTCCTTTTGAAATTCAGATCTATCCTTAGGGGCTGATTTTGGAGGCTTGTGGGACAATTTAAACTTGTCCCACACCTCTTAAATTGATACACCAACCCTAACTATGAGTTGGGGAGTCGAAATAGGCCTTATTATGTACTTTGGGAAAAAAGTTTTAAGTTTTTAATGCACCTTCTTGCATGAAATTAATTTTGGTCCTAAGGGTGTGGGCTTGGATTGTGTGTAAGGAAAAATGTCATTTATTCACCCGCATTTTTAATTGTGCTTTGGAGTTTGAATTTGACTTGTGAGGTGGAGTGAAGGATGAGTGATGTGGCATCCTACATGGAGCCACCTCATCCTCCTCCCTCCCTTTTCTATTTATTCGAATTATTTTGTTATTTTGGGGGTTACTGGAGGGGGTTACGTTTTTTCATGACTTCATTTTTGGTTACTTTTTTTGGTTTTGAGCTCTTGTAATTTGGAAGAGAGTTAGAGATTTTGTTTAATGCTTGTGGATTGTTGGAGCTTTTGGACTATTTGTATTGGAAAAATCTTGTTGTTGAACCTTTGGAGAAAACTCTACCATGGAGAGATAGGAGTTTGGCTCTTTATAATGTTCTCCTTTTTTTTATGCATATGTGAATGCTTGAATATTTTGGTATGTTGTTGGCTGGTTGGATAGATTGCCTAGGTATGGTGTAGGAGAAGACTATGGGATCTCTTGTGGGAGGCATAAGATTTTAGGGAGGTATAAGTGTTATTGTGGAGGGAATTAGGTATTGGGTTCCAGCTTGTAAAAGAAATAGCTTGCATTTATTTACTCGTTATGGGGTTCCATAAAAGTGTGGGGAGGCATAAGGGCAAGTATGGGTCTTGAAAAATATATATATTGGTGGGTTTATTTTAAGGTTGACACCTATTTCCCCATTGGGAGGTATAAGCAGCTTCCCCATAGGTCTTGCTCCTTTGGCTTGTGCATGATGAAGCTTGAGTATTGGTTGTTGTTCTTCCTATGGTTGTAAACTGCAGTATGTATTTGGACTGCTTTTCTATTTGTGTAATATATTTTTATGTTGTGGAAGCCAATTTGTTTCCATGAGTTGAAATATATTTCTTATTTCTTTTTGGTTGGGGTTCGAGGGCCAATGAGGAGGATGACTTCTCCTCTTCATTGGAATTCTTGGTTGGGTGGAGAGCATTGCCTCTCCTCCTTTTTTTGTTGTGATCAAAAGATATATGGTGGATCTTCTTGTTGTTGTTTTGGAGTTGAGGATGAAGACAAATTTTGTAGTTTCTCCTTGGGTTCCTTATTGTGAAATTTCCCACTTCAAGTGGATGGCATTGTAACATTATTTGTGGTGGAAAGTTGCTCTGTTTTGGAAATGGAACCTACATTTGAATGTGAGAGATGTATATTCTGTAAGTTGTATTTGATGAATAAAAAAGGAAGTTGTAAAAGAATTATTAGAGTTCAATAGATGTTGTTTTAATTACCACAAATTCATTTGAAATATATTGTGAAATGTCTATTTGAAAATTAAAATTAAAAAAATACGTATGAAGAAATATTACATTCTTTGTTTCATTCGAAATGCATGTTTCAAAATACGACTATATTTTGGGTTTTCATGCATGGATTGATGTAAAGTTAAGACTTGTAAAATTGGAATGGAATGAACCTAAATATCTAAAGTATGATAATGAAAACTATATCAATTCGGGCTTAAGTATGTTTTTCCATTTGGATTCTTTGTAAAGCCTGCAAATAAATATTAGAAAATATATAGAGTACTCTGCAACTTGAAAGACAAAATGAAACCTTGGAATGAACTAAGGATGAATAAATCACATTATAAAACAAGCGCATTTCACTAGTTATTTATTCGAACTCCATGGTGGGTAAGAGGCATAATAATGCCATTTCACATAAAAGAAAAGAAATTCATATTGAAATCTCAAAAGTAATCAATTAATCCTTACAATCCATTAGAAAACTTTCAAGTACATTTCTTCATGTCTGTTTGGGGTGTTGAAGGAGAAAGAATAGTGAATTAGAACAATTCTAGTAGTTGAAAAAGTTTAGTTCATATTTTTATGGAAAGAAAGACGTTTTCTTAAAATTCACCCATCTAAGTTTGATGAAAATGAATTTTGAAGTTTCCCATGCAAAGTGGAGTTCTAACCCTTTCCAAAAGTCCTCATTTTCCGAAATCTAAGATTCTATTCAAAATTTATGGCCTTATGAATTTTTTTACTTTGGTTGGTTTAAAAAAAAACTAATTGTCCAAAAAAAAGAGGAAATTTTTGCAAATCGGATCCGCGGGCCCGAAAATTACTTAGGGTAATTTTTGTAAGAATGTAAAAAGTCACAAGTTCCTTCATAGCCCCACATCATTTGCTTTTAAAAAAAAAAAATACTTCCATGGGTTCGTGGGCTGCACCTTCAAACTCTACCTTTTTGAAACAGGTGAAAAATCTTATGTCTCCCATGAGCCCACCTTTGGGAAAAATTCCCTCCCGAGGTCCACCGGTGTCTGTAACTTAAGAAATATGAAGAGTTAGGAGGACTTATTTATATCATTGGAAAGGGGAAGAAATTTCCTATCTAATGAAAATATTTTCTAGAAACCTTAAGTGCATTAAATATGTGAAAAATTAGGTTGAAGTGCAAAGATGAGTCTGAGAGTGGGTAAGTTGGAAATTACCCCTTTTTAACTTACATAAGTAACTCTAGAGCATGGGTTGACCTTTTTGAAGGTTCGCATTAGGGGATAAGATAATTTTTTTATAACCCATGTAAATAGAACCTGTGTTATTGTTTATACCTAGTAAAATTAAATACCTTGGGCATTTAATTGTTTTGGCCACTTTGACCCTCTAAAATTAATTAAGGAACATTTAAATATAGTGTTAATTTAATTATTTATTAAATTAACACCTAAGAGAAATTTAACTATATTGGATTAATTACACTCATTAATTTTGTGATGTGGATTTAATATTTGTTATAACAAGAAAAATTATTTATTTATTATAATTGACTTTGAATCTTTGTTGTGACAACTATTGCTTAAAGCTTGGTAGTGGTCACGCTTTTAAAAAGAAAAAAGAAAAAAATATTCCATAATTTTTCTATCTAAACCTAGGTTGTTCTTGGGTCTCAAGTGGTTGTTCTAGCAGACATTACACTTTGTATCAATCTTGTGATTATTTTCAAAGCCTCGATAATAGCCGATACTATTCAACATTCCCGGTACTATACACCACTAAAAAGGACTCCATTTTTTCATACTCATCACTATTTATAGTCGATGCATAATAATTTGAGAAGACTCTAATTTCCAAGGTGTATATCAACCCAAAAGTATTTCTCCTCTCTCTTCCCTTTAATCTTTGTCAGGTCTACTACTTAGGTATTATTTTTTGTCTCATTTTTGACACATTTTGTATCACGGATATTTATCCCTGATTTTTTGAAACTCACAATTTCATATGTTTTCCATCATGTTCTCAAAATTAAGTTCCTAAAATGGCGATAATTCCAAATCTAAGTCTGCTTGGATTTGAAGTAATTGATGACGCTAAAGCGAAAATAGAGAGAAAATGTCTAGGTGTGGTTTCCTATGCTGACATTAACTCACTACTTGTTTGAGATGTAGTTGTTGCTACGATAATTACATTTTACTTTGAAAACAATATTATATTTCGGGTTATAAATACCTATTAATATTTTGTAGTAGCATATTAATTGAGTGCTTCCCCTTTCCTTCTTGTTTGTACATTACACACTACACTAAATGTATCTCATTATGAAATTTTCTTAATAATCATGGAATCTTAGTCTTTGCATTTAACTTGTCTACATAAGCCTAATTCATAATATTAAATCATTCTTCTCTATCCATTTTAAATTTTACTTCTCACTATTAACAATGGTTTAGAGATCTAGCCTCAAAACATTATGTTGATGATAAGAAAATTGAGTTTACTTACAAATTCTTATGTTAATTCTTGTACTTTTTAATTTATCAATTTCAAAAAAATCTAGGCATGACTACTTCCTATACTTTACAAATTGGATGACCATTTTGGTGGGTAAGAAATGGGCGCAGGGATGAAGTAACATCTATTTAGAATGAGGTCTCTAGCAAACTTCTGGCCCTTTTTCAACTTCTCGAGGCTCAAGAACTCCTTTTCAAAGAAAGGGCTTATCGTGAAAGACCACGTTTTGCTTTCAAGAGGGTAACAAATTCCTACACCACTTTTTGCATTACAATCAAATTTGATAATATCTAATATTTATGATCATACATATGGACATACAATTGGAATAGGTCATTGTAATACAATAAACAATAGGCTCTATAACTTCAAAGGAAAAGGAGGCATCAACCCCTCCCTCAATCCCTCCCACACAAATCACTTGAAGATTATACGCACCCATCTTATAGACATGACCATAGTAGTGGAGATGGATCTGAACAGCTCCCTTTCTTTCAATATTGTTTACTATAAACATTGCTCAATTTATTTGTAATACTTGTAATGATCACTACAACACTAGTGTACTTATGTATGTGTAGAAACTTAAACTTCACATACTACAAAAAAAGGGGTATTTAGAGACCTTAATTAGAGGAAAAACTATATTTTTATTTCTAAATACCATCCTCAAATCATACCCATTATAAACTATTATATTTTTCGCCATAGGCGTTATCCTTTGAAGATGTTCATCTTTGGAAAGTGTCAATTCTAATGGATCCAATGTTTACAAGTTGTCATATTTTAGATATTTTTGTTTGCCAAATTTTGGATGTTTATAGTTGCAACAGTATTCCCAATTAATATATTTGGTGAAATAGTGTGAATTGTCTTGCATATATATTTGCTAATGCAATAATTTTTGCTTTGAAAAGTGTTTGGAATTAATTAACTTAGTGAAACAACATGAATGCAAAAGTAAATATCTTCTTTCATTTGCCTCCCTCGGCCGCCCTTCTCTGTGGACCAAGTAAATATTTCAATCACGTTGTTTGGGATCCATGTTGTGGACCACGTGAAACCTAGTTAACATTGTAAATTTAGTAGTAATCAATTAAATATAGTAAGGGCTTGTCTCAGAAATGGGGCATTGTTACAATGTTTGGTTGGGTGAAAGAATGAGATAGGTTTTCAAGGAATATTTTGTGGCATTCCATAGAAGGCATGGGTTCCCTCAAAAGACACTCACATTATTTCACGTATGCAATAATAATATTTCCATCTAGATCGAGTCTACATTTTACCATGCACTTTCAACTGTGCTAAATACGATCTTTGGTATACATGGATGTAAATGTGGTCTTGTGGACTATATAGACTCCAAGATTTACATGAAATGGGTTTGTTTAAAAGGCTTGGAAACATTCAAGAAAATAATATTCACATGTGTAAATCCATCCCGATTCAAAATAGGATATTTGAAAATAAGGTATGGAGAATCTTGATTGTATGGGAGTTTCGTAGTTGTGCATTTGGTTGATATCCGGGAAAAGAATGTTCTACCTTTCAAATTGGGACTTTTTGCTCTGTATTTTCTCTGTTACCCTAAATTTCACCTTACATTTTCATTATGCCACTTCTTCACCATGGCCACTATTAGTGTTATCATCAAATCACAACATCCTCCGATTTACACAATTATGTGTGCTTGAGCTCACAAAGTGTGATGAGTAACATGGGTACTATCTCCAAGTTGTGGGACTTTCTACTTGAGATAGACCTCCAAAGAAAGTTGATTCTTACTCCTAAACTACCTACCATAATCTATCCCTAATGCGGGAAGACTATCTAATCCTAATCTAACTTTCAAAGGGATGAGGGAGAGAGAGTACATGAAACTAAATCCTACACTAACAACAATGATACATAAGAAAAGGAGGGGATGGGAATAGCTTTCCAATGCGTGGAAAATGGAAGAAAAATACATACTAGAGATGGTGATAATAGTTCTCCACAATATAGAAACTGTATTCATGATAATATTTCATACACACACAATGATAATGAATCCCTATAAGAGAATAAAATAGAAACAATATATTTGCAATGAGGTTGAAAAGGAAAGAATAATGCAAACAAATAAAACAAGGAAAGATACATCCACAACTTGCATCTATTGCTTCACTAATATGCATAGTTCAATATATTGAAAAAATGGTGCGGATCACCATGGAAGAAGTCCACTACAGGGCTCATGTAGCACATTGGCTTCACAAAACCAAAATAACAAATTTTTTCTACTCAAACTATTCCCCCTATAATGAGCCTAGTATTCCAATTTATAGAGTTTTGGAAGAGACAAAGGAGGGATTTAAATCCTTAAATCCATTTTACAACCACTTGAAATATGTCATAAATGTTCCCAAATGATGATATATGACCTTTACAAGGCACCCGTACTTTTCCATGACTTACAACAAAGTGAAAAATCCCTTCCCATGCTTCATTAAATGCATATCCAACCACTAATAAAATCAATGTTCAAAAACTGGAATGTTTTCCTTAAAATCATCACTAAAAATTTATCAATTTCTTCATTCCTTAAGCTGTTTTGCATTGGGCTCGAGTCACGATTCAAATGAGACTAATTTTGTTAATATTCGTTGAGAATTGCAATTAAGTTATGGTCCTCGAGTTTGAGTAGTTATAATGAATTTGTTAGGGACTTCACGCATTTTACGAGATTGGGAATCGGAGCTTTGGATCAAAATTTATGACTATTTTAAGATCAGGGTCAGGATGTTCCATGTGATCTCTCACAATCCGCAATACACTATATTTTTACTCCTTTTTACTTATACCGGTATTGCAGATTTTTGGGAACTCACGTCCCTACGCAGTCTTGGACCGTGTAGGCCTCCTTTCTCCGCATCACCCAACTCAGGATTTTCTTTCCTCACACGTCTGTCATTGATAGGGATAAGTAGGCCTTTGACCACCGACTTCTCTGCACCACTCACCCATGGGTATTTTGGTGATTTCAGGTTCGAGTTGTACTCATTTCTCTGGGTCCACTCGAGCCACTCCAACTCACTTCACCCACATCACAGACCTCTAACCTCCTTCGCACCCGCATATCCTTCTATGTACTACGTTGACCAGGCCATGAGGTCCGTTGACCCCTAAATTTTCCACAATGCACTCCCATGGGCATTTCTCCTTTGTATGCACGAATGGACCAAGTCGACTTGGGCCTTATAACTCCGCCTTCTATTCACAAGTCCTTCCCAACGGCAAAAACTTTAACTCATTTGATTTTTTCGGTGAGCCATGGAAAAAATTGTTCGTGTATTAAAGAATTTTGTTCCTCTTCATAAGAGCTTGGTTTCACAATATAGCTTTTTGCATGGTTCAAATAGGTCGGCTCAATAACATACGAAGAGCTTGGTTCTCACATTACATGGCTCGGAGGATCCTTTAGGATTTTGGTGCCAAAAAATTTCTCACTTAGCTCGATGCTACCCATGAAACAACTCATTCTCTCCACAAGAGTAGCTCGATAGGAAATGGAGTAGCTCGGTCATGAGATCTACCAACCCATTGGAACCTATTAAAATTTAAAAGTTGGAATTCATTTTGAACCACTCTTGAAACCCTAAACAATGAAATGCCTATCCACCTTCGCAAACCTCTAGTATTTTTACTAGAAAATTTCTTCGAGCCTTCGGTTCGGAAAATCATATTCGTGGTTAGTTTGGAAAAGAGGTTTTATAGGCCTCCAGGTTGTAGTTTGACTAGGTTAAACTAGACAAATTATGACTGGTGGCTCAGGGAAGACCCATCACCATTTGAAACCGATTTTTCGGTTCTCACTCACATCATCTCGATGAATTATCCATTTATAGGGGAGCTTGTAGGAAATTTTTCGGTGTGTGTTCGTCCATCGAACATTAGTTTTGGAAATAGCTTTTTTATCCCTTGACCTAACTTTTGATTGTTTGTGACTAGGCCAATTATGAACGATAGCATCGAAAACCGCTGCTCATCAATCGTAAACCATTCGCCAATTTTCACTTTTGTCGGTTCTGTGAATTCTTGGTATATAGGAGGACATGTATAAATTTACCTATTGTGTATTTTATCATTGAAAGACAATTTTGGAACCCACTATGTAAGCCTCTCGAGCCTAAATTGAATATTTTTCCAACTAGCGAAAGCGTGAAAATAAATTTGGAGGACCCTCATCCCTACATTAAAAGAAAGCCTAAATTGGAATTGAAATTTTGTAAAAATAGTGTTTCTCTCTCTTCCCTACCTCTTTATTTCTCCTTGATTAAAAAATGATGAGAAATGAAATGAAATCAATACATTTTTATAACCCTCTCCTTTCGAAAGTGAATTGTTATTATTATGTAAATGGAAAACTAAAACGTTAATTATGCTAGATCTAGGTTGATGTCATGGCATTGATTTATCATTGATTTCATGCTCACTTGGTTTTTCACGATGCGAAAGATAGCAAAAGGAGTGGATTAATTCATTGTTTATGATGGTAATTTCTATCAGTCATTGTAAAATGTATATATGTATAATGAATTGCCATATTATAGAAAAGTTATATTTGAAATTTAGTTATATGTATGAGATGCTAGTTTTAGGGATGCCTTGGGAAATGTGCATGTAATCATAGGTGTAATTTTGATTGAGATTTACGTAAGGTAAAAATGTGGGATTATGAATGAATTTAATATTTAACACTTGTTGTACCCTCCCTCTAATTCTAGCCACATTAGTTTGTAAAACACTATCGTTCTAAGAGATAATTAATCATCACAACTAAAATATTCAGATACTATACCTAAGAAATGTATTCAATAGATCATTTCTATAACTTAAGATTCATTGTTCAAGCAACAACTATGTGATGTAACCTTACCATATATGGAGTAAGTACAACTAACACTTCCTTAGTATCCTAGTGGACTACTAAGTCTTATGATGTATATCTAGAAATTAACTTCATCATCGAATGAATCCCTTGTGGGATCCAGATGAAACAAATAGAGCTATTGAAATAGTTGTTCTATGACTTAAAATCTTGTTAATGATCTCTTTAGTTCCTCACAGATAAATGTGTTACATTGATTACTAACAACATATCACCTTGGTCTTTCATGAAGGTTGTTTACCATAAATATTTCCTCTCACCTTAAACACATATATAGTCAGGGCATAGAACCTTAGGTTCAATTGGAATTAAACCAAACCTTGGCTGATTAAGGGGTTAACTTGCGGGTGGAAATTGTACACAACTCTTAGCAAATGTAATTGTATTTAAAATAATTTGAGTTAACGAAGTTTAGAAACTAAAAAAATTGTCTCATTACCCCTTATGCCTCGTTTCCTTTTGTACCGAGTGAGTGGCCCAAAACCAAACAAAGGTAGTAGGTGATATACATATGATTGATCTCATGGTGGAATTTAAATGATACAAGTGGATGTCTTGGTTGTATCATGCGTTTAATACTTGCGTGTATAAGAGCAAGGAAATTGGATGTCTCGTCTAGGTTACACTCCTCGTAGTAGTGAATCCATTAGTGAAAATTATGTGTTATTTTGTTTACAATTGTTATAAAACAATGCCAATAATGAGACCATAGTGCAATGTAAGAGTAAATCATATAAGAGTAAAACAATATTTGAGGTTAGGAATAATGTCACTCTTGGAGTCCTTATAACTCAATTAGACATTTTCATGTGTTAAAAAGAATATGAATTTCCCTTGGTGAGATCAAACTTTGAGAAAACAAAAGATATATATATATATATATATATATATATATATAAATTCTTGATGTGGAAATGTTGAATGGATTCAACAAGTTATTGAACTATATTAACTATGGTAGGGAAATAAAGATCTGCGATCGAAGAATGATTATGTGAAAAGACATCTTGAATCTAAATATCTCTTAAATCCAAAGATTTCTTTCTTGACATCATGTCATATGCACTTGTGTAGCGAGGGTAAAATTTAAAAAAATTATAAATGTTTGAGAAGAATAATATTAACATAAGAGTGAGAGATCTATGAAGCTGTGTATGCAATTTTCAATATGGCAAATAATTATGTAAGTTATGGAGATTGTCGTAAGGGATAAAGAGCCAACTTAAATGGTTGAAATGTAAGTTGAAAGTGAAATTAATTTAAGAATATATAGGTGGATAAAAGAGGAAAGCATCCTTGCATAATAATGTTCTTGGTATGTTAATCATAACTAAGATGTAATTATTGTAATGATGTGTTGTGGGTTTTCCAATCCTAGGGTCCCTTTTTTGTGGTTTGGTCATTACTAGCATTCGTTCATTGGGGAAAGTGTGGCATCGACATGTATATGGTGTTGTCATGTGTCTATGTGATTTGATGAATTGCATAAGTTTATTATTTGGTGTTAAGTCTATCTATTGAATCCCATGTGGTGTTGTGCGGTGGGCAATGTTATTCAAAATATATATATTATGGTATTTTTACTATTTTATTTGTGTGTAAAATGTGGGCATTATAGCTTCGATATTAGAGAATCAAAGTTACATATACATGGGTGAATCTACAAAAAAGAGAAGAAAGTGAAAATTAATAGAGGAGATATTTTTATCCCTATAGGAAAATCATGGTGATAGTACCATCTATTACCATATGAATGTGTCCAAAGTGGACTTCCAAATATTCATATTTACTTAGAACGTTGATAAAGATATTTCCTTATTTCACATATCATCTTAGTACACTAGATTTTTTTCAAGATATTATTGTGATTCCATTACATGCTTTAACTTTGTATTTTCATTTTATCAAATCTAATGTAGTGTAACATTTAATGTTCAAGATTTAACATATTTCAAGATTAATCTAGGAATTCCTATTAATAGTTTTGAATTAATATTATTTGGGTTAGATTAGGAAGAAAACCTAATTTCCTATCACATTTGGTGAACTCACTTTATAATAAAATAAACAACATGGGATCGTAGCTTTCTAATAGCCATAGGAAATACCTTGGGCAACATCATTAACATCGACTCCCAAACCTTTTCTTTCACACATAAAACCTATCGAATAATCCTATTCGAGCTTTATACTTCAATATATCTTCAAGCCCACATTGAACTTAAAGTGCAAAATTGAACTTAAACTCAGCCTCTCGGAATATGAGGATTTACCTTTCGAATGTAAGAGATTTTTTTCTTTGGGGCATTTTTTTGTTGATTGCAACATGGTAAAACATAAAAATTGGTGGAGAAACTCCCTCCCTGTATAAGGATATCAATGATTTAGACACTAAGGAGGAATACATGGTCAAATTGATCCTTGAAACCCCTTTGAGAGAGATCACATATCATGTAAAAAAGGGGTTATCTTTGGGTAAAACTCAGTGGACCGTAAATACTAAATCAAAATCGTATATATAGGTAAAGGAGAATGTTCCTCCTCTTTCTCCTTGTTTAATATAAAAATATCATCGAATACAGATTTTTAAGTTGTTATTCCTTAACAAAAATATGTTGATGAGTGGATAACAATTTGTAACAAGAAGAAACTTTTTCACACAAAAACCACTCCCACCAATTTGAGATGTTAGCTCCTTTTCTTCTTCCCGGTTCTTCCTCTCATGTCATTTTTGTCGTCGGTAAGTAGTTGTGTTGTTATTCTTATTATGTCTAGCAGGTTGTTAGGTTACTAATGTTTTTTCTTATTTGGTTTCTCGTTGGAATATTTTACATTTCCTTTGTTCTTCATTGTCTTTTTACTTTTATGCCTTGTTTGCTTGGGTGTGGCCTCGACTTGTCAAAAACCACTATGGTTGTAATGCTTTATTTGGCTTCTCGATCCCTTCTCCATTCTTCTGGGTATGGTCCCCTTTAAAACCATTTACCATTAATAAAAAATAAACAACGTGTGGTTTCACTAAGGTTTGACATAGGGTTTTTAACTTTAGAAAGTTTATATTTACATTCTAGGGTTTTTAATTCCTATTTTATTATGTATCAATAAACCTGACTCACTTATCATGGATGACTGATTACAATATTTCTATGGATAAAATTATATTATTATAGATGATAAAGAATCATAAAATGATTCTAATAGTGAATGGAATGATGTGTCTTACTCTTTTTTATAGTCCCCATAACTATCTCCCTTCCTCTCCTAGAATTAATTTTATTACATGTACAAAATGAAACTATGCATGTGTTGAAAACAAACCCACTACTTAAAAATCAAGAGGATTGATTTGATAAATTTATAAAATGATTTAATAATAATTCCAACACGTGTTCTCATGAAGTTATTTGTGTTGACAACAATGATTCATGTAATAACGATGATGGTTTGATACATACATGTAATGATAAAAAAATTGATGCATTAATAATCATGATTCAAGATATTCACCTTGTTCAAGTGTTGATAATCATACCTATAATAATGAATCTATGTCATGTGTAGATTCTCATAGTAGTCAATATGATTGTATATTTGAAAGAAATGGTCAATTGAAGTCTCTGAATGTTCCTCTTCAATGTGAAATTACCATACTTGCAATTTTGCTATTTTTCATTATATATTTAATAACTAAGTTATCAAAGAAATTTAGGGTTTTCCATTTATCATTTGTATATTTCATAATGACATATATGGCCAAAATTTAGCGCACAAAATATTTAACTCTTATCATCCAAGTCTTATTTTATCTTCCTAGCGTTCTCATTACATAAAAGATATGGGAATTCTTGAAAACATTTTGAAACTTCTTCAAATATATTGGGAAATATGGATCTGATGATGGAGTTTACTTAAGGTAATTCCATATAATTTAGTTGGTTATGGATTATATTTGTTTGTTTCCTTTACTAGTGGGTCAATTAGTTCACTTTATGCATTGGAAGAGGAATTATTATCATATTTTAGTGAAACTCAAGGTCCCAACCTTACATTAAAATATTTGGCAACATTGAAATTAGGTTTCAGGATCCTATTAGACATTGTTCCCTTCACGTAAAGGATTTCATGCATCAATTGATATATCCCCTATGTGAGTCATAAAAAAACTTGTGTCTACTAAGATTCTATCACCCCACTCAAAAGAGTAAATTTGTTTAGAAATATTGATATTGTGATCATATCATGTTTAACATCATAGCATATAAGAAGGATTTTATTGATGTGTGATCTCATGCAAATGATATATTTATTATGAATACCTCTTAAAATTATTTAATTGCATTAAGTATGGAATAAAATAAATTTTCTAAGCTTTAAAGTTCATATAATTTAAACTATGAAACACTATCTAATATTACATTCACACATCAAAATGTTAATCTTATCGAAATATAAATGATAAGAGAGAAACCAAGTGTGATATTACGACAAATTGTAGACAAGAATTGGATTAGATTACCTTCTACAAGGTATCACCAAAAACTTTAATTTAACATGATGGTTCAAGTATAGATCGTTATCTAATTAGGGAAAACCTCAAATTATGTGATGCAACGGATATTCTACTTTCATGGAAACGCATGAGCACTCCAACAACCTAGGCATAAGTAAAAAAAATATTCTCATTAATGAATTAATTACACAATTGGCGCACATACTATTGAGTGCACTCTACCACTCACATACCATCCTCTAAAAGATTATTTCCTTATGAACATAGAGAAATATATGGATTTAAAGAACAACCCAATCTGCATAGTGCACAAATCGGTGTTGGTTTTCCTTTTTTGCGGAGAGACTTTTTATTCGATGTCTCCCTTCTTCCGCTTTGAGATTATTTTTTTCCTCATTTACTAATGTGTTCCATGTCTCTTCATCTTACCAAGGATAAAATAAATTCTTCCCATATCAATGATCATCTCAAGAATATGGTATTATATCTCTTTTGATGATTAAAAGTGGTTTAATCGGAAAAATTTAAAACTTCGGTGCGTGAGAATAATTTCATATTGCTTTAGGAAAACACCAAAACTGAAAGTTATAGAACATGATTTATTAAAAACCTTTCTTCTTAAGGATTCCTTGTAGGATCACTTACACCATGTCAAGCCGAAACCCAAAAAAATAAAAAATAAAACAGAAAACACTATGTTTTTGGTGATTCAAGATTACTTGTTTTCCATATGTGCTTGACATCGAGACGTAAACGTAATTATATTGTGAGTTCCTACTATGGGGGTTCACTTAGTAAAATTATGGTATAGCACGTTCTTTTAAAGGCTACTAAAGAGTACCCTTGATGTTATTTTTACCTCGATTGTTCATAGATAATACCCCCTCCTATTATATTATTAGAATGAAAATACCCACTATTTTTTCCATATACGTTACTTACCTATTTTTTCATTACAATTGTATTTACCCCTTTTAATTATACCCTAATATATCAAAAACATAATATTTTTATGTCTACCTAATCTATAAAATAGAAAATATATCATGTTTTTCACTCAATCATTATTTTCATAATATGTCTTTGCTCTAGAAATATATTTCAAATCCATTAAAGACTATTTGTGTAGAAATAATACCATTTGTGTTGAAAAGTACATTCAATCCTCATTTTCGACAATATTATTATTTCCTAGTTAATAATATCCTAATTGAGATCTCCTTATACAAAAAGAGATTAGAATTTAACTTCATCAAAACACTTCTTTTAAAATTCTAAGGTTTTTAGTTTCAAAACTAGGGTCAAATATTTAATTTTAAATTTAAATGAACCCCACTTGTCATTTGGCCCACCTCACTAACCTACCTCCAATACCTAATTCAAAATATTAGTAAATTAAACCCTTTCAGCTCATAATATCTACCAGTATATTGTATTTGATATTATCAATTTTAATTACCTCAATATGAATGAACGTGTTAGGATATTCCCTAACTAATGAACCCCCAATTGCTCCTGCACACATGGGTGGATTAAGTGGTAAAACCACTATTTTGGCCACTGAAATTGATGAACATTACATTCCTTTCCACACATCAAATACCTTAGTTTCATTTCTCTTTGATTTCCATCTTATTATATGTGGTTTTAAATATTCTCTCTTCTTCTTTCCTTTTCTCTTTCTTTCATCCTTTTTGGAATTAGACCTACCACAATCTAACCACCTCCACAAAATGATTCTTTTATTCTTCTTTCATCTTCTTATGGGTTTAAACCCACCCTCATCTAACCACTTCCACCAAGATGATATTTCATGCATCTTGTTTTATCTTTGGGCATATACCTGACCATCGACCACCTCCTAATAAATCCTCGCAGGATTTGTTTAATCACTATTCAACATGTTTTTGGTTATTTCAGATCCTCTTTTCTCATGGATTACAAATATTTCTCTTCTCTCATTGTCCTTGTTTCTATATGTCAAGAAACTCCTCTACCTCTTATGTAACATCATCTTCTTCACTATTTATATCCTTCAATGTTTCTTCAAAAATAACAATTATCTTCATTTAGAATGATGTATCAAATAGACTCTCATCATCTTCCTTATATTTTTCACCATGTGATTCTAAGGATTTTAGAATCAATACGTCAATCCCATTATATTCAAACTACACCACTTTGTTACAAAACTATACATTTTATCACATGCTTGGGTGATAACAAACTCATCTGCACCATCTCATCCTTGTTTCTCTCTTTCATTATCTAACTCTTTAAATCTATTGTAGGCTTATTGAAATATTATTTATTCACCTCATCCATGTCATGTGAAAATATCCTTGTACTCTCCTTTTCCATATGAAAATAATGTGTACCATGACTCATAAGAGTTTCTTCACCACCTATGTGGATTACTCCCTCATGTGCAACATTACTTATATCCTTTAATATTCTTTATAGAAACACGTCCACCATCTTTATCCTTCATGTTTAATTTTATACCACATGAGTGAATTTATTTATCTTTCCAATATCTTCAACTTTTCCTTGTGAGATTATTCTCTCCAACCTATAGGTTATACAAATGAAATTCCTCTTATATGTCCTTTTGAGAACATTCTTGTACCATTAATTTTCCAATCTACATAATCTCCATGATGACTTGAAGATAACCCTCTTATCTTATCAAATCCTTACCAAATATCTCTTCAACTACTAATAAAAATTTACCTTCATCTTCTAACTATTCACTTTTCTTCTCATACACATGAGCATGCTATATTGAACAACACTTTTTTCCTTTCCTTTGTATTCAAGTTACCTTTTCTAGACATACACATTGAACAAAGACATCAATTTAATCAAGAGTTACTCCAAACATTTTTTCCAACACTTCATCATCTCTCATCAAAATGATGTACAAATCTTTTTCATTTCCTACATTTTTCTCACAACCTATGCTCGCATGATGGACTCTAAAATCCCCAATATTAATAATCTCCACAATTTTTCTTTACTCATTCTTATTTTTTACTTATTCATATGCATGGTATTCAAAAGAACTCCACTCATGTACACTAAAATGCACTTTAGCTACCTCCATTGATTCCTTCATGGAAACACAAAACTCTCGTTTGTTTTCCTCAACCCTTATTCCTTATATAAGAGAAATATGATTTTTTTAATTTTCATATTTTAAATATAAATGAGCCTCTTCCTACTTATGGGATTCCAATAATGATATCCCATCATCAAATAATGGATCTCCTCCTTTTGGTTCACAATATCTCACCTCTAAATCCTAATTAATGAAGATATCTTCTTCTATGGCCTACAAAAACAAACCTCTTTCTCTTTTTGTTCTGAAAATGAGATGTGGGCTCCTCATACATAAACCTATTTCACTTTTATCTTTCAAGATGTAATTCTCCTTCTCACTCATATCCTTCTCTTCACTATTTCTTGGAATAGCTTTGAGTTGGTCATTTGTAAAATTTTATCATCTCATGAGCTCCCAAACTAGGTCCTACCTCTCAATTTTCTTTCTTTTATTTTTTAATAGCATAGCTAACTCCACTTCAATTAACTTAAAGTTTATATAATATTCCTTATATTCCTCTTATTTTAAATCATTTTTCTCTTCAACACACACCCATATCTTCTCATTAACGAGATTCATAAGAGAATATACTACACATGTTGTTGCACTACCATTCATGAGTTCAAATATCTCTGCTCCATTTCTCATTCCGATTTATCCAACTAAACCAATTTAAGTGTTCCCAAGATCTTTATTGTGTTCCAACTATTTGGATCAAATATTTGGGCATGGAAATACCTCAAACAAGTCCTCTTGAACTATAATTATCAAGGAGATAGTTAATATCTCTATCATCCAAAACATAAGGAAAGGTAAAGGGGTGGTGGGGGATTGTTTTACATGGATTAATGAAAGAACAAATTCTCTACTTGGATGCCATTAATTCTTATACATGCCCTTGCATCTTAGACTATTAATTTCAGCTATGTTGAAAAACCAGGTCTAAATTAAAGAGATTGAAACATATCAAGTACAAAATGAAATTTTATCCTATCATAGGATTATTTGAAAGTCATATATTATAAACATTGTTCATTAGTTTGATAACTTGGTCCATTCCATGACTTCGTTAGTTTGATGAATCTATTGAGCAACATAATCAATCTCTAGTTGGCGATGACATTTGGGTTGTCGGCTCTAGGTATGAATTTTATGTTTCCTTGATTGATAATCTTTGTAAGTTAGCTGGTGTGAAACACTTTGAGGTAGAATTTAGGTAGGTTTGAGCCCATATTGTCCCATAGCTCTTGGTATAGTTTTTAGGTGAAGAAATCAATCCATAGAGCTTTATCAACAACTAAAAACATAGTGGTTTTATGAATTTCTTTGATGGATAGCACGAAGCCACACTCCACCCATTATATTTCACAAAAAAAATAAAGGACTACATGCATGCATTGAGAAAAGGCCTATTATTACTTGAGTGTGGAGGATTCGGAAAAACACCACAATAGTGAGAGAAAGGCTTTGAGAATGTTTGGAAGTTATGTGTTGACATCATCAATAAATTTAATTCAATCCAAATTCACCCTAGAATGAAGGAGGGAAAAAAATCCTTAGTGGTTCTATTCCGATCTTTAACAAATTCATTTGATCTCGATTTGAGATCCATTGTCTTTTTAGTAGTCCTTAACCTTGATTTTATGTCTCCACATTATAACTTCATTTTACGAGATTCATTGTTGAATGGATTCAACTCCAAATCATATGAAATTTCAAGGAATTCACACATTGAATCCCCCATGGTTTTATGCCTAAAACCTTTGGTTAATAGCCTTATATGCATAGGTATGACATCATGTGGATAATGACATTGTTGCACCATTTAATATGGCTATATGGAGCATCAAAATAGGAAGCAATGTTACACATTTGAATAATATGATTTTCAGTCCAAACATTGTTTAGATGGGCTATGTAGAGATAAAATCGAGATTTAGTACTCCTCAATCATGGAGCAGTTTGTTCCATTTCTAATTTTACAAGCTCATGTCCTAAGAGCAATGCTCAAGGAATGACAACCACTGGGAATTTAAATTATTAGTAAAGGTGAAAACATTATAATTTGTAAACAAAACTCTATCAAGTCATTTCACCACCCATTTGAAACATTAGCAGAGGTTAGACCAAGTGATCCATGGAGAGGTAGTAATTTTGGTTAGAATCTAACAACCCTAATCTATTACACAAATAAAACTACACCATCTATTTCAATGGCATGTCATGATATAATGACATTGTTTTCGTTGTCTTCTCTAGATTCAATCATGTTGAAGTTTCCACATAGGATCAAATTAGCACATGTCGATGAGTCTACAAGCTACCTCTAAAATGTCATCCTTTGAAAAACATAATTGGGAGCATGATCAATAGCAATCCCAAGAAAGTGACTAATGACCAATAGCTACCTCCAAAATGTCATCCTTTGAAAAACATCATTGGGCGTATTAAAGTGACAACACTTTGTCTTGCCCATTATTATGATCGACATTTGGAAGAATGGCCTAGAGTCAAACGATCGATAATGGTGTTGTAAGTAAATCTAGTAACCTTAACGTTTTGCATGAAGCTAATTTTCTTCTTGCCAATAAATTGGCATGTATCACGACAATATATTGTTCTTACATTCCATGTATAAACTATATTGGGATAACCTCATTTTCATGTACCCCTCCTTCTCATCATCAAATAACATTGAAAAGTTGTAACAAGATCCAAATGATGGTTTTTGTATAATCATTTATAGTAAACATTCTTTATTTTTATTGCACACATATCCACTATCTTTCGAGAGGTGGAGAAGGGTTGTGTAATCAGTAGATGACTATCTTCTAGTTAAATACCACTAAGATATCTACCACCTTCAACTTTTTAACTTCCGATGGAGGTTGTACAATTGAGACACAATTTCATGGGTTGTTCATCCCTAAGAAATGGCCAAGCAGTATGCAACTAGGGTATATGCTCAAATAATTGCATGCTTTATTAAATTCATTTAATCTAACACTACATAGGAAGACTTTTAGGTTTTTATTCATTCTCTCATGAAAGACATTTGGGACGAATTTCCTACATCACTTCTACACCATTTAAATCAATTGTTCCAACAATATCACCTATATAAACATGACAACATAAGCCGAGGAAAGGCGCATTATAAAATCTCAATGCACCCTAAGGGCAATAAACAAAAAACTTCCCATTCAATACTAATGGCGATGTGGGATAAACAAATCCTAAGAGAGCTCAAATGATCATCGCCCTAATGCACAAAATAATTAGTGACAGTAATAATAGCTTATAAAATATCTAAATGGAGTCGTTAACTATTTTAAAGTATTGTTTCCGGCGCTACAATAATTCAGGTGATTGGGCTCGGTGAGTATGATTTCAATTCCGACCTTTGATTTACTCCCTTCCCTCTTGAATTAATGAATGCTACCACATGCTTGTTTCACATCGGAATGCGATGTTTTAGAAAATATATACATGACAAAAATGATGAAGTTGAAATTTTCGATTGATAAGAAACGTGAAAGAGAGACATTATATTGGTTGAAATAATATCGTATTTCTGTGCTGTATTATACATAAATAAAAAGACACCTAAAATCTAATTTTATGTGAGGACTCCTGTCACTTCCACCTTCGTTTTCAAATTCATTTCAATCAATTGGTCGTCTCCCCACACACAATATTCCATTCATTCATACCCAACCATTTTCCTTGATTTCTAGACACAAATTGAATATTACTTGTTGTAAACAGTCATTTAAACTATTACTTGCTTCAAGAACAAGGAAATGTTATGCCAGTAGTTAAATGTGTGGGTTTGTAGTGTCTTGAATTCATTTGAAGATGCACTAAAGAGGTATGTTTATATAAGGTTTGTGGAGTCATCAAAGCAATTCCAAAGTGTATGGAGCCTCTAATACTACGCATGTCTGCCACTGCTGCTTTCGGCACCATTTTTCAGAGTTAAAGATAGAGGTTGGTATGCCACCTTTGTTGGCATACTATCTTAGTGAAACCATGTCTAAATCTTTGTGATACTATTTGTTACCTGTCAATAAGAAACATATAAAGAAAGCTATAAAATCATTAATTATTTATAGTTAAAAACATATAAACATCTGTAAAAATTAGTCAATTGTAAACGTGGGCTAGAGCAGGGACCCTAAGTCTCCTTACATCAGATGCTTTGACATCAGAATATGATATTTTACAAAATATATAAATGAAATTTCGATTGATAAGAAACATGAGAAAGAGACATTATATTGGTTGACATAGTATAATATCTTAATAAAAGACAAAAAAATGTACTTGCTTTAGTGATGACTCATGTCTTTTCTAACCTTCCTTCTCAAATTAATTTAAATCCAAGGGTTGTCTTCACCCACACGATACTCCATCCATTCATGCCAAACCATTTCCCTTCAATTCCACACACAAATCATATATCATTGGGTGTAAACATTCACTTAAATAATCGCTAAGATTTGATGGATTGAGTTTTTAATATTTTGTCGAGTTGATGTTGTGGAAAAAATGTGGGGGTTTTATGAATTTATAATTTCCAAAACAAATTTTATGAAATTTAAGATATATTGAGATTCTTATCACTTTGTCAATATAACATACTTAAAATATATCTTATTTTCATGTCAAGTCTCATTCTATATCTTGAAAAAATAGAAAAAAATCAAAATAATATGGAATAAAAACATGCACAACTCCTTTCATTTAAATTTATTTGCATAAAAACAACATATCCATAGTGAATTGTTAAAAATGTAAACAAGGTAAGAAATTTAAAGATTTTTTTGATTCTCACAATCTTCCCGCCTAGGTAGAGAAACAAAGTAAATTCAAAAACCCTTGACCCCATTGGTATGGAATATGTTTATACCCAAATAAATGACATGGGAATGAGAAAAGGTGGGCAAATAGGGTTTATTTTGATCTTTTAATTTTCAATGTGATTAAGTTTTATCATCAAACCAACTATTTTTATTTTTGCAGCTCATGGAGTGCATTGTATTTGTGTGATTGGTGTAACACCCCTTTTACGGGGCCTACATTCACTCATTCCAGAGCATAATTTGCATTTTTGTTTTAGAGAGTAGTATAAGAATATGAAACCTTTATTTTGTTAATGTATCAATGCTATATTCTATAATCAATGTATATCTAAATCGTTGTACACTTTTTACATATTTTTTTATGCTAAACAGGGAACACGCCAACTACTTACATTCAATAATATTACTCAATAATAAAAATGACACTTAAAAATAAATTGCAACTTTATTATAATACAAATTTAAACATTAACCCATCATTAAAAAAAGATAACATTTTTTTCAAAATATATATGATTCATGACTCCATGAATAACTTAATTATATGAGCAATATATATTTTCTTAAAGATTCCCTAACTCATATTTTTAAATGATTTTTTAGGTCACATTTATACTCTCAAGTTTAAATTAAAACATCAACACTTCAAAAGAATAGGTCATAATAATAAATTACCCAAAACATTTTTCCATAGAAAATATATGAATTTATTCGTGATTCTTTAGCACTATGTATTCAATCTCAAAGTTATCACCTCGTCACATCCAAATCTAAAGAAACTAGCAATTGCTCCTCCACGGGGAGAGCAAGGGTACGTCGTTATTAAAGCAACAATAGTCACCATACAAAACTGAACAATAAAACAATGTAATTGGGAAAGGAAACTATAGCGTGAACATCCATCACAACAAAGTAGAAAATAAACCACATGAAAGCAATGTATAACAAATGCAACTATTGCAATAGGTGCGAGAGATATCTGATGGGAAAGGAAATGGGCGAAACACCGCAGCTACGTGTAATGAAACACTCATACTGAGAATAGAATCTCATTTGAGCATGTCAAAGATTTGTAGGCTGGTCATCATAGTGCTAAATAGTTACGATGTAATGAAAAAATGTTTGCGTAGATAGTCATTTGTTTTTTTGTCTGGAATAATAATGTTAGGAAACAAGGCATTTGGCGAAGGCATATTCGATTTCCTTAAAGCGGTAAATTGGGTTAACATTACACTTTAGTAAAAGCATACAATATTGCTGACAATATAAGTAAGTCTAATGAGTAAATGGATCGAAGGTAAAATAGTAAATGTATATGTAGACTTTAGTACATTATATTGTGTTTACAATGTAGTACATTGAAGCTAAAAAGTGAGAAAGGAATCTTCATCAATGATGTCATTACTTTGTGCCCATGCATCAACAAAGCCACATACCATTGGGTGTAAGAAATTGGTGTCATTTGTGAGCCACACAACCAACTTGTAGAAAACATCGTGACGGTCATTGTATCGCCGAATTTTGTTCTTTGAAAAATAATTTGTGAATACATATAGTAGTATTATTAGTACAATAAATGGTGCAAGTATGATAAATATAGTTAAAAGGTGAATTTATAAATGCATACGAGTTTGGATAAAGGAACATTTACAAAAGAGGCATATGTTTACATTGTAAATGAAGCATGATCTGCGAGCTTATTTTTATGCACAGTTGACCGCATTGCTATTTAGGAGAAGATGGGTCCCTTCCTGTTTTGATTTACCACGTATTTTTACATGTCATTCACCGGTACCAAGAAAATGAGAAGCCTAGGGAGATAAACAAATCTAAAAGTTCCCGTACTCGGAAATGATAGTAAAGGTGAAGCCTTGTTGATCAAGACCTCCAATGTCTACGAGTAGTTTTTATAGATTCATTCCTTGTGATTTAAGAATATTTAATGCCAATTCCATTTATTGGTGAGATTTGGTGACAACTATTTCCCGTGATTGAAGGATAGAAAAATGTATAAATGACCAGGGAATTAGTCGAATAATAGAGATGGCGACTAGTGAGGCGGGAGGGAAGCATACTATATGAAGCATGTGTTAACAATAGTAGGTGCATAATAGAGGCGGGAGGTCGGTGTGTACCAAGTGTTACCTTCTTGAGTGGGAAGGTAAACAAAGCAATAATGAAGCAAAATTATGTAGGCATAGTTTGATGTAGTAGGTGTTAAGCGTAAAAAGGAAGATAAGGAGAGTGATAATTACACAAGATTATGTAGGAATATTTTGATGCACCTATTGCTATTAACACAATATTCCTCTTGCCTTCTTCCCTCCTACCTCACTAGTCACCGTCTCTATTCTACAACTTATTAATATTGTCGATTCTCTTCTTTTTACTACAACTCCATCAGTGTTTCATTATTGGTTCTATGGTTTGGGTAGGTTATTGTTTGGTTTTTGACATTTCAATTTTATTGGGCATGGGTTGTTCCTTGATGACGAGAGACGCCATTGTAGTATAGGTTTTCCTAAACTTCTTATTCATTTCTTCGAGACTAAATTGGTTGTGGTTTATAGATTTTTCATGCTGCATTTGGAATATGTATTGGTCTTACTTATTTAAAATGACATTCTCTATATGTTTTGGCATTATTAATTCCCAACCGCTTACATGTTTTTCTAAATAAAATATAATAATATTTCGTAATAGTCACCGCAACAACGGCCAATCTGCTTCTAAGGAATCACCACAACAATAGCCAATTTGTTTCTATGGATCTAAGAGCTTGTTGAAAGGCCCCAATATGACCTTGCTTGCGGCTGTAGAGATTGAGAATATTTGCAAATGGAACTCATGGCCCGTATAAGCATGTTGCCTATTGAAACCTCTTTTACAACTCTATATCAAGAAAACATATCAATCCTAAATTTAAGGCTCTAATATTTATGTAGGTTTTAGAATTGATTGTATAAATGAGCATGATATGTTACACGAAATGTAGTGCTATGGGAAATTATTTTTTTTGTATGTTCCAGAAAAACTTCGCTTCGTATTTGTAACTGTATTTACCTCTTTCTCATTAAATTTCTTTTCCATTTCTCTCTTACTCATTAAATTTTTGAAAATAAAATATCATTTATTTAAAAAAGTGCAGTACTAATAATAAAAATTTCACTTTGGTTTGATATTTTTTAAAAGACAAATAATACTAAAAACATTCCTCGATTCTCAACATTGTTTTACTACCACCGAGTGTATCTTCTGTACGTTCGAGTCAATCGCTAGCATGGACCTTTGAATTTTACATCTCGACATCATTTCCAAACCTCCCTACTAACGAGATAGCCTAACACGATAACACCCATTTTCCAACGCGTGTTTTTTCGAGTGTAGACTCTGTTGCTTTATCCATTTTTTTCTCGTTTTCAAGGTGAACAACATCACAGATTTGACATGGAGCTTAGAGAAAATAGATGATAATGTATGTTGTTTTGTAGCCGGGGATGAGATATAACTGGCCCTTTTTCACTCAGTTTGTGGAGAGATGGATAACACCTTCAAGAGGATTTGACCTATCCTCACTGCTTTAGGTCATGCATTTTGACCAGGGTGAGAGGACTCGTAGTGTAACCTCTATTTGATGAAGGAGATGGAGATATCCTTCTTTTACACAAATTTTATGAAGAAAACATTGGGAAAGTATGATCAATACTCCATAATTTAACTCTCAAGAGTTGTCACTTCTAAAAGATGGAGATACTTTCAAAACAAGGCTAAGGTTACTGAAGACATTATGAAATCCTAATTGTTCTACATATTTTAGTAAATAGATTTTGTTCCTTTGTGAATATACAGGGAAAAATAGGGGTAGTTTAGGATGGATTCATTATTTTTGAATAATTTAGCTAGGAGATTAAGAAAGATAAAGTTGACTATACTAGATCTTTGAGAGACTTCACAACAATTGGAAAGATAAATGACATAAAGCTTCGAATAGATAAAATATTCCTTCAACCGAGAAGGTGTCCATAAATAGAAGCCCGATTTGTATGGTTTCACATAATCTCCAATAATTTAACATGAAGGCTCGAGCTAAAGACTCAATAAAACATAAAAGACCCCTGGTTCCTCATGCCTAAGATACACTCGAAGGCTTACAGACAATCTTTATCAACAAATGATAGTGAAGTGATTTTAAATTGTTTATCTCATTGTAGGATGAAGGCTCTTCTTGAAATGAAATTGTAAATGCCACTAAATTGTCACAGGGATGAGATCCTATGTGATTCGGAGGGACTTTAACACAAGATTGCAATAGGAATAAGAAAAACTACACAAAAATTCTTAAATAAAGCATACACAAATTGCTCCAAGATTGACACAGACTAACTAAAAATTGTTTAGATTCATCAGTAGGGGAAAGGTTCTTTGAACACTCTTAGAGCTTGTCAATGTTTGTACACTCACAACCAACTTGACGTGATTGAAATCTAAAACACGGGATATTAACACATTTCTCGGATTGGTTTCTCGGAAGACGGGATCTCTCAAATTTTCTCTAAAGGATTCAACCCCGACATTTTGCAAGAGTATTCTAATTGCATTTATACATTTCACTTTCTCACTCATCCCAAAACTTCCCCCCAAAAATAAGAATATTTGAGGGACCTTTTCTTGTTACAAATTTGCCATTGAAAGTGACATTTAATAGATTCACATCCAAAAGCTGCCAAGTGGACCAATTATGAATGATCACGTTTCTCGGACCTCGACTAATGTCTAAGATGTCATGCCACAACCTTTTTAACAATCTTTTTAATCATTTTGATTCTTTCATGTGAGAAATCCCTATTTTAATCATTTTCTAGAAGCTCTGCATTGGATTGGATAGGAAATCCTTTTCGCTCTCGAGGCAACACCTTTTCCATCCTTTATGCTTGTAACCTTCATCATTTCATCATTTTCCCTATTTTTCCTCTGCAACTCTACCCCGCATCCATCTTCTCTAGTAATTCACATTTTTGCAAGTGCCCAAGCAATTCCAACTTCAAAATATCAATCTTAACAATCCTTGGACTCACAAATTAAGTTCTAAATCCACTCAATGGCACTTTGAAAAAAATGACAAGGAATTTCATCAAAAACAATGAAAAATAGTGTGTATTCGCATCTCCAAGAGTCTTGGAGAAAAAATGGCCGAAAGACAGACAAAATGCATACCAACCATTGATTATGCCCCTTCACTACTTTATATTATTACTGTCCATGTTTTTCCTTGGTACTACAAAGAAAGGAGAAGTATAAGGGAAGTTTCCAAACAAGCACACGGCTCACCATGTTCCCTAGGCCACAAGAAAAATGCCTTCTCGGCCTTTGAAAATATCAATATAAAAGGAGTTAGCGAAGCCTCCACATGTCTCAATGGCACAATTTGTGATGGTCCCCAAAAGCAGAGACCCCAAGAAAGCGCAGGCTCACCACATGTCTCGATCAAAGAGATTTGTTTGAAACAGTTAAAGGACCAGTGGAAGGTGCCATGTGTCTAGGGTTCGAGACAATTTTCTTTAGCATTGAAAAGTCCAAGCAAGGGTAGAGTGAGTGGAAGCCTCCAAGTGTCCTCCTGGTGCTTCTTCAAAATAAAACTTAGGGGCTAGTCCCCAAACAGGCATGGTCCCTCCACGTGTCCCAGGCCTTAGAAAATTGCTTTGAAAATTTTAAGTATAGAGTGGAGCCAGCGGAAGCCTCCACATGTCCATGGTCTCTAAGAGCTGTACTGACCACATGAAAAACATTTCTAAGTCTGGACAAGGCAACGCAAACCTCCATGTGTCTCCCCGACATAACTCCAAGGTCAAACCAAAGGTGAAATTTTATATGAGCGTCAGCCCTCCACATCGACAAGCTTTGAGTTGAATTTGGCCTTAGAGTTTTCAAAGTGCCCCGTTAATCCACATCTAACTCGAAAGGGACACATTTCCACAGATCCTGAGATGTAAATTTGACGGGGAAAAACACACCTGTCAAACCGTAAAATGCAAGAAAATCATCATTTGATCCCAGAAACGAATCTTTCTTTCAAGATAGAGAATTTGGAAATGATATAAGGCCCAAATATGATCCTCATCCAGTCACTTTTCCATAGATATTTGGGAAAAAAATGATAGGGACAACAAAACGTGATTGTGGAAAATGAAAGGAAGGGAAAAAACCCAAGTTTTCACCCAAGTTACATATATTTCTCATGGATAGAGGAATGGAAAAAAAAATTGATTTAAATTAATCCTCAACCAAAGGAAGGGATTGGTCATGGTAACCAAATGGAGGACATAGTTTTCATGTATCAATACGGGAGATAGAAAAGATGAAAGAGCCCACAAAATGAAGATTTTCGAGGACAAATGGGGCAAGACCAAATTGAGCACCAACATCGAATCGACTCGACTCGTGGATGGGAACTCCCTATGAGGGCCATAAGAATAAATAGCAGACCAAGTGCCAAAAACAATCCATTGGGAAACAGAGTCAAAGAATAAGCTTGCAAAGTGGAACAATAATAACCAACTCCCTCGGAAAAAAATGAGAAACCAACAAAACTACCGCCAAGGACTAGGACAAACAAAAAAATAGAAAAACATGAAAGTAGAAGGAAACCAAAAGACTATACACTCTACAAATGGAGTATACCTTGATTCTGAGAAATCAATCAAGGAAATGTTTCAAATGCCCACCATTAATAGGAAATTCAAGCGGCCTCCCCATCTAAGTCCTTTAGGAAGAAGGTATTTTCACCAATTCAAATTCCTATTGAATAAGTGTCCATCCACAATTCATCAAATTTACCATAATTTCCCTTATCTTCATTCTTGCATCCCATAATAGCATAAGATCCCTAATGTTGAAAGCTCTTGAGTCACCTTCTTGTCAAATAACTTCTTAAGCTTTTCTCTGAACTTCACATGCCGCTAATGGGATGCCCTTCTTTCTTCATCTAACTCAATAATCTGATTGATTCAAGCATCATATGGACTAACTTCTTGATCTTCAGTTTGTTGAACAAACTAAAATGAAGATAATTGCAAATGAAGGCGCAACAAAGTTTGAGTTCCATATACCAACTCAAATGGGCTTTTACCAGTAGCTCTTTTGAAATTGATTCTATTAGCCCAAACATCAAACTTCAATTTCTCACACCACTTATTTTTGTTCAGCACCAAGGTTCTTCTATTGATCTTTAACAAGTTTTCATTCTTGGACTCAACTTGTCCATTTCGTTGGGGATTGTAGTTAGAAGCACATGTCAAATTAATTCCATACTCTTTGCACATTGCTACTAAAGGTTTGGTTCTGAAACTCCTGGCATTATCAGCAACAATCTTAACTAGTACTCCAAATCTACGTATGATTTGATTCAGCATGAAGTCCATGTTAACTTGGTGTGTTGCTTTCTTGGTGGGGATTGCTTCCACCCACTTAATGAAATAATAAATGGCTACAAGAATCCATTTATGACCAACACTGGAAGGATCTAAAAATTTTCCAATGAAATCCATTCCCCATTTCTTAAATGGGGCTTCAATTGACACAATCTACAAAGTAAGGGAGCCTGAATCTTTCATTCTTCGAGAAAACGCTAACAAATTTCACATTTCCTAACCAATAGAGTTGTATCTTTGAAGATATTTGGCCACCAATAACCAACCCTCAAGATTTTATGTGTTGTAACTCTTCCAAAAAATGCCCCTCAAAAAATCATCCATGAAAATCAGTAATTACCTTTGGGGCTTCATCCTCAGCAATGCATCTTAAGAGCACTCCGTCTGGGTTCTTCCAAGCTAACCCAAAATTAGTAATGACATATACTTAAGAGGATAACTTAAGAGCTATTTTATGATTTTTACTCAAATGTTCAGAGCAACATAGATGTTTGAGATAAAAGATTATATCTTTGTACCATTCGAGAGCTTACCAACTTTTTGAGGACATCCACCCTTTCTCATTCTACCGCATTCACCTCGGTAGTTTGCAAGTTGCTCTAAACCATAAGCTTAGCTAGGCCCAAACCTCTTATCAATTTTGTGGTTTGTATATCCATGTCATACTCCTGCAAGTTGTTTACCCATCTGCATCTGCTTTAGTGAGACCTCCATCTCTAATAAGATATCTTTCACCATGGTGTGGGGAACATAAGCAAGAAATGTAGAACTCAAGATGTAACGTATGAAAACCTTTATTTCTTTCACCAAGGTAAGTGTTTGCTTCTCCATGATGGTGTAATTCAACTCAGCTCCTTACAATGCCTTACTTGAAAAAGGCAATTGGTCTCTGAGCCCCTTCATCATCCTTCTACAACAAAACAAATGCAATGGTGTTTTCTGAAGCAAAAGAAAACATTTGAAAATGCTTCTTGTAATTTGGAGCTGCCAAAACATGGGCTTGCTTTAATACTTCTTTGATCCCATTGAAATCTTGAATGGAAGCTTCTTCCCATTTGATAACTTGGTCTTTATTTAGCATGCTAGTAATGGGGATGGTTCGCTCAACAAATTTAGACACAAATCTTCCGATAAAGTTGATTTTTCCAAAGAAGGATTGGACTCCCTTCTTAGTTCTTGGAATTGGAACCTTGCTGATGGCTTCCACTCTCTCGGGATCAATCATGACCCCTTTTGATACAATGTGACCAAGCAACTTTTCCTTTTGCACTCCAAAATGGCACTTCTTGGGATTCAATGATATGCCATACTCTCTACACCTTAACAACATTATCTCCAAGTGTTGCAAGTGATCATTTATTTTTCTAGAAAACACAGTTAGATCATCTTGATAAACAACAATGAAATCATTAATATAACCAACAAATGCTACATCCATTGCTCTTTAGAAATTTTCTCTAGCATTCATTAAGCCAAAAGGCATCCTAACATAGACATAAGTTCCCCAAGGAGTGGTAAAGGTAGTCTTTATTCTTTCTGACTCCTTCACAACAACTTGATTATAGCCAAAGAAACCATCCAAAGTGGATAACAATTCAAAACCAATTACCAATTGTAGCATATTCTCCATGTTTGGCAGAGGGTAATTATCTTTCAATGATGCTTTATTCAAGTTCCTAAATTCTACGCACAACCTTATATCACCATTCTTTTTTCTGACAGGTACTAAATTTGCAACCCAAGATGAGTACCTTGTGGGTTGAATGATCCCTCCATCCCTCAACTTCTTCAATTCTTCTTGCATATTCAAAGAAAGGATCAGATTGATAGGCCTCTATTTTTTCTTAAAAGGCTTGGCATTAGATTGGAAAAATCTTCCTTGTATGCCTTCAACTCAAAGTAAGACCAAGCTAGGTAGTCTTGATATTTCTTCAACAATTGAACATAGGACTACTTCTCTTCCTTTCTCAGATTGCTTCCTAACCATATTTTATGTGGTTTTTCCTTTGTGCCTAGTTGTGTTCTTCCACATCTCTTGAAACCAACATACTTCTATTAATAATGCAATCAACATTATCAAAGTTTGATTCAAGTTCCACCAAACCTCTGGGAATTGTGTTTGTCTTCATCTGGATGATGTCTTTTCCAAATAAAGTTTCCTTTCCTTCAGCAGCACACACCATTGGTTCCCAATCTATATTTTAGTCAACAAAATTTCCTTAGTTCTATAGAAACCATTTCACCTGGGCATCATCATCAAACACTTGCCAATTTTTAGCATTGTCAGGGACAGATGACCTTGTTAGTATTTCAACATCATACTCACAAAATGGAGATACTATATAATTTCCAAATCTAGATCCTAGCACTGCTAACTTGTCTGCAATAACATTAAACTTTCTATCATGGTGCACAATATTAAATGAGTCAAAGATTTCAATCAAATCCTAAACTACATGCTTGTATTGTTTCATTCTCTAATTTTCAGTAGCATACAGTTTTCTAATCTGCTTGACAATCAGTTTAGAATCTCCTTTGACAATGATATCCTTTACACCATATTTCCATGCAATTCTCAAACCCAATAACAGTGCTTCATATTCAACAATGTTGTTAGTGCATTCAAAGTTGAGTTTGAAAGAAAAAACAAAATCTTCCTAACCCGGAAAATCGAACAATACTAGCACCATTTCCAAACTTGTAACAAGCTCCATCGAATAACAAGGTCCAAGGAAAACCTACTTGTTCAAGACATTTACATTGATCAATCTTGTTCTCTTTGCCATCAGAAAATCCAACAAAGTTATCAGCATATAAATCAGCATACAACATTTCATAAGAAGAATTAAGGTGCAACATCTTCTTCTTTCCGTACAACTTTACAAGGATGCCTTAAATTGGAATGGTGGAAAAAGACATATCCATTTGAAAAATTTCACTAATACTTGCAGCCCAATTTCTTGATAACATTAAGCCCTATTTGGCGGGAAATCAACAATAACAACATCAAGTTTCAAGTTCTTACCCGATAAGCCGCAAGTTGTACCACCAAACCTTTTACACATCCTACAACTAACACCTCTCTAGAATCCATTGCAGTACACTTTCCATAAGATGTTGTCACTTTAATGTTCAATTCATTCATGACCTCTAGAGGCATAACATTTCATGATGCTCCGGAATCAAACATACAATTGTGCAACAGTCTCCTTAATAATCAGCATTGTAAAAAATGGATCATAATTTAATTGAGACTCAACCAAAGATGTTCCCAAGTAAAATTCAGGTGGTTCTCCTATCTCATCCAATGCTGGTGGTTTTTCTAGGTCTGCAATGGTTAGAGGAGTGTCTACATTATTTATATTTCTGCCTTGGGTACTCCTATCATCTTCCACTCCCAAATACTCAAAGGCCCTCTTCTTGTGCTTAGGAATCCTAAGCAGTTAAACAATTGAAATAGAAATCTTAATCTAACTCAAGACTTGGGCAATGTCATAAGGAATGTATTTGGGAAAAGTAGTATTTGGAGAAAGATTGACAAACTCATTAGATGGCACAAGATTTTTCACATTTTGGGCATGGGTGGGAACACCAGTTCTACTTGAGATAACAAGGCCTTTTCCAGATACATCTTTCTTTGGAGTTTCTTTTGCGACATTAGTGAGAACTGGGGTTTTGTTTTGGCTTGAGGCCATGCCCGTTTACCACTTTAATCTTGGTATTATACTCTTTTTCTTGGGCAACAAAAAAACTTATTAACAATTGTTTATCCTCTTCTTATGGGATTCCTCAATCATACTTATTAATCATTAGATCTCTTACGTACTCAAAATCATTATTAGGAAGTTCAAAATATTGTACCATATCTATTTATAAAGTATGAGAGGGAGGAAGAAGAGGTACTGTGAATGAAATCCCAAAACTTGCAGCAGTTCTTGCACTTATTACTTAAGTTGAAGTTGCTCCTTGTTTTGAGCTTGTAGAGAAATTAACCATGCATGCATCATCATCATCGGCTTCTTTAACTTGTTGATCTACTTCAAATGGTAGGTGAGGTAATAAATTTTTTTCACACTAATCAATTTCATTTTCTCTTCAACAAAAACAAGTCTCGGCATTTAGAGGATCAGCACTACTCTATTTTCCCTAGCTTGTAGTTGTTTAGTTCCCATGGGTCCTTTACCTCTCGACATTAGATCTCCGATCATTTCTAAGATGATTTACATATCTGTCTTGTCCTTTTTGCCTATGCTAACCTTGAGAACCTTCTCCAATTCCTTTCTCTACCCTGTCTAACTTGTAAGAGATTTATTTGACAGCTCTAGCCAAATTCTTTACAACTTCCTCAAGCTCCACAACCTTACTTGATTGAGTGTTCTCAAGGTTAATTAGTTTAACACCCTCCCTCTTAGGATATTTTCGATAGCTTTAATTTTTTTCTCAATTTGAAGAGCCATGGTAAAGGCTTGCCTCAAATTTTTAGGGTTCTTATCCCTCAAATAGTAAGCAACTTTCTTATCAAATGCATCTGAATACTTTATCAGACATGATTCATCACATGGCCTCAAATTAATAGGAAGTCTTCTCAATGTTTTGTTAAATCTTGTATTGAAATCATGCATTGATTCATTAGGATTATTTTTTATATTTTCAAATTCTGATAAAAGAAACCTAGGGTCTGTTTTATCTCCATATTGCAATCTAAAAGCATTCTTCATCTCTATCCAAGAATCAATGGAATTATCTGGCAAAGATTTATACCAATCCCTTGCATCTTCTTCTAGAGTATGGATAAAAAATTTAATGTACACATCCTCAAATTCTATTTCAAATTCCTCCATCATATTGATAAAGAGCTTCAAGTGCTGATCACCAGTGATTGCATTATTTCCTTGAAACTTAGGCAATCTATTTGTAACATCTTGTGGCACAACATTTGGATAGCTAGGTATAGCTCTAAAATTTATGGGACCAAAAGTAATAACAACAAATGGAGGTCAGGTGGAGGCTGAGCCATATTATTTTGAGGAGATGACCTTGGAGGAGATGCAAACCGATGATGAGTGAGTGAGAGTGCAGTGTGGTACAGGATGTAATTCTCAGAATGACTACCCTCTAAAAGCTCTGTTTCTTGTAAAACTCTATCAAATTTGGAAAATACAGGGGTAGATTGAGAAGAAAAATTTTCAAATACAAATCAAATACCCTATTCAATCACAGGCTGATTAGTTTCACCAATGGAGATCTCTTTTCTTGATACTTGATCTCCAACAACCTTCCAAATTCTTCTTCCTTCTGAATTAGACTTTCCCAACTTTGGAAACAACCTTCTACTAGGGTCCTTGGTGAGGAAATATTTTCTTCGTTTTAGCTTTGCAGATATTAATGACAAATCTTACTTGATATATGTTTAGACACTGGTATTTATTAAGAATTTAAATAGCACGGAGTCGCCACTAAGGATTTTCAACTTAGTTTGTGCAAATGCACTCTGAAAGACCTATCAAATGTCTATCAATACTAGATTAATGCAAAGATTACAATATCTACTCTTCTTCTACCAAAATTTTTAATGATGATACAAAATTTAGTGCAATAACTGTATAAGCTAGATATATTACACTCAAAACATACAACTTTGAATCATTCTTACAGATGTGAATAGATAATGATGTTTCAGCAATGTATTTGCACTTAGATCATGTAAGAAACATTACCACTAATTCAATTCTAATGGTGTTCAAACTTTGCACACAACTTCATGTCCCCGACAACGGTGCCACGAGTGTTGTTGACAGGTCAAATTTATATGAACTGGGAACAAATCAAAAAATGATCGCCAAAAACGGCGCCGCTAGTGTTGTTGTCATCGCTAGATGGATATGAAATAGGAAAAAATCAAAAAATTATCCCCAGCAACAACACCACGAGTGTTGTTGCCGCAATAAATAAATCTCTTGAGCTCAAATAATCCTCCCAGGAAATGATGCCACTAGTGTTGTTTCCACAAAAATAAATCTTGGAGCTCAAATAATCCCCTATGAACGATGCCACTAGTGTTGGTATCCAAGTTTTTTCTCCTTTTCAAGATGAGCACCATCACATATTCTACATAGAGCTTAGAGACATATAGATCATAATGTATGTCATTTTGTTATCGGGGATGAGATCTAACTGTCCCTTTATCACTCATATTTATGGAGAGATGGATGGCACCTTCAAGAGGATTTCACTTATCATCACTTCTTTAGGTTGTGCCTTTCAAACAGGGTAAGAGGACCCGTAGTTTAACCTCTATTTGATGAAGGAGATGGAGATATCCTTCTTTTGCAAAAATTTTAAGAAGAAAACCTTGGGAAAGTATGATCAATACTCCATAATTTAACTCTCAAGAGTTGTCACTTCTAAAAGATGGAGATACTTTCAAACTAAGGCTAAGGTTACTGAAGACATTATGAAATCCTGATTGTTCTGCATATTTTAGTAAATAGATTTTTTTCCTTTGTGGATATACAAGGAAAAATAGGGGTAGTTCAGGATGGATTCATTGTTTTTGAATAATTTTTGTGGGAGATTAAGCAGGATAAAATTGATTATACTAGATCTTTGAGAGACTTCACAACAATTGGAAAGCTAAATGATAGAAAGCTTCGAATAGCTAAAATATTCCTTCAACCAGAAGGTGTGCATCAATGGAGGCCCAGATTTGCACGGTTTCACACAATCTCCAAGAATTTAACACAAAGGCTTGAGCTAAAGACTCAATAAAACATCAAAGACCCCTAGTTCCTCACACCTAAGATACACTCAAAGGCTTACAGACAATCTTTATAAACAAATGAAAGTGAAGCAAATTTAAATTGTTTATCTCATTGTAGGATGAAGGCTCTTCTTGAAATGAAATTACAAATGCCACTAAACTATCACAGGGATGAGATCCTTTCTTATTCAAATGGACTTTAACACAAGATTGCAATAGGAATAAGAAAAACTACTTGTAGAAACTCTGAAATAAAGAAGACACAAATTCCTCCAAGATTGACACAAATTAACTTGAAATTGGTTAGATTCGTCAAATAGGGAAAGTTTCTTTGAACAGCCTCAGATATTTTTAATGGTTGTACACTCACAACCAACTTGACATTATTGAAATCTAAAAGACAAGAATTTAACGGGTTTCTCGGATAGGTCTCTTTAAAATATGGGCTCTCTCAAATTTTCTCTTAAGGATTCAACCCCCGAAATTTTACAAGAGTATTCTCATTGCATTTATACATTTCATTTTCTCACTCATCCCAAATTTCCCCCTCAAAAAGAAGAATATTCGAGGGACCTTTGTTTGTTACCAATTTTCCCTTCAAAGTGACGTTTAACATATTCACATCCAAAAGCTTCCAGGTGGACCAATTATGAACTGATCACATTTCTTAGACCCTTGACTAATGATTAGGATGTCATGCCACAACCTTTTTGACAATCCTTTTAATCATTCTAATTTTTTCATACGAGAAATCCCCACATTAATCATTTTCTAGAGGCTCTACAATTTGGATGCGAGAGGAAATTATTTTCTCTCTCGAGGAAACACCTTTTCCATCCTTTGCACCTGCAACCTTCATCATTTCATCCTTTTCCCTCTTTTTCCTTTGCAACTCTACCCCACATCCATCTTCTCTAGTAATTCACATTTTTGCAAGTTCTGAGCAATTCCAACTTCAAAATATCTATCTTAACAATCCTTAGACTCAAAAATTAAGCTCTAAATCCACTTAATGGAACTTTGCAAACAAAAACAACAAGGAATTTCATCAAAAATGATTAAAATGAGTATTCACATCTCTAAGAGTCTTGGAGCAAAAATGGTAGAAAAATAGACACCATGCACAACATGACCATTTATTCTGCCCCTTCTCTACTTTATATTATAACCTTCCACATGTTTCCTTGGCATGAATGCAAAGGAGAAGTACGGGAAATTTTCCAAACAAGCGCAAGCCTTTCATGTGCCATGGGCCCAAGAAAAACTCTTGTTGGAATTTGAAAAATCTCGGTATAAAAAGGAGCCAGCGGAATCCTCCACATGTCTCAATGGTGCACTTTGAGATGGTCCCAATATTGGAGACCCCAAGTAAGTGCGGGCTCACCACGTGTCTCAATCTGCAGATTTGTTTGAAAAAGTTGAAGGACCAATGGAAGGCACCATGTGTCTAGGGTCCGAGAAAATTTTCTTTGGCTATTGAAAAGTCTAGGCAAGGGCAGAGTGAGCGGAAGCATCCAAGTGTCCTCTTGGTGCTTCTTCAAAATAAAACTTAGGGTCCAGTCACCAAACAGGTGCGGGTCCCTCCACGTGTCCCAAGCCTTAGAAAATTGCTTTGAAAAGTTTAAGTATAGAGCAGATCCAATGAAATCCTCCACATGTCCATGGTCAGCCAAAACTACACCGGTCGCATGAAAACTTTGTCTAAGTTTGTGCAAGGTAGCGGAAACCTTCTTGTGTCTCCCCAACACAACTCCAAGGTCAAACCAAAAGGTAGAATTTTACATGAGCGCTAGTACTCCACGTGGACAAGATTTGAGTTGAATCGGGCCTTAGATTTTTCAAATTTCCCCATCGAGCCACATCCAACTAGAAAGGGCCACATTTCCACAAATGCTGAGATGTAAATTTGATGGGGAAAACACACCCGTCAAACCGTAAAATGCAATAAAATCACCATTTGAGCCCAGAAATGAATCTTTCTTTTAAGACAGATAATTTGGAAATGATATAAGGCCCAATTATGATCCTCGAGATGCATCTAATCATGTTTCCACCGATATTAGGGATGAAAATGACAGGGGACAACAAAACTTGATTGTGGAAAATGAAAGGAATGGAAAAAACCTAAGTTGTCACCCAAGTTACAAATATTTCTCATGGACAGAGGAATGGAAAATAAATTCTTGATTTAAAGTGATCCTTGACCAAAGGAAGGGATTGGTCATGGTAACCAAATGGAGGATAGATTTTTCATGCATCAACATGGGGAGATAGAAAAGATGACAGAGCCCGCAAACTAAAGATGTTTAAGGAAAAATGGGGCAAGACCAAATTGAGCACCAAAAGACTCTTTAAGCCTTCTACACTAATGGAGCAAGTACAAGAATAAAGTTAAATTTCAAATTTCACATTTTCTCAAAAATCCCACTCGTGTTTTTAACTTCAAATTTCACATTTTCTCAAAATCTAGCTCATTATTTTGTTGGAGGGTGGCTAAAAATTTTCACTAGATGTAGAAGGATCTTATTATTCATTAGTTTTGAAATAAAAACCGCCTCAACTCTGGATGGCATGGTTAGTTGCAGATTGTTTATGAATATATAGAAGTAAGGTGATTTTTATACACGTGGTATTAGCAAGATTTCTATTGTATTCTCTAAAGGCCTCAATTATGCTCGTGGTTATCTTGCTCATATTTTAAGAGCCATTTCATATTATTTTCTAGTTTCTTTAATTTTTATGTTGGGTACATCTAATGGAAGCTTTTTTAGCTAGCTCGCTACGGTTGGCCATCTACGAAAGAAATTATCGTTGTCTTTCTCTTTAAAAATGAAAGACTAATATTTCATAGAGTTATTTCATGGACCAGATTGTTGCTTGTTTGGCACTTTTGAGTCATGTGTATCTTGGCTTGAGGGGACCTTGGGTATGGTATCGAATTCAGGTCTTTCTCCCACAAAAATATCTACGGAGTTCATTTCATGCATATTCCTATGGGTGAGCTCTATTTTTCATTTCTCATGGTTTATAAGGATCTATCTATAATGACCAATATTAAAATTTTAGTTTTTATTGTCAATGGTTACTCCGTAGAGAGGGTCGTCTATTTTTTCATATGTTGAGCTTGGGAGGATTTTGATGTGGGTGGTCTAGTATTGAATTTTTATTTTTGGAATGAGTGGTGGCGGAGGGCGGGGATTTCTTCCTCTGCAAGTAACTAATTCATGTTGGTTTTTCTTGCTTAACCAGTTGATTGTTGTTTCATTGATCCATGTTGTGTTAAGTTTGATTCAAGTTTTATTTGTCCTTTGTAAATTTTTAGCTCTTTTATGAACTTGTGGGTTGTTTACCCACTAAGGCTATTCTTTTTATCGGCACACACTTGTTGTTTGGGTTTTGTGGCCTCTAATGATCTGTTGACTTTTTGAGGTTTGTTCTATTGTAATGGGTGCTTAATGTTTTATCCTTTTACTATTTCGTAAGAGGGGGAGATTCTCTTAAAACACCTTATTTTCTCTTTAAGATTTAACAAACAAAATTTTTTCTAAAATCATTTACCCAAAATATGATTTAATTTGTAAATGTATAATATGATTTTTTTGTGTTTTCAAATTTTACAAAGTTCGTTAATTAAATGTGTAAATTTCTAACATTAATATTTTTTTCTTTTAAGGGGAGAGTTAAGGTGGTCCCGAAACACCAAGAAATTTTCTTACATTAAAGATTAGTTCTTTTATATTTCTTTAAGGGTATTGAATTATAGCAATTAACCTCTCTTTGAGATCCATGTTAGATGGGATCCTATCATGCTTAAAATTAATTGTGACTATTTTTTTTTTTCAAATATGGGTTTCATGGGAGAGTTGCATATCAAACCATTTCGTTATGATTTCAATAAGTTCAAGTAAATACAATTTCCATAAGCAATTTGGTAAATAATTTGAATAACTTACCTTTTTTGTTTTTTAAGTTTAAATGTATTTATTTAAAATTAACTAATATGTGAAACCAAAATACTTTAGTATATTGAAGAAAGCAAAGAGAGTAAGAATGAAAAGTGTGGATTCCTTAAGCTCCCTCCTAGATCTCAAATCTATAGTGGTGGGGATTTTAATGCTACTATTTCTGATCGGGATAAATGTGGTGGAATTAGTTGGCATCCTCATTCCCAATATGATTTCATTTCCTTTGTCCATTCCTCCAATTTCGTGGATTTGGAACCCCACTCTGGGTGGTTCACTTGGAATAATTGTCGACCAAGCTTTGGGAACTTGGCGGTTAGACTGGATAGATTTCGATATTGGAATCCTGGCTTCATCAGAATTTCCTCCTCAAGCAAGTGTTTCCCTTTCCTAATTCTGATATTTTCCCTATTTATTTAACTATTAATTTTGATCTTCCCCTCGGTGCTTGATGGCCGATGAAAAATTATTATTGATTTTTATTTCAACAAAACAAAGAAGCCCAAAAATATATAGGCGGAGCAGGATGAGCGGGGAAGGTAGTTACACGGTTAGGGTGTAATCTGTATATGATATGTGGAGAACAAATGTATTAGTTAAGATAACATTACCCCTCTTAATACATTGCTCTTACAAATGTACCCCTAAACAAATAAAACTTCACCTTACCGACAGAGGCTTCGTGAGAATATCTGCAACCTAAAAATCGGTGAGGGCAAAGATTAGAGCTGAATTTGGTGGTTCAAGACCTGTTCACAAATGTAGTGACATTCCACCTCAATATGCTTTGTACGTTCATGAAAAATAGGATTCTTCACAAGCTTCAACACACCTTGATTTTCGCAGTGAATGATGGGAGGTTTCTCTTCAGGAATCCCTATATCTACAAGAATGTGACGTAACCAAATTACTTCACACATAAATCCTCATGCGGTGTGGTATTTATCCTCGATGGATGAGAGAGCGACAACATTTTTCTTCTTTCTAATCCATGAGATAGGTCCAGATCTCGAGATGAAAAACAAATCCCGAAGTGGATTTCCGTCATCAACGGATCTGCGCATAGTCTCGATTCTCAGTATATCCTGTAAGAAGAACTGAGTGTTCTTCTCCGATACTCCGCACCAAATTCAACTGCATTACCTCGGACATATCTCAACACATGCTTTTATGCTATCTAATGACATTTCTTCGGCTCTGCATAAATCTGGTGAGATAGCTCACTGCAAAGTAAAGATCTGGTCTGGTATAAGTCAAGTAAATGAGACTCCCCACAAGCTTCCTGTAGTCAGTGCCATCTACTTGTGGTGAATCTTGGAATCTAGATAATTGCAAACCTTTTTCCATAGGTGTGGACATTGGTTTACAATCTGACATTCCATACTTTCCCGGAGTGTCTTGGCATATTTCATCTATTTTACGAAGATATGATTCTTCTTCTACCATATCTCTAAGCCAAGACAGTAGTGAAGTAGCCCAAAATCAGTCATGTCGAAGGATTTCTTCAGATCATTCTTTACATCATCTACAAGATTGTCAAAACTTCTTGTGATCACAAGATCATCTACGTACAAAACCAGAATGACAATCTTTGTTCCTACCTTCTTGATATACAAATTTGTATATGAGGGGCTACGAGTGAATCCATGGTGTAATAGGTGATCATCAATTTTTATATACCATGCCCTACGTGCTTGTTTGAGTCCATAAAGAGACTTTACCAGATGACATACCTTGTGTGGTTGATGCTCGTCTACAAACCCTTCAGGTTGGGCCATGTACACTTCTTTTTTTAGATCACCATTTAGAAAATCACTCTTGACATCCATCTACTGAAGTTTCCATCCATTTTGTGCTATCAGCACACAGACAACTTTGATGGTTTTGATCTTCGTAGTGGGTGAAAAGGTCTTGTCATAGTCAATTCCTTCTTGCTGAGCATAACCCTTTGCAACAAGTCATGCTTTGTGTTTTTCGATTGAACCATCGGCTTTGTATTTTGTTTTGAAAATCCATTTGCAGCCAATGGATTTCTTACCTAGAGGCAGATCGACAAGTTCCCACATCGATTCTCAATTAGGGAATCGTATTCAAGATCCATATCCTGCTTCCACTTGTGGATGGTCTAATGCCTCTCAAATAGTTTCGAGTTCGATGCTCTCAACAACTAAACTCGTGAGTGAAAAACTTACCTCATGTCTAGCTTGACTTCATGTTCTAACTCCCATTGAAGTACCAAGAAGTGAGTTCAGGTGTGCATCCCTAATAGTATTCTGGACCCATTTCAAACATTGGTGCTACTGATGTGAAGATTTGTTTTCCAGTGTGCCAAGATCAATGAACAAGTCTCCACTTAGCTCTTCTTCTCTCTGAGAAGAATCATCTTGCCCATCATCTGGATGTGTGAGAAATCTATGTGACGAGATCGGTATTAGATCTCCATTGTGTGGCAAGGAGTCAAAGGATGACTCATCACATACCACATCTTGACTCTCGTAGATCTTATTCGTCTCAGGATCTATGAGATGATATGCCTTTGAGGTAGTACTATACCCCAAAAACAGACATGGCGGTTTCTTTGGATCGATCTTCTTCATTCTCTTATCTAGAACATGCATATATGCAGTACAAACAAAAATCTCAAATGATGAATAGAAGGTTTACGACCAGTCCATACCTCTTCCGGTGCCTTATTCTACAAGATCTTCATGGGTGCCCGATTGAGTAGATACATTGTTGTCTGGACTACTTCTACCCAAAATTAATCCTCCAACTTGGCACTCGAGAGCATACAATGAGCCATCTCCATGGCAGTCTGTTGTGGCACTCGAAATCCCATTCTGTTGGGGCGTGTAGGGAGAAATCAAATATTGCTTTGAGTGTCATGCTGCTTCGGAGTATGCTAAGAACTTCTTTGACACAAATTCCCCCTCGATCTCGGTGGACAAGAAGAAGAGGCTTCCCAGACTACCTAGTGGCTTCTTTGGTAGAAGGTTTGAAAATTTGCAAGTGCCTCACTCTTCTTCCGAAGCAAATAAACCCACATTTTATGTGAGTAATCATCAATGATGAGCTAGAAGTACTCAAAACCTTGGAAGCTATCTCGGAAAAGGTCCACACAGATCAGTGTGAATGACACAAAGATGCTCTATAGAATGATAAGAGCTCTGTTTGAATGGACCTCTATGTTGTTTTCCCACAAGACATCCTGAGAAAACAGGTAAGGAATGGGAGAGTGGAGGAAGCCCTCTTACCATTTCCTTAGCACTAAGCTGATGTAGAGCCCCGGTACAAAGATGACCATATCAAAAGTGCCATAGTGTAGTGGACTCCGCCGTTGAAGCAGAGAGAGAAATGCTAGATGAAGTGACCGCATCCAGTGCAAATAGATGGCCCTTCAGAAATTATTGAGCAATGACTAAATCTCCCTAGGAAATGATGCAAGACTTGACCCCTTTCTCAACAAAGAATTCAACCTACATCTGATGGTTAAGAAGTTGACTCACAGACAAAAGATTTGAGGTCAAACCTGGAACATATAGCACCTTCGTGAGTGTACATCTTCATGTTCCAAGAGGAATGATGACATCACCAATCCCCACCGTAATATACTCCTGATTGTCTACGATGGTGATCCGATCTCTAGTGGGCCAATCACTCAGAGTATGGAACAACTTTTTATTGTCATTCATGTGTTTGCTGGTTTCTAAATCAATCAACTAGACATCTTCTGATGGCTGCGAAGTCTATGAGACTAGAACAATGTCAGAATGAGTCGTGTTTGGAGCCTCTTCATCGGAGGTGGCATCCTACTAAGCAGCAATGTGGCCCTTCTACCTCTGATTACGAGCACGCCATTGGGATTTCTTGGAACATCCTTGTCCTGAAGTGCTCTCTTCACTAGTGTTGCCATACTTGTGACCATTGTAATAATAGTTCGCAGTCGTGTGCGTATCCGTGGAGTAAATGTGGCATCACCAATTTTCCTTGTGGTTCTGCTGCTTCAGGGTGGCTGTGGTGGTGGCCGAGAAGACTGCATTGCTGAGGATGCTACTTCTGATTCTGGGGGGCTAACTTCCCTTTCCGAGGCTTATGTTTTTTCCTCGTGATGAGAGCCTTATCTTCAAAAGCTTCTTGTACATTTTGCATGGCTTCTTCCTACTAGAGATAATTCACCAGGGTGGCAAAACTCACCTCCTGTTGAGTGATGGTCAATGTGGTGATCAGTGTCCAAAACCGGGAAGGAAGAGCTCGCAAGGTGAGTAGGACTAGCAACTTGTCGTCCACTGGTTCACTGAGAGGAGAGAGTTCTTCACGTAACTCAGCTACATGCCATAAGAAGGCTTCTATAGATTCGCCATCATGCATACTCATCCTATGAAGCTTCTTCTGAAGATGCAACTTTGTCATCGATTCTTTTCTTTGTAGATGGTACACAACGTGGTCCATGCACGATAAGAAGCGATTGCTTCTGAATGTATGGTTACACCTCATCAGAAAGGCTCAGGGTGATAAGCATTAGTGCTTTTGCATCAGCCTTTTCATATTTTACCAACAGATCAGTGTCTGTGGGAGGGGCATCTTTGCCAGAAACGATCCCCCAAAGATCTTCAAACTGAAGAATCGTCTGCATCTTGGTTTTCCATGTGGTGAAATTTGGCCCTTTCAAGAGTTGGGCATTGGATAGCAATATTTTTGGAGCAGACATTTTCAAAAACTCAAAAATGTATTTTATTTATTTATTTATTTTCAAAAATGGCTACAATGCTTACTGAAGGAATTTGTCCTGAAGATGGGCTCTATAGGCTCATGCAGTGAGATACGGACACTCCTATGGGTGTTCTACTTTACATTCATCATCTGCATCATAACCACATTCAAGTTCTGCATGAATCCACTGCGCTTAACATCGAACGTCAAACCAAAAATATTCCAATAGTCCTTGGTGCACAATCTCGTCAAAGAGAATGTTCCCAGTGTTGTGTAGCTCGTTGACCAAGGCAAAGAATAGCCCAGTGGTGTCTTCGTTGTCACTCAATGCCCAAATATTTGGTGCATTTCTCACGGTGCTTTGTGCATCCAAGATTTGAGACATACACGCACACACAGTTTTGCAATTTTCTGAATTTGCTTACACATACAGGGGTTTTGGATGGTCTTCCACATGGTTCTATAGGCAATAGTGATTCATTTGTTGGCTAGGTCTTCTTCCACGCACAGTATACAAGCAACAAGTTTCCTCCAATTACATGCAAGCATAGAAAAGATAGTCACTGGCTTGGGCTCCTTCCACGCACAACACAGGACAGACAATTTTCTCTCCTTCTCCACGCCACTCTTCCTCCACGCACAGCATACACTGGCACCAATCTTCACGGCAGCAGCACTTGTCCTCCAATGCCAAATGAGACGTCTGCAGGCTGCCATGCACAAGGTCTGGTCGCTGCACCTTTTGTACAGTATTTGACAGCAAAAATGCCACGTTCTTGTGGTCTTCCAATGTACTGGGTTTATCAAGAAAACAGCTAAGCCTCCACACACAAAGACATGACCACACATTGTTCCTCCACGCACATAACTATTCCTCAATTCATAGTAATGTTCACGCACTTCCTTGGTCACCTCTTCCAGCGCAGACATGATGAATGAATCGCATGCTATAAACCACACGAGGCTCCTCCAATGCCAAATGAAATGCCATAAAAAAATTTCCAACCTTCCACTCAGAAATAGAACGGTTTCAGGCTCTCCAGGACATTACAGTCTTCACACAGGCCATTTCCTTGGTCACTGCTCCTCCACACATAGAAAACGGCTCTGATACCAATGATGGCTGATGAACAATTATTATTGATTGCTATTTCAACAAAACAGCAGGCCCAAAAATATATAGGCACTGGAACAGATGAACGGGGAAGGTAGTTACACGGTTAAGGAGTAACCGTATATGATACGTGGAGAACAAATGTATTAATTAAGCTAACAATTGCTCACCTTTCAAGTTTGAAAGTATGTGGATGCAGGATCCCTCTCTTAAACCATTGATCAAATCTTGGTGGGATTCCTTCTCAGTGCCTGGCACCAAAATGTTCATTCTTTCTAAAAAGCTATCCATGCTCAAAGATAAACTTTTAGCTTGGAATTCTTCTTCCTTTAAAAACATCTTTCAAGAAAAGTTAAGAGTGGAGAAAGCTCTCGTATTCTAAATGAAAGGGTTCTAAGGTTTGGTATGCAGATTGATGATTTTCATCTCGAAAAGTCCCTTCTCAGCGAGCTGGGTGATCTTCTTTTGAAGGAAGAATCTTTTTGGCATCAAAAATCTAGGGAAATTTGGTTAAAAGATGGTGATAAGAATACCAAATTTTTCCATGCTTTGGTTAAAGCTAGGAGAAACACAAATTACATCTCTTCTATCAAGTTTCCCGATGACATGTGGTTATCCACTCAACCTTCAATCAAAAAGGAGGTAGTTTCCTTTTTCCATAAGCTCTTAACCAAAGAAACACATTCTTCTTTAGCCTCTTAATCCCCTCTGCTTGATAAAATTCCCAAGTTGGTTTTCGAGGCGGATAATGAAAGGTTATCTTCTCGTTTCACTTTGGAGGAGATACGTAAAATTATTTTTTCTATTGCCCTAGACAAAGCCCCTAGTCCGGATGGTTTCCCGGCTGCTTTTTACCAATATTTCTGGAAAGTGATTGGTCTTTTTGTTTGGCAAGCTATTGAAGAATCCCGATCTTTGCACAAATTCCTTGGTTCTCTCAATAACACTTTCATAAGTTTGTTTCCCAAAAACTCTCCCATTGATAAGTTTGATGACTTCTGTCTAATTTCCCTTTGCAATAACTCGTATAAGATTATTTCTAAATCTATTGCCTCCCGTATCTGACCCTTCCTCAATTCTATTGTTTTACAAGAGAAAAGTGGCTTTCTTCTAAGTAGATCTATCTCTAAAGGAGTGATCATCTCTCATGAACTTATTCATACCTTATAGCTCTCTTCGCACCCAGAATGATGATCAAATTGGATTATAGAAAATCCTCCTACGGCCGGATTAATTGGAGGTTCCTTCTTAAATCATTGTAGGCTTTGGGTTTCAGCAATCACTTTTGTGATTGGATTTTCAATTGTATTTCCTCTCCTTGCTTCTAGGTTACGTGAACGGATCTAGTGAAGATTTCTTTTGGAGTAGTAAGTGCCTTAGACAAGGAGATCCCCTTTCTTCCTTCATTTTCATTTTGGTTTCCGAAGCTTTCAGCCGTAGCATTAAGTTAGCAGTTGCCACCGGCTCACTTATGGGCCTATCATCTTCCTCCACTGCTACCTCTCACTCACCAACAATTTGTAGATGATACATTCCTTTTTGGTGTGGCCACTATCCCTGAAGTCCGAGCACTATCAAATATTCTCAATTCATATTCTAATGCTGCGGGGCAGGTAATTAATTTCCATAATTCTGTCATTTTCTTCTTTAATGTTCCTCCTCGGCTACAGTGAAGGATTCTAGCGATCCTTGGTTTCGTTTCTGGCTCTCTCCCTCATAAATATCTGGGTATACCTTTATTCTCTAGAGCTGGCAAAGCTAGTTTATGGAATGACCTTCTGCAGTCCCTGTCGGCTAGGTTACAATCTTGGAAAGGGAAATGGCTCTCTTTGGCGGGTCGATTGCTTCTGATTAAGTCAGTTCTTTGCGCTCTTCTAGTTTATATGTTATCTATTCTGGATCTTCCTAATTCGGTGCTAATGAAATTTGAAAAGATTATCAGAACCTTCCTCTGGTAGGGAATAGTGAAGATCACAAATTCCATTTGGTCAAATGGGATGTGGTCAAATCTCCCATCTCTTCTGGCAGTTTGGGGATTGTGGATTTAGCTTTGCATAATATTGCCCTGGGCGCCAAACTTGTTTGGAACTTTATCTCCTCCCCGCAAAAGTTGGCACATCAGGTTCTTTCCCACAAATATCTGGCAGCTGGTAGGCCGGAGCTTCTTCTTTCTAGCGAAGAGCTCCCCAAAGGTTCCCATATATGGAATTTCATGCGCAAATGCAGATCTCTAATTGCTGATTCGGTCTCATGGTTTGTTAACAATGGTACTCGGGTCAACTTTTGGGAGGATAGTTGGAACGGGTGCTCTCCTCTTAACCTGGTTCCCTCTCTCAACAATGTTATGAATAAAACCATCTTGTATTGGGATACACATGTTATGGCTTCTACCATCTATATGGGTCTACTACGTGGTAATGGAAAGATCCATCTTCTCTGAATGTCCCAAAGATCGGAGTGCTCTATTTTGTTGGAGGAGATTCTCTCAAGAAGAGTTGCTTATAAATACTATGAGGATCATTTTCTCTAGCTTGGATCTATCTTAGGAATCTACTCGTTAAAGATGGCTATCACATGATTCTCTCTCAATCCAGTTTTATCAATCTCCCCAAGCTTGGGTGTTGGCAATCCACTCTTCTCCCTAAAGTGGCAATCTTTAGCTGGCTCATTCTTAAAAACAAAGTCCTTACCCAATTACAAAGAAGATCCTAGGGTTTTTTGGCCCCTCCAAATGCGTTCTTTATGGCCTGGCAGAAGAAGATCTCAATCATCTCTTCCTCTATTTCCCCTTTGCGGGTCATGGTTGGCAATGGCTATTGGGTAAACTAAACCTCTCTTGGGTGCATTGCAACAACATCAGAGACTCCCTCCTATCTTGGCCATCTTTGGGACACAATAGTTCTTTGAGTTCCATCTGGCAGGTGGCCCCTTTTTTTCTTATGTGGCATATTTGGTGGGAGAGAAACTTGCGTCTTTTTGTAATCAACAGAGCTCTCTTCCTGCCTTTCTGAGAAAATTGAAGTTGTTATTTCTGAAATTGTCTCCAAGAATAGTATGAACAATCCTTCATTCTCCTCGATGGATGCCTCGCATCTCCAAGGTCTAGCTTTTGATAAAAATTTGAAAACTCGATTCCATCGTCAAACGAGGCCTTTCCCAAGTTGAGAAGCTCATTCGTAGGAAACACGTTATATGGAGACCTCCACCCGAATGCTCTTTGAAGGAGCCTCTAAAGGTAAGCTAGGCTCTTCGAGGCTGGTTCTATTCTTAGAGATGAGGTGACACCCTCATTATGGCGGGTTCCTTCCTATTGAGCAACCTGTTCTTGTAATCTAGCGGAACTACAAGCCCTCTTGGAGGGTGTCAAACTATCCATCAAAATGGGTGGGGATACTTTGCATATCAAAGGAGACTTCCAAATAATTAATTTTACTATCTCCAAGGGTTCAACCTCTTCCCGGCATATCAATCCTTTTATTTACTTCGTTTTATTCGGCTTGATAAACTTAAATTTTGGAGCATCAGTCACATTTTATGATAATCCAATTCGGTGACTAATATTTTAGATGATTTCACGATCAAATTCTCACATGCGCAAGTAATAGTCTCCCAAAGATGCTACGTTCTAGGAAGGTCTCTCGTCAATCCTTTCCTCTAAAAGTGAGATCCGAGTGTTCGCGTTATGGCTTCCTTAAGTATCGATTGGAAATTCTTTCCTTTTGCTTGCTTTCAACTTTCTAGTCTCTCTGGTCTCACTTCCTTACGGTTCCTATGGCCTTCATTAGTTTCCCATTCATTGCTCTCCGTGGTCGAGTTCTAAGAATTGTCTAATTCTTCTACTATTGATCATCATCACCTCTCTATAATTTTCAAGTGCTCTTCACCTCGAGGAAGCGAAATTGAATCCATTTTGGGTGATTCTTATCATTTCCATTCTCGGCACCCCAGGATAGATTCAAAAATCACGTTGGCCTTTGTATCTTTCTGCCTCCTCCTCCACCTTGATCCTTCTATGGTAGAGTTCATCACAAAGGATGAAATATACCCAGTTCACAAGGTGGTTCTGCATGAACAACTAGCTGATTTTTCCCTCCCAGATCCTTTACTATGGGTGAAGGATGTCAATGAACTTGCTTTGGGTTCTAGTCCCAACATCTAGTGGCTCTGTGGCCAGTATTGTGACCTAGTCACCTTTACACAGAATTTTCATCCTTCACTGGACCATCGCTTCCTCCCATGTAGTCGACATCGATGCTTTGTATTTTTCCTATGCATTCGGTGATCGATCACCTCAATGAGTTAAAATACTATACCGGTGATGCATTCAATCTACTTCTCAAAGCGGATAACAAGCGTGCTGGCATGTCACATTGTTAATCTTTACACCTTAGCAGTGCTTCTTGGCATCCTCCTAACACGGTCTTTCATTTTCGTCTCCTAGTTCTTTGTCAAGCTTTTGTTCTCCATATTCTTTCTTCCCTCCTCCGCTTTCGTTTGTTTTTCTCGCTCTATTCCTCTCTTCCTTCATCTTCTTCTTCTTCTTTGTTATTGGGCGAGAGGCCTTTAACCGTCCAGTTCATAGCTCTAGTCAAAATAGTTTATCAACAAAAAAAAAAGAAAGAAAAGTGTGAAAGGGGTTGGAGAGAGTCATGCGAACAACACATTTAATTATAGTCATTATCTAAAATATTCATTCTTTCCATGTGTTGAACATGAATTGATATAATTGAACCAAAGCTAAGAAGTTGATTTACATTATCTTGATGAATATTTTTGTGACAAAATATTACATACTACATTTGACTTTAAGTGAGATTGACTTATATATAAGGATTTGAGTGCATTCCTTTAATGAAATATAACTAAACGTGTATCCACACTTCACTCTCTATTACGTACATTTGCTAGAGTGCAAATGTGTTTCATTTCATAATCGAAAAGTGATGCATATATTTTACATACAAGAAGTACTATGGTACTTCTAAATTCTTAGATCAAATTTCAACTATCAAAGAAAATGAAAAAATATACCTAATAATTTTTTTCTTTTAAGTTATTTTTATAAGGTGTAAGCCATGATTCTCGATATTTTTTTTTATTATCATGAAAACATAGTCTTGGTATTATAATTGAAGAGATATCGGGACCAAAAATTTTGGTAAATTACTTTACAAGTTTCAACTAAAGTTCTAATATGAAAAGAGAGTATGTGGTATGTGTAAAGAGAATGAAAGTAGGTATAACAAGGGTGTTGTATGCCATGAGAGGGCATTCAAGTTGAATGGTATGATTGTTTATCACACTTTATTCTATATTATTTATTGGTTTTCTACAAATGATATGAATTTTGGGTAATCAATATGTGATGTAGCAATGAATTTTTTTGTTATAGTTTGGTCCAATCATTTTCCTCCAATCATGTGTTTTTTGTCTAGTAATATTATATTTAATACTACTTTCAAACTTCACGTATAACATAGGGTTCTAATTATGTTGATAGGTGTGTTCAAAATCATATTATGAGAAAGATGGCCAAATATTGATAAGCAACAAACAATGAATGGTGTGGATTACTTGGTTATTGAAGATATACCTATTTTTCCTTATTCATGTTACATAACGCCAAATGCGATTCTCCCACATTAGTGATGATCGGTGTAGGCCCTATCATCCACCAACATTATGGTCACCACATTACTTCTATCATACAACCCTTGCCACATGTCAAGGATGGGTGTCCTCCTAAACTAAAATTTAAATAACCTCCCATCCGAGATATAGCATTCATCTAGAGAGATTATTTTTCATCACCGTGCCATATATCTCTCCATGTATTTTGAGTATACTCCAATATTATATTGTAATTATCAAATAAAAAATTTATAACTAAACAACTGGTCAATCTAATAAGTCATGGTTAAAAAAATGGCTACCAATTTGTGTGATATTTTCAGATCATCCCCTATTCTAAAATGTTTAGCCATTATCCTCTCTAGAGGCAAAGGCAATATTCCCTACAATTTATTTCTCCATCCACTAAATCTAGAGGATCTTACAAAATGACCCCGTTAAAAATTATTTATAAGACTCTCATAATATTTCAAGTAAATCACCTACTCATCATCTTCATATCTCCCAAAAACCATTCCATTTATAACTTTAACCTTATGCACAATACAAAACATATGAATAAGTTTTTGTTATTCCAATATAATCAAGCCTCTAACTACTTATTTATCTATATATGGATTGAAAATGGTAAGATTCACAAGTGAATTAGAGTGAGAAGAATGAAAAAATCCACACTTGGTAATAGAATGGGGAGCATTTTTATAGTGAAGAACATGATAAAGTCAAAGTAAATGGTCAAAGAATGTGATACGATCGTGATAAAATTTAGGATATTCGTCCCTTCTCAATTTAGAAATATATTTTGGGATTAAGGGTTCTCGATGTCCTAATACTCCAAACAAAAATGTCCTCTTATACAACAAAAATCATTAACTAAAATCTCATCTGCGTTGAAATTTGAAAATTGTATATTTTCCTCACAATAATTCTTAGAAATGTAGTCAAAATCGATGTCATATAGGTTTACTTTAACTATTTCAAGGAGGCCACATGTATTTCCATGCTTTACATATTTATCCCCCACCCAAAACTCAACCAAATTGACATATGATTTTTTCTAGAAGTTGACAACTCATCGACCAACACATTCAAGATAGCTACTTGCCCCTCTCATGACCCAACCTTGATATTTAATATGGGCTATCTTTAAATAGAAATAAGAGGATGATGTAACACCATATGTTACCATCTAGCTAGGTTCTATCCCTACACAAAACTCAAAAAATGATATTAAATAGTTTATCACATTTCATTGACCAAATATTTTAGTTGACAAATATTGCGTCATCAAATTTTCATTGTCTAATATAGAATTTCTGAAATAATTCCACTTCTTTCTTCTTCGATTAATCGTTTTTTGCAAGGTGAAAACTGTGTCCAATATATTATTGTGTTATCCTTTTATCAATCTTCTAAGCTGAATAATTAAGACTCCTCTTATAAATATTCTAGGTGAACAATTAAGACAATGTAGGATTGATACTAAATACATCGATTTTTATTTTTGAGTGTACAATTTTACTTGTTTTCTTATCAATGGTTTGTTGACACACATTATTTTTATTAATATAATTATTTATATTTTATGTCTTTGAAATTTAGTCTTCTATTTATATGTTTATACATTAATGTATTCTCTTGAGGGTTACATTTGCATATGTTGTCTTTGATAGGCGATGGAAGAATTTAACCTTTTGGGGATTTTAAATGGGTTGACCATAGCCCTTACATTTTTCTATTAGATACCTTTAACACCACTCATATTTTTTTCACCTCGTTATATGTGTGTCGAGACTTCATTATAAAGATAATGTAGGGGAAAATTCTCAAATCTTGCATTATCAAATTTGTTGTTTTCTAATATTAAATGCCCTGAAATGTTAATGCTTCTTTCTTTTCTAGATTCACTAAATTTACGTGAGGATAAATATGCATCCAATACACTATTGTGTTCTCGCATAACACAAGAATCTGAAAAAAATCATGATACTTAAATTCTAGGATTTTGGTATTAGTCTAAAAACCCATGCCATACAATTTAATGTCCCATTTTAAAATGTGAGATCTATGCATATTCAAGTCCCATATTGGAAATAACTCTTATTTAGTTTTTAGGTCACATATCTTAAAGGAAATAGGTATCATGAATAGCTATAAACGCAATCGAAAATACGTCCAATTCATAATATTAGAATAATCATATATAGATTGATTTTTTTCATGACATATTTTCTAAAAAAAAAAATTGGGCTATAATGATGACATTCGTTGACTATAATTCCCGATATTCTCAAGTCAACTAACCTTTCTATCATTAGTTATATATACTACTAGAGAATAACATTTATTGAATCGATTGTTAGTGAATTTAATTTTGGTAGATATAGGAGACGAAACCATGACTATAGTGGTAAAAATTTGACTTTAGCATGGAGGGCATGGAAAGCTTAAGAGGATTCCTTGAGATATAATCTTAGGACAAAATTCTCAAACCTTGCATCAACAAATTTGCATCCACCTAATGTTAAATTTCTTTTAAAAATGCTTCTTTTTTCATCAAATTCAAAAAAATGTGCAAGATTGAAGATGAGCCACATAGCCTACGAATCCAAAAACATTCCTCTCATTGAAATTCTAGCAAGGAAAGTTGGGATGATGTAGTGTTAGTACAATTATGTAAGTAAAAATCAAGTTATGATTTTTTTGTGGGTTCAATATAATATGAAAAACATAACATTCAATTATGGGATTTATATGTTTTCTTAGACATGTCTTTCCTCCTTTGTGACATCATAATTCCAAATAAAACATATTCAATTAAACTTCTTAATATGTTCCTTACTACCATAAGTCGAATATCCATTAATAATATGTCTTAGAATTACCTCTACAATTATGAAATTACTCATCTCCCTTTATTATTTCTAAATATAAGACACCTTATGACGGTTCAACTTTATTCCAATGTAGAAAATACACCTAAAATGTTAAAAAAAAAAATACAAGTTTCAAATCTTAGTCCCCCATCAAATACCACATTTCTTTTTTATTTTAGAAAACATTTATTCGAGTCAAATATTCAATTATGATTTTTATATTGAAGATGTTATGAGTTAAAATAGTTGTCAAAATAAAAGAAAACATGAAAAGTAATATTGACACACACATAAGTGAAATTCTATTACTATTTCATTGATGTAAAGTGTATAACTTTCCTATCCTCAAGATTTTCCATTTGGTCTTTAATCCTCTAAATTTTCTTACAACAATAAACCTATTTTACCACAACTGATTGATAACCAATTTTGTATAAAATTCAAGGATCAAATTGCAAGAGATATTAAGTCCCAACAAAACTTGTGTAACTTCCACAAAAATGATATTCTAAGAACACATTAAAATCTTAAACACTTATCCCGAAAGTTGCGGAAATTTTTATTTTGTTTTAAGTTAAAAGGTTACAAGGGTGTCAACCCCTAGTGTGCATTAAATTAATTTTCACTAATAATCTCTACTTTACAAATGATGGACTAGGTCTAAGTTAAATGATTAAATATTATTAATTTATCTCTAAGGTCAAATAATTAACATTCAACTAGGAGGTGCCATAATTTAATTTACTTGGTTAAATGTTATTATCCTCCTTAACTAACAATCACACCCTAATAATTTACCTTATACTTAGTTACTTTAGTTCCAAAATATAAATGACTTAAATGTCCATTTCATTAATTTTCTAAAACATACTAGGAACTAAATTAATGACTTTGCACACCAAGGTATTTAAATGGCCCCATTCACCCATCTACACATACCTTTAAATTTATTTAAAACATCTATAAAATTCATTCCTACCAAGCAATTGTAGGGTTGATCCTCAACCCTTGGATCAATTCAATTGTGGCCACTAGATCCTAGGGTTCCAAACTAACCCTAAATATCCTTATGTATTCCTATTAAATCCTTTTCTTTACCCTAGTCTCCTCATTTGGTCACTTTGTTTTTGTTTAATTTGCAAGTTGGAGAAATGGAAGCCATGGGAGAAAGGAAGGAAGAAAACATGAATGGATTTACAAAATCAAGATTGTTTTAGTCTAGGTTCTAGATTTATCATTGTAATTTCGTCATTCAAGGATTGAAGGGGTTTACATTATAAATCTGGAGTTATTATAAAATTATTTGTATTTTGAGTTCTCTGTTTGGGGAAAACCCTACCTCCATTAATATGTATGAGATTGGTTACTTTTAATTAACCATTTGAAGATTTATTTGCTTTGAACAATCAAATTTAACCATCATTTGCTTCCTAGAGGTTTCCTATGTAATTTTTAAAAGCTTAAAATTTAGTTAGACCAAGTTAAAATTTTCACGGTGTGGATCTACATTTTTATGCCATTACTCGATAGAACTACCGCACAAAGTACGTCAGCAGTGATCGAGACGACCGCCCTACTTGGGTGATGATTCATGAACTGCTGTTGCCTTTCTTGAGTAGCGCTTCTTCCGAGACCGCCACCTTTCCTGAGCAATGGTTACGAGACCACCACTCTGCACAGAATGGTTATCATGTTCCTTAGAAACATAACCTTCATCTCCAAGATTTTGTAAAAAACAAAATTCACTCGAGTGATTTAAAATTCATCCTAAACTTAAATTTGTGTGTCTAAAGTTTCCATTTGCAATATTTAATTCATCTATTCATTCCATACTAAAATTGCTCATTTTAAGCATTTCTATTTCAATAAAAACAACTACAAAATCATTTTCATTTCTCTCAACAAAATTTATTTCAAGACGAAAAGTATAAAGTTAAATCTACTACTAATGTTGTTTTTTTCCTTACTAAAAATACAACATTTCAAAACAACAATATACTTCAAATTTGTTGCTTCTTTCCATTTACACTACAAATTATTTGTTCAAATAACTACTAACAACTTTGTTCAAGCATTCAAGGTTTCAAAGCATACACTATTAGTATTTTACAAATTCTATATAATTTCTTTCCAATACTATAACTTCAAAAATGATAATGAAGTTTCTTTTCCTTGAGCATAGATCATTTATTTTAATACAAAGAACTTACTTTCTCACAATACAAATTATAACTAAACTTTTAAACATAATTACTATTTTGGTTCATTAATTTACATACCACAATTTGAGGAGAAAGGAAATTATACAACTGCTTAATGAGCTTCCTTCAAATAATAATACAACTTACAATGCAACATTTCCTTTTAAATAAATAAAATATACAAGTCTTCCACCTTAAGTGGGAATAACAAGAAGTTTTTCTCACAAGGAAAGATTTCTTTGGACATCACCAAATGCTCCAAGTTTCACATCACCAACAAGAGCTCCACCTTGTGTTCGGTTGATCACAACAAAAAGGGGGAGAGGAAACACTCTCCACCTAACCAATAATCCAATGAGGAGAAGAAGCTATCCTCCTCACTTTGGACCCCGAGCTTCAACCACAATGCAATGAAAGACGGATCCAACCCATGGAAAAAATACAAGCTTCCAAATCACAATACAAGCATTCCAAAATCATACCAACACACGATAAACACAAATAAAATCACAAGAAGTAAACCTAAAAATTATAGAAGGCTTCAAAATGTAAAGCCAAAGAAGTAAGGATCTATGGGAGATCACTTATGCCTCCTAATGGGAATTAGGTGTGTACCTTAAAGACCTCGGATAAAAATCTCAAAACCCCTACACAACTCTTATGCCTCCCTCAAGATCCTCTTATGCCTCTGACATTCTCTTATGCCTCCATACTATCTCTTATGTCTCCCTCATAAAAACCAAGTAATAAATGCAAGCATTTATTATTCAAGGTGGGGCACCCAACCCAACTCCATCCAAAACATGAAATAAACTCTTATTCCTCCCTACATGTAAGATCCCCATAGTTCCCTCCTACACCACACTTAGGAAATCTACCCAAGCACCCAACAAGCATATCAAAAACACTAAAAAACATATACATATACACACTATAAAAGAAAGCATTTAACAAGAGTGTAGATCCTACCTTTCCATGGTAGAGCTTGATCCAAGAGACACACATAAATCTCCTTCAAGCCCAAACTATCACCAAAAATATCTTAAAAAATCCACAATCACTCCAAAATCTTCCTACTCCAAAATGCAAGAGCACAAATAGAAATGAAGTAACCCCCAAACAAGGAAAAGAACTTGAATAAATAGGAAAGGGAGAGAGGAGGGTGAGGTGGTTTCATATAGGATGTCACATCACTCATCCCAAACTTCACCTCATAACTCAAACCTCAACCCCAATGAATACTAAATTGGTGGGTGAGAGGAATGAAAAACCTCTATCACACACAATCCAAGCCCGCATCCCCTAAGGAAAAACTTTAAAACCCATGTAAGAAAAGTGCAATAAATTCCAATTTTTTTATTACAAAACACATAATGGGGTCTATTTTTTATCCCGCAATCCATAGGTAGGGTTTTTATAGTAATTTAGGAGGTGTGGGACAAGTTTAACTTGTCCCAAATTCCTCCAAAATTGGCCCTTAAGACCAAATCCGAATTTCCAAGATGAGGTAGAGTGTACAACACTCAAGGTCACAAGCATCTAATCTAATCTAATCTAATAAATGACTTGTTTTGACCCATCCATAATTATTTTAGTAACATGATTAATTTACTAATCTAGACACAATTTAAATAATTTATACAAGGAAAAATACATTACTATAAAATCACATACAAAAATTAAATAAAGGAAACTAAATAAAAGAAAAACACACAAACAACTTGGTCACATTGAGGTAATCCCCCCCACGGGGACCCCCTAACAATAATTAAAACACACACACACACACACACAACAAAATACATGTTTCCATGGTGACCATTGTTGAATTCATCTAGCATTCCAATGTGGTTGGTCTCCAATCCCCGTTGTTTGTTTTGATATTTTAACATGTAGAACACATAATAAAATCATTGTCCTCGTGGCCATATAAAAACATCTAAGATAAAATATACAATATAAATCGACAATCATCTGCATGTGAATTAAATCAACATATAGACAAGTAACATTATTATTTTCAATGTCTAACAACATCTCAATTCTACATTTAATCAATATCAATAGGATCACAAGAAGAGTTCAATTGTTAAGGTCTACTCAAGATGATGAAAGTATCGCATGTCGAAATATATAACTATGTTGAAAACATATCATCATCAATATAAAACGTCTCTAATAAAACACACACATCATATTATGAATCGAAATCCAACAATAGTCTCAAGTATCTCTATAATCTAACATCATGCCAAGTCAAAATGATATAGAATATCCATAAGTATAGTCAATAGTATTAAAATAAATAGTAATAACTATCAAAGAGAAGTGGGTAGTACATCCCCTCCCCTTAGACTTGACTTCCTCTTGGAAGTCACTGGAATAGGTGTGGAAACTAGACTCATAGGAATGTAGCATCCTCCCCGTAGTAGTAGTCTCATCATACCTCCCCAACTAGACTCGAACCTGATCAATCTCTCTACCTCAAAGGCCCATGGTCCTGCACTCTAAAATATGGATGGGATCCACCATCACCTGCCCCTGATCCTACACTTGTAATGCGGTCTAATCTAATACGTGAGAAAGATCAGCAGTGTATCTCCTAAGAACTAAAACATGAAACACATCCTGGATGTGAGACAAGCTAGTTAGCAACGCTAGATGATAGGCCAAGATACCGATACGCTCCAAGATCTCAAAGGGACCCAAAATCCTAGGAGCAAGCTTAGAGCCTTTTCCATAACAGATAGGGCTGTTATGCGGTATGACACAAAGTAACACCTTTGTGCCCACCTCAAAACTATGATCTACCCTATGCTCATCTACATTATTCTTTTGCATGTCCTACACCTCCTACAATCTCTTTCTGATCATAAAAAATTGGTGCTCAATATCCTACAATAAGGCTGGCCTAAGAGAAACCCTATCCTCTAACCTATCCTAACTCAAAGGTGTCATGTAATCTATAATATACGGTTCCTGAAAAGGAGCCATGCCTATCAAACTATAGAAACTATTATTGTAGGAAAACTCCATCAAGTACAAATACTCCTCCCATCTTGACTGATGATCCATGACATACATCCTAAGCATGTCCTCCAAAATATTATTCACCCACTCACTATGTCCATCTGTCTCTGGGTGATAGGTTGTTCTGAAGTTGATCTTCATCCCAAGAGCATACTGCAGAGTAGTCTAAGAGTGGTAAGTGTACAAAGGATCACGGTCGTAAATAATCTTCCACAGAATCTTGTGTAATCAAAAAATCTCATCAAGATATATACGTGCCACTACACTAGCTATGTAGGTGGTCTTCACCAAAGAAAAATGAGCCACTTTCATCAATTTATCCATCATTACCATGATGGTGTCGTGGTGGTATCTCGAAGTTGGTTACCTAACAATGAAGTCCATGGAAATGGTGTCCCATTTCCACTTCGTTATACCATGAGGAAAGAGAAGGCTAGCTAGATACTAATGTTAAACAGTGTGATATGAACTAAGCCACATCTCTATGAAGTACTCTCCAATGATATATCTATCTCAAAGTGGCGTGTATCTTCTTCACCCTAGGACGGGCTAAACAAGGTGCATGATGAGCCTCTGTCAAAATTTCCTGTCTCAATCCTCTATCTCTAGGAACATAAATCTGACCTTTGTACCTTAGAAGGCCATCTGTCTCTAGTGAAAATCCATCAAACTTCCCCTCACGGGGTCTCTGAGACTCAATCTTTGCTCGCTGCAAGGTAGAAAGCGTCCGTGAGGAAGTTGTTGCAAAATCATAATCCAAAAGTTTGTATCCACTTTGAAGTAGCCATAGCCACATGTCTGTGTCTACTCAGGGAGTCTACAACCATGTTCTATCTCCATATCATACTCATAAAGAAACTCCATCCAACATCATTGACGAGTGTTGAGATTGGGCTGTTCGAAGTGGTGGTGAAGACTTGAGTGATCAGTCCTGAGTGTGAATCTCTAGCCAAGAAGGAAGTGTCTCCACCGCACCAATGCATGTAAAACTACAGTAAGATAAAGATTGTAAGTTGAATAATTGAGCTCATAATATTTGAGTTTGTAAGACTCAAATGCAACTATTGTGCTCTCTTGCATCAACACACCTCTAAGTCATTACAAAGAAGCATCTCGTGTAAATGAAGAACTTTCTCGAGGCTCTGGTACTACAAGAATGGGAATTGTCATGAGGCATTCCTTCAATGTCATGAAGGCTTGCTCACATCTATCTAACCATAAAAACTTCTTCCCTTTCTACTAAAGGGAAGTGATGGGGTGTAACATGAGAAAAGTCTTGTACAAATCTCCTGTAGTATTTTTCCAAGCCCATGAAGTTGCGCACCTCGGTCACACTAGTGGGTGTCGGCTAATCCATAATATCTTGAATCTTGGAAGGATCAATTGTGATACCTTCCCCAAAAATTATGTGGCATAAATATTACACCTCTTGTGCAGAAGAGCGCACACTTCTCCGTGTTCCCATAAAGTTGTTGCTCACGAAGAATTTCAAAAATTCTCCTCATGTGTATATGAGTATATCAAAAAATTTCAAGGAAGATGAGCACAAAGCAATCCAAAAATTTCCTTAATAACCTATTCATCAAGCTCATGAACACTACGGGGAATTCGTCACACCAAAAGGTACCACTCTGAACGTGTAGTGGCCATATCTCATACGAAAAGGTGGTCTTATGAATATCTACCTTTTTGATATTTAGTTAATGATATCCTAACTTAAGATCTATCTTGGAGAATATTGTGGGCCCCTTCATCTGATAAAATAAATCATTAATGCGCGTAAGGGGGTAACAATTATTGATAGTTACTTTATCCAATTGATGGTAGTTAATACATAAATGCAAAGATTTGTCCTTCTTCTTTACGAAAATCACCGTGCTCCACGAGGGATAAACTACGATGAATTATACCTTTATCCGAAGGCCCTCAACCTACAACTTGAGCTCATAGAGCTCGGGGGTAGTCATATGATAAGGTTCTTGTGAGATAGCCTTTGCACATGGAACTAGATCTATGTAAAAATCTATCTCATGTGGGGAGGTAACCCCAAAGAGCTCCCTGGAAAAAATCAGCAAACTCTCTAAAGATGTGATGGTCATCAAGGGATGGTTGGCTAGAATCATCCTCATATCTATCACTAACCATAACAAAGATACATCTGATAACATCATTGCACACACCGCTTAAGTTGCATATTGAGGATGGTACGGATGGAAAGAGTCCTTCTAACTCCCGCTATCGTTGACTCAACTCCTAGATCATCTATACATGAAATAGTCTTATGGTAAGAGTCCACTTTGGCTATATGTGTAGACAACTAGTCCATGCCCAAGATGACTCCATATGAACCCAAACAAAGGATTTAAAGATCCGAGGTAGTGGTTAAGGGTTCCAAATTCACTACACACTCCTTAACTAAGGAGTCTACAGAGATTTTGGCTCCAGAAGCCATCTCAACATCGCAATAAAGACCCCGCCTAACTCCGCCACACACCTACAACAATCTACTAAGGATGGTGTAATAAAAGAATCAAATGAACTGAATCAAACAGAATGGATGTAGGATTACCACCAATGCTACCTCGTTGTCTCCATCACGATACTTTGGTGCTCATCCCTGGTAATTCTTGACCGCTACGTAGATCTGATGGTTACATCCCATGTCACCAATAGAAGGCTCTAAAATCTGTGTCTTACCCTTTTTACTAAGGTTCTGTGGGCACTCTCTCCAATGATGTCAAATAACTTCACAACCATAACATCTTCTTGGTCCTCTCCGGTGAGATTTAGATCTAGCTAGTACTCGGTGGTCTCAGTGGCTTTATGGATCCCGATGATTCAGCTATGGACTATTGAGGTATTTTCTGACGAGGTTCTACCGAGTGATCTCTCGATATACCCTATGTCCCAATGGGACCCCTATGAGGAGGCCCCATACTCCTCCCCGTTTATGCATCAAATATTAGAGGAGGTCTATAAGGTGGGCGGGTCTACTTCTATTGCTGCTATGGTGGCTACTGTCATGACCGGAATGAAGAATATATCGAACCCTATCCACCACAATGAGGAGGATCTAACACCCTCACCCTATTATCCTACATTTTTTTGATGTGGCTCTAAACTCGTCTCTAGACTCTACATCTTTCCTTATGTCTCTCTACAATATAGACCTTCTACATGGCCTCTACTAAGGTCTATGGGTAGTGCATGCACACCACACCATCCAAATCCAAGTTAAAGCTCCCGGTGATCCCGTGAATCTATACACATTCATCCTCCATATAGTCAACATACTTTGAGTAGGTCCTGAAATTGACTCTCATACTCGCCTATAGTAATAGATACCTAGCGGACGTCATGGAAATCATATATCCTCTACCAAATAAACCTCTTAGTTAAATACCTACTCTGAACCACTCCTCAAAGAGCTCCCGGGTAACTTTCTCTAAGTCAACATGGAGCTTCTTCTCCTTAGTCTTCCATAAGACACCTGCTCCATCCCTCAAAATATTGATCACAACATGAGATTTTGTGTTTCTCATATAAAGCGCAGAGCTTTAAGCATCCTTTCAAGGTCACCAACCAGCCTCTTTCTCGATAACCCTCTATATCTCCATAATAGTGAGATGTTTATAGCTTCAGGGATCTCCCTAATCTGTCCGGTGAAGACTAACAACTCCTAGGTCTCTCTTCATGCTACTTCCTGTACCTAGGGCTCTGAGATCTATCCCTATATCATGAAAGCATGTGTCCATGTCCTCTCTATGGTGACTCTACCCTAGCCAACTCCACATGGAATTTCTCTACCCTATGCTCCTCGCTATGTCGAGGAGATACCTGAGCCTCAACTGATGGCTCCCTATCATGTCTAACAAGTCATCCTCCTAAGGACCCTCCATGTGAAACCACATTGACATCCCGAAGCATATATAAAATATGAGGTAGAATGGATGCTACAACCTGATTTGGTAGTGGCGAGATCTAGATCTACGTGTAAGAATACCTCGTCTGGTTTGTGCCTCCCCTGCATGAGACCAAGGCAAAAGTTAGTTCATCATTCTAGGTTCTTATTTCTATTTTCTAGGTTTTCTATTTTGTAAAATTATCGACGAAGTGTGGTTTTCTAGGTTTAAAAGCAAACAAATTTATGCTAGGTTAAGCATTTATGTCTCGTGTTTTCTAGTATGCCCAACATTCCAAGCTTTAAACCCATGGCTCACGATAAAAATATAACACCCACAAAAATATGTTCTAGGAACACATTAAAATCTTAAACACTTATCCAAAAATTTGTGGTAATTTTTGTTTTGTTTTAAATTAAAAGATGACAAGGGTGTTAACCCCTAGTGTGCGTTAAATTAAATTTCACCAATAATATATATTTTACAAAGGATGGACCAGGTGTAATTTAAATGATTAAATATTCTTAATTTATCTCTAAGGTCAAATACTTAACATTCAACTAGGGAGGTGTCATAATTTAATTTACTTGGTTAAATGTTAATGTTAGCAAATTAATACATTTGTGTTATTGTTTGTTAATGAACAGTTTCATAACTATTTCTTCCACGCGTTTCTCCCTCTCAGCCTATATAATGGCGTGAGCTCTGTATCATTCAATGAGAAAGCAATATAAACAATTTCTTTGGAGCTCTATCATTGGTATCAGAGCAAGTTTGAGTGCCTGTCCCACAAGTTTGAGTGCCTGTCCCGCGTGTTTGAGTGCTTGTCCCACGTTTCTACTGTGCGTGCATGAAGGAGTCCCGTTTTTGCTGAGTGTGGAGCGTTTTTACTGTGCGTGAGTTCGTGGAGACTCAGCAAAGAACAGGAAGTGACCTGCATTGAAGTGGAGCGACTGGTCTTTTGGCGTTTTGTACTCCTTGCTGGTGAGGAGATTCAAATCCAGCCTGCCTACCTACGTTGAAAGTTGAAAGTTGCAGACATGTATTGAAGAAAATAGTTTTTGGCGTATTGTTCGTGCTGTGCGTGGAGGAGACTGGTGCGCCTTCTTTGCTGTTTAGAAACGTGAGGAGACTCAACCTGTTGTGCCCCAAACGTGTTTGCTGTTCTTTGCTGGTTAGAAACGTGGGGAGCAAAATATTTGTTTGCTGTCCTCTGTCTGCTTTGGAGAAACGTGGGGAGCATTTGTTGTGCGCTGGAACGACCAAGGGAGACTCGTGCACTTGCTGGCGTGGAGGTGAACCCAACGTGAAACCCCTGTATGTGTGAGCAAAGTTGGGAAATTGCAAAGTAGTGTGTGCGCGTATGTCTCAAATTTCCGATGCACAAAGCACCGTGAGCAATGCACCAAATATTTGGGCATTGAATGACAACGAAGACACCACTGGGCTATTCTTTGCCTTGGTCAACGAGCTACACAACACTGGGAACATTCTCTTTGACGAGATTGTGCGCCGAGGACTGTTGGAATACTTTTGGTTTGACGTTCGATGTCAAGCATGGTGGATTCGTGTAGAACTTGAACGTGGTTATGATGCAGATGATGAACGCGAAATAGAACGCCCACAGGAGTGTCGGCGTCTCACTGCACGAGCCTATAGAGCCCATCTTCGGGATAGATTCCTTCAGTAAGCATTGTAGCCATTTTTGAAAAATAAATAAATAAATAAAATACATTTTTGAGTTTTTGAAAATGTCTGCTCCAAAAATATTGCTATCCGATGCCCAACTCTTGAAAGGGCCAAATTTCGCCGCATGGAAAACCAAAATGCGGATGATTCTTCAATTCGAAGATCTTTGGGGGATTGTCTCTGGCAAAGACGCCCCTCCCACAGACGATGATCTGTTGGAAAAATATGAAAAGGCTGATGCGAAAGCACTAATGCTCATCACCCTCAGTCTTTCTGATGAGGTGCAGCCATACATTCGGGAAGCAACTGCTTCTTCTCAGGCATGGAGCGCATTGTGTACCATCTACGAAGCTAAGAATCTGACGACAAAGTTGCAACTTCAGACAAAGCTTCATACGATGAGTATGCATGATGGCGAATCAGTAGAAGCCTTCTTGCGGCATGTAGCTGAGTTACGTGTAGAACTCTCTGCACTCGGTGAACCAGTGGATGACAAGTTGCTAGTCCCGCTCACCCTGCGAGCTCTTCCTTCCCGGTTTCGGACATTGATCACCACGTTGACAATCACTCAACAGGAGGTGAGTTTTGCAACCACAGTGAATAATCTCCAGAGCGGGAAGAAGCCATGCAAAAGCGTCTGAAGAAGCCTTCGAAGACAAGGCTCTCATCACGAGGCAAAAACATAAGCCTCGGAAAGGGCAATCAGCCCCCAAAATTAGAAGCAACATGCTCAGCAGCCATCTTCACAGCGGCCACCACAGGGGCCACCCCAGAAGCAGCATAATCACAAGGTGGATCAATGGTGCCACATTTGCTCCACGGATACGCACACGACTACGAACTGTTATTACAACGGTAACAAGTATATGGAAATTCTAGTAAAGAGAGCACTTCGGCAAGGATATTCCAAGAAATCTCGATGGCATGCTCGTAATCAAAGACAGAAGGGCCACATTGCTGCTAAGCAGGATGCCACCTCCGATGAAGAGGTACCAGATACGACTCATTCGACATTTTCTTCCAAGGTTTTGCGTACTTTCAGCTCATCATTGATGATTACTCATGGAAAATGTGGGTATATTTCCTTCGGAAGAAGAGTGAGGCACTTGCAAATTTCCAAACCTTCTACCAGCAAGCCACCAGGCAGTCTGGGAAGCCTCTTCTTCTCCTCCGCCAGATTGAGGGGGAATTTGTGTCAAAGAAGTTGTTAGCATACAAGCGGCATGGCATTTAGCAACATTTGATCGCACCCTACAAACCCCAGGCAGGGGATTTCAGGCGCCACAACAGACTGCATGCAGATGGCTCGTTGTATGCTCTCGATCGCCAAGTTGGAGGATCGAGTTTGGGGGCGAGCGGTCCAGACAGTAGTGTTTTTACTCAACCGGCACCCACGAATATCTTGCAAAACAAGACACCTAAGAGGTATGGACTGGTTGTAAACCTTCTATTCATCATTTGAGAGTTTTTGGTTGTACTGCGTATATGCATGTTCCGATAAGAGAAGGAAGAAGATCGATCCAAAGACACTTTGCCATGTCTTTTCTTGGGGTATAGTACTATCTCAAAGGCATATCATCTCATGGATCCTGAGACGAAGAAGATCTATGAGAGTCGAGATGTGGTATGTGATGAGTTGTCCTTTGACTCCCTACCACACAATGGAGATCCAGTACCGACCTCGTCACATAGATTGCTCACACATCTAGATGATGAGCAAGATGATTCTTCTCAGAGAGAAGAAGAGCTGAGTGGAGACTTGTTCGTTGATCTTGGCACACTGGAAAACACATCTTCACATCAGCAACACCAACGTCTCGAAATGGGTCCAGAGTACTATCAGGGATGCACACCTGAACTCACTTCCTGGTACTTCTACGGGAGTTAGAACACGAAGTCAAGCTAGACATGAGGTAAATTTTGCACTCATGAGTTCAGTTGTTGAGAGCACCGAACCTGACACTGTTCGTGAGGCATTAGACCAACCACAGTGGAAATAGGCTATGGATGCTGAATATGATTCCCTGATTCAGAATCGGACGTGGGAACTTGTCGATCTACCTCCAGGTAAGAAATCCATTGGCTGCAAATGGATTTTCAAAACAAAATATAAGGCAGATGGTTCAATCGACAAACACAAAGCACGACTTGTTGCAAAGGGTTATGCTCAGCAAGAAGGAATTGACTATGACGAGACCTTTGCACCCACTGCAAAGATCAAAACCATCAGAGTTGTATGTGCACTGGCAGCACAAAATGGATGGAAACTTCAGCAGATGGATGTCAAGAGTGCTTTTCTAAATGGTGATCTACAAGAAGAAGTGTACATGGCCCAACTCAAGGGTGCAGCAGAGACGAGCATCAACCACGCGAAGGTATGTCATCGATAAATTCTCTTTATGGACTCAAACAAGCACCTAGGGCATGGTATATAAAAATTGATGATCACCTATTGCAGCATGGATTCACTCAAGCCCCTCGGATACAAATTTTTATATCAAGAAGGTAGGAACAGAGATTGTCATTACGGTTTTGTACGTAGATGATCTTGTGATCACGGGAAGTTACGACAATCTTGTAGATGATGTAAAGAATGATCCGAAGAAATCCTTCAACATGACCGATTTGGGGCTACTTCACTATTGTCTTGGCTTAGAGATATGGAAGAAGAAGAATCATATCTTCGTCTCCCCGGATGAAATATGCCAAGACACTCCTGAAAAAATATGGGATGTCGATTGTAAACCAATGTCCACACCTATGGAAAAAGGTTTGCAACTATCTAGATTCCGGATTCACCACGGGTAGATGGCACCGACTACGGGAAGCTTGTGGGGAGTCTCATTTACTTGACTTATACCGGACAGATCTTTACTTTCTTTGTGAGCTATCTCGCTAGATTTATGCAGGAGCCGAAGAAATGTCATTGGATAGCAGCAAAGCATGTGTTGAGATATGTCCGAGGTACAGTTGACTTTGGTCTGGAGTATCAGAAGAACACTCAGTTCTTCTTACAGGGATATACAGACTCGGACTATGCAGGATCCATTGATGACAGGAAATCCACTTCAGGATATGTTTTTCATCTCGGATCTGGACCTATCTCGTGGATCAGCAAGAAGCAAACTGTTGTTGCTCTCTCATCCACTGAGGCTGAATACCACGCCGCACGAGGAGCTGTGTGTGAAGCAATTTGGTTACGTCGCATTCTTGCAGATATAGGGATTCCTGAAGAGAAACCTCCCATCATTCACTGCGACAATCAAGGTGTGTTGAAGCTTGTGAAGAATCCTATTTTCCATGAATGAACAAAGCATATTGAGGTCGAATGTCACTACATTCGTGAACAGGTCTTGAACCACCAAATTCAGCTCCAGTACTGCCCTACTGATTTTTAGGTTGCAGATATTCTCACCAAGCCTCTCGGCAAGGTGAAGTTTGATTTGTTTAGGGGGTACATTTGTAAGAGCAATGTATTAAGGGGGGGAATGTTAGCAAATTAATACATTTGTGTTATTGTTTGTTAATGAACAGTTTCATAACTGTTTCTTCCACGTGTTTCTCCCTCTCAGCCTATATAATGGCGTGAGCTCTGTATCATTCAATGAGAAAGCAATATAAACAATTTCTTTGGAGCTCTATCAGTTTTTCTCCTCCTTAACTAACATTCACACCCTAATAAATTACCTTATACTTAGTTAATTTAGTTTCAAAATATAAATAGCCTAAATATTCATTTCATTAATTTTCTAAAACATACTAAGAACTAAATTAATGACTTTGCACACCAAGGTTATTTAATGGCCCAGTCACCCATCTACACATACCTTTAAATTTATTTAAAACATCTATAAACTTCATTCCTACTAAGAAATTGTAGGGTTGATCCTCAACCCTTGGATCAATTCAATTGTGGCCACTAGATCCTAGGGTTCCAAACTTTCCCTAAATATCCTTACATATTCTTATTAAATCCTTTTCTTTACCTAGTCTCCTCATTTGGTCACTTTGTTTTGGTTTAATTTACGGGATGGAGAAATCTAAGCCATGGGAGCAAGGAAGGAAGAAACTATGAAGGGATTTACAAAATCAAGCTTATTTTAGTCTACGTTGTAGATTTATCATTGTAATTTCTTTCATTCAAGGATTGAAGGGGTTTCCACTCCAAATCTAAAGTTATTACAAAATTATTTGTATTTTGAGTTCTCTATTTGAGGAAAACCCTACCTCCATAAATATGTATGAGATTGCATACTTTTAATTAACCATTTGAAGATTTATTTTCTTTGAACAATGAAATTTATACATTATTTTCATTCGAGGTTTCTATGTAATTTTTACAAGCTTAAAATTTTGTTAGACAAAGTTAAAATTTACACAGGTGTTGATCTGCATTTTTCCACCTTTAATGTTAGAACTACCACCCAAAACAAGTCAACATTCCTAGGACCGTTGTCCTACAGGTGATGATTTACAAATTGTGGCCTTGCCTAAGTGGCGCTTTGAGACCGCCACCTTGTTGAGCAAAGGTTACAAGACCACCACTCTGCAAAGGGTGGCGTTCTTGTTCCTTAGAAACAGAACCTTCATTTTTGAGATTTTTCAAAAAACAAAATTCACTAGATTGATGAAAAATTCATCCTAAACTAAAATTTATGTTCCTAAAGTTTCCAGTTGTAATATTTAATTCATCTATTCATTCCATAGTAAAATTACTCATTTTAATCATTTCCTATTTCAATAGTAACAACAACTACAAGATCATTTTGATTTCTCTAAAAAAAAATTATTTCAAGACCAAAAGTATAAATGAATCTTAATCTACTTCTAATGTTGTTGTTTTTCATTACTACAAAATGCAACTCTTGAACATAACAATATACTTCAACTTTGTTGCTTCTTTCCATTCCCATTACAATTTATTTTTTCAAATAACTACTAACAACTTTGTTCCACATTCAAGGTTTCCAAGCATACACAATTAATATTTTACAACTTCTATCTTCTTTCTTTCCTCTTCACAATAATATAACTTCAACAATGATAATGAACTTTCTTTTCCTTGAGCATAGCTCATTTATTCTAATACAAAGAACTTACTTTCTCACAATACAAATTATAACTAAAATTTTAAACATGATTACCATTTTGGTTGATCTCTGTACATACAACAATTTGAGGAGAAAGGAAATCATACAACTCCTCAATGAGCTTCCTTCAAACAATAATACAACTTACAATGCAACATTTCCTGTAAAAAAATTACAATATTACAAGTCTTCCACCTTAAGTGGGAATAACAAGAAGTTTTTCTCACAAGGAAAGATTTCTTTTAGACAAAAAATGATCCAAGTTTCACATCACCAACAAGATCTCCACCATGTGTTCACTTGATCTCAATAAAAAATAGGGGAGAGGCAACACTCTCCACCAAACCAATAATCCAATAAGGAGAAGAAGCTATCCTCCTCATTGGCCCCCGAGCCACAACCACAATGCAATGAAAGATGAATCCTACTCATGGAAAAAGTACAAGATTCCACATCACAATTCAATGATTCCATTATCATACCATAACACAATCGACACAACTACAATCACAATAAGGAAACCAACCAAATATACAAGAATTCAAAATGTAATGCTAAAGGAGCAAAGATCTATGGGGAGATCACTTATGCCTCCCAATGGGAATTAGGTTCCCACCTTTAATCCCTCCAATAATCATCTCAGAAACCCTACACAACTCTTATTCCTCCCTCAAGATCCTCTTATTCCTCCCACATTTTCTTATGCCTCCCTACTATCTCTTATGTCTAACTCATAAAAACCAAGCAAGAAATGCAAGCATTTCTTGTCAAAGGTGGGGCACCCAACCCAACACCCTCCAAAAAATGAAATAAACTCTTATGCCTCCCTAAATGTAATATCCTCATAGTCCTCTCTAACACCACACTTAGGAAATCTACCCAAGCACCCAACAAGCATACCAAAACACTCAAAAACATACACATATACACAATATAAAAGAAAACATTTAAAAAGAGTGAAGCTCCTACCTTTCCATGGTAGATTTTGATCCAAGAGTCACACACCAAGCTCCTTCAAGCCCAAACTATCACCAACAATCTCCAAAAAAATTGACAAACACTCCAAAATCCTCCAACTCCAAAAATGCAAGAGCACAAAAAGAAATGAAGTAACCCGCAAAACAAACAAAACAAATTGAATAAAAAGAAAAGGGAGAGTGGAAGGTGAGGTGGCTTCTTGTAGGATGCAAAATCACTCATTCTCAACCCCACCTCATAAGTATAACCTCAACCTCAATGCACAATAAATTGGTGGGTGAAAGGAATGATAAACCTCTTACACACACAATCCTAGCCCACACCATCTAAAGACAAACTTTAAAACCCATGTAAGAAAAGTACAAAAATTTAAATTTTTGTCTTACAAAACACATAATGGGGTCTATTTTTGACCCCCAATCCATAGGTAGGGTAGGTATAGTAATTTAAGAGGTGTGAGACAAGTATAAATTATCCCACAAGACTCCAAAATTGGCCCTTAAGGCCAAATCCGAATTTCCAAGATTAGGTAAAGTGTACAACACTCAAGATCACAAGCACTCAACTAACAAAACATAACCCAAAGATTCATCTAATCTAATAAATCAATTCTTTTGACCCATCCATAATTAGTTTAGTAACATGGTTAATTTACTAATCTAGAAACAATTTAAATAATTAATACAAGAAAAAATACATCACTATTAAATCACATACTAAAATTAAATAAAGGAAACTAAATAAAAGAACACACAAACCCCTTGGTCACAATTGGTTTTAATCCCCCCATGGGGACCCCCTAACAATAATTCAAACACAAACACAACAAAATACATGTTTCCATGCTTACCATTGTTGAATTCATCTAGCATTCCACTATGGTTGGTCTCTAATCCCCTCATTGTTGTGATATGTTTACCTGCAAAACACATAATACCTCCTTCGGCCTTATGGCTGCATCAAAACATCCAAGATAAAATATACAATATAAATCCACAATCATCTACATGTAAATTAAATCATCTTCTAGGCAAGTAACGTTATTATTTTCAATTTCTAACAACATCTCAATTCTACATTTCATCAATATCAATAGGATCACAAGATTAGTTTAATTGTTAAGGTCTACTTAGTATGACGAAAATATCACATGTCGAAATATATATATATATATATATATATATATATATATATATATATATATGTCAATAGCATATCATCATCAATATAAAATGTCTCTAATAAACTACACACATCATACTATGAATAGAAATCCAAAAATAGTCTCAAATTATCTCTATCATCTAACATCATGATAAGTCAAATGATAAAAACTATCCATAAGTATAGTCAACAATATCAAAATCAATAGTAATAAGTATCGAAGGTAAGTGGGCACTACATCCCCTCCTTAGACTAGACTTCCTCCCGTAAGTCAATGGAATATGTGTGGAAACTGGACTCATAGCAATGTAACATCCTCCCATGTAGTAGCGGTATCATCATACATGTCCCACTAGACTTGAACTTGGTCAATCTCTTTGCCTCAAAGGCCAAATGCCTATGTTCTCAAATATGGATGGGCTCCACAATCACCTACCCTTGATTTTGTACCCTGCAATGTGGTCCAATCTAATATGTGAGAATAATAATAAATGTATCCCTAAGTATAGAAACATGAAGCACACCATGGATGTGAGACAAGCTAGGTGGCAATTCTAGATGATAGGCAAGGGGACCAATACACTCCAAGATCTCAAATGGATCCACAAACCTAGGAGCAAGCTTATATCCTTTTCCATAACTGATAGGGCTCTTATTTGGTCTGACACGAAGAAACACCTTTTTTCCCACCTCAAAATTACGATCTATCCTATGCCGGTATGCATACTTCTTTTGCATGTCCTACGCCTCATGCAATCTCTACCTGATCATAACAACCTAGTACTCCATATCCTACAATAAGGTTGGCCCAAGAGAAACCTTTTCCTCCACCTATCCCAACTCGGAGGTGTCCTACACTCTCTACCATATAGTGCCTATAAATGAGCCATTCCTATCAAACTCTAGAAACTATTAGTGTAGGAAAACTCCACCAAGTACAAATACTCCTCCCATCTTGACTGATGATCCATAACATACATCCTAAGCATGTCCTCTAATATCTGATTCACCCACTCAATCTGTCCATCTATCTCAGGGTGATCCATGATGTACATCCTAAGCATTTCCTCCAAAATCCAATTCACCCACTCGGTTTTCCATCTGTCTCCAGGTGATAGGTTGTGTTGAATTTGATCTTCATCCCAAGATCATATTGCATGGTAGTTCGAAAGTGGGAAGTGTACAAATGGTTCTGAGATGCAAATGATCTTCTTTGGAATCCCATGTATTTAGAAAATATTATCAATATATACCTGTGCCACTCCACTAGCTATGTAGGTGATCTTCACTGGATAAAAATGAGCCACTTTCATCAATTTATCCATCTTAACCATGATGGCATCATGGTGGTATCTCGACGTCAATAACCCAATAATGAAGTCCATGGAAATGGTGTCCCATTTCCACTCCTATATAGCGTGAGGAAAGAGAAGGCCAACTAGATGCTGATTCTAAGCCTTCGCCTTCTGACACTCTAAACAATGTGATACAAACTAAGCCATGTCTCTCTAAAGTCCCCTCTAGTGGTATAGTATGTCTCAAAGTGGCATGCATCTTCTTCGCCCCGGGATGGGCTAAATAAGGTACATGATAAGCCTCGATCAAAATGTCCTATCTCAAGAATCTATCTCTAGGAACATAAATCCAACCTCTATTCCCGAGAAGGCCATCTCATGTATCTCATGAAAATCAATCAAACTTCCCCTCAAGGGGTCTCTGAGAGTCAATATCTACTCTCTGGCTGCAATGTAGAAACTGTTTTGATGAATCTTCTACAAAATCCTACTCTGCAAGTCTATATGAACTAAAGTAGCCATAGCCACATGTCTCTGTTTACTCAAGGAATCTGTAACCACATTATCCTTCCCCTTCACATGCTCTATCTCCATTTTGTACTCACAATGAAACTCCATCCAATGCCATTGACAAGCGTTGAGATTGGGCTATGCGAAAAGGTGCTTTGAAAACTCTAGTGATCAGTCCTAAGTGTGAATCTTCAACCAAGAAGGAAGTGTCTCCACCGCACTAAGGCATGTACAACTGTTGCAAGATCAAGATCATGAGTCAGATAATTGAGCTCATAATATTTGAGTTTGCAAGACTCAAACGCAACTACTCTTCCCTCCTGCATCAACACACCTCCAAGTCTTGCCAAAGAAGCATTTGTGTAAATGAAGAACTCACCGGAGGGTCTGTACTATAAGAATAGAAATTTTCATGAGGAATTCCTTCAATATCCTAAGGCCTGCTCACATTTATCTCGACCATACAAACTTATTCCCTTTCCACTGAAGGGATTTGATGGGGTGTGCAACACGAGAAAATTCTTGTACGAATCTCCCGTAGTATCATGCCAAAAACCCATGAAGTCTGCGCACCTCAATCACATTAGTGGGTGCTTCCCAATCCATAATAGCTCATATCTTGGAAGGATTGACTGCGATACCTTGCCCAAAAATTATGTGGCCCAAATATTACACCGCTTATCTCGGAAGAATGCGCATTTCTCTAGGTTTCCATAAATTTTTACTCTCGAAGACACTAAAGAACCTAGCAAAGATGTAACTCGTGATCCTCACACGTACATGAGTATATCAAAATGTCGTCAAGGAATATGAGCATGAAACGATCCTAAAACATCCTGAATACCCAATTCATCAAGCTCATGAACACTGCGGGGGAATTTGTCAGACCAAAAGGTACCACTGTGAACTCGTAGTTGCCATATCTCGTACGGAAGGTGGTCTTATGAATATCTACCTCTGTGATCCTCACCTAATGATATCCTGACTTAAGATCTATCTTGGAGTATATTGTGGGCCCATTCATCTAATCAAATAAATCATCAATGCGTGGAAGGGGGTAACGATTCTTGATCATTACTTTATTCAGCAAATGGTAGTCAATACACAAATGCAGAGATTTGTCCTTCTTTATGAAAATCCCCGTGCTCCCAAAGGGGATACACTAGGATGGATTAGGCCTTTCTCCAAAAGGACCTAAAGCTACAAATTGAGTTTGTAGAGCTTGGGGATCGTCATCTAATAAGGTTCTCATGAGATAAGCTCTGTGCCCAGAACCAGATCTATGTGAAAATCTATCTCATGTGAAGGAGGTAACCCCAATAGCTCCCCTGGAAAAATGTCAACAAACTCTCTCAAGATGTGATGGTTATCAAGGGATGGTCCACTAGACTCATCCTCAGATCTATCACTAACCGTAACAGCATACATTTGACAACCTCATCGCACACACCACTTAAGTTTCATAGTAGAGATGGTGTGGATGGAAATGGGCCTCGTAACTCATCTATTATCACTGAATCAACTCCTAGATCATTTGTACATGAAATGGTCTTATGGTAATAGTCCACTGCGCTCTATGTGCAAACAACTAATCGATGCCCAAGATGACTCCATATGAACCCAAGGTAATGATTCAAAGATCCGAGGTAGTGGTGAAGGGTCCCAAATCCACTACACACTACTTAACTAAGGATTCTACAAATTTTTTTTCTCCAAAAGCTATCTCGATTTCCTAACTAATACCATGCCTAACTCGCCACCAGCCTATAATGCTCTACTAAGGATGGTGCGATAAAATAAACAGATGAACTAAAATCAAATAGAATGGAGGTAGGAATATGACCAATGCTACTTATCGTCTCTATCACGAAACTCTAGTGCTCACCTAATGGTTCTCGACCACTACGTATATCGATGGCTATGTCCCATGATGCCAATAGTAGGCTATGAAATATGCATCTTACCCTTATTACTAGGGTTCTATGGGAACTCTCTTCAATGATGTCCAACAATGTCGAACCATAACAATTGCATTGTCCTCTCGCAATGAGAGATGTAGCTCCATTCGATACTCTAGAGGTTTATGATGTGGATCCTAATTATTCGTCATGAGATACTAAGGTCTCTACTAAAGAACTCCTACTTGACTAAGCTCTCGTCAGTGCATCATGTTTCCTAATGGGACCCCTATGAGGAGGTCCCATACTCCACCCCCTCTATGCATCGAATCTCTGAGGAGGTATGTAAGGTGGGTGGGTCTGGCGATATTCTTTTAAGGTGGTTATTGTGGTGGCTGAAATGAAGACTGTACTAAATCCTATCTACCACGAGGAGGAGGAGCTGACCCCTCAACCTATTATCCTACATCTATTGGATGTGGCTCCAAACTCTGTCCCTGGCGTGATGCATCTTTCCCCGTGTCTCCTCTACAATATAGGCCTTCTCCACAACCTCTGCTAAGGTCTGTGGGTAGTGAATGCACACCACACCACCCAAATCCAAGTTTAGGCCCCTGATGAACCTGTGAATCCATACCTACTCATCCTACATATAGTCAACATACTTTGGAGTAGGTCCATAAATCGACTCTCATACTCAGCTACAGTCATAGATGCCTGACGGAGGTCATGGAACTCATCTATCCTCTATTGAATAAATCTCCTAGGTAAATACCTGCTCCTGAACTACTCCTCAAAGAGCTCCTAGGTAACTGTCTCTAAGTCAACATGGAGCTTCTACTCCTCGATCCTCCACTAGACACATGCTGCATCCCTCAGAAGATTGATCACAACATGATATTTTTTGTTGCTAGTACAAGGGAAGAGATTGATGCATCTCTCAAGCTCGCTAACTCCAGGCTTCTACCGAAAACCCTAATATGTGATGACTTAAGACCCACAGGTCTCTCTGTATGCTCCTACCTCTACCTAGGGCTCCAAGATCTATCCATATATCATGAAATCTTGTCTCCATGTCCCCTCTGTGGTGACTCTACCCTAGCCAACTCCATGCAAGAGTTCTTTGCCTTGTGCTCCTTGTTGTTTCTAGGAGATTCCTAAGCGTCAATTGATGGCTCCCTATCATGTCTATTAAGTCATCCTCCTAAGGACCCTCCACATATAGTTGCATTGACGTCCTAAAGCGTCTATAAAATATGAGGTAGAATGGCCACTATAGCATGACCTGATGGTGGCAGATCTAGACCTACGTGAAATAACCCTTCATATGTTCTATGCCTCCTGCATAGACCAAGGCAGAGTTAGTTCATCATTCTAGATTCTTGTTTCAGTTTTCTAGGTTTTCTATATTATACAATTATTAGATAGTGTGGTTTTCTAGGTTTAAAAGAAAATAAATTTGCGCTAGGTTAAGTGTTCATGTCTCGTATTTTCTATTGTGCCCAAGGGTCCAAGATTTGAACCCACAACTTTGATACCAAATGTAACGCCCACAAAAAAATATGTTCTACGAACACATTAACATCTTAAACTCTTATCCCGAAAGTTACGGCAATTTTTTTTTTTTTAAAAGTTAAAAGGTTACAAGGGTGTCAACCCCTAGTGTGCATTAAATTAATTTTCACCAATAATATCTATTTTACAAAGGATGGACCAGGTCTAAGTTAAATGATTAAATATTACTTATTTATCTATAAGGTCAAATATTTAACATTCAACTAGGGAGGTTCCATAATTTAATTTACTTGGTTAATTTTTTTTCTCCTCCTTAACTAACATTCAAACCCTAATAATTTACCTTATACTTAGTTACTTTAGTTCTAAAATCTAAATAACTTAAATGTCCATTTCATTTATTTTCTACAACATACCAGAACTAAATTAATATCTTTGCACACCAATGTATTTGAATTGCCCCATTCACCCATCTACACATCCCTTTAAATTTATGTAAAACATCTATAAAATTCATTCCTACCAAGCAATTGTAGGTTTAATCCTCAACCCTTAGATCAACTCAATTGTGGCCACTAGATCTTAGGGGTTCCAAACAAACCCTAAATATCCTTATGTATTCTTATTAATTTACAGGTTGGAGAAATGGAAGCCGTGGGAGCAAGGAAGAAACCATGGAGGGATTTACAAAATCAAGCTTATTTTAGTCTAGGTTGTAGATTTAACATTTTAATTTCTTTCATTCAAGGATTGAAGGGGTTTCCACTCAAAATCTAGATTTATTACAAAATTATTTATATTTTGAATTATCTATTTAGGGGCAAACCCTACCTCCATTAATATGTAAGAGATTGGATACATTTAAGTAACCATATGAATATTTATTTTCTTTGAACAATAAAATTTAACCATCATTTTCTTGTTGGAGGTTTCTATGTAATTTTTACAAGATTAAAATTTAGTTAGGCCAAGTTAAAATTTGCACAGCACGGATCTACGTTTTCCGTTGTTAGTTACAAAACCACCACCCAAAGCAGTTCGAGAGAACTCGAAACCACTTTGCCCTACCCGGTGACGATTCATGAAAGCCACCTTGCTTGAGTAGTGTTTCGAGACCTCGCCTTGCCTTAGTGTGGGCTACGAGACTACCACTCTGCACAGCCAAATCGGGCCGTTCTGTTCCTTAGAAACAGGACCTTCATTTCCAAAAAAATCCAAAAATAAAATTCAAAAGAGTGATGTAAAATTCATTTCAAACTTAAATTTATGTGCCTAAAGTTTCCAGTTGCAAGATTTAATTCATCTATTCATTCCATAGTAAAATTACTCATTTTAAGCATTTTCTATTTCAATAGTAACAACAAAAACTACAAGATCATTTTCATTTCTCTCAACAAATTTTCTTTCAAGACCAAAATTATAAATGAAACTAAATATACTTCTAATGTTGTTAATTTTCCTTACTACAAAATGCAACATTTCAACATAACAATATACTTCAAATTTTTTGCTTCTTCCCATTTCAACTGCAACTTATTTGTTCAAATAACTACTAACAATTTTTTTCCACATTCAAGGTTTCCAATCATACACTATTAGTATTTTACAACTTCTATATTCTTTCTTTCCTCTTCACAATACTACAACTTCAACAATGATAATGAACATTCTTTTCCTTGAGCATAGCTCATTTCTTTTAATACAACGAACTTACTTTCTCACAATACAAATTATAACTAAACTTTTAAACATGATTACAATTTTGGTTCATTTCTTTACATACCACAATTTGAGGAGAAAGTAAATTATACAACTACTTAATGAGCTTCCTTCAAATAATAATACAACTTATAATGCAACATTTCCTTTTTAAAAAATACAATATTAGAAGTCTTCCACCATAAGTGTGAATAACAAGAATTTTTTCTCACAAGGAAAGATTTCTTTTGGACACCAAAAAAATGCTCCAGGTTTCACATCACCAACAAAATCTCCACCATATGTTCACTTGATCACAACAAAAACGGGGGAGGCGGTACTCTCCACCCAACCAATAATCCAATGAGGAGAAGAAGTTATCCTCTCCTCATTGGCCCCAGCCACAACCACAATGTAATGAAATATGGATCCAACTCATGGCAATAATACAATCTTTCACATCACAATACAAGGATTCCACAATCATACCAAAACACAATCAACACAACTACAATCAAAAGAAGGAAATCAAAAAAATATAAAGGCTTCAAATGTAAAGCCAAAAGAGCAAGGATCATAGGAGATCACTTATGCCTCCCAATGGGAATTAGGTGCCCACCTTGAATAAATAGAAAATGGAGAGATGAGGGTGAAGTGGCTCCATATAGGATTCCACATCACTTATCCTCAACTCCACCTCACAAGTCAAACCTCAACCCCAATACACAATAAATTGGTGAGTGAGAGGAATGACAAACCTCTTACCTATACAATCGAAGCCCACACCCCATAAGGACAAACTTTAAAACCCATGTAAGAAAAGTGTAATAAATGTCACTTTTTGTCTTTAAAAACACATAATTGGGTATATTTTTGACCCCCTAATCCATAGGTGGGGTTGCTATAGTAATTTAAGAGGTGTGGGACAAGTTTAACCTGTCCCACAAGCCTCCAAAATCGAACCTTAAGGCCAAATCCAAATTTACAAGATGAGGTATAGTGTACAACACTCAAGATCACAAGCACTCAACTAACAACACATAACCCAAAGAGCCATCTAATCTAATAAATGAATTATTTTGACCCATCCATAATTAGTTTAATGACATGATTAATTTACTAATCAAAACACAATTAAATAATTAATACAAGGAAAAATACATCACTATAAAATTACATACTAAAATTAAACAAAGGAAACTAAATAAAAGAACAACAGACAAACCCCTTGGTCACAATTGGAGGTAATCCCCCATGGGACCCCTAACAACAGCTTCAAACACACACACACACAAAAAATACATGTTGCCATGGTGACCATTATTAAATTCATCTAGCATTCCAATGTGGTTGGTCTTCAATCCCCCCATTGTTTGTTGTGATATGTTTACCTACAAAACACATAATACCTCCTTCAGCCTCGTCGCCACATCCAAACATCCAAGATAAAATATAAATCCACAATCATCTACATGTGAATTAAATCATCATCTAGGTAAGTAACGTTATTATTTTCAATTTCTAACAACATCTCAATTCTACATTTCATCAATATCAATAGGATCAAAAGATTAGTTCAATTTTTAAGGAATACTTAGTATGAAAAAATATCGCATGTCGGAAATATATATCTATGTCAATAGCATATCCTCATCAATATAAAATGTCTCTAGTAAACCACACACATCATACTATGAATTGAAATCTAACAATAGTCTCAGTATCTCTATCATCTAACATCATGCTAAGTCAAAATGATACAAAATATCCATAATTATAGTCAATAGTATCAAAATCAACATGTAATAAGTGTGAAAGGGAAGTGGGCACTACAACTTGTTCCTAAGAAAAGATTTTTCAAAAATGGTAGACATACTAGTGTGGACAACAACCCAATGTTTTTGAAAGCTTGCATCTCCACAATGTGTGAATAATATTCTCTGAATAGTTTTAAATTGGATACTTATGAGAGATAACTTCCATAAATAATAAGTTACCTCTGATAGGAACCTTGTGGAAGAAATATAATTTTTCATTATGATATTCTATGAAAATAAATCTCACTTTGTCATTTGGTTAAACACTAGGTATCAATTTACTAAACTTTCACACTTTTCATATATATACAAATCCCATTAATTTTACAATTTTCTCTAGGATCTTCACAAAACATATTCTAATTATTTGTCTTACAAGTAAAAGTATAATTATTAATTTCATTAAATTTATCTATTGCAAAACCTAGGTATTACATTAGATGGAAGGAAAATTATGTAAAACACTCATCATACATAGTGGGGTTCTGTAGAAAGATGAAATTTTAAATATATTTCATGGTCATTTCATTTGATTTTTTTGCCAATGCACTTATCAGTTTACTAGTAGAGAAAAACAACTATATCAAATGAGAAAGAATTTGCTAATTTCATCATATACTTGTATGGAAATGGAACTGACCGGTCTGATTGTTATATCACATTACATGGAGGTAATTCATATGGGATAAAACCATCTCTAAGTTGAGGATGGTGAGATTATAATTTTTTTGAGTATTTATTTTCTAAAAACATGTAAAAATCCTAAAATTCAAAAAATAGCATATAGAAAAATCTTGGCTTAATCATCAATAGTTTGGTATAATTCGGTTGTGTTTTCAATCTCATCACGGCTAAAAATCGTTGATGACATCAACCAAGTAGACAATAATCTTGGGAACCTATTTTAAGATGTAACAATAGTATAATAATTGTTAGTTTACAAGTTTGACTGTAAGGGAGGGATGCACCTTGATACATATCATTATATTGGAACACACCATAAATTTAAGTTGATCTCCCCAAAAGTGTTACTTGTGCTTGAAATAACAATTTCAAAAATCTCTATAAAACTTTCTCCCATGCTAGATATACCCAATCATGGATTCATTATCTTTTCCAACCCTTTCCCTAAGAGCTCATTAATCAAAGAACTGCTTTGTTTGAGGATATCTCGAAGCGACCAACTTACATTGAGTTTATAAGGAATTTCTTTAGAGCTATTATTCTTAAAACACTTCTTTTCCTTCAAAAGAAGAGGTCCAAAAGGTGGAGATGAGTGACAAGGTTAATTTTGAAATTAATCATTCTAAGTTCTCACATTTTGTCATGCTATGTTATCAAGTGGAAAAAATTGACAATTAAAGAGCATCTATTTTTTCCAAGAACTTGGTGAAAAGTAATCTTGTGTAGGTGACTGAGTGAAAAATAAACATAATGAAATGGAGAGAACAATTTTGACTATTTAGAGGGCCGCACCAACTAGTTGTTTATTTGGAGGGAATTCACTAACAATATATTGTGCTTCAAAGGAACAACCACTATGAAAAATAATATAACTCTAAGCATAACCTATAAATCATCATGAAAAAATAATAACAAAATAAATCAACCATTGTGTAGATAATGCTAAGAGCCGGTTTAAAACAATGGAGTCGGTTTGCATTACCAACACCATTTTCTCTTGTAACAATCTCAATGCCTCTGAAGGATGACCATATATTTTGTAAGATACAATTATGATATTCCATCTAAATAAATCTCATTCTATCATTTGGTCAAGAAATTAGTGTCCAATACTAAACTTTCACATTGTTCATACATATGCAAATCATGTAAAGCGTATCACTATCATCACAAACCACATAACACATATACTTTACAATTTTCCATAGGTTCCTCCCTTAACATATTCCAATTATTGATATGATAAATCCAAGTGTATTGCTTACTTTCACCAAATTTATCAATTTCAACCTAGACATTAGTCACATTACATTAGATGAAGGAAAAATTGTTAAAGTAAGATACCCGTCGATGATTTGGGGTTCGCAAAGTTGAAATTTTAATATATTTCATCATCATTTCACTTGAAGTTTTCACTAATCCACTTGTCATTATGTATGAGTAACCAATTATTTTCCATGGTGCTTATGGTTTGTTTTTCTTTATTTATGTATTCTTCGCCACAATATTAAATATTTGATGATGCTTGTCTAGAAATATTTTTTCTTCCCAAAGCATATCTATTCCAATTACTTGCATAAGTATGTCCACGTTGAAGCTTAGATATGATATCCCACTCTTGTTAAATTTTATTTTGTTAAATTTATGTTGTTTTTATTGTATTTACAAATCGTACAATTATCATCTTATGGAATAGTCATTCACTCAACTTGCAAAGGATTATAATTGAATGAATCTAAATTTGACACTATGCCTTCAAAATCAAGCTGCAATGTCTCTTTGTAAATAATGAGATGAATTGTAAAGTTAAAACTATGACAAACAAATATCACTTCATTTATGTGATTCATGTGTATGGATAGAGAAACATTGAGAAGACTCACAATAGCTAACATAATTCTCTTCTCCTACTTGTTATCTCTTTTTCCCTTTACAAGATATATCTCCTAGATCAAGTTGAGTCAATAATAGAAACACTTTCCATAGAAAACCATGTATTGATCGTGTACTCATAACTTAAATATTTTGCATATTATTCATAGTCATATTAATCAATTTTAGCTATTAGTTTGATTGTCTCACCGAAACATTCAAATTGACATATACTATATATCTCTATACCAACAAAAGTTGTAACATGCTTCTTGTGCCCAAATGTCTCTTTCAACGATTCTTTCAATTAGAATCATCATATATGCCCGTACTCTAATTTATTATAGTTTTTCGTTGTTTACAAACCTACTTTTGAATTTTATTTAATTGTGTACTTGGTATATTCGATAACTATGTCCTTAAAAACCTTGTTTAGTTTTATTCAATTGTGTACTCAGCATATTCAATAACTATGTCCTTAGAAAACCTTTTAAATATGCATCTACTAACTCTATCTTCCAATACCCTTTTTAAACACACATATACATAACAAGAACTTCTATTTTATACCTTAATTCATAAATCCTTTGCATGTTCCCAATTGTACACATTTTTTTGCAAATTAATAAAACACTATAAATCAATAAATCAACACACATCATGTATATAAGGTTATATAGATATTTGTAATCATATATATTAACTCGTAAATATATGCTCACATTGAAACACCAAACTAGTAAATGTATGCTCGTATATAAACAAACTACCTTACTTTAACATACTTAACATTTATATATACATCATTTTTCCATAAAATAGTATAACATGTTATAAAGAAAATTGAAATTATTTATTTGTCACCCATCAATCAATGTAGTATTTATCATAATTGAACTAATTTTTTTCATTGAATTTTAATGGTATAATTGTGTATGCTTTTATTGTGTATATAAATTTGGCTTTTATTTGTCAATCATTTTTTTAAATATTTTTTTCACTTAATCACCGAGAATATGAAAACAATGTAATGCAAAATCTAATATATTAGCCTAGAGACTCATTTCTATTATTCTTCATAGTCATATTCATCAATTTTAGCTATTAGTTTGAATGTCTCACCGAAAAATTCAAAGTTGTAACATGTTTCTGTGCCCAAATGTCCCTTTCAACGATTCTTTCAATTAGAATCATCATATATGCCCATACTCCTAGTTTATTATAATTTTTCATTGTTTACAAACCTATGTTTGAATTTTATTTAATTACGTACTTGGTATATTCGATAACTATGTCCTTAACAAACCTTGTTTAGTTATATTTAATTGTGTACTTGGCATATTCAATAACTATGTCCTTATCAAATCTTTTCAATATGCATCTACTAACTCTATCTTCCAATACCTGTTTTAAACACACATATACATAACAAGAACTTCTATTTTATACCTTAATTCATAAATCCTTTGCATGTTCCCAATTGTACAAAAAAATTTGCAAATTAATAAAACACTATAAATCAATAAATCAACACACATCATGTATATAAAGTTATATAGATATTTGAAATCATATCTATTAACTCGTAAATATATGATCACATTGAAACACCAAAATAGTAGAGGTATATATACAAACTACTTTACTTTAACATACTTAACATTTATATATACATCATTTTTGCATAAAATAGTATAACATGTTATAAAGAAAATTGAAATTATTTATTTGTCACCCATCAATCAATGTAGTATTTATCATAATTGAACTAATTTTTCATTGAATTTTAATGGTATAATTGTGTACACTTTCATTGTGTAGATTAAATTTGGCTTCTATTTGTCAATCATTTTTTTAAAAATATTTTTTTGTCACTAATCACTGAGAATATAAAAACAACATAATGCAAAATCCAATATATTAGCCTAGAGACTCATTTCTATTATCTCTTCTTGGCTATTTTTATTAAGTAATTACTTTTCGCATTATTATATTTTATTGTAATATTATTACTATTTATTAAAAATTAAAAACTATTGCAATTTTTAAATATAGATATGGGACTAGGTAATTGTTATGATATTATTGTTTTTAATTTTTTTAATTATTATTATTATGGAATTAGTTAGTTAATATGGTATTAGTGTATCTATATGTTTATTAATCATTAATAAGACTAATTAATTCATATAATATTAATGTATTTGTATATTTATAAATATAATATTGATTATTGATAATATATTATTAAAAAATTATATCAAAAATAAAATATTCTATAATAAAATTTTGAATATTTTCCCCTTTATTTTCTAATATTAACTTTTGAAATTATTAAAAGATAAAAATAATAATATAAAATTGAATATATTATATTGAAACAAAAACTTTATCTCACAACGTATTGATAAATCCATATATATTAACATTAAAAATAGTGGTATGTTTGTATTTAGGATTTTAAATCGAAAGAAAGTAAGTCTCGACTTTTAAAAACTAAATTACCAAATATAAACAATATATTTAAAATCAACCTCGTATCATAAGCATTTTATTTGTTTATGATAATGAGAGTGTTTGTTAATTCAGTGTTCTCCTTTGAATATGCTCCTACTAGAAAGTTCCAAATTCCAGCAGATCTAATGTTTACAGGTTACAGGATTTTAGATATTTATTGTTTGCCAGATTTTGGATATTTATAGTTGCAACAATATTGACAATTAATATATTTTGTGAAATAGTGTGACTTGTCTTGCATATCTATTTGCTAAAGAAATATTTTTTGTTGATCAGCATTCGGAATTAATTAATTTGGTGAAACAACATGAATGTAGAAGTAAATATCTTCTTTCAGCCGCCTCCCTCAACCACCTTTCTCTGTTTTTTTAACCAAAACAACATACAGACAGGAGGAAGCATCCTAGAGTGATTCACCTATTCGTCCTCATTTAAAATTAAAAAATTGTAAATGTAAAGATATGCATTCAATGTAATGTGAAGAAGAATCCACTACGCAAAATTGGTAGTTCTAATTGTAGCGGCTTCTGCAGGTAACAACTGTCGATTATTTGGCCCTGTTTTGTCGATTATTAGGTAACGATTGTTTCTTGATTTTGTTTTTCATTTGATCTGCCAAGAAGGAACAGATTAGTTTTTTAATCTGTCATCCGAGTTGTGACATGGTAGTTGTTTTGTCTAATTCAATTTGTATTTATATGTCTATTATTTCTTCATGTTTTGAGATCTGTAAAATTTAGTCATGTTTGGACGTCATGTTGCATCTAAATGAATCATTTATTGCTTACGTTTAATTTAGTATTTTCTTTTGTGTTGCTACAAAAAAATTTACAGCCTAGGCTGTACATAATTCTTACATATGAAGCTATGTTTTAAGTATGTGATCTGTAGTTGCGTTCATATATTTGACAAGGTTCAATTTATTGCTTCTGGTTTCTTGATCTTCACCTAAAGTAACTGGTTACACAAGATTATGCTCACGTATTTTTGTTATTGATGAAGCTAGAATTCTATTGTTAGGGATGAATTTGAATCGTGTTTCTTGCCGATAAATCTTTATCAGTCATTTGAACGGATTTTGTGTCGATAGTTTAGAATTTTATAGGTCAATCGATGTATTGTTAAAGATCAGTGTTCAGTGTACGAATTCGATAGAAGCTTTAAGTAATTTGTGTCTATGAGGTTTTTGTCCCGATATTTTGAAACTTTGTATCAATCTTGTGATTATTTTGGAAGCCTCGACAATAGCCGGTACTGTTCGACATTCCCAGGTACTATGCACCGCTAATAAGGACTCCATTTTTGCATATTCATCACTATTTGTAGTCGATGCATCATAATTTGCGGTGACTCTAATTTCCAAGGCGTATATCAACCCAAAAGTATTTCTCCTCTCTCTTCCCTTTAATCTTTGTCATGTCTACTGCTTCAGCTATTATTTTTGTCTCATTTTTGACACGTTTTGTATTACGGATCTTTATCCCCTGGTTTTTTGAAGCTCGCAGTTTCAGATGTTTTCCATCATGTTTTCAAAATTAAGTTCCTAAAATGGCGATAATTCTGAATCTGAGTCTGCCTGGATTTGAAGTAATTGATGACGCCAAAGCAGAAATAGAGAGAAAATGTCCAGGTGTGGTTTCCTGTGCTGACATTAACTCACTACTTGTTTGAGATGCAGTTGTTGCTACGATAATTACATTTGACTACAATATTATCTTTTATGGTTATAAATACCTATTAATATTTTGGAGCAGCATATTATTAGAGTGATTCCCACTTTCCTTCTTGTTCGTACATTACACACTACACTAAATGTATCTCATTCTGAAATTTTCTTAATAATCATGGAATCTTATTCTTTGCGTTTAACTTGTCTACATAAGCCTAATTCATAATATTAAATCATTCCTCTCTATCGATTTTAAATTTTAATTCTCACTATTAATATAGGTTTAGAGATCTAGCCTCAAAACGTTATGTTGATGACAAGAAAATTGAGTTTACTTACCAATTCTTATGTTAATTCTAGTAGTTTTTTATTTATCAATTTCAAACAAATCCATGCATGAATATTTATTGTACTTTCAAAATTAGATGAGCATTTTGGCGGGTAAGAATCGAGCGTAGGGATGGAGTGACATCTATTGAGAATGAGGTCTCGCAAAAAACTTCCTAGCCCATTTTAAAACTTCCCGCAGCTCATCAAGACCTCTTTTGCAAAGAAAGGGCTTAGCGTGAAAGACCACGTTTTGCTTTCAAGGGGGTAACAAATTCCTACACCACTTTTTGCATTACAAGAAAATTTGATAATATCTAATAATTATGAACATGTAGGTGGACATACAATTGGAATAGGTCATTGTAATACATTCAACAATAGGCTCTATAACTTCAAAGGAAAAGGAGGCATAAACCCTTCCCTCAATCCCTCCCACACAAATCACTTGAAGATTAAATGCACCCGTCTTACAGACATGACCACAATAGTGGAGATGGATCCAAAAACTCCCTTTCTTTCGATATTGTTTACTATAAACATTGATCAATTTATTTGTAATACTTGTAATGATCAATACAACACTAGGGTAATTATGTATGTGTAGAAAATTCAAATACACACACTACAACAAAAGGGGTATTTAGAGACATTAATTAGAGGAAAAACTATATTTTTATTTCTAAATACCATCCTCAAATCATACCCCTTATAAAGTTTTATATTTTTCGCGGTATTCTTCTTTGAAGATGTTCATGCTGAAAGTGTCAAATTCCAACCAGATCCAATGTTTACAAGTTGTCGATTTTAGATATTTTTGTTTGCCACCTTTTGGATGTTTATAGTTGCAACAAAAGTATTCACAATGAATATATTTGGTGAAATAGTATGAGTTTTCCTACATATCTATTTGATAAAGAAATGATTTGTGTTGAACAGTGTTTGGAATTAATTAATTTAGTGAAACAACATGAATGCAAAAGTAAATATCTAGTTTCAGTTGCCTCACTCAACTACCTTTCTCTGTGGACCAAGTAAATAATTCAATCATGTTGTTTGGGATCCAATGTTGTGGACCATGTGAAACCTGGTTAACATTGTAAATTTAGCAAGAATCAATTAAATATAGTAAAGGCCTCTCTCGGGTCGGGGCGTTTTTTACAATGTTTGGCCGGGTGAAAGAACGAGATAGGTTTTCAAGGAATATGTTGTGGTAATCCACGTAAGGCATGGGTTGCCTCGAAGATAGTCACACTATTTCACGTATGTAATGAAACGATCTCCATCTGGATCAGTTTACATTTTCCCATGCACTCTCAACCTATGTTAAATACGAGGTATGGTATACATGGATGCAAACGTGGTCTTATGGACAATATAGACTACATTATTTGCACGAAATGGGTTTTTTAAAAGGATTGGAAATATTCAAGAAAATACTATGCGCATGTGTAAATCCAACTCCGCTTCAAAATAGGAGATTTTAAAATAAGGTATGTAGCATCGTGATTCTATGGGAGTTTTGAAGTTGTGTGTTTGGTTGATATATGGGAAAAGAAAGTTTTTCCTTTCAAATTTTTTGCTCTGTATTTTCTCTATTACCCTAAATTTCACCTTTCGGTTTCGTTGTGCCACTTCATCAACCATGGGCACTATTAGTTTCATCATCGAATCACAACACCCTTCTATTTTCACAAGTGTGTGTGCTTGAGCTCACGGTGTGACTGAGTAACATGTGTACTATGTCCAAGTTGTGGGATTTGCTTTACTTGAGATAGACCTCCGCAGAAAGTTGCTTTTACTCCTAAACTACCTACCACAATCTATCCCTAATGCGGCAAGACTATCTAATCCTATTCTAACTTTCCAAGGGATGAGGGAGAGAGAGTACATGAAACTAAATCCTACACTAACATCGGTGATACACAAGAAAAAGAGGGAATGAGAATAGCTTTCCAATGTGTGAAAAATGGAAGCAAAGTGCATACTAGAGAGGGTGATAATAGTTCTCCACAATCTAGAAACTGCATTCACAATAATATTTCATACACACACAATGATAATGAATCCCTATGAGAGCATAAAATAGACACAATATATTTGCAATGAGGTTGGAACGGAAAGAATAATGCAAACAAACACAAGGGAAGATACATCCACAACTTGTATCTATTACTTCACTAATATGCACACCAAACTATTGAAAAAAAAGGTTTGGATCACCATGGAAGAATTCCACTAAAAGGTTCAACATCACATTCACTTCAAAAACGAAAATGACAAAATTTTTCTACTCAAACTATTCCCCCTACAATGAGCCTAGTATTCCAATTTATAGATTTTTGCGAGAGAGAGAGAGAGAGAGAGAGAGATCCACTTTCCAACAACTTGAAATATGTCATAAATGTTCCCAAATGATGATATATGATCTTTAGAAGGAATCCCGTCTTGTCCCATGACTTGCATTAGTGAAACTCTCTTCCCATGCTTCATCAAATACATCCCCAACCACTAATACAATCAATGTTCAAAACCAGGCATGTTTTCCTTAAAATCTTCACCAAAACTTTATCAATGTCTTCATTCTTTGATTGTTTTTTTTGGGATGAAAGTCACGATTCAAACGAGACTAATTTTGTTCAAATTCGTTGAGAATTGCAAAAGTTATGGTCCCGTGAGTTTGAGCGGTTATTCTGAATTTGTTAGGGATTTTTACATTTTAAGGGATTGGGAATTAGAGTGTCTGGATCAAAACTTATGACTATTTTAAGATCAAGGTCGGGATATTACATGAAATCTCTCACAACTGTAATACACTAGCTTATTACTCCCTTTTACTTATACCGATAATGTAGATTTTTGGGGAACTCACGTCCCCGCAGAATTGGACCATGTAGGCCTCCTTTCTCTCGCATCACCCAACTCGATATTTTCAGTCCTTGCACGTCTGTCATTGACCGGCCTAGCTAAGCCGTTGACCATTGACTTCTCTCGCACCACTCATTGACGGGTATTTTTGTGATTTCAGGTTCAAGATGCACTCATGTCCCTCGGGCCACTCGTGCCACTCCAACCCACTTCACCCACATAACGGGCATCCAACCTCCTTCACACTGCATATCCTTCTTTGTACTACATTGACCGGGCCATAAGGGTTGTTGACCCCCAAATTTTCCACAATGCACTCCCACGAGCATTTCTCCTTTTGTACACACGAATGGCCAAGTGCAACTGGGCCTTCCATTTCCACTTTTGCTACTCAAGTCCTTCCCCATGGAAATTTTGATCTTCTTAAGCTCATGTGTTCCTTAGGCCACCTCGGGCCTCTCTCATCTAATTTTTTTGTAAAAACCTTTAACTCGTTTGATTTCTCGGGCGAGCCATGGAAAAACTCGTTCGTGTATGAAATAATTTTATTCCTCTACATAGCAGCTTGGTTGCACATAACATATAGGTTATTACATGGTTCAAATAGGTCAGCTCAATAACATATGAAGATCTTAGTTCTCATGTTACATGGAGCAAGGATCCTTTAGGAGTTTGGTTCCAAAAAACTTCTCACTTAGGTTGATGCTACCCATGAAACAGCTCGCTCTCTCTACGAGGCAGCTCGGTGGGAAATGGAGTAGCTCAGTCATAAGCTCTACCAACCCATTGGAACCCAATGGATAATTTTTAACCTTTATCAAATCCTTCTAATTGAAGGATCTTCCTAAAGATAGGTAAAAATGCATGAGCACTGAATTTCCCACTAATGTTGTATAGTGGGCCCCTTCATATAATCTTATCAGTCATCCAACTTTGCCAGGGTAGCGAAATTGGATAACAATTAGAGGAGATTTTGTTTGGAAATTTATATGATGGGAAACTCCTTAGAAATCCATGGTTGTTCATCACTCTTCTCTTACTATTTACCATGTCTCACTTCGACTCCTCACCGAGTTCTCTATTGCTTCTCATGAGATATGGCCACTACTTTTCATGGTTGGGATATTTTAGGATTTTATTTCTCTTCTCGGATAATTTATGTAACGCCGCAAAATAGCCGACGCCACGCTTTACAACGACGGCGACGATGGCGCCACGCCACAAGAATTTGACTCAAAAAAAAGCGGCAAATTTTTTTTTTTTTGAAAGAGTAAGCAAGTTAGTGGTCCTTGTTTGGTTTATTTTAATCGCAAGTTTTGTGGCCTACTTGATCTTGGGAACTGATAAGCTTCAAACTTTTATTTTGTATTTCGATCGCAAAACAAGAACTACATGATCGTCGCAATTCCATTCGCTAGAGATTTACTTCAATATTTGATGTATTCGTCTCATGATATAACAGTTAGATATCAAATAAATCCCTCTTTAATTATATCCAGTCCATCTTATGACCCTATTGTCTCCATTCTCGAATTTTCACACGATGATGATACCATCATGTGTATGGTAACTATTTTCGTACCAAGAAGGCTCATCCCAAAGACTCCATACCCTCTGAATTTTTATTGACATACTTAATCACATTAGGGAATCTTAATTCTATAGAGAACAAAAGATGTTGGGGTAAGGGTGTTGTGCAACATGATTGGGATGGTAGCAACGTCTAGTCACAATAACAAATATATGAACCAATGACCTAAGGAAGTTAGTCGTGCAAAATTTCTTTTTAGACATGTTATTATTATGTGTTATCCTAATAAGTACACTTCTAATAAAAGATCCATTATTGGTAGGGATAGTGAAACCTTATTTGACCATATCCTAAGTGGTTTGGTTTCTTAGATATCTCTCAACAAAGAATTAGATACTTTTTTATTTATTTAAGTGATATATATATATAGGTATATTATCAAAATTCATACTCAATAAGTCTAACCGCCTATACCTACATTTACAATTTGAATTTTGGTAGGAATAAGAATTCAAATGAGGGAAACATTTCAAACGGCGCTTTAATCCTTTGGTTGGTAGCTCGCTCAACCCAATTAATTGCACTTGATTTGCAAATCCAATATCACAAGGTCAACCTTTGCGTACATGGGTTGTCCTGAGCCGCGTGAAAGAAGGAAAGTTAATATGGTGGTTGATAGATGGAAGCTACAAGGTGCATGAGGGAGGCGTTCAACCACCATCCAATCGCCCTTACGGCCGCGTGAGTCACCGTGGGAGGATGAAAATACAGTACTAGGCGCGTGTCAGAAGATTGGTTTCTCTCTTCTTTGTCCTGCACGTGGAGAAGACTGGTTCCTCTCTTTTTTGTTTAAATATTGGGTGCGCCTAGACAAGTCGTTCATCCAACTATATTGTTATTTTCACGAATCGAATGCATTCGCAAATTGGTTACGCCCTCGTATCGATTCAAGGGACAAAGTGCAGAGGGGGTCTGCAAGGTGAGCATGGTTAATAGAGGAGTATTAGATATGTCTAGGCGATCGATAAAGACTCCAAGCAACTATATTTTATGCCTTGGAGATATACATATAGATCAGTCTGTGTTGCTGTATTTTCTTATTTGATAATTATTTGATATGCTTACGTTTATAAATCATTTCCATATTATATTCTTGACCAAACACGACCTGAGTTCTTTGCATTTTGTGGGTTTGTGTGATTTATTCTTCTAGCAACATTATGTTTGGTAAATCATAAATTAATAGTAGACGACCTAGGGTTTATGAGACTGCTCCATATGATGGTCTCATGAAGGTTTGATTTCCATCAAATCATTGTCCTCTGCAACAAAGCACGGTGGTGGACAGTGAAAGGCGTACAGAAAGAAACAGAATCGATTGGGGACAGTGAGAAAGTCACCCGGGGAGGAAATCTCACAGAGGTGGATCGGTTTCATGCTAGAATATACGGGGTAATATGCTTTAATACTATAAGTATGGAGACCACGTAGGTTTAAATATGTAATTCATTGACATTGTTAAATTGGATGGTGGTTTATTGCATATGTGTTAGTGATAGTGTGTTATAGTGGATATATAACAAAATAATGATTAATAGTAATATTATTATAATTTATTATTAATAGATTCATTAGTTTTAGTATTACTTAGATAAGAATGATATTCAAACCTATTAGTACTTTTGCTAGACATTAAGGGGTGTTGGGCATTGAACTTGATAAGTTTAGAATTTTGTATTACAATCTCCTTCCACACAATTCAATAGACATAGCAGGGGTATTTTAAGAGATTTGAATTCATTTTCTTGTTTATTCGCAATGGATTTTACAATAAATTCAAGGATGAATAAAACATAAAGGAACTAGAGCTTGAAAGTGTTTTATTGGCATATTACAAGTCATTAACAACTTAAGTCTTTCCAACAAGTATACAAGAAGGAATAAGGTACTATTTTTCCCATCCATTCAACACCTCTCCTTCAAGTAATAAGATGAAATTTAACATATATTTTGTACCAATTTCCAACACCCTTCAAGAGGGTTCCAAAATTACTTCCATTAATTTTAAAGCAAGGTCTACTAACATGTAAACAAAATTGACATACTCATGAGAAGTTCCAAATCAAGTAAGAAGGAGAATAGATAGATTGTCATCCTTTCAACTTTTGATTCTATATATTTTACATGTTTATTTTTGACTTCAAAAGAACAACTTCCATTCAACATTTTTCACAACACATTCTACTTCATGTGGAACAAATTTGCAATTATGTATACTAAAGAAAACAAGGCAATATTACATTTTTCCTCCACTCAAGGTGGGTAAATGCATGATGTTTTTACATTGTCAACAACAAGATTCTTGTGCTCCAAGGTGTCCTTCATCAATGTTCCAAGTATCTCAAATCACAAACAAGATAGGGGAGAGGCAACACTCTCCTCCCAACCAAAACTCAATGGAGAAGAGAAGCAATCTCCTCCATTGACCCCGAGCTCGCAATCCATATCCATATCCAAAGTCTGCGCATAACTCAAAATGATAATCAACTAAGTGTCGTAGGGAAGTGGGCATTACATCCCCTCCCCTTAGACTAGACTTCCTCCTATAAGTCAACTGAAATAAGTGAGGAAACTAAGCTCGTAATGATGTAGCATCCTCCCAAGTAGCAAAGCGCCTCATCGTATCTGTCCCATTGGACCCAAACTCCGATCAATATCTCTGTCGTGAAGGCCCAAGGTCCTGCGATCTAAAATGCGCATGGGCTCCACCATCACCTACCCCTGATCCTGCACCTGCAATGCAGTCCAATCTAGCACATGAGAAGGATCAAAACATATCTCCTAAGCACAGAAACGTGAAATACATCATGGACGCGCGATAAGCTAGGTGGCAGTGCTAGACGATAGGCTAAGGGGCCGAGGTGCTCCAAGATCTCAAAGGGACCCACAAACCTAGGAGCAAGCTTAGAACCTTTTCCATAACGGATAGGGCTCTTATGCGGTCTGACACGAAGAAACACCTTCGTGCCTACCTCAAAACTGTGATCTTTCCTATGTTGGTCTGCATACTTATTCATCATCCTGCGCCTCCTGCCCGAATCTCGGTCGATCGGGGTAACTCGCTGCTCCATATCCTGTAATAAAGCTGGCCCAAGAGAAACCCTGTCCTCTAACCTGTCCCAACTAAGAGGTGTCCTACACTCTCTGCCATATAATGCCTGAAAAGGAGCCATGCCTATCGAACTCTGAAAACTATTATTGTAGGAAAACTCCACCAAATACGTATACTCCTCCCATCTCGATCGATGATCCATCACATACATCCCGAGCATGTCCTCCAAAATCTGGTTCACCCTCTCTGCATCATCCATCTGTCTCGGGGTGATAAGTCAGGTGCTGAAATTAATCCTTGTCCCTAGGGCATACTTTGCATGGTGGTCCGTAAATGGGAAGTGTATAAAGGGTCGCGGTCGCAAAATGATCTTCCACGAATCCCATGTAGTCGACAATCTCATCAAGGTATACTCATGCCACCGCACTCGTTGTATAGGTGGTCTTCACCTGGAGAAAAGTGAGCTACCTTCGTCAATTTATCCACTTGTGACCATTATGGCATCGTGATGGTATCTTGACGTCGCAACCCAACAATGATATCCATAGAAATGGTGTCCCACTTCCACTGGTATGGCGTGAGGATAGAGAAGGCCGGTCTGGATGCTGATGCTTGGCCTTCACCCTCTGGCACTCTAAACAGTGGGATACAAATGAAGCTATGTCTCTCCGAAGTCCTCTCCAAAATTATAACTGTCTCAGGGTGGCATGCATCTTCTTCACCCTGGGATGGGGCCGAGAAGTAAGGTGCACGATGAGCCTCACAAAATGTCGTGTCTCAAGCCTCCATCTCTAGGAACATAAATTCGACCTCTGTGTCTGAGAAGACCATCTACCTCTAATGAAAACCCATCCAATTTCCCCTCAAGGGGTCTCTGTGACTCAATCTCTGCTCTGGCTGCGAGGTAGAAGTTGTCATGAGGAAGCTGCTGCAAGATCCTACTCCATAAATCTGTGCCCACTGAGGTGGCCATAGCCACATGTCTCCATCTACTCAAGGCATCTGCCACCACGTTCTCCTTTTCCTTCACGTGCTCTATCTCCATGTCATACTCACAAAGTAACTCCATCCAACGCCATTGACGAGCGTTGAGATTGGGCTGCGTGAAGAGGTGGCGAAGACTCAAGTGATCAGTCCTGAGGGTAAATCTCCGGCCAAGGAGAAAATGTCTCCACCACACTAAGGCATGTACTACTGCTGCAAGCTCAAGGTCATGGGTCGGATAATTGAGCTCATAATCCTTGAGTTTGCGGGACTCAAAGGCAACTACTCTACCCTCCTGCATTAACACTCCTCCAAGTCCTGCCAAGGAAGCATCTGTGCAAACGAAAAACTCTCCATGAGGATCTGGCACTGCAAGGATAGGTGCTCTCATAAGGCATTCCTTCAGTGTACTGAAGGCCTGCTCACATCTATCTGACCATAAAAACTTCTTCCCTTTCCGCTAAAGAGAAGTGATAGGGTGCGCAATCCGAGAAAAGTCCTGAACAAACCTCCTGTAGTACCCTACTAGACCCATGAAACTACACACCTCGGTCACACTAGTGGGTGTTGGCCAATCCATGATGGCTCAAATTTTGGAAGGATCGACTGCGATACCTTCCCCTGAAATGATATGGCCCAAATACTGCACCTCAGTCTGAAAGAACGCACACTTCTCCAAGTTCCCGTAAAGGCGCTACTCGCGAAGACACTGAAGAACTTGGCGAAGGTGCTCCTCGTGCTCCTCACGTGTGCGTGAGTAAACCAGAATGTCATCAAGGAAGATGAGCACGAAGCGATCAAGGAAGGTCCTGAATACCCCATTCATCAAACTCATAAACACTGCGGGGCATTTGTCAAACCGAACGGTACCACTTTGTGAACTCATAGTGACCATATCTCATGCGGAAGGTCATTTGTCTTGTGAATATCTGTCTCAAGAATCCCGAGCCGATGGTATCTCGACTTAAGATCTATCTTAGAGAAAATCGTATCCCCTTCATCTCGATCAAATAAATCATCAATGCGTGGAAGGGGGTAACGATTCTTGATCGTTACTTTATTCAGCTGACGGTAATCAATGCACAACCGAAGAGATCCATCCTTCTTCTTTACGAAGATAACTAGTGCACCCCAAGGGGATACGCTAGGATGGATTAGGCCTTTCTCCAGAAGGCCCTCAAGCTGCAACTTGAGCTCACATAACTCAGGAGTAGTCATCCGATAGGGTGCTCATGAGATAGGCTCTGCGCCCGGAACTAGATCTATATGGAAGTCTATCTCACGTGGGGGAGGTAATCCCGGTAGCTCCCCTGGAAACACATCGGTGAACTCTGATAAGATGGGATGATCATCGAGGGAAGGTCCCCCTGACTCATCCTCTGATCTGTCACTAACTGTAATAGCATACAACTGGCAACCCTGTCACATACACCGCTTAAGCTGCATAGCGGAGATGGTGCGAATAGAAACGGGTCTCCTAACTCCTGATATCACTGACTCCGCCCCAAGGTCATCAGTGCAAACAATAGTCTTATGGTAACAGTCCACTCTAGCTCTGTGAGCAGACAACCAGTCCATGCCTAAAATGATGCCATAAGATCCTAATGGAAGGATCCTAAGATCAGAAGTAGTGGTGAAGGGTCCCAAATCCACTACACACTCCTTGACTAAGGAGTCTACAGAAATCTTGGCTCTAGAAGCCATCTCAACATCCCAACTACGGCCCTACCTAACTGCCACCAGCCTCTACACACTCTACTAAATATGGTGCAATAAAAGAATCAAAAGAGCCAAAATCAAATAATATAGAGGTGGAAATACCACCAATACTACCTGTCGCCTCAATCACAGTACTCTGATGCTCAGCCTGGTGGTTCTCGACTGCTGCGTAGATCCGATGACTCCGTGCCATATCTCCAACAGTAGGCTCTGAGCTCTGTGTCTTACCCTTGGTAGGGTTATGTGGGCAATCTCTCCAAATATGTCCAACAACACCGCAACCATAACAGCTGCCTGGTCCTCTCCAGTGGGAAGCAGCTCCAGCTGGTACTCTAGATGACTGAGATACAGATCCTGACGATCCGGCTATGGACTACTGAGGTCTCTGCTGACGAGCTCCTACTGACTGAGCTCTCGGTGCACCCTGTGTCCTGATGGGACCCTAGGAGGAGGCCCCATACTACGTCCTCTCTGTGCATCGAATCTCTGAGGAGGTCGGTAAGGTGGGCGGGTCTGCTGCTACTGCTGCTGCTGTGGTGGCCTAAATGAAGCTTGCCCTGAACTCTGTCCACCCCGTGGAGGAGGAACTGACCCCTTCGACCTACTATCCTGCATCTGCTGGATACGGCTCCGAACTCTGTCTCTAGCCTGTTGTGTCTTCCCCGTGTCTCCTCTGCAATATAGGCCTTTTCCACGGCCTCTGCTAATGTCTGTGGACAGTGAATGTGCACTGCGCCACCTAGATCCAAGTTCAGGCCCCGAATGAACCTGTGAATCCATACCTGCTCATCCTGCATATAGTCAACGTACTGGAGTAGGTCCAGAAATCGACTCTCATACTCAGCTACTGTCATCGATCCCTGACGGAGGTCATGAAACTCATCTATCCGCTGCTGAATAAATCTCCTGGGTAAATACCTGCTCCTGAAACACTCCTCAAACAGCTCCCAGGTAATCGTCTCTGAGTCAACATGGAGCTTCTGCTCCTCGGTCCTCCACCAGACTCCTGCTCCATCCTTCAGAAGATGGATTGCAACACGAGCTTTCGTGTTGCTACTACAAGGACAGAGCTTGAAGCATCCGCTCAAGCTCACCAACCAGGCCTCTGCCTGAAAACCACCTGTATCACCTGAATAGTGAGAGGGTCGCAGCTTCAGGATCTCCCTGATATGATCTGCAGCCGAAGTATGACGAATCCTAGGTCTATCTGAATGCTCCTCCCTCTGTCTAGGGCTCTGAGACCTGTCCCTATGTCCTGAAATCCTGTCCCCATGTCCTCTCTGTGGTGACCCTGCCCCAGTCGACTCTACACGGAAATTCTCTGCTCTCTGTGCTCCTCGATGTGTTGAGGGGATGCACAGGAATCTACGATTGCTCCAAACTATGTCTAGCAATTCGTCCTCCCAAGGGCTCTCCACGTATAGCGGCATTGACATCCTGGAGTGTCTGTAAAATCTGAGGTAGAAGGGTTGCTACGGCCTGCTCTGGCGGTGGTATGTCTAGGTCTATGTGAAGAGACCCCTCACCCAATCCGCGCCCGCTGCACAGATCAAGGCGAGAGTTAGCTCATCGTTCTAGGTCTTGTGCTAGTTTTAAAAATTTACTATTTACTATAATTATCAACATTATGGTTTTATATTTTAAGGAATAATGTTCTGCACTAAGTTAAGTGTTCCGGTTTCACATTTTCTGCGTGTGCCCAAGGGTCCCAGCTTCGAACCCCTGGCTCTGATACCAAAATGTAATGCCGCAAAATAGCCGACGCCACACTTATGACAACAACGGCGATGATGGCGCCACGCCACAAGAATTCGACTCGAAAAAAATGGCAAACTTTTTTTTTTTTTGAAAGAGTAAGCAAGTTAGTGGTCCTTGTTTGGTTTAGGGAACTGATAAGCTTCAAACTTTTATTTTATATTTCGATCGCAACACAAGAACTACATGATCGTCACAATTCCATTCGCTAGAGATTTACTTCAATATTTGATGTATTCGTCTCATGATATAACAGTTAGATATCAAATAAATCCCTCTTTAATTATATCCAGTCCATCTTATGACCCTATTGTCCCCATTCTCGAATTTGCACACGATGATGATACCATCATGTGTATGGTAACTATTTTCGTACCAAGAAGGCTCATCCCAAAGACCCCATACCCTCTGAATTTTTATTGACATACTTAATCACATTAGGGAATCTTATTTCTATAGTGAACAAAAGATGTTGGGGTAAGGGTGTTGTGTAACATGATTGGGATGGTAGCAAACGTCTAGTCACAATAACAAATATATGAACCAATGACCTAAGAAAGTTAGTTGTGCAAAATTTCTTTTTAGATATGTATATTATTATGTGTTATCCTAATAAGTACACTTCTAATAAAAGATCCATTATCGGTAGGGATGGTGAAACCTTATTTGACCATATCCTAAGTGGTTTGGTTTCTTAGATATCTCTCAACAAAGAATTAGATACTTTTTTATTTATTTAAGTGATATATATATATATATATAGATATATTATCAAAATTCATACTCAATTAAGTCTATACGCCTATACCTACATTTACAATTTGAAATTTGGTAGGAATAAGAGTCAAATGGGGGAAACATTTCAAACGTGCTTTAATCCTTTGGTTGGTAGGTCGCTCAACCCAATTAATTGCACTAGATTTGCAAATCCAATATCACAAGGTCGACTGTTGTACATGGGCTGTCCCGAGCCGCGTGAAAGAAGGAAAGTTAATATGGTGGTCGATAGATGGAAGCTACAGAGCATGAGGGAGGTGTTCAACCACCGTCCAACCGCCCCTCGTCCGCATGAGTCATCGTGGAGGATGAAAATACAGTCCCAGGCGCGTGTCAGAAGACTGGTTTCTCTCTTCTTTGTCCCTGGCGCGTGGAGAAGACTGGTTCCTCTCTTTTTTGTTTAAATATTGGGTGCGCCTAGACAATTCGTTCACCCAACTATATTGTTATTTGCACATAATCAAATGTATTCCCAAATTGGTTACGCCCTCAGATCGATTCAAGGGACAGTGCAAGAGGGGGTGCAGGGTGAGCATGGTTAATAGAAGAGCATTAGATATGTCTAGGCGATCGATAAAGACTCCAAGCAACTATATTTTATGCCTTGGAGATATACATATAGATTAGTCTGTGTTCTGTATTTTCTTATTTGATAATTATTTGATATGCTTACGTTTATAAATCATTTCCATATTATATTCTTGACCAAACACGACCCGAGTTCTTTGCATTTTGTGGGTTTGTGTGATTTGTTCTTCTAGCAACATTATGTTTGGTAAATCATAAATTAATAGTAGACGACCTAGGGTTTAAGAGACTGCTCCATATGATGGTCTCATTGAAGGTTTGATTTCCATCAAATCATTGTCCTCTGCAAACAATGAGCATGGTGGTGGACAGGTGAAAGGTGTACAGAAAGAAACAGAATCGATTGGGGACAATGAGAAAGTCACCCGGGAGGAAATCTCACAGAGGTGGATCGGTTTCATGCCAGAATATACAGGGCGTAGTATGCTTTAATACTATAAGTATGGAGACCACGTAGGTTTAAATATGTAATTCATTGACATTGTTAAATTGGATGGTGGTTTATTGCATATGTATTAGTGATAGTGTGTTATAGTGGATATATAACAAAATAATGATTAATAGAACCTTAATATTATTAAAATTTATTATTAATAGATTCATTAGTTTTAGTATTACTTAGATAAGAAAGATATTCAAACCTATTAATACTTTTGCTAGATACTAATGGGTGTTGGGCATTGAACTTGATAAGTTTAGAATTTTGTATTACAATCTCCTTCCACACAATTCAATAGATATAGCAGGGGTATTTTAAGAGATTCGAATTCATTTTCTTGTTTATTTGCAATGGATTTTACAATAAATTCATGGATGAATAAAACATAAAGGAACTAGAGCTTGAAAAGGTTTTATTGGCATATTACAAATCATTAAAAACTTAAGTCTTTCCAACAAGTATACAAGAAGGAATAATGCACTATTTTTCCCATCCTTTCAACACATCTCCTTCAAGTAATAAGATAAAATTTAATATATATTTTTGTACCAATTTCCAACACCCTTCAAGAGGGTTCCAAAATTACTTCCATTAATTTTAAAGCAAGGTCTACTAACATGTAAACAAAATTGACATACTCATGAGAAGTTCCAAATCAAGTAAGAAGGAGAATAGATAGATTGTCATCCTTTCAACTTTTGATTCTATATATTTTACATGCTTATTTTGGACTTCAAAAAGAACAACTTTCATTCAACATTTGTCACAACACTTTCTACTTCATGTGGAAACAAATTTGCAATAATGTATGCTAAAGAAAACAAGGCAATATTACATTTTTCCTCCACTCAAGGTGGGTAAATACATGATGTTTTTACATTGTCAACAACAAGATTCTTGTGCTCCAAGGTGTCCTTCATCAATGCTCCAAGTTCCAAGTATTTCAAATCACAACCAAGATAGGGGGAGAGGCAACACTCTCCTCCCAACCAAAACTCAATGGAGAAGAGAAGCAATCTCCTCCATTGACCCCCGAGCCCCAAACACAACACAATGAAAGGGTGGTCTCCAACTCAAGGCAACAATACATGCTTCCACAATACAATTTCTTCACAACATTCAAGCTAAAATAGAAGAACAAAGAGACACACAAATAACACCAAACATTTCACAACAAGGCTTGCATCCAAGCCAACAAGAGAAGGAACTATGGGAATGTTTTCCTTATGCCTCCCAATTGAGATGAGATGCCCATCCAAAACCCTCCACAATAAAACACAAGCCCCTATGACTCTTATGCCTCCCTCAAGTACCCCTTTTTCCTCCCATACTCTTATGCCTCCCTCCTCTTATGGCTCCCTCAAAGACAAGGTAGAATGTAAACATTCTTACCCAAGATGGGCATCCCTCTCAAACTCCCTCCACAATATCCTAATCTACTCTTATGCCTCCCTCATGAGTATTCCCATAGACCTCTCCTATACTACACAATAAGCATTCCATCCATTTTTCACAATACACCAAAGTAAACATGCATTTTTCACAATTTTAGCATAGAAGCAACAATAATATGAAAGCAAAACAAAGGAGAGGGTCTCCTACCTCTCCATTGGAGAAGCCTAAACCAAGAAATTTGTCCAAGCTCCTTCCCAAATCAATCCAAGCATGCAAGTCCAAGCACTCTCTTTTTCTCTTTCTCCCAATTCTTTTCTCTCCCAAAAATAACAAAAGAGAACTCTTCAACAAAACAAAAACAAAACTCCAACCCCTCAACAAGAGAGGAAATTTCCCTAAATAGACAAAAGGAAGAGTGAGGGTGATGTGGCTCCTTGTAGGATGCCACATCACACATCCTCAAGACCACCTCCCTTTAGTCAACTCAAATCCCAAAACACCATAAATGGGTGGTTGGGTTGAATGACATCTCTCATCCATATCCATCCCTTCCCATGTGCCTTAAGGCACAATTAAATGCAAAAAGAAGACAAGTGCACACCAAAGTCACATTTCCCTTCCCAAAACAATAAATAATCCCCTTTTTGGCTTCCCAACCCATAGATATGGTTGGTAAGGGTTTTGGGTAGTGTGGAACAAGTTCAACTTGTCCCACAAGTCCCCTAAAATTGCCCAAAATCTCAAATTCGAGATTCAAAGGATTTGGAGTGGTCAACACTCAAAACCAAACATTCAATACATGAGGAACACAAGGCTCAAGGAGCCAACCATCAAAATCAATTACACCCACTTGACTTCCTCCAAAACTTAAAAATTAAAACAAGATATTAATCTAAACACACTTAGCAAAAGAAATTTTAAAAAGATATCACAAATAAAACCACCTACTAAAGCAAGTTAAAACAAGTAATTAAAATTCTTACCCCCTTGGTCACATTAGAAAATTTCCCCCTCATGGAAATTTTCTCAACACATAAAAGAACAAAGGTAACACAATACAATTTACAAGTTGCCTTGACGACCAATTGTTGTAACCACCCGACATTTTGTTGTGTTTGGTTCCCAATCCCCTCATGGTTGTGATCATGCTTGTGTTTCTATGAAAATGCAAAATACCTCCTTCGGTCTTGTGGCCATGTCAAAATATCCAAAATAACCATATGCATGAAATTTATTAACATCTATACGTAATTCAGTCAATCATTATTTCTAGGTCTAAATCACAACTTAATTATGCATTTCATCATTATCCAAAATTACAGTAATGTAAATTCAACAACTACATTCTACTCATCATGGCGAAGAAATCCAATGTTAGAACACATGCAATATATCCATATAAAAATAATATCGGTATCCAATAGTCTATCCATGAGTCGTGTAGATCATACTAAAAAAACAAAGTCCAATCATAATCCAAATGCATCTAGTCACAAAACATCATGCTAATCAACATAAGTATAAGTCATGTCCATATCTAAAGTCTGCATAACTCAAAATGGAAAGCAACTAAGTGTCGTAGGGAAGTGGGCATTACAGTTTAGATTAAGCCCCATCTTTGATTTTTCAAGGAGGTTTTGACTCACCATTTTGCTAATGTTTTCATTTAAGAATTCTCAGTAGATGTATGGTGAGCTTTTATTTTCCTGACTTAGATTTACATCCAAATCACACCAAGGAAAGTACATGAAGCAGCATTAGATGAATATGGAACAACAATTGAAAGATAGGAAATCGTTATCGAGGTTGAATTTTGTAGGAAAGATACCTATCTCTTTATGTAGATTCATTGATGAATATAAGAGAGATTAAAAAAGATAAATCAAATATAGTTTATTGCCTAGTTCTTACAAAGGCAGTAAATCAGCTAGATCAGGACACTTCCTGAAACATTTAATTTAATAACATTGTTCCCTCAATGGAGTTTTCAAGGACCAAGAGTTCATTGCCATTAGAGTAGAGCATGGAAAAGACTTCACTTAGACCAAAATAAATAGGACCCTTTAGGAGATCATTGCTGGAAAAATGAAAGATTTCAAGCAAATGGAAAATAGTGGAATTGGGGATGCACGTAAACTACTTGATGAGATACCCATTTGAGATGTGGAACCAAGTCCCACAATTTCAACTGGCTTTGTTCCTCCATGCATGGTTCATCTCACCTTGTCCTTCATAATTTTCATACTTTAGTTTTACATTTGCAACTAAATAAATTTAAAACCTTAGAGTATCTCACATTCGATTATTTTATATAAACTTGTTTTACAAAATAATAAAATAAAATCTAGCACTTATGTAATCCAAATAACACTTGGTAGCCAAGCATAAACTTAAACCCCTCCTTTGGACACAATCTGGAAAACTTTGTAACCAGACTATTAGTGTGAAACAACAAAACTCCTCCTTATGATTTACATTATTGACTGGTAATTTTATCGCCATTCGTTGTTATGACCACAACCGTATGAAATGTTAGACCTAGAGTATCAAAATTTGGTGCTCATTCCCATTGGTATTGGCGAGATCTAGATGATTCATTAACTAAAACAACCTTTCTATCTACCTTGTAAGCTAGAAAATAAAAATTTCCAGAGACTTGCAAAACAACACTTTGAACCCCGTACATGAGATGTCAAGCATTGTATGTGTTCTTTGTTATGTAGAGATTCATGTCAAGAATTATCTCAACCCTGTTTGACCATTTACGCTCTCTTTGTTGCTTCTCTAGGAGCCCTGTCACTCCATTTTGCACTTTTAGGAAGCTATTAAAATTGAAAAGTAGGCATTCGTTTTGAACCACTGTATGAACCCTAAACAACGAAATGCCTATCCACCTTCACAAACCTCTATTATTTTTACTAGACAATTTCTTGGAACCTTCGCTTTGGAATATCACATTCGTGGTTAATTTTGCAAATGGGTTTTGTACGCCTCTGGTCATAGTTTGACTAGGTTAAACTAGACCAATTATGACTGGTTTCTTCAAAAGATCAGTTGTCATTTAAAACCTTTTTGTCAGCTTCTCACTCCCATCATCTCTGATGAATTCTCCATATATAGGTGATCTTGTAGGAAATTTTTTCATTGTGCATTCGTCCATCGAACTTTAGTTTGGCATGTGGTTTTCTAATCCCTCAACCTAAATTTTGATCGCTTTCCAACTAGGCCAATTAGGAACGATAGCCTTAGAAAATTGGTTGTCAATCGTAAACCATTCACCAATGTTCACTTCCGTCACATTCCTTTTAATTCTTGGTATATAGGAGGACACGTAGAAATTTACCTATTGTGTATTTTTTCATCGAAAGACAATTTTGGAACCCACTCTCTTAGCCTCCGAGCCTAAATTTAATGTTTTTGCAACGAGCGGAAAGCGTAAAAAAAAGTTGGAGGACCCTAGTCCCTACATTGAAAGAAATCCTAAATTGGAATTGAACTTTTGGAAAAACAGTGTTTCTCTCTTCCGTACCTCTTTCTCTCTCCTTGATTAAGAAATGATGAGAAATGAAATGAAATCAATACATGTCTCTAACCCTCTCCTTTCGAATGCAAATTGTTATTATTATGTAAATGGAAAACTGAAAACGTTAATTATGCTAGATCTAGGCTGATGACATGGCATCGATTTATCACTTGTTTCATGCTCACTTGGTTTTTCACGATGCAAGAAATATGGCAAAAAGGCATGGATTAATTCATTGTTTATGATGGTAATTTATATTGGTCATTGTAAAATATATATATGTATAATAAATTGCCATATTACGTAAAAGTTATATTTGAAATTTGGTTATATGCATGAGATGCTAGTTTTAGGGATGCCTTGGAAATGTGTATTTAATCATAGGTGCAATTTTGATTGATATTTATGTAGGGTAAAAGGTGGGATTATGAATGAATTTAATAGTTAACACTTTTTGTACCCTCCCTCCTCATTCTTGCCACATTAGTTTGTAAAACACTATCATCCTAAGAGATAATTAATCCTCACAACTAAAATTTTTGGTACTACACCTAAGAAATGTATTCAATAGATCATTTCTATAACTTAAGAGTCATTGTTCAAAGCAACGACTATGTGGTGTAACCTTACCATATATGGAGTAAGTAGAACTAACACCTCCTTAGTATCCTAGTGGACTACCAAGTCTTATGATGTTAGATATAGAAATTAACTTCATCATCAAATGAATTCCTTGTGGGATCCAGATGACACAAATGGAGTTAGTGAAATAGTTGTGCTATGAATTAAACTCTTGTTAATGATCTCTTTAGTTCCTCACAGATAAATGTGTTACCTTGGTTACTAACAACATAACACCTTGGTCTTTCATGAAGGTTGTTTAGCATAAATATTTCCTCTCACCTTAAACTCATATATAGTTGGGGCGTAGATCCTTAGGTGCAATTGGAATTAAACCAAACCTTGGCTGATTAAGGGGTTAACTTGTGGGTGGAAATTGTACATAACTCTTAGCAAATGCAATTGTATTTAAAATAAGTTGACTTAAGAGAAGTGTAGAAACTAAAAAAATGGTCTCGTTACCCCATGTGCCTAGTTTCCCTTTGTACCCTAGTGAGTGGCCCAAAACCAAACAAAGGTAGTAGGTGATATTCCTATGATTGATCTCATGGTGGGATTTAAATGACACAAGTGGATGTCTTGGTAATATGATGCATTTAATACTGCAGTGTATAAGAGTAAGGAAATGGGATGTCTCGTGCTAGGTTACACTCCTCATAATAGCTAATCCATTAGTGAAAATTATTTGTTAATTTCTTTAAAATTGTTATAAAACAATTCCAATAATGATACCATAGTGTGATGTAAGAGTAAATAATATAAGAGTTAAATGAGATTTGAGGTTAGGAACAATTTCACTCTTGGAGTCCTTATAAGTAAATCGACATTTTCATGTCTTAAAAAGAATATGAATTGCCCTTGGTGAGATCAAACTTCGAGAAAACAAAAGATATATATAAATCTAAATAAAATTTCTTGATGTGGAAATGTTCAATGGATTCAACAAGTTATTGAACTATATTAACTATGATAAAGAGATAAAGATATTGTGATCGAAGAATGATTATGGGAAAAGACATCTTGAATCTAAATATCACTTAAGCGCTAATATTTCTTTCTTGACATCACGTCATACTCACTTGTGTAGCAAGGGTAAAATTTAAACATTGAATAAATGTTTGAGAAGAACAATATTAACATAAAATTGAGATATCTATGAACCGTGTATGTAATTTGAAATATGGCAAATAATTATGTAGGTTGTGGATATTTTCATAAGGGATAAAGAGCCAACTTAAATGGTCGAATTGTAAGTTGAATGTGAAATGAATTTAAGAATCTACAGTGTGGAAAAAGAGAAAATTATCCTTGGATAATAATGTTCTTGGAATGTTAATCATAACTAAGATTTAATGATGATAATGATGTGTTGTGGGTTTTCCAATCCTAGGGTCCCTTTTTTAGTGGTTTGGCCATTACTAGGATTCATTCATTGGGGAAAGTGTGGCATCAACATGTATATGGTGTTGTCATGTGTCTATGTGATTTGATGAATTGCGTAAATTTCTTATGTGGTGTTAAGATAATCTATTGGATCCTAAGTGGTGTTGTATATTGGGCAATGTAATTCAAAATATATATATTCTTGTATTTTTACCATTTTAATTGTGTATGAAATGTAGACGTTACAACTTCGATATTAGGGAATCAAAGTTACATATACATGGGTGAATCTTTAAAAAAAGGAGAGAAAGTGAAAATTAATAGAGGATATATTTTTATCCTGTAGGAAAATCATGGTGATGGTACCATCTATTACCATATGAATGTGTCGAAACTAGACTTCCAAATATTTATATTTACTTAGAACGTTGATAAAGATATTTCCTTATTTCACATATCATCTTAGTACACTAGATTTTTTTGGATAGTATTGTGATTCCATTACATGCTTTAACTGTATTTTCATTTTATCAAATCTAATGTAGTGTAACATTTCATATTCAAGATTTAACATATTTCAAGATTTATTTAGGAATTCCTATTAATAGTTTTTAATTAATCTTGTTTGGGTTAGATTAGGAAGAAAACGTAATTTCCTATCACATTTGGTGAACTCACTTTATTATGTATCAATAAACCTGACTCACTTGTCATGGATGATTCATTACAATATTTCTATGGATAAAATTATATGATTATGGATGATAACAATTCAGAAAATGATGCTAATAGTGAATGGAATGATGTGTCTTACTCTTTTTATAGTCCCCATAATTATCTTCCTTCCTCTGCTAGAGTTAATTTTATTACATGTACAAAATGAAACTATGCATGTGTTGAACAAAAACCCAATGCTTAAAAATCATGAGGCTTGATTTGATAAATTTATACAATGATTGAATAATAATGCCAACATGTGTTCTCATGAAGTTCTTTGTGTTGACAACAATGATTCATGTAATAAGGATGATGGTTTGCTACATACATTTAATGATAAAAACGTTTGATGCATTAATACTCATGTTTTGATAATCATACCTCTAATAACGAATCTATGTCATGTGTATATTCTCATAGTTGTCAATATGAGTGTATGTTTGAAAGAAATGGTAAATTGAAGTCTTTGTATGTTGCTCTTCAATGTGACATTACCATACTTGTAATTTTGCTATTTTTCATTATATATTTAATAACTAAGTTATGAAAGAAATTTAGGGTTTTCCATTTATCATTTTTATATGTCATAATGACATATATGGCAAAATTTTAGTGCGCAAAATATTTAACTCTTATCATAGACGCTTGATTTTATCTTGCTAGCATTCTCATTACTTGAAAGATGTGGGAATTATTGCAAACCTTTTGAAACTTCTGCGAATATCTTGGGAAATATGGATATAATGATGGAGTTTATTTAAGGTACTTCCATATAATTTAGTAGGTTATGGATTATATTTGTTTGTTTCCTTTACTAGTGGGTCAATTTGTTCACTTCATGCATTGGAAGAGGAATTATTATTACATTAAAATATTTGGCAACATTGAAATTAGGTTTCAAGGATCCTATTAGACATTGTTCCCTTCACTTTAATGATTTCATGCATCAATTGATATATCCCCTATGTGAGTAAAAACAATAACTTGTGTCTACTAAGATTCTATTACCCCCACTCAAAAATAGTGAAGGTTTTTAGAAATATCGATATTGTGATCATATCGTGTTTGATATCATCACTACAACAAACAAGCACTTTTTACTACAATTATTCTACAAAATTTCCACAATTTAGCATAATTGTAGAATAATTATGGCATCTCTATGATAATCTAGTTATTGATTTTTAATTATTGTGGATTTTCTATAATATATTTATATTGTTAATAATTTGTAGAAAAATCACATCTCGAAAACCTTCATTATAGAAATTCCACATTTTTCACAAAATAATATTATAAATATTACGCACCACACCTATACTTCTAACATATTTTATGAATATTGATATTAAATTATAATATTGTGGAAATTCCACATTCAAAATGTAATTGTTCTATAAAATTTCTACAATTTGAAATAATTGTAGAATATTTGTGGCATATCTATGATAATTCGATTTTTCTTGTAAACAGTTCACATCTTAGTATAATAATTGAAACTTTGCATTCAAATAGCACATAATTGGTAATTCAATATTTTTTTACAAATTTTTAAGTATTTTTAAAAATTATTTAGTTAAACTATATATCATGAAAATCCAATAATTTAAATTATTTTCTATAGAGTTATATTTTTTCAAAACAATTTAAATATTTTAGAAATCACATTGCAAATTAAATCCTAGAGTTTGGGAGATAAGTTTAAATTTAAAATGTAATTAATATTTCCTAAAAACCTAATTTATTACCATAACAAAAATATATATTTTACAACAAATATTGCACAAAAAAATCCACACTTTAGTAGAATAATGGTAGTATCTCTATGAAAATTTCATTCATTCATTTTTATACATTGTGGATATTCCACAATAGGGAACTCACATATTCAACCATTTGTTATATAAAATCCACAATTTTTAAAAAGTAAAATTAAATTTTATCATAAAATTCAATTGCCAAATTACAATTATTAAATATTTTTAACTCGTTAATATTAATTTATATTAATATTGAATTTCAAATTCAATACATTAGAAATGTCATCTTATAGAAATTTGATTTTATAAATATATATTATTATTATATTAACTTTTAATATTAGTTAGAAATTATTAATATGATAATATAATATTATTTTCATGTGCAAAAAGTTATATTATCTAAAATATGCACCTTAACTATAATATAAATTTCAAAAATTAAAATCAAATCAAATATTATATTACAATAATAATTTAAAATATACCTAAAATTTAATGTAACTAGTCTCTCTTTCCCTTTGATTTATGGATATTTAAAATGAATCTAATTTAAAATATTTTCCTAATAAATAAATAAATGATTATAAAGGATCTCATATTTCCTAGCAATAAGTACTACATATTATAGGTAAGAATCCTTTTTTGTCAAATTGGTAAAAGTGCCATTAAATTTTCTGAAATGAATGAGGTTACTGGATTTTTTTCTCTCATAAATAGATCAAAATAATTATGAAATATCTTAGCTGGTAGCTCCACGTGGATGTAATTTTAGACGATGCATGTGGGTTAGTGAATATATTTAATCCTCTTACCTCATAACTAGCTTGAAACGTGTATACGTGGGGTGCATCACTATACTTTGGCAAATCATTACCGAGATAGATGCCTGAGATAGATGGTTAATAAATAATTATTAATGGCTGCAAGTTTATTGGAGACATTTTAGCTTTACAAACTGCATTTTTCAAGGATCTTGAATATCTCGAAGGTCCTAATTTGAGGGAAAATTTTCATGGGCTTCCCTACTCACTGAAGATCAAATCAGGAGTATTCATGATAAGTAGAAAATTTATAAATGTGCAGGGAATTTAGATTAATTATTTGGTAATCAAAAGTATCCCTTTTTTTTTTGAAGGGATTTTTATAAGGTATTTTTTATGATCTGTTTCTTTGTGTATTAATGTATCTTTCTGTTGGGCTTATACGGCTTGATGATTCACAAAAAAATCCAATTCAATAATTTGTTTAGAATGGTGGGGATATTATATTCCACTTCTGATACTTAATTTTTTCTTCTTAAGTAATCCTTCATCCACTCAAAAATTATCTTAGAATACAAAATATAACAATCCTTCCAACATTGTCCTATTACTTCATGTACACTGTTATATTTTTTTCTTCCCGAGTTTCTCAACATCAATATCATAGGTTTCATTGTCAGAATGCCTAGAAGAATATCAACATTTTCATAAAAGTTATTTCCTTTTTTGGTTTCTCTGCAGCTTAATAAAAAAATTGGGAATTTCCAAGTCCCCAAGTCCCCAAAATGTTCAAGACATCCAAAACATTACAGAAATTTAGGGAACATGTCCTCATGTAACACTAGGTATCTTCAACGGTGTGTAAAGGTGTTTTCAGCTTTTGCACGTCCCTCTTCCCTGATCAATGATGCTATAGTTTCTCCTAATGGTGGCTAGGTCATTTCTTGGTGGGATGTTCATGGAGCCACCAAGTGAGGTGTTTCTACTTGGAAGCATTATTCTCAGCCTTTACTTTTATCCAGGTTGATCTTATTCCTCTTTGCACTCTCCTCCCTGGGCATGAATTTAGTGGATTTTTTCCTGAGCTTGATCTTGTTTTCATCACTAGTATCTCTCTTGCTTTCTCTATGGATAAGAAAATAGTAAGAAGGTGGCTAACCCGCCTCTACCAAAGCTCAATATAAAACCCACTATGAGGACAATAAGATCTATCTCAAATGGGTTTCTACAAGGTTAATTACCTGAGGCCTTTGAACTCTTGAATAAGTGATCTTTGGGTTGTGTTGCTCCTTCTTTGAGCATTTTCCCTACAACCAACTCACTGGTGGATGTTTGCCTCCCTCCACACTCTTAGCAAACTGCCCCCAACATAGTATTTTCAATCATGTCATTGTGGTGTATGAACTTAATAAAGGTTGGATAACTAGTAGCCTCTCAGTGCTTCCCTTCTCTCAACTAAACACTCCAGAGAAAAGTATTTCTGCCAATAATCTCTAATATAAATGAAATTAAAGCCAAAATATATGATTTATCCCCTGCTCCTAGAGGAAAAAATTACCTGCCCATCCACCTTGCTTAGAATATGGAGAATCACCAGACAATACAAATGTATTATGAATTCCCTTCCACATAAGGACTATAATATTATTGCAAATGTTAATGCCTTGAAGATAACATTGATTCTCAACAAGAAAAAAATGTAAGCTTGATTGGGCTACATCAATTCAATGTGAAGAAGGGAAGGAAAAGGAGGAGGATTATTTCCACACCCTCTATAAATTTGTCCAAAACTCATATTTGTATGGAATCAAAGATAACACTTTCCTCTTCGTAGCGCAAATCTTTCACTCGTTAATATGATGCAATTAGCAAGATTTCATAAGCAGAGGAGACTATTACAAATTTGTCTCTTCCTGAACCCACCGATATGATGAGGGTCTCGTGGCTTTTCCCAGTCTGGTCATTTTCGTACAATAGCGAGTCGAATGGAAATGGTAGGAGATTGGTGCCTCCGGCTCCTAATAGAGCTGCCTTTTAGCTCTTTGGTGAGTAGTTTATGATTTATTTTTGGCTAACTCTAAATGGTAGGGTTCTCGCCCGCTTATGATCACCGTCATATTATTTCATTATTTTCATAATGAGCAATATTGTTTCTCCTTTTGAGACGATAGATACTTTTAGCAATGGTTCTGCTCTTGACCGTGATACTTTAGTAGTTTGGATTATTATTATGGCTTTAAATTTGATAGGTAATGTCCCACTTTGGCGTACCTTGTATTTTTTGGATTTTAAAGCATGGTTATGCTACAAAAATAGTGTTCATATTCAAAACAGGTACAAAGAGCATGCCCAACCGGTTTTCTTGAGTTTGATCCTTCATTGCAAAATGCCTTAAAGTTGTGGATAAAATTGTAAATTTCACCCCAATCTAACCAGAGATTTTAGATCTAGAGCACAAAAAGTTAGCATGCATCCATAAAAGACCAAACAACATAATATAAAAAACATCCACCTATTGAGCAGATTTTTCATTTATCTTACATATAGCACCCAAAAAAATTTTACAAGCAAGGAGTCGAACAATAATGAATTTTTTTCAAATGCTCCGTTGATCTACATGTTGCGTGAACATGAACGAGAAAGATTAAGCCTTCCAAGAATGGTGGATATCATACAAATGTTGCATCACCATATAAAATGGTTGTTTCATGAGGTAAACCATCAATAATAGAACATGCAATTGTTTGCAATATAAATCGATGTATTGTCATTGATCGATGGATGATCGCAAAGCATGCCTTTTTCTCTTTAAAAGGATTGTGTGGTACCCTAGAACAGAAAAATAAAAGAGAATTGTATTCTATTGCAATACATAATGCCAAAGATGATGTAGTAAAATATGAACAAAATTATTTTGAGGATATGAATAAGAATAGTTATTTGAGTAAATGACAAAATTCTTTTGAGGATATGATTAGAAAATATAGTTATTTGAGTAAATTTATGGTTTATTAAAGTGTTGTAAGGATTTTTGAGAGACAATAAATATTAGTGATTATTTAAATGTTAAATTTATTTCACTATATTAATTTAGGAAAGTTTAAAAATATAATGATGTGTACACTTTCTATAATAAAGTATGATATTTTTCAAGCTTTTTTTTTTTTTTTTTTTGATATTGTAAATTATTATTTTACTTTGTAGTTTGAGATTTATTTGAAATTAAAAATGAGTGAATACATAGAGGAAAAATATTATTTGGATTATTAAATAGTGGATTTATATCATATAATATGAATAGTAAACATGTCTTTATAATATATTTTTCAATATCTAAAAATGGAAAAAAAAAAACTCAAATATATTCCGATTTACTAATAAAATTATATATTTGTGTGTTTTAAATTTAGATAATCGACATAAAGAATTATTTAAATGAATGTGAAATTGGTTTTTAATAGTAACTTTTCTACATTTTTTAAAAGACAATTTCACAATTAATTATTGTGGCAATCAAATTTTAGCTTCCACCTACAAGTTTTATGCGGTAAGGACAATTGTAGAAAAAAATGTTGAAATTTCCACAAATTTGACATTGATGAGAGATACGAAATATAAAATTGTGGAATTTATAAAAGGATTGAATCTAGGGAAAAATACATTTTGGCGAAAAATTGTGGAGAAATAACAAAAATAGAAATTGTAGAAATGTTACAAAAATCATGAAATGTGGACAATGTTCAAGTACAAAATGGACGTTAGCTATAAACTTTATGAATTGTGGACTATTCACAATATAATGAATTGTGCACAAACTACAATAATATATTGAAATGTGGATTAACTACAATTCCAATGCCACAATTTTAGTTTTTGGAATACCATATAACCACAAAATTATTGCTGAAAAATTGTGGTAAAAGATCTAATATGTTGTAGTGGCATAGCATATAAAAAGGATTTTATTGATGTGTGATCTCATGCAAATGATATATTTATTATAAATACCTCTTAAAATTCTTTAATTGCATTAAGTGTGGAATAAAATAAATATTCTAAGCTTTAATGTTCATATAAATTAAACTATGAAACACTATCTAATATTACAAGAAAACATCATAATATTCATCCCATGGAAATATAAATGATAAGAGAGAAACCAAGTGTGATATTGAAACAAATTGTAGACAAGAATTGGTTTAGATTACCTTTTACTAGGTATCACCAACAACATTCATTTAACTTGATGGTTCAAGCATAGATGGGTTATCTAATTAGGGAAAACCTCTAATTATGTGATGTAAGGGTTATTCAACTTTCATGGAAATGCATGAGCAATCCCACAACCTTGGTATAACTCAACAAACTATTCTCATTGATGAATTAATTACACAATTGATGCACATACTATTGAGCACACTCCACCACTCACATACCATCCTCTACAATATTATTTCCTTATTAACATAGAGAAATAAATGGCTTTAAAGAATAACCCAATCTGCATAGTGCACAAACTCGTGTTGGTTTTTCCTTTTTATGTCTGAGAGATTTTTTATTCGATGTCTCCTTATCCTGCTTTCAAATTATTTTTTTCCTCATTTACTGATGTGTTCCATGTCTCTTCATCTCACCAAGGATAAATTAAAAACTTCCTTATCAATTATCATCTCAAGAATATGGTATTATATCTCTTTTGATGATTAAAACTGCTTTTTTCATAAAAATTTAAAACTCTAGTGCGTGAAAATAATTTCATATTGCTTTAGGAAAACACCAAAACTGAAAGTTATAGAACATGATTTCTTAAAAAACCTTTCTTCTTAAGGATTCCATGTAGGATCACTTACACCATGTCAAGCCGAAACCCAAAAAAATAAAAAATAAAATAGACAACACTGTGTTTTTGGTGATTCAAGATTACTTGTTTTCCATATATGCTTCAACATCAGACGTAAAAGTAACTAGATTATGAGTTCCTACCATGGGGTTCACTTAGTAAAATTATGGTATATAGCACGTTCGCTTAAAGGGTACTAAAGAGTACCCTTGATGTTAGTTTTTACCTCCAATTGGTCAATTGATAATACCCTCTCCTATTATATTATTAGAATGAAAATACCCCCTATTTTTACCATATACCTTACTTACGTATTTTTCCATTACAATTGTATTTACCCCTTTTTATTTCTACCCTAATATATCAAATAGATAGTATTTGTATTTCTACCCTAATATATAAAATAGAAAATATATCATGTTTTTCACTCAATTATTATCTTCATAATATGCCTTTGTTCTAGAAATATATTTCGAATCCATTCAATACATATTATCAATTATGTTAATGTTAAACTTTATTCATTAATCAATAGTTCTTCAAATAATTAAGAAGGTGAAATAATACCATTTTTGTTGAAAAGTACAGTCAATCCTAATTTTCTACAATATTATTATTTCTTGGTTAAGAATATCCTAATTGATATTTTCTTATGCAAAAAGAGATAACTTAACTTCATGAAAATGCTTCTTTTTTAATTTTAAGGTTTTTAGTTTCAAAACTAGGGGTCAAATATTTAATTTTGAATTTAAATTTACCCCACTTGTCCTTTGGCCCACCTCTCTAACCTACCCCCAATACCTAATTCAAAATATTAATAAATTAAACCATTTCACCCCAGAATATCTACTGGTATATTGTATTTGATATTATCAATCTTAATTACCTCAATATGAATGAACGTGTTGGGATATTCCCTAACTAATGAAACCCCCATGGATCCTACACACATGGGTGGCTTAAGTGTTAAACGAACTATTTTGGCCACTAAAATTGATGAACATTGTGTTCCTTTCCACACATAAAATACCTCGCCATTTCTCTTTTTCTTTTTGATTTCCATCTTCTTATTGTTGGTTTTAAATATTCTCTCTTCTTCATGCCTTTTCTCTTTTCTTTCATACTTTTTGGAATTATACGTTCCATAGGCTAACCACCTCCAAAAATTATTCTTTTATTCCTCTTTCATCTTCTTACGGGTTTAAACCCACCTTCCTCTAACCACCTGCACCAAGATGATCTTTCATGCATCTTGTTTTATCTTGTGGGCTTATACCCACAACCATCCGACCACCTCCTAATAAATCATTGTAGGATTTGTTCAATCACTATTCAACATGTTGTTGGTTATTTCAAACCCTCTTTTTCATAGATTCTGACTATTTCTCTTCTCTCATTGTCCTAATTTCTATATTTTAATAAAATCCTCTACCTCTTATGTAACATCATCTTGTTCACTATTTATATCCTTCAATGTTTCTTCAAAAATACCAATTATCTCCATTTATAATGATGTATCAAATAGACTCTCATCATCTTCCTTATATTTTCACCATGTGATTCTAACGATTTTAGAATCAATTCATCAATCCCATTATATTCAAACTACACCACTGTTACAGAATTATACATTTCATCACATGCTTGGATTGATAAGAATCTCATCTCGCACCATATCATCCTTGTTTCTCTCTATCATTATCTAACTCTTTACATCAATTGTAGGCTTATTGAAATATTATTTATTCACCTCATCCATGTCATGTGCAAAGATCCTTGTACTCTCCTTTTCCATATGAAAACAATGTGTACCATGACTCATAAGATTTTCTTCACCACCTATGTGGACTACACCCTCATGTGCAACATTACTTATATCATTCAATATTCTTGATAGAAACATGTCCACCATATTTATCTTCATGTTTACTTTTATAGTACATGACTGAATTTATTTATCTTTCCAATATCTTCAACTTTTCCTTGTGAGATTATTCTCTCCGACCTATAGGTTCTACAAATGAAATTCCTCATATATGTCCTCTTGAAAACATTCTTGTACCATTAATTTTCCAATCTACATAATCTCCAAGATAACCCTCTTATCCTATCAAATCCTTACCAAATATCTCTTCAACTACTAATAAAAATTTACCTTCATGTTCTACCCATGCACTTTTCTTCTCATACACATGAGCATGCTATATTGAACAACACTTTTTTCCTTTCCTTTGTGTTGGTCGTCAAATAGGACTTTTAAGAAGAGCAACAGTTAGGGGACAAGAAGTCCCTCCTCTTTAATGGGAGAGGTTCCCTTATTCAAAAACAAACCTATTTACAAATGTACAGGACATGATTTGTTGGTTAAACTTGGATACCACGAAAGTGTTTTCTATGAAGGTCATCAATTACAAAAGGACTGAGGAAATGAGAGCATGGAAAAGAGCAGAAAGGCAAACATTCAGAATTATAGATATCAGAGTAATTCTTTATGTATGCGAAGTCACCATGAATTGAAAACAAGATCATTCATATAGAACAAGTAAGATGCAATTTAAAGACACAAAGTTCTGTAAATAACATCTGCCAGAACGCAAAGTTTCTTAACGTAACACAGATTCATTATCAAGGAAACAAAGTTCCTTCTTGGTTATGCAAGATCACCGTGCTTGCAAAGTTGGAGAGTATGCAATCGATGAGACTAATGAATTTGAGATAAATGATCTTCACAAAGAAAACAAATGAAAGCTTAGTACAGACAGAGATCAAATAGACAAAGAAAGGAAAGTCCTTCTGTATTGATTTCTCTATAATCTATTTACACTTGCAGAAAATATGCCAAGTTCTTCCTCTTCGAATGGCGTAGAAAATACCATTATATAGCTTACAATTCAGCTTACTCTTCATAACCGTTTCTTTTAACTAAAGAATAGTTAAGGACCGCCAAATCGCAGCACCTCAACCTATTACAAAGAAAATCGAAAAGAAAGGGAAGAAGAGAAACGTATGGGGAAGAAGACAGGTGGCCGGTCACTGAGAGGGACCCATCAACTTCAGAAACCGCTGCTTGAATTTCTTCCATGTCTCAGCTATGTCTTTGCCACGAGGGACACACAAGAATTTTCATTTTGAAGATGACAATGGATATCTTTGAAAACTGATATAACCGCGTCTTGAAAGCTTCGTCTTCTAGCTGTCCTTGGAATTTGATCTTCGGATTGATAGTATCAGAGCCGCAACTTAAATTCATATTTAGCATATTCGGGTAGAGCGGAAAAACTAAGTATGAATTGCATTAGGTTCACTTGGGACATGTGAGACGCAAATGCGCTTGAAACACGTGGCTCGGCCGGTTCGGACGAAATAAGGAGAAGACGCACAAATGTATTTTGGGACATTTGGGACGAAAATGTGCAAAGGACACGACTCTAAGCCAAGCATTTCGGCCGAAAAATGGAACAGCTTTCGCACTTTTGGCTTCTGGACACTTGGAACATGAAAGCGCGGTTTCAAGCGGATCGGCCGATATTGGAATAACTTGCACTTTTGACTTTGGGACACTTGGAACAAAAATGTGCGGCACGCGGTCGGGTGTTTCGGCCGAAAATGGAACAAAGATGCACAATTTGACTTGGGACATTGGGACGTGAAAGCGCGGTTCGGGCGGATCGGCCGATATTGGAACAAAAGGCCCGCTTTGAACTTGGGACATTTGAGACAAAAGTTCCAGAGTACGCGACTTACTTAGGTTCGAGTGAAAATGGAACAACTCGCACTTTTTGATTTGGGACATTTGGAACAAGAAAGTGCGAAGTACGCGGTTCGGGTGATTCGGCTGAAATTGGAACATCTCGCACAAAAAGTTTTGGGACACTTGGGACAAAAAGTTCCGACGGGCCCGAAAATGGAACAACTTCGGGGATTTCGGCCGATCGGGGAACAGAATGCACTTTCGTACTTGGGACAAAGTGGACAAAAATGTCCAACAGTGTCCAAATACATACAAATGACCCAAAACACAGATTTTCTCAATTTTCACGGCTTAGGCACTTTAGAGAAAACACTCATAACTCAAAATTTTGAAATTTTACTTTTATCAGAGCAGGGAATTTTGAGTGGACAACAGCTGGCTCCTTCTGGGGATGACTTGGCATAAATTCAAGGAATGAGGCAAGGCAAGAACCTAGACAAACTCGGGGAAAGTAGACCAGTGCCTTATCCATTGGGCCACGGAGTCAAGAAAGACCAATACAAAGGGCAACACACCAAAACGATGTAAGGGAAACACACCAAAACAACAGAAGGAAAACACATGCATGAATATACAAAGGGACTCCCTAGTCACCTAGGACTTGAACAACTTGAGATACTGCCCATTATAAGGAAGTGGGAGAGGGGAACCATCCATGTAATCAAGATAGAAAGAATTCTTACCAGCAAAGTGCCTGATCTTGAAAGGTCTGAGCCACGGGAATTAAACTTTCCATGGCTGCCATGAGGTTCATGTCTTTTGTCCCATAACAACACGGTATCTCCAACTTGGAACTCTCTGAACCTAGCTTTCTTGTCAAACAGAGCCTTTACCTTCTGCTGGTGAACAGATATCCTATCAGCAACCTCCAATCTGTCCTCGTTCAGTTTGTGCAGGTACATAATTCTCTTATCCAGAGCATCACTGAAACTAGTATCCTCAATGGCCTTCATTAGGTGCAAGGCTGGCAGCTCCACTGTCACTGGTAACTGAGCTTCTACTCCATACACCACTTGAAAAGGAGACATTCCAATAGCTCTCTGGAAAGTGGCACCAGCATTAATAAGCCCAAAAGGCATTCTCTTGTAGGCAAAGGTACCCCAAGGAGTGGTGAAGGCTGTCTTGTGTTGATCTGCAGTATCAACCTCTACCTGATTGTATCCCGAGAATCCATCAAGCATAGATAACATTTCAGATCCTGTTACTGCTTGCAATATCTGATCCATCATAGGCAAAGGGTAGTTATCTTTCAGAGAAGCCTGATTCAGGTTCCTGAAATCAACACAGATGCGGATCTCACCATTTTTCTTCCTGACAGGCACAATATTTGCAATCCATGTCGAATGGTGAATAGGAAAAATAATTTTAGCCTTCAACAACTTCTGAATCTCCTGAAAGACGGTGTCAGCTATTTTGGGGTTGTACTGCCTTTGTTTCTGCTTGAAAGGCTTAATTCCTGGTTTGAGAGGGATAGAGTGCTGCATATCTTTTGGCTTGAAGGCTTTTAGATCTTCATAAGAATATGCAAGAACGTCCTTATACCTTCTTAGAAGATCAATTGCTTTTCTCCTCTCATCTACCGTACAACATTTTCCAATATTTACTAGCTTAGGGTCATTAGAACTCCCAATATCAATCTTATCATACTCGCCGATTGTTGAGGTCCAAGAAAAGCTTTAGATTTCACATACCGTCATGTTTATCAAACAATTCCTCCGACTCACCAAACCTTTAGGAATCTTATTTCCTTTGAGTTTAATGCACCCTTCCCGATCTGCTTTTCTCCTTGGGTGACAGCTTGGTCAAAGGACACACTTTCATGAGGCAAAGTTGTCACTTCCCTCAAAATACGCTTGTTCGAATTACCCTTGAGTTCCAAGGAGGAAAGAAAATGCTGATCATCATTGAAAACTTGCCGCTTATTGGTGTCGCCGTCACACTCGGCCGATGGACCATTTCAATGGTGAATTTGTCCTGAGAGAAATCGGATGAGGAATCGTGCAAAGTGACCCCGAGACAATGAACTAATCAACCCCACTGTTCTTTTCCCTGAATGCTTCAATAGAGAAAGCATCAAGGAACTCAATAGAATCCCAAACCTGATTCTGTAATGCCTTAACCTTCCATTTTTACTTGAAAAATGTTTCGACCGCTTTACGATCAATTCTCGCATCACCACGAGCCAAAAGGTTCTTTATACCTTGTTCTTTGGACACCTGCAATCCGAGAATGAGATCCTCGTATTCTCACTGTGTGTTATTAGTATTCTCAAATCAGTAACTTGAATGAAAAGGGGTGGAGGCTTCCTTCAGGTGACACCAGCAGGACACCAGCTCCAGAACCAGCTGAGGAACAACTTCCATCAAATTCTAAAATCCAAACCCCGTTAGGATCTCTAGGAGACACTTTGGGGGGTGGGATTTCATCAGGGGACATAATCATGTAGTTGCCATGACCCATATCCTCATAGAGTATTTGTGCTCTAGGATCATCCATTTTCTACACAATATACTCAGACTGCTTTTCAGGCAACAACTTCTTCATTTGTCCATTGACAGGCACGAGTGCATGCGACCAGTCCATCTGGATTTCCCCACCCACATCTTTGCAGAAGTTCCTACTTAGCAACATCCCGTATGAAGGAGGGATATCTGCTACTAGGATGGTAGCCAACACTTTCTTTTCAGGCAAGGCAGCAAAAGCCACTTGTGCATCTTTAATCCTCCCGACCAGGGGCACTTCTTTGCTTTCCATGGAGTAACAGGATCCATAAGTGCGAGTGAGGGTCAGGCCTAAAGCATGAGCTACTTTAGCAGGCATTACATTATCTGAGGCTCCTGAGTCTATGACACAATTACTGAGCCTATGGCCAGCTATGAGAAGTGTTACATAAAATGGTTTAATTTTGTCACCAGGCGAGGTGACAAAGAGCTACTGACTGGGTCATGGCACGTATGGAGGAGTAGGTAGAAGGCCTTTAGAAGTGGTCCTAGAGCTGGAATTAACAAAGTGGATCATTTTGGCAAAGGCTTTGGGATGGGTTTGATAGTACTCAGCTTCTGAGATTTGTACCTTGGTCTTTTTCAGGTGATCAACAATATCAAAGGATCCAGAAGTGGACGGGCCATCATCATTTGGAATTCTAGGCTTATCAACTTTAGGAGAAAAAGAAGAAGCAACTTTGGTAACTGGATTGATAGGACTCACCTTCTGTGTAGACGAAGTAGGGATAGGAGATCCTCTTCTTGCAATTACAGGAATAGTTGCTGACTGCTCCTTAGACTTCTTTATGGGCTGTGTCACCTTTTCCCTCTGCTTTGTCTATTCTCGAGTCATGACAACGAAAATGATTCACTATTCATGTCTGCTACCACTTCATCATAGTCATCTCCATCATCAACGCCCTCGGTGGTAAAGAAATTAACCCGAGATCCCTCAAGTTCCTCTGCCTCATCATCAAATTCCTCCACAAACTCCTCGCAAGCTTCATCATCATCTGGCTCTTCAACTTCACAGGTTGCGTTCACAGGAACCTTAACAGGAGGTCCTTCAAGTGCTAGTCTTGTGTGAGGAGCAGGCAAACGATTTCTGGGCTGAAAATTTCTTCTTGGAACATCTGCATACGGGGCATGCTGAGCCAACTGTTTCTTTATAGCGACAAGATCATTTGCGAGTTTCTGGACTAATGGATCAGTACTAGGTCCAGGGGTGGAAGAGGAAGAAGCAGCAGACTTAGATTTGGGAGGGTCTCTTCTCAACTTCCCTGACATGATCAAGTCATCTTCGATACTAACAGCCAGTTCTTGATCCAGAGCTAGTGTTCCGAGATTAGCCCTTCTTAGTGCATAACTAACTTTGGGCGATTGAGCATTTAGGAAGAAACACTTTTGAATTTGGTCGACAGGTCGGGTAGGCGTTGGAATTTTATTTACCAACCTGTTGAACCGGGCCACAAATTCCCTCATGGGCTCTTGTGAATCTTTCTTTATCTGAGAGACCTGGGCAAGCAAGGCATGCACATCTTCTGCCGGCTTGAAACGGTTCTCGAACTGAGTTCTCATTGTGTCCCAGTCGGTTATAGCACCGGCCGGAAGGTGATAGAACCAATCAGCAGCATTATCTTGTAACGTCTCAACAAACAACCTTATGGAGACGTCTTCATATTCGACTCCCACAACTCCACATGCAACAACGAACGCTGTGATGTGTTCGTCAGGGTGCACTTTGCCATCGCCTTTGAATTTGGGGAAGTTCTTCCGGTTACCTCTGGGTAACTCATGCAGCGGCTGAGCAAGGGCCAGGGGCCCGACACGATGACCCCAAGGTAATGGTGCCGCCATTCTTTGAAAAACGGCTTGGAGAGGAACTGTAACACCAGCAAGAATCAAAGCTTGAAGATTAGGGCTAGCTGGCTTTGAAGGAATACCACCCGCAGGACTTCTTTCTTGAACAGGTGAGTCCTTCTATTTCTTGTTGAAGGGAAAGGAAAACCCTGTTGCTCCAAAAGTTGAAACTGAGAGTCTTCAATACCAAGGGTCCTTCTCCCTCGAGTAAAACGCGGAGTCGCCAGATCAAAAGATGATCAAAAATTACTGAACTGGAATGTGATTTTCCCCAGCAGAGTCACCAAAAACTATTGGTCGTCAAATAGGACTTTTAAGAAGAGCAACAAGGGGACAAGAAGTCCCTCCTCTTTAATGGGAGAGGTTCCCTTATTCAGAAACAAACCTATTTACAAATGTACAGGACATGATTTGTTGGTTAAACTTGGATACCACGAAAGTGTTTTCTATGAAGGTCATCAATTACAAAAGGACTGAGGAAATGAGAGCATGGAAAAGAGCAGAAAGGCAAACATGCAGAATTATAGATATCAGAGTAATTCTTTATGTATGCGAAGTCACCATGAATTGAAAACAAGATCATTCGTATAGAACAAGTAAGATGGAATTTAAAGACACAAAGTTCTGTAAATAACATCTGCTAGAACGCAAAGTTTCTTAACGTAACACAGATTCATTATCAAGGAAACAAAGTTCCTTCTTGGTTATGCAAGATCACCGTGCTTACAAAGTTGGAGAGTATGCAATCGATGAGACTAATGAATTTGAGATAAATGATCTTCACAAAGAAAACAAATGAAATCTTAGTAATGCACAGAGATCGGATAGACAAAGAAAGGAAAGTCCTTCGTATTGATTTCTCTATAATCTATTTACACTTGCGAAAATAGGCCAAGTTCTTCCTCTTCAAATGGCATAGAAAATACCATTATATAGCTTACAATTCGGTTACTCTTTCGTAACGCTTTCTTTTAACTAAAGAATAGTTAAGGACTGCCAACCGCAATACCTCAACCTATTACAAAGAAAACTGAAAAAGAAAGGGAAGAAGAGAAACGTATGGGGAAGAAGACAGGTGGCCGGTCACTGAGAGGGACCCATCAACTTCAGAAACCGCTGCTTGAATTTCTTCCACGTCTCAGCTATGTCTTTGCCACGAGGGACACACAAGAATTTTCATCTTGAAGATGACAATGGATATCTTTGAAAACTGATATAACCGGCGTCTTGAAAGCTTCGTCTTTCTGCCAGCTGCCCTTGGAATTTGATCTTCGGATTGATAGTATCGAGTCAGCATGACTTAAATTCATATTTAGCATATTCGGGTAGAGCAGAAAAACTAAGTATGAATTGCATTAGGTTCACTTGGGACATGTGAGATGCGAATGTGCGAATCACGCGGCTTGGCCGGTTTGGGACGAAATAAGGAGAAGACGCACAAATTTATTTCGGGACATTTGGGACGAAAATGTGCAAAGGACACGACTTCGGGCATTTCGCCGAAAATGGAACACTTCGCACTTTTGGCTTGGGACAGCTTGGAACATGAAAGCGCGGTTCGGCGGATCGGCCGATATTGGAATAACTTGCACTTTTGACTTTGGGACACTTGGAACAAAAATGTGCGAAGCACGCGGTTCGGTGTTTCGTAGAAAATGGAACAACATGCACAATTTGACTTGGGACAGTTGGGATGTGAAAGCGCGGTTCGGGCGGATCGGCCGATATTGGAACAAAAGGCCCGTTTGAACTTGGGACATTTGAGACAAAAAGTTCCAGAGTACGCGACTTCGGCCGTTCGGTGAAAATGGAACAACTCGCACTTTTTGATTTGGTACATTTGGAACAAGAAAGTGCGAAGTACGCGGTTCGGGTGATTCGGCCGAAATTGGAACATCTCGCACAAAAAGTTTTGGGACACTTGGGACAAAAAGTTCCGACGGGCCCGAAAATGGAACAACTTCGGGGATTTCGGCCGATCGGGGAACAGAATGCACTTTTGTACTTGGGACAGGCGGGACAAAAATGTCCGACAGGCCCGAAATACATACAAAATGACCCAAAACACAGATTTTCTCAATTTTCACGGCTTAGGCACTTTAGAGAAAACACTCATAACTCAAAATTTTGAAATTTTACTTTTATCAGAGCAGGGAATTTTGAGTGGACAACACTTTGTAATCAAGTTACCTTGTCTAGACATACACATTGAACAAATACATCAATTTAATCAAGAGTTACTCCGACGTTTTTTCCAACACTTCATCATCCCTCATAAACATGATGTACAAATCTTCTCCATTTCCTACATTTTTCTCACAACATATGCTCACATGATGGACTCCAAAATCCCCAATATTAATAACCTCCATGGTTTTTCTTTCCTCATTCTTCTTTTTTTAATTCTTCATATGCATGATATTAAAAAAATCGACCGATGTGCACTAAAATGCACTTTAGCTACCTCGGTTGATTCCTTCATAGAAACACAAAACTCTTGTTTGTTTTCCTCAACACCTATTCCCTATAAAAGAGAAATATGATTTTTTTTAATTTTCATATTTTAAATATAAATGAGCCTCTTCCTACTTATGGGATTCCAAAATGATATCTCATCATCAAACAATGGATATTTTAGTGCCCACTTCCCTTTTACACCTTTTTGATACTAATCATGATATTGCTGATTATATTATAGACATGATTAATGACCTTATTATAGTATGATGATAGATGTAGATCATGGATTATTGTTGACTTGATTCATTATGATGCATGATAATTATTAAAGGCATTTTGGATATTGATGATAATATATTTTTTGACATGGTTATATTATGGATGTTGTGTGGACTTGTGATATTTGGATATTGTCAAGAGACCTAGAAATGGAAATTATTGGATGATGATATAGTTGATGATAAAACTATAAATAATATTGTTAAATTTCTTTGACATTGTTGCAATTCTTATATCTAAATGATTTTGGGAATTATTTTTGATGCCTTTTCCCCTTTTCATTATTCATGAAATGGTGGGTAATTTTGTGATTAATCATGTTGTTAAGTTAATTAATTAAAATATTTTATAAGAAAGTAATTAATGAGTTATCACCTGTAATTAAAGTGTTGTAAGAGATGTGTAAGTGATGTGTAAGTTAACTTTTGAGTCCAAACACTCGACCTTCTTGGAAATTCGAAATTTTCCTTGGAGGCTGATTTTGGAGGCTTTTGGGACAACTTAAACTTGTCGCATACCTCTTAAATTTAATTACCAACCATACCTACGGTTGGAGAGTTGAGATTAGACTTTTATAATGCCTTTTGAGAAGGTAAATTGTAGGTTTTAATTGCACTTTTCTTACATGATTTAATTTCAGTCCTTTGGGCTATGGGTTAGATTTGAGTGTGTAAGTACACTATCATATTATTCACCCACCTATTTATTATGCATTGGAGAATGAATTTGACTTTGAGGGTTGGAATTGATGATGTGTGATGTGACATCCTACATGGACCCACCTCATCCTCTTCCCTTCCCTCTTCTATTAAATTCAAATTCATTGCCTTGTTTTGGGTTGCTTCATTTTTTTGGAGGTTTTATTTTTGGGTGAATTCCTTGTTGTTTTGGGAGCTCTTGCTTTGAAGAATTTTTTTATAATATTGTTGCATGTTGATGCTTGGCTTATTTGGACCGCTTGCATTGGGATAAAGCTTGTTGTTTTGGGAACTTGGAACAACTCCATCATAGAGAGGTAGGATCTTAGCTCTTGAAATGCTCTTCTTTTATGAATGTATATGTTAATGTAAGATTTTTTGGCATGTTTGTGGGATATTGGGTAGATAGCCTAGGAATGGTGTAGGAGAAGACTATGGGGTTTATTTTTTGGCGGGAAAAAGTGTGTTTTAGGGAGGTATAAGGGCGGAGGAGTTGATATTTGGGTTCCACCTTTCAAAGAAATAGTTTCCATTTCTTTACTCATTATGGGGTGCTATAAGAGGTTGGGAAGCGTAAGGAAATGTAAGGAAAAATGGGAACTTGGGGAGGCATAAGGAATGTCGGGGATTTGATACACTATATTTTGGTGGTTTGTAATTCAAGTGGTGATACCCATTTCCCCTCTTGGGAGGAATAAGAAGCATAGCCCATATTTTCTTACTCCTTTGGCTTGCTTGAGGAAGCCTTAGTATTTATTGTCATGATTTAATGTAGTTGTAAACTACATTATATTCTGACTACGTTTTTATTGTGAAAGTGTTACTTGTGTATTTGTGGAAGCTTGTTGTTGCCATGAGTTGGATCACATATTTTATTGCATTGTGGTTGGGGATCGAGGGCCAATGAAGAAGGATGGGTTATCCTTTTCATTGGATGTCTTGGTTGGTGGACAAAGGTTTTCCTTTCCACTTTGCTCTTGTTGTGATCAAATTGGAAGAATGAGAAATCTGCATGTTTTTGTTCGGAGCTGAAAAAAATAGTTTGTGATCTCTTGTGAAATGAAATCTTATTGTAACCTTTCCCACTTGTATTGGATGCACTTTTATATGTTTGTAATGGAAAGATGTTGTAGTGGTTATGGAAGTGTAAATGGGAATGTGAAAGAATGATACATATTTTGTAAACTATATTTTGAAATAAAATGGAAAGGAAGTCAGTAAGAGTTTCATTTGAATTAATGGAAGTGGTTTTGTATTGTCCATATGATATTATTCCATTGGAAATATGTGTTTAGCATGCACTATGAAATCCCTGTTTGGAAAGTGGAAAAGTGAAACACGTGAGAAGAAAATGTATTATTCTACCCTGTATATAATATATGATTTTGGAAAGAATAAAAGAAGGATGTTACAAAGTTGTATTTTGGAATCAATAAATGATGTATTACCTTTCTCCAATTTACACTGTGGTATTGAATCTGACCTTTTAAATGTAATTGAAATCTCTGATTGAAAGAAAGAAATGTGTATGAAGGAAATGTAGTACACTATTTTGTGAAGTGCATGATTTGAAAAGAATAAAATTTACATTCTTGTATTTATCATTTGATTGAAGGATTGAAACATTTTTCAAAACTAGCATGAAATAAATTCATTTGCAAGGCAAGTAAAATAAGAACCATTGAGTTAATTTTGTTGTTTCCATTTTTGCTTCATGTTAAACTCTGTAACTTTTACCATAAATGAACAAACCAAACCTGCAATCAAGAAATAATAATGAAACATTAAAATTGAACATTCCAAGATATAAATGAGTTCAATTAGACAAAAACACTTAAAAGAAATATTTCAAAACCTGGCAAAACCGAGTTCAAAGCTTTCACAGTCGTTTTGCTATCAAAATTGTAAAATTTCAAATTGGAACTCAATCAAATAGATCTACCTCACAAAATTATCCTAAATCCACCTAAGAACAATTCTCCATGTCTATTTGACATGTTGAGAGAGGAAGAAGATCAAATTGAACAAATCTAACAAGTTAAAATTTACCGCTTACACTCTAAAGTCATGAAGATATTTTTATTTAAATTTACTGCTTAAAATTTATCCAAATATAAAAATTAATGATTCTTGAGTAATGAGGGCTTCGAGAGCTTTCCAGAAAGTTGTTGTTTGCCCAAAACTGAGCTCTCTATCAAAATTTATGGCCTTTTGAATTTTTTTCTTCACTTGGCGGCAAAAAACAAAATTTGGGAAAAAATTTGTTGGCGGGCCTGCTGGCCCGAATTTTTCTCTTAGGACTTCCGAAAAATTTTGGGAAAGTTTTCCAAATTTTCCCCACCTCACCGTTAGCCAACAGCTAATCAAATGCTGCCAAGTTGCACCACGAGTCGTTGGCGGAAGGGCAAACCCATTTTCAAGCTTAGCACTTCAGAAAATTGTTGGGAAAATTTTCCTAATTTTCCCCACCACCACGTTTAGCCGCATCCAATCAAAGATTGTCACATGGTTTAATTAAGTGTTGGTGGAAGGGTGGATCTTTTTTAACTTAGCACTTAAAAAGAAATGGGGAAAAATTTCTACATTTTGTCCACCGCCCCACCGCCATTAGGAGTCTGTCACGTGGCGTCGCGAGGCATCGGCAGAGGAGCGGGTTCCTTTTTTCCTTTGGCATTTCAGAAAATTTTGGGAAAAATTTATAAAGTTTCCCAACCAGCCCATGCAACCAATCATGAGCTCCCACGTGGCATCGTAAGGCGTCGGTAGAGGCGCAAGTGAATTTCACCCTTTTTCCCTTTGGGGTGTGTTGTATATATTCCCCCCCCCGACGGCAGAGAAGAATGGACGGCGTGAAAGGAAGCGGGTTTCGAGAGGCGAGGAGCAGGCGCAAAGGCATGTCGGAGAGAGGGATGAACCCGACGCGAAAGGATATATCATGAAGGCCGAAAAACTGACGCGGATGCAAACAAGAGTTTAGTGGTCGGGAGGACAGGGGGGAAGAACATGGCGCGGGATATTCCGGAAGGGCCGTGAAATCCGCACGCAAAAGCAAATCAGATTTATGGAATCGGGTTTTCAGGTTGGAAACACACGATGAAGGAACATGTCGGGAGCCCGCCAAAGCCCGACACCAAAAGAACATGTCGCAGGGTCTCCAAATCCCGACGCGAATGCAATGCGGGTTTAAAAGTCGTCGGAAAACACGTCGGGAATGCATGGGGCAAAAGCATGTCGAGCACCCCTCCGGACCCGATGCGCATGCGGGTTCATCTTCCGCCCCGACACAAAAGAAAGCTCGGAATCACGTGGGAAGCGGGTTTCGGGACAACGCAAGCATCGAACACATGCCGGGGCTTCTTCCAAACCCGATTCGAAGTACAGTTCGCCATAATGAGATGAGTTAGGTGCGGATGTGGAGGTGGTTGGAAGAAATTCCGAATTTCTCTTCTCCCTCATTTTTCTCATATAAATGTAAGGAGAGGCTGTTTTAAAAAAGGTCGAACATTTTTGTTTTGTGCCTCCTCCCTTCTTCTCCCTGGCAGGTGGATTTGTGGAGCAAAGGACCTTCCCATTTGAAATTGTAATGCAACCTTGCCTCTTGGCATTTTGCAGTGTTGTATCCCCTTTGGAGCAAATTAATGCATATCTGTGGATGTTTTCCCAACCCTCTACGTGTTTATTTGCGTCCTTCCGATCTTCACTGTGAATCTGGCTATCTGTGCATATCTTTTGCATTACATTTTATTGGTTTGTGTTTATTGGCAAGACATATGTTCTTCATTCCTCGGTGCATCACCTCCTTAGCTTAGGTTTATTTTTATGCATTTCTCTCTCCCTGTCTCCTTGGTAGTTAGATTAGGTTTTTTGGGTAAACCTCTGCGTTTTATTGGTGCATCTGAACAGAGGAATAGGAGCCGGCCTTCATCCGGAGAGCTTTTCCGATTTCGCAAGGTCCCACACTTGGGAAAAGCTCCATGTTGTGCAATCGCACTGGGAGTCTCAAGATCGATCGCGTTCGACACCAACGGTTTTGAAGTCCCGTGGGTGCTGCGTTTCGTCACCAACAGTTTTGGCATGCCCGGTGGGACCAAGAGGTCATTCCATCAAAATTTGAAGGATTTTTCATGAGATTTGCACTAAAAATTGCAGTTTTTTACAAATTTCAGATTTTGCATCTCCCAGCCTGAACCCCGAAATCAATTTTCAAGGGCTTAACTTGCTCAAAACGAGTCAAAATTTCACCAGTTGGTAGATCCAACTGTAATCTTCAAATGGGTATTCTTAGTTTTTGAGATTTTGATTTTCAAAATTTCGGGTTTTTAGTGATTTCGGGTTTTCGGGACCCGAGAACATCAAAGCAGCAATTCAGGTTTTGGGGGATGCATTACATGGTCCTATTCCCGACAACAAAGAAAATCAGGTTTTGAGGGATGTCGGACATGTTCCAAGTTCTGACACATAGCAATTCGGGTTTTGTGAGTTGCATCGCATGACCTGAGTTCCGAACTGAAGATTGCATTCCTCCGGGTATTTCAAATTTTAAATCTCGATTTCGATATTGTCAAGTTTGGTGTGTAACTTGGCAACATCCAGCCTTTTAGAGGCATTTTCAAAAACACATCTGGCGACTCCACCTGATCAGCAACCCATTTCTCTGAGTTACAGACCCGTTCCCATCCATTTCCACCCATCTTTCTTTCCATCTCTTTCATCCTTTTCCATTCCATGAAGTTGTGCAACCATGACTTCATTTCCATCATGGAATCCACAACAACAGCAGCAATATATCACACCTCCAACATGTTTTACAAATCCTCCAAATCAGCATTTTGGTCAAGTTCAGGATTGACATGCATACCCATATGAGCATCAATGCCAAAATCAGTTTGGCTATGGAGCTTTCCAAGAGCAAGGGTACGCATGCAATGAAGACAATGAAGAAGAAAATGCAGATCTGCTAGAGAAAAGCCAAAAGATGGAGGTGAACATGGTGCAATCTAGGGCTCAGGCACAAATGAAAGCATTTGGAATTGGTTGCAGAGCACCTTGTCCATGGGTGGGACCTTTTCCAAGGCATTACAGCTCTCAAGAGAAGTTAGACTTCATGATTGCAACACTGCCATTACTTACAAGGTGGATTGAAGGAATAGAGGTGTATGAGAGAAGTATTCTGCAACCTTGTCAATGGGTAAGCACACCACCTCATACTCTTTCTTTTCCTCCTTCTCAATCTATATCATTTCAGCAGTGTCAAGTTTTAAACTCACCATCTGCTGCCCTAAATGTTGAATCCATCCCTCCACCCCCTAGTCTTCCATCCCATCTCAGTTTTTCTGCCCTCTTCTCTTCCAAATCCAAACCCCCTCCACAAGAGCTAAATGAAGTACCTTCCACTCCAAAGAAACAAGAGGTTTCACCGCCTCCACCACCACACAAAATTGTCAAATCAGTTGAGTTTCAACCTATCCCTCCTATTGCATTCCCTAATCCATGTTGGGAGGATGAAAATCAGAATGCCAGCCAAGGAAAACCACAACAAAAAGAGAGTGCCAACAAAGAGGAAGAAATTCAAAGTCTGAAGAGTTGGGCTCTTAGATTTGGGATGACAAAGATCCCCTTGATGGTTAGGCCTACAGAAGAGGTTGGGGTTGGAGAACAAATGGTGGTCAAGACTGATTCTGTTGCAGCAGAAGAAGGAGATCTTGCAGTCCCAACTTGTCCTCTAGAGCAGCAGATTGAAGAGTTTGACTTGACGAACTTCATGCTGGAGGAGGAGCTCATTCAAGAGAAAGATTGTCTTCAAAAATTGGAGGAAGAAGAAGCTGCTCCAAAGGCAAAAGAAGAGGAGCACATCCTAGTTGTGGAGGAGAAAATTGCGGATCCAAGGGCTTTGAGCACAAAGCAGGCTACAGGAGAACCTTCAGTTCTTCTTTCTACTTCACCTCTCCCGAGTTCTAGTGCTGAAGAGGAGTTTGATCTCTCAAACTCAATATTGGAGAGTGAAGGAAACCATGGTGGTCAAGTTACAGATCTAGAGGACACCATGGAGGAAGTTGAACACTGAGCAATGGACAGGGACAGAATGAGGCGGTTTACTCGCCGATTTGGAGGACTGTTTTGATGGAGAAGAGCCGGTTGAGTTTCCACCTTTCTCTTTTTCATCATCCACATTCCAAACACCAGAGCCTGCTGTCATGGAGGAGAACGTTCATTTGCAGCAGCCTGCATCTTGCAACAGCTCTTTGGAATCAAAATTGGAAGATTTTAATCTTCCATGTTCTTCATTGGAGGAAGAGAAAGGACAGAAGGATTCCACCATTTCTTCCACGTCATCCATCTCGGAGGGTCTGCAAGAGAACTCCGTTCCTGGAGTTGAAAATCAGAGCTATGGGCATATCAAACGGATCAGACCTTGCCCAATCAGGTATTTGGCTTCATTCGAGCCAAAGGAGAAGCCACAACCGGTCATGCTTGCTTCTGAGCATGAGGGTGAGTTACAGAGTACCAAGGATCAGCTGCCATACCTTTTCAATCCAAATGCAGAGCAACTAAAAGAGGTATTGGATTTGCCTTCAGCTGATACCTTGATGATTTGGGTAGAAGACCAGCTTCTTGTTGATTTTCCATCCATCCAAACAGCCATGATCAGTGCCAAATCAATTGCATGGCTGCCAATTTTGAAGAAAGGAAGCTATTTTGCACAACCAGTTGCAGGGTTTGTTTAGCTCATCCTTGCTTCCAGTTAGAGTAGAGTAGGTAGGTTTGCTTTCAGCAGAAGAAGTGCTTGTGCACACTCTGCATGTTCCATTTGGGGCATGTATGATTTTCAATTTTGTACATAGTTTTTGGTGTTGCTGGTTTTTGCTCTTGCATAGTTCATTGCAGCGGATTTTGGTGAGAACAACTCTTAAGTTGCGTGTTCTCGGAGAAGAAGTTCAGATATCAGGTTGGCTTCAGGTTGCTTATGACTCCATGCCCAATGGATTGCTAAAGGGCCACTGATCTTCTACCTAGCAGGCAGGTACCCCCGTGAGTCGCCAAATTGTTGTATATATTCCCCCCGCGACAGCAGTAAGAATGGACGGCGCGAAAGGAAGCGGGTTTCAGAGGTGGAGGAGCAGGGCGCAAAGGCATGTCGGAGAGAAGGATGAACCCGACGCGAAAGGATATGTCGCGAAGGCCGAAAAACCCGACGCGGATGCAAACGCGGGTTTAGTGGTCGGGAGGACAGGGGGGAAGAACATGGCGCGGGATATGCCGGAAGGGCCGCGAAACCCGCACACAGAGCAAACGCGAATGGAATCGGGTTTTCAGGTCGGAAACACACGATGAAGGAACATGTCGGGAGCTCGCCAAAGCCCGACACCAAAAGAACATGTCGCAGGGTCACCAAATCTCGACGCGAATTGAATGCGGGTTTCGAAGTCGGGAAAACACGTCGGGGATGCACGGGGCAAAAGCATGTCGAGCACCCCTCCGGACCCGATGCGCATGCGGGTTCATCTTCCGCCCCGACACAAAAGAAAGCTCGGAATCACGTGGGAAGCGGGTTTCGGGACAACGCAAGCATCGAACACATGCCGGGGCTTCTTCCAAACCCGATTCGAAGTACAGTCCGCCATAATGAGACGAGTTAGGTGCGGATGTGGAGGTGGTTGGAAGAAATTCTGAATTTCTCTTCTCCCTCATTTTTCTCATATAAATGTAAGGAGAGGCTGTTTTTTAAAAAAAGGTCGGACATTTTTGTTTTGTGCCTCCTCCCTTCTTCTCCCTGGCAGGTGGATTTGTGGAGCAAAGGACCTTCCCATTTGAAATTGTAATGCAACCTTGCCTCTTGGCATTTTGCAGTGTTGTATCCCCTTGGAGAAAATTAATGCATATCTGTGGATGTTTTCCCAACCCTCTACGTGTTTATTTGCATCCTTCCGATCTTCACTGTGAATCCGGCTATCTGTGCATATCTTTTGCATTACATTTTATTGGTTTGTGTTTATTGGCAAGACATATGTTCTTCATTCCTCGGTGCATCACCTCCTTAGCTTAGGTTTATTTTTATGCATTTCTCTCTCCTGTCTCCTCGGTAGTTAGATTAGGTTTTTGGAGTAAACCTCTGCGTTTTATTGGTGCATCTGAAAAGAGGAATAGGAGCCGGCCTTCATCCGGAGAGCTTTTCCGATTTCGCAAGGTCCCACACTTGGGAAAAGCTCCATGTTATGCAATCGCACCGGGAGTCTAAAACGATCGCGTTGCGGAGTCCCATGGGTGTTGCGTTTCGTCACCAACAGGGTGCTAAAAATATTTTATCCCCGCTGCCCCGCTTTCCCCGCATGGCTTAGGAGGTGCCATGTGTCCCTTGTAGACTCGCGGGAGCACGGGCACAAAGTTGGATTTTCGCCCCATGTGGGAAATTTCCAAAATTTCTCCCGCCACCCTGCTGACCCGATAACTCCTCTGGGAAATATTTTCCCCTGTAGCCCGCAGACCCACCCTTGGGGAAAATTTTCTCCCATGGGCCTGAAGGCCCGCTCTTGGGGAAACTTTTCACCCCAAGTCCCATTGGCCCATAACTCGAGAAATATGAGGAGTTAGGAGGACTTCTTTATATCTTTAGAAAGGTGAGGAAACTTCCTATCTAATGGGAATGATTTAGGGAATTTTTGAATGTGTTAATTTTGAGAATAATCATATTGAATCTTTAAATCCTGTTAGAGAGTGGGTATGGTGAGGAATTACCCTCTCGAACCTAATTAAACTTTTTAACCATAAATTTTTGGGACCTTGTGACCTATAATAATTGTTAATAAGATAAAAGTATATTCGAGTGGATTAGAATTGTTCGGAACTTGTTAGTGACAACTGTTTCCTTGTAACTCCGGTTGTAGACTCTTTTAAACAAAACAAGAATTACTCCATATTTTTCCTAGCTAATCCTAGGTTGTTCTTGGGTCTCAAGTGGGTTGTTTTAATGGGCATTACACTTGGTATTAGAGCAAAGTGGTTCAAAATCTTGGGCTATTGGGCACACTAGAAAAAGTGAGGCATGAACCTTTAACCTAGCACACTTGTAAATCTAGAAAACAACTTAGTTTATAAACTACATATTTTAGTAAACATGGAAACCGAATAAAACTTAGAAAGATGAACTAAATCTTACCCTAGTCTATGCAGAGGTGCAGAGACGGGATGAGGGGTATTTTCACATAGACCTAGACTTACCAAAGACCGAGATCATGTTGTAGTAGCCATCATACCCCTAATTTTCCGACTCTTTAGGATGTTAATGCCGCTCTGTGAAGAGGATCATTAGGAGGACATGCAGCCAAACATGATAGATTCACTTCCATTGAGGGTCATGTATCTCCTTGACCCGTGAGGAGCATGGACGAGAGAACTTCCATGCGAGTCAACCAGAGTAGAATCACCACGAGAGGGACAGGGGTGATTGAGTTTCGGACATAGAGAGAGGTCTCGAAGCCTTAGGCTTAGGGATGAACATACAGAGAGACCTAGAGGTCATCGGACCACACTGCAGATCACATTGAAAGGAGATCATGAAGCTTCAACCATCACATTATTCTAGTGACATAGGTTGATTTTAGGCAGAGGCCTAGTTGATGAGCTTGAGTAGATGCTTTAAGCTTTTTCCTTGTTCTAGCAACATGAAAGCTCATGTTACGATCCATCTAATGAGGGATGGAGCTGGTGTCTGATGGAAGACAGAGGAGTAGAAACTCCATGTTGATTCTGAGATAGTTACTTGGGAGCTCTTTGAGGAGCATTTCTAGAGCAGATATTTGTCATGGAGGTTCATTCAGTAGTGGATAGATGAGTTCCATGACCTCCGATAGGAATCTCTTATAGTGGCTAAGTATGAGAGTAGATTTATGGATCTACTCCAATATGTTGACTACATGCATGATTAGCAGGTGTGGATCCATAGGTTCATTCGGGGTCCGAACCTAGACATAAGAGGTGCAAAGCAAATCCATTGTCCACAGACATTTAGCCGAGGCTGTCAAGAAAGCCTATATAGTAGAGGAGACTCAGGAAAGACCCAAGATGCTTAGAGACTAAGTCTACATCCACATACAAGTAGATGCAAGACAACAGATCGAGGGGGTTAGTACCTCTTCCTTGTGGTGGACATGGTTCAACATAGTCATCTTTTAGACCATAGCAACAACAACAACAATCCCGCCCACCTTATAGACCTCCACAGAGGTTTGATGCACAGAGAGTTCGAGTACGGGGCCTCCTCCTAGGGGCCCCATTAGGAAACATGGTGTCCAGAGAGCTCACTCAGTAGGAGCTCACCAACAAAGACCTTAGCAGACCGTAGCTGGATCATTAAGATCCACACCACAGACCTCTAGAGTACCGGACGGACTGCTACACATGGTAGAGGATCGGTGGTTTTTTTGGTTGTGGTGTTACTGGAAATTTTGGAGAGACTACCCACAAAACCCTAATAACAAGGGTAAGACATAGATCTTAGAGTCTATTGTTGTTGATATGGGGCGCAGTCATAGGATGTATGTAGCATTCGAGAACCACCAGGAAGAGCATCAGAGTAGAGCGATGCGAGCTGGTAACAGTTAGGCAGGGTCATAGTTGGGATGTTAAGATGGCTTCTGGAGCCAAGATCTCTATGAATCCTTAGTTAAGAAGAGTGTGGTAGATTTGGGACCTTTCACAAGTACCTCATATCTCTGTATCCTTCCTTTGGGCTCATATGGAGTCATCATGGGTATGTATTGGTTATCTGCACACAAGGCTAGGGTGGATTGTTACCATAATATTATATCTTGTGTAGATGATTTGGGAGTTGAGTCGGTTATTTTAGGGGTTAGGAGACCTATTTATATTCACACCATCTCTACTATACATATTAAGTGGTGTGTGCGATGGGGTTGTCAGTTGTATGCGGTTATAGTCAGTGACAGATCAGAGGATGGGTCTAGTGGACCATCGCTAGATGATCACCCAATTTTGAGAGAGTTTGCAGATGTCTTTCCAAGGGAGCTACCGGGTTACCACCCCCACATGAGATTGATTTTCATATAGATCTAGTTCTGAAGTAGAGCATATCTCACGAGCACCTTATCGGATGACCACCCTAGATCTTTGTAAGATCAAGTTACAACTAGAGGGCCTCCTAGAGAAAGGCCTTATATGTCCTAGTGTATCCCCTTGGAGTGCACCGATGATATTTTGAAGAATTTTGGATCCTTTTAGTTGTGTATAGATTACCACCAACTAAAGGTAATGATCAAGAATCTTTATCCCCTTCCGCGCATTGATGATTTGTTTTATCAGATGAAGGGAGCCATAAATTTCTGTAAGATAGACCTTAATTTAGGTTACCATCAGCTGAGGATTTCGTAGCAGGGCATTCATAAGACCACCTTCCATATGCGATATGGCCACTATGAGTTCACAATGTGCCTTTTGGTTTGATCAATGCCCCCGCAGTGTTTATGAGTTTGATGAATGGGTTATTTAGGACCTTCTTAAATCACTTTGTGCTCATCTTCCTTGATGACATTTTGATTTACTCATGTATGCGTGAGGAGCACAAGGGGCACCTTTGTTAGGTTCTTCACTATCTTCGGGAGCAGTAGCTTTATGGGAACTTGGAGAAGTGTGCATTCTTTAAGATGGAGGTGTAGTATTTGTGTCATATCATTTCTAGGCAAGGTATTAATTTCAATCCTTCCAAGATTAGAGCTATTATGGATTAGCCAACAACCACTACTGTGGTGAGGTGTGCAGCTTCATGGGAATAGCAGTTACTAAAAGATATTGTTTTTAGGACTTCTCTCGGATTACACCCCATCACTTCCCTTCGGAGGAAATGGAAGAAGTTTGTCTAGTCGAGATAGGTGAAAGCAGGCCTACAAGACACTAAAGGAATGTCCTGCTCTGACAACACCTATTCTTGCGGTGTTGGATCCACAAGGTGATTCTTTCATTCGTATGGATGCTTCCTTAGCAGGGCTTGGAGGTGTGTTGATGTAGGAGGGAAAAGTAGTGGCTTTTGAATCTCTCAAACTCAAATATTACGAGCTTGATTATCTGACTCATGATCTTTAGCTTGCGGTAGTTGTGTATACTTTGGTTTGATGGAGACACTTTCTTCTTGGTCAGAGATTCACACTTAGGATAGATCACCTGATTCTTTGCCACCTCTTCACATAGCCCAATCTCAATGCTCGTCAGTGGCATTGGATGGAGTTTCTTTATGAGTATGATATGGAGATAGAGCATGTGAAGGGGAAGGAGAATATGGTGGCAGACACTCTCAACAGACGAGAGACATGTGGCTATGGCCACCTCAATGAGCATAGATTTGCAGAGTAGGATTCTTCAGTAGCTTCCTCTTGACAGCTTCTACATTGCAGTTTGAGCAGAGATCGAGTCTTAAAGACCCCTTGAAGGGAATTTTGATGGTTTTTCTTTAGAGGCATATGGTCTTCTCAAGCACAAAGGCCATATTTATTTTCCTAGAGATGGAGGCTTGAGGCAGGAAATCTTAGTAGAGGCACATTGTGCACCCTATTCATATCATCCCAACATGAAGAAGATGCACACCACCTTGAGACAGTTGTATCATTGGAGAGGACTTCATAGAGATGTGGCCTAGTTTATGTAACGATGTTTAGAGTGCCAAAAAGAAAAAGGCCGAGCATCGGCATCCAGGTGGCCTTTTCTTTCCTCAAGCTATATCGGAGTGGAAATGGGACACCATTTCCATGGACTTCATTGTTGGGATACCGATGTCGAGATATCACCATGATGTCATCATGGTCATGGTTGATAAATTGAAAAAAGTGGCTCACTTTTATCCAGTGAATACCACCTATACAGCTAGTGCAGTGGCATGGGTATATTTAGACAAGATTTTCAGGTTGCACAAGATACTATGGAAGATTATTTGTGACCATGATCATTTGTATACTTCCCATTTTTAGACTACCATGTAGCATGCCCTCAGGACAAAGATCAATTTCAGAACAACATATCACCACTGAGATAGATTCACAAATGGAGCGGGTGAATCAGATTTTAGAGGACATGCTCGGGATATACGTGATGGATCGAAGTCTAGATGGTAGGAGTACCAGCTACTTGGTGGTGTTTTCCTACAATAATAGTTTCCATAGTTCATAGGCATGGATCCTTTTCAATATTTGTATGGTAGAGTGCGGGACGGAGTTAGAGGACGGGGTTTTTTTTTTTACCATCTTTTTGCGGGACATGGAGCGCGGGTTGTGTTAGTGCAAAATCACAACACCCCTGGATGTAGATCGGGCTTCTAGGTTGATCACTCTTGCCATCCAAAGTGATTGCACAACATTGAATCCTTTCTCCGTGTGTGGGACTGTAAAATGAGAAAGGAATCTCCAGAGAAGGCTGGTTCCTGCTCCTAAACTACCTGCCACAAGCTATTCCAGTCAAGCAAGCTAATCTAAACCTAATCTAACCATCCCAAGGAGACAAAGAGAGAGAAATGGAAAAACAAAAAAAGCCTACACTAAAACGGTGATACACCGAGAGAGGAGAATGTTGAACATCTATCAAAACGCCATGGAACAAAGAGAGGTGAGCAATGGGAAGGATGGACAGAGATGCATCACGAGGCCCAAGGATAGATTTCACACGAGAAAATGTCCCAAAACTCCATGAACACAGCTCCGGACACTGTAATGAACATTTAGAACATGCACAAATACCTACAATGAAGAGAGGCAAGAAGAAAACAAGCAAAAAACAAGCAAGGATGGACAGATGCATCACAAAACATGTTTTTGTTGCTCCAAAAGTTTTCACAGAACATCATTTCAATAGTAAAAGGCAAAAACGCCATTACAGAGCAGGGGAGGAGGTTCGAACTCCATTTTTTCAACCCTAGAGAAGAAAAAGAAGGGAGGCGAGTTGAAAAGATGAACCCCCAAAAGAAGCCCCTCCTTACAATTTATAGGAAGAATGAGAGAGGGAGAAGATAGGAATTTGAAATCTACCCCAACCACCTCCAGACTGCATTTAATTATCTCATTATGGTGGTAGGTGAGAACCCTAGCGAACCCAGAAAGTGGCGAACTGTATTTCACATTTTTAAGAATTTTTTCTCACCCAATTAAATATATCCATTGTAGTTGGACAGAGGACCTTGTAAGATTTCCGAAAAGTCCAACCTTGCATGAATCTGAGCTCCCAGTCAAAAGTTATGGTCATTTGAATATCTGTACCAGGGTCTACTTCCTGTCAGCGCTCAAAATGTTGCGCCTCCTGAAGGTGTGCCAAGGGCGCATCCTTTACCCTATCGACATTCATTGTCATGCACCATTTCCGTGCGCCAAGGGTGCATCCTTTACCCTGTCGACACTCATTGTCATGTGCCATTTCCGTGCGCCAAGGGCGCATCCTTTACCCTGTCGACACTCATTGTCATGTGCCATTTCCGTGCGCCAAGGGTGCATCCTTTACCCTATCGACATTCATTGTCATGTGCCATTTCCGTGCACCAAGGGCGCATCCTTTACCCTGTCGACATTCATTTTCATGTGCCATTTCTATGCGCCTTCTGAAGGTTCGCCATAAATATCAGGTTTTGAGTTCCTTTGATTTCCATATTCTCCCGTTTGTCTATATCTACCCGGGGGGAAAGATATATACAACAGTTGTTTTGTTTGATTAGATAGAGAGCTGCAGGAGGCAAAGGATAGGTAGAAGAAGTACACAGATCAGCATAGGACCAGCCATAATTTTTATGTGGGCATGAAGGTGTTCCTTTGTCTCATGCCACATAAGAGCCCTATCCATTATGGAAAAGGTTCTAAGTTAGCTCGAGATTCATTGATCCTTTTGAGATCTTGGAGTGTATCATCCCTTTGGCCTACCGTCCAAAGCATTGCCACCTAGCTTATCTCACATACATGATGTGTTTCATGTTTCAGTTCTTAGGAGATATGTTGTAGATACTTCTCGTGTGTTAGATTGGACATCATTGCAGGTGTAGGATCAAGGGCAGGTGATGGTGGATCCCATTCACATCCTTGATCTCAAGACCCTAGGCCTTTGAGGTAGAGAAGTTGATCAGTGCAGGTGCGGTGGGACGATATGATGAGGACCCGTAGCTACATGGGAGGATGCTACTTTGCTACAAGTTCGGTTTCCACATTTGTTCGAGTGACTTCCAGGAGGAAGTCAAGTCTAAGGGGAGGGATGTAGTTCCCACTTCCCTTTGACACCTTTTCATAATAATCATGATACTTTTGTTGATTATATTAAAGACATGATTATGGACCTTATTATAGTATGATGATAGATGTAAATCATGGATTATTGTTGACTTGATTCAGTTATGATGCATGATGATTATTAGAGGCATTTTGGATATTGATGATGATATACTATTTGACATGGTTATATTATGGATGTTGTGCGGACTTGTGATATTTGGATATTGTGAGTAGACCTAGAAATGAAAATTATTGGATGATGATATAGTTGTTGATAAAACTATAAATGATATTGTTAGCTTGCTTTCATGTTGTTTTTATTCATATATCTAAATGATTTCAGCAATTATATTTATATTATTTTGGATGTTCTAATATGGCCACGATGCCAAAGGAGGTATTTGTGTTTTGCAGGTTAAATTATCACAACAAACATTGGGGGATTGGAGACCAACCACATTGGAATTCTAGATGAATTCAATAAGGTCACCATGGCAACTAGTATTTATTTATGCGTGTTTATGTGTGTTAGGGATTCCCATGGGGGAAACACCTTTAAATGTGACCAAGGGGTTATGTGTATTTATTTTTGGTTCCTTTTTTATGTTTGCATGTGTTTATTCTCATGTGATATGTTTGACCCATTTCATTATTCATTAAATGGTGTGTAATTTTGTGAGTAATCATGTTGTTAAGTTAATTAATTAAAATATGTCATAAGAAAGTAATTAATAGAGTTGTTGGCCTTGAATTAAAGTGTTGTAAGAGATGTGTAAGTGATGTGTAAGTTAACTTTTGAGTGTGAAACACTCCACCTTCTTGGAAATTTGAAATTATCCTTGGAGGCTGATTTTGGAGGCTTGTGGGACAAGTTAAACTTGTCCCATACCTCTTAAATTTAATTACCAACCATACCTACGGTTGGAGAGTTGAGATTATAATTTTATAATGCCTTTTGAGAAGGTAAATTGTAGATTTTAATTGCACTTTTCTTACATGATTTAATTTAAGTCCTTTGGGGTGTGGGTTAGATTTGAGTGTGTAAGTAAACTTTCATATTATTCACCCACCTATTTATTATGCATTGGAGAATGAAGTTAACTTTGGGGGTTGGAATTGAGGATGTGTGATGTGACATCCTACATGGACCCACCTCTTCCTATTCCCTTCCCTCTTCTATTCAATTTGAATTCCTTTCCTTTTTTTGGGTTGCTTCATTTTTTTGGAGATTTTATTTTTGGGTGAATTCCTGGCTATTTTGGGAGCTCTTGCTTTGAAGAAGTTTTTGGAAGATTGTTGCATGTTGATGCTTGGCTGATTTGGACTGCTTGCATTGGGATAAAGCTTGTTGCTTTGGGAACTTGAAACAACTCCATCATGGAGAGGTAAGAGCTTAGCTCTTGAAATGCTCTTCTTTTATGAATGTATATGTTAATGTATGAATTTTTGGCATGTTTGTGGGTTGTTGGGTAGATGGCCTAGGAATGGTGTAGGAGAAGACTATGGGGTTTATTTTGTGGGATGCAAAATTGTGTTTTAGGGAGGTATAAGGGTGGAGGGAGTTGGGATTTGGGTTCCACCTTTCAAAGAAATAGCTTACATTTCTTTGCTCATTATGAGGTGCCATAAGAGGTTGGGGAGGCATAGGGAAATGTGAGGAAAAAGGAGTACTTGGGGAGGCATAAGGAATGTCAAGGATTTGATATACTATATTTTGGTGCTTTGTAATTTAGGTGGTGATACCCATTTCCCCTTTTGGGAGGCATAAAAATAATCCCCATAGTTTCTTGCTTCTTTGGCTTGCTTGAGGAAGCCTTAGTATTGTTTTCCATGCTTTAATGTAGTTGTAAACTACATTCTGTTTCTAGACTGTGTTTTTATTGTGAAAGTGTTTCTTGTGTGTTTGTGGAAGCTTTGTTGTTGCCATTAGGTTGATCACATCCTTTATTACATTGTGGTTGGGGCTTAGGTACCAATAAAGAAGGATGGATTTTCCTTTTCATTGGATGTCTTGGTTGTGTGGAGAGTGTTTCCTTTCCCCTACTCTTGTTGTGATCAAATTGGAAGAATGATAAATTTACATGTTGCTATTCTCGTAGTTGAAAAAAAAAAAATCACAGTCCTTGTGAAATGAAATCTTATTGTAACCTTTCCCACTTTTATTGGATGAACTTGTATATGTTTGTAATGGAAAGATGTTGTATTGGTTATCGAAGTGTAAATGGGAATGTGAAAGAATGATATGTATTTTGTATGTTGTATTTTGAAATCAAATGGAAAGGAAGTCTGTAAGATTTTCATTTGAATTAATAGAAGTGGTTTGTCTTTTCCATATGATTTTATTCCATTGGAAATTTTTGTTTAGCATGCACTATTAAATCCCTGTTTGGGAAGTGGAAAAGTTAAACACATGAGAAGAAAAAGAATTATTCTCGCATTGTATATAATATATGATTTTGGAAAGAATAAAAGAAGGATGTTACAAAGTTGTCTTTTGGAATCAATAAATGATGTATTATATTTCTCCAATTTACACTGTGGTATTGAATCTAACCTTTTAAATGTAATTGAAATCTCTGATTGAAAGAAAGAAATGCGTATGAAGGAAATGTAGTACACTGTTTTGTGAAGTGCATGATTTGAAAAGAATAAAAGTTACATTCTTGTCTTTATCATTTGATTGAAGGAATGAAACATTTTTGAAACTAGCATGAAATAAATTCATTTGCAAGGCAAGTAAAATGAGAACCATAGAGCTAATTTTGTTGTTTCCATTTTTGCTTCACGTTAAACTCTGTAACTTTTACCATAAATGAACAGACCGAACCTGCAATCAAGAAATAATAATGAAACATTAAAATTGAACATGCCAGGACATAAATGAGTTTAATTAGACAAAAACACTTACAAGAAATCTTTCAAAACTTGGTAAAACAAAGCTCCAAGTTTTCACAAATGTTTGTCAAAATTGTAAAATTTCAGATTGAAACTCAATCAAATAGATCTACCTCAAAACTTATCATAAATCCACCTAAGAAAAATTCTCAATGTCTATTTGACATGTTGAGAGAGGAAGAGTATTAAATTGAACAAATCTCACAAGTTAAAATTTATAAGTTGCCTTTGTAAAATCCTCGCAGATCATTTTCTTAAAATTTACCTATTAAACTTAATAAAAATAAAAAATTAATGATTGCTAAGTAACGAGGACGTCTAGAGATTTCAAGAAAGTCCTCGGTTTCTAAAACTAGGTTCTCTATCAATAGTTATGTCCTTCTGAAGTTTTTTCTTCACTTGGCGTAAAAAAAATTGGGAAAAATTTCCTTGGTGGGCCCGTGGACCCAAATTTTTCCTTACTTTGCTTTGGAAAATTTTTGGGAAAATTTTCCAAATTTTCCCGCCACCTTCTCACCCGCATGACCAATCGAAGCTACCACATGGCACCACGAGTCATTGGCAAAGGAGCTGACCCCTTTTCAAGTTTAGCACTTCAGAAAATTTTTGGGAAAATTTTCCTAATTTTCTCTCTCCGACTGCAGACCAATCAGAGGCTACCATGTGGCACAATGAGGAGTTGGTAGAGGGGTGGATCCCATTTTAACCTAACGCATCAAAAAAATTGGGAAATTTTTCTACATTTTCTCTACCGCCTCGCCGTGACGCACCAATCGAGATCTTGCATGTGGCATCGCAAGGCATCGGCGGAGGAGCGGGTCCCTTTTTGCCTTTGACATTTCAAAAAAAATTTGGAAAATTTTCTAAAGTTTCCCCGTCGGTCCGTAGCCAATCAAGAGCTGCCACGAGGCATTAGTAGAGGCGTAGGTGAATTTTACCATTTTTTCCTTCGAGGCGCTAAAACTCTTTTATCCCCACCGCCCCACTTTCCCCACGTGGCTTAGGAGGTGCCACATGTCCCTTGTGGACTCGCGAGAGCGCAGACGCAAAGTTAGCTTTTTTCCCCGCATGGGAAATTTCTAAAATGTCTCCCACCACCCCCTAACCTTACAACTCCTCTGGGAAATATTTTCCCCATGGCCCGCACCCACCCTTGGGGCAAATTTTATCCCATGGGCCTACAGCCCGCTCTTGGGAAAATTTTCACCCCAAGGGGCATAAGCCCATAACTCGATAAATATGAGGAGTTATGAGGACTTCTTTATATCACTGGAAAGGTGAGAAAATTTCCTATCCAATGGGAATGATTTAGGGAATTTTGAATGTGCTAACATTGATAATAATCGTGTTGAATCTTTAAATCCTGTTAGAGAGTGGGTATGGTGAGGAATTACCCTCTCGAACCTAATTAAACTTTCTAACCCTAAATTTTAGGACCTTGTGACCTATAATAATTGTTAATAAGATAAATTATATTCTAGCGGATTAGAATTGTTCGGAACTTGTTAGTGACAATTTTTGCCTTGTAACCTCGTTGTAGACTCTATTAAACAAAAAAATGTATTCCATATTTTTTCCTAGCTAATCCTAGAACCATTTCATTACGATTTCAATAGTTGTAAGCAAATACAATTTACTGAAGCAAATTGGTAAATAATTTTAATAAATTAACTTTTTCTATTTCTTAAGTTTGAATTTATTGATTAAAAAGTAATTAATATGTCAAACCCAACTACTTTAGTAGAGTGAAGAAAGAAAAGGGAGTAAGAATGACAAGCGTGAAAGGGGTCTAAGAGAGGTTCGAACAACACATTTAATTATAGTCGGTATCAAAATTTTCATTCTTACCATGTGTTGAGCATGAATTGATATAATTGAACAAAATCTAAGAAGTTGATTTACATTATCTTGATGAATATTTTTATGATGAAATATTACATACAATATTTGAATTTAAGTGAGATTGACTTATATAAAAGGATTTGAATACATTCCTTTGATGAAATATAACTCATCATGTATCCACACATGGCTCTCCATTACAGAAATTTTCTAGAATGTGAATGTGTTTCATTTCATAATGGAAAAGTGATTCATATCTTTTACATACAAGAAATATTATTGTACTTCAAAATTATTCGATCAAATTTCAAATATCAAAGAAAATGAAAAATATACTTAATAATTTGTGCTTTTAAATTATTTTTATAAGGTGTAAGCCATGAGTCTTGGTATTTTTATTTTTATTATGAAAACATAGTCTTGGTATTCAAATTCAAGAGATATCAAGACCAAAATGTTTGCTAAATTACTTTACAAGTTTAAACTAAAGTTCTAATATGAAAAAGAGTATGTGGTATGTGTAAAGAGAATGAAAGTAGGTATAACAAGGGTGTTTTATGCCATGAGAGGGCATTCAAATTGAATGGTATGATTGTTTATGACACTTTATTCTATATTTTTGTTGGTTTTCTACAAATGATATAAATTTTGGGTAAGTAATATGTGATGTAGCAATGAATTTTCTGGTTATAGTTTGGTCTAATCATTTTCCTCCAATCATGTGTTTTTTTGTCTTGTAATATTATATTTAATACTACTTTCAAACTTCACAGATAACATAGGGTTCTACTTATGTTGATATGTGTGTTCAAAATCATATTATGAGAAAGAGTGGCCAAATATTGACAAGAATCATACAATGAATGGTGTGGATTGTTTGTTTATTAAAGAAGTACCCAATATTCCTTATTCATGTAACATAACGCCACATGTGATTATCCCACATTAGTGATGATTGGGTAGGCCCTGTCATCCACCAACATTATGGTCACCACATTGCTTCCATCAGAAAACCCTTGCCACATGTCAAGGATGGGTTTCCTTCCTGAAAATTAAAATTTAAATAACCTCCCATCCAAGATATAACATTCATCTAGAGAGATTATTTTTCGTCACCGTGCCATATATCTCTCCATGTATTTTGAGTATACTCCAATATTATATTGTCATTATCAAATAAAAGATTTTATAACCAAACAAATGGTCACTCTAATAAGTCATGCTTAACAAAAAAAGTGGCTACCAATTTGTGTGGTATCTTCGTATCGTCCCCTATTCTAAAATGTTTTGCCATTATCCTCTCTAGACGCAGAGGCAATATTCCCTACAATTTATTTCTCCATCCACTAAATCTAGAATATCTTACAACATGACCCAATTAAAAAAATTGTAAGACACTCATAATATTTCAAGGAAATCACCTACTCATCATCTTCATATCTCCAAAAACCATTCCATTTATAACTTTAATCTTATGCAAAATACAAAACATATGGATAAGTTGTTCTTCTTCCAATCTAATCAAGACTCTAACTACATGTTTATCTATATCGGATTGAAAATGGTAAGATTGACAAGCGAATTAGAGTGAGAAGAATGAAAAAATCAACACTTGGTAATAGAATGGGAGCATTCTTATAGTTAATAACATGATAAAGTCAAAGAAAATGGTCAAAGAATGTGATATGATTGTGATAAAATTTAGGATATTCAGCCCTTCTCAATTTAGAAATATATTTTGGGATTAAGGGTTCTCAATGTCCTCATATTCCAAACAAAAATGGCCTCTTATTAAAAAAAAAAAAATCATTAAACGAAATCTCATATGTATTGAATTTTAGAAATTTTATATTTTCCTCACAATGTTTCTTAGAAATGTAGTCAAAATCGATGTCATATAGGTTTCCTTTAAATATTGCAGGGGGAAACATGTATTTCCATGATTTACCTATTTATCCCCCACTAAACCTCAACCAAATTGACATATGATTTTTTCCTGAAGTTGACAAGTCATCAACCAACGCATTCGGTATAAATACTTGCCCCACATGACCCAACCTTGATATTTGATATGGGTTATCTTTAACTAGAAAGAAGAGGATGATGTAAGAGCATATGTTACCATCTATCTGGTTTATATCCCTACACAAAACTAAACAAAATTGATATTCAATAGTTTAGCACATTTTGTTGACCAAATATTTTAGTTGAAAAATCTTGCGTCATCAAATTTTTCACCTGTCTAATATAGAATCTCTTGAAATAATTTGACTTGTTTCTTCTTCAGATTAATAAATTTTATGCAAGGTAAAAATTGTGTCTAATATACTATTGTGTTCTCCTCTTATCAATCTTCTAAGCTCAATATCTAAGACTCCTCTTATCAAAATTCTAGGTGAACAATTAAGACAATGTAGCATTAGTACTAAATACATCGATTTTTATTTTTGAGTGTACAATTTTATTGGTTTTTATCATTGGTTTGTTGACACACATTATTTTTATTAATATAATTATTTAGATTTTATTTCTTTGAGACTTAATATCCTATTTATATGTTTACACGTTAATGTATTCTCTTGAGGGTTACATGTTCATACGTTGTCTTTGATAGGAGGTGGACAAATTTAACTGTTGGGGTATTTCAAATGGGTTGACCATATCCCTTAAATTTTTCTATTAGATCCCTTTGACACCACTCATATTTTTTTTCACCTCGTTATATGTGTGTGAGAGACTTCATTATAAATATAATGTAGGGAAAAATCTCAAATCTTGCATTATCAAATTTGTTTTTTTCTAATATTAAATGCCCTGAAATGTTTATGCTTCTTTATTTTATAGATTAATTAAATTTATGTGATGATAAATATGAATCCAATACACTATTGTGCTCTCACATAACACAAGAATCTGTAAAAAAAAATCATGATACTTAAATTCTAGGATTTTGGTATTAGTCTAAAAACCCATGCCATACAATTTAAGGTCCCATTTCAAAATGTGAGATCTATGCATTTTCAAGTCCCATATTGGAAATAAATCTTATTTAGTTTTAGGTTGCATATCTTAAAGGCAATATGTATCATTAATAGCAATAAAATTCATGGAGAATACATCCAATTCATAATATTAGAATAATCATATATAGATTGATTTTTTCACGACATATTTTCTAAAAAACATTGGGCTATAATGATGATATTTGTTGTCTATAATTATTGATATGCTGAAATAAACTAACCTTCCTATCATTAGTTATATATACTATTAGAGAATAACATTTATTGAATCGATTGTTAGTGAATTTAATTTTTATAAATATAGGAGATAGAAACCCTGACTATAGTGGTAAAAATTTGACTTTAGCATGGAGGGCATGGAAAGCTTACAAGATTAAGAAAATTTGATGGTGTCCATCCCCATTTCTTCCATTAGTTTCACCCAAGTTAATTTTATATTCTATAAATATGTTACAAAATCACCCGACCTCTCATGTTTTGTGTTTAGCAAAGTCATTTTGGCACCTAAGACAATTCCTTGGAGATATAATCTAAGAAAAAAATTCTCAAACCTTGCATCAACAAATTTGAATCCACCTAATGTTTAATTTATTTATAAAAATTTCTTCTTTTCTCATCAAATTCAAAAAAATGTGCAAGATTGAAGATGAGCCTCATAGCCTTTTGTATTCTCACATAGCCTACAAATCCAAGAAAAACATTCCTATCATTAAAATTCTAGCAAGGAAAGTTGGGATGATGTAGTGTTAGTACTAATTATGTAAGTAAAAATCAATTTATGAATTTTTTTGTGGGTTCATCATAATACCAAAAACATAACATTAAATTATGGGATTTATATGTTTTCTTATACCTATCTTTCCTCCTTTGCGACATCATAATTCCAAATAAAACATATTCAATTAAAACTCTTAAGATGTGCCTTACTACCCTAAGTCAAATATCCATTAATAATATGTATTAGAATTACCTCTACAATTCTGAAATTCCTCATCTCCCTTTATTATTCCTAAATATAAGACACCTTATGATGGTTCAACTTTATTCTAATGTATAAAATACACCTAAAATGTAATAAAATTAAAAATACAAGTTTCAAATCTTAGTTACCCATCAAAAACCACATTTTTGTTCTTATTTTAGAAAACATTTATTGGAGTCAAATATTCAATTATGCTTTTTATATTGAAGGTGTTATGATTTACAATAGTTGTCAAAATAAAAGAAAACATGAAGAGTGATATTGACACACACAAGTGAAATTCTATTAGTATTTCATTGATCTAAAGTGTATAACTTGCTCATCCTCAAGATTTTCCATTTGGTCTTTAATCCTCTGCATTTTCTTACATAAATAAACCTATTTTTCCACAAGTGATTGATAACCAATTGTGTATAAGATTCAAGGATCAAATTACAAAATATATTAAGTCCCAACACAACTTGTGTAATGCCCACAAAAAAAGACATTCTACGAACACATTAAAATCTTAAACACTTATCCCGAAAGTTGCGGCAATTTTTCATTTTTTTATTTTTAAGTTAAAAGGTTACAAGGGTGTCAACCCCTAGTGTGCATTAAATTAATTTTCACCAATAATCTTTACTTTACAAAGGATGGACCAAGTCTAGGTTAAATGATTAAATATTCTTAATTTATCTGTAAGGTCAAATAATTAACATTCAACTAGGGAGGTGCCATAATTTAATTTACTTGGTTAAATGTTTTCTCCTCCTTAACTAACATTCACACCCTAATAGTTTACCTTATACTTAGTTACTTTAGTTCCAAAATCTAAATAACTTAAATGTCCACTTCATTAATTTTCTAAAACATGTTAGGAACTAAATTAATGACTTTGCACACCAAGGTATTTGAATGGACCCATTCACCCATCTACACATCCCTTTAAATTTATTTAAAACATCTATAAAATCCATTCCTACCAAGCAATTGTAGGGTTGATCCTCAACCCTTGCATCAATTCAATTGTGCCCACTATATCATAGGGTTTCAAACTAATCCTAAATAACCTTATGTATTCTTATTAAATCATTTTCTTTACCCTAGTCTCCTCATTTGGTAACTTTGTTTTTGTTTAATTTGAAGGTTGGAGAAATGGAAGAAATGGGAGAAAGGAAGGAAGAAACCTTGAAGGTGTTTATAAAATCAAACTTATTTTAGTCTAGATTGTAAATTTATCATTGTAATTTCTTTCATTCAAGGATTGAAGGGATTTCCACTCCAAATATAGAGTTATTACAAAATTATTTGTATTTTGAGTTCTCTATTTGGGAAAAACCCTACCTCCATTAATATGTATGAGATTGGGTACTTTTAATTAACCATTTGAAGAATTATTTGTTTTGAACAATGAAATTTAACCATCATTTGCTTGTTGGAGGTTTCCCATGTAATTTTTACAAGCTTAAAATTTAGTTAGACCAAGTTAAAATTTTCACATGCGCGGATCTGCATTTGTCCTCTGTTAGTGTGATGAAATTCTATCCAAAGTAGGTCCGCGGTCATGGGACAGCTGCCCTACCTAGGTTACAATTCAAAAACCACCGCTTTACGAGCAACGGTTACGAGACTGCCGCATTCATTAGAAACAGAACCTTCATTTTCAATATTTTTCAAAAACAATTCACTAGAGTTATTCAAAATTCATCCTAAACTTAAATTTGTGTGCCTAAAGTTTCCAGTTACAAGAATTTAATTCATCTATTCATTCCATAGTAAAATTACTCATTTTAAGCATTTCCTATTTCAATAGTAACAACAACAACTACAAGATCATTTTAATTTTTGTCAACAAATTTTCATTCAAGATAAAAAATATAAATGAAGTTAAATCTACTTCTAATTTTGTTGTTTTCCTTACTACAAAATGCAACATTTCAACATAACAATATACTTCAAATTTGTTGCCTCTTTCCATTTCCAATACAACTTATTTTTTCAAATAAATACTAACAAATTTGTTCCACATTCAAGGTTTTTAAGCATACACTATTAGTATTTTACAACTTCTATATTATTTCTTTCATCTTCACAATACTATGAATTCAACAACGATAATGAAATTTCTTTACGTTGAGCATACCTCATTTCATTTAATACAAAGAACTTACTTTCTCACAATACAAATTATAACTAAACTTTTAAACATGATTACCATTTTGGTTCATTTCTTTAAAATCCACAATTTGAGGAGAAAGGAAATTATGCAACTCCTCAATGAGCTTCCTTCAAATAATAATACAACTTATAATGCAACATTTCCTTTTTAAACAATACAATATTACATGTCTTCGACCTTAAGTGGGAATAACAAGAAGGTTTTCTCACAAGGAAAGATTTATTTTGGATAGCAACAAATGCTCCAATTTTCACATCACTAACAAGAGCTCCACCATGTGTTCACTTGATCACAAAAAGGAGGGAGAGGCAACACTCTCCACCTAACCAATAATCCAATGAGGACAAGAATTTATCCTCCTCATTGGCCCCCGAACCACAACCACAATGCAATGAAAGATGGATACAACTCATGGAAATAATACAAGCTTCTACATTACAATACAACACAATCATACCAAAACACAATCAACACAACTACAATCACAAGAAGGAAACCAAAAAAATATACAAGGCATCAAAATGTAAAGAAAAAGGAGCAAGGATCTATGAGGAGATCACTTATGCCTCCCAATGGGAATTAGGTGCCCACCTTAAAGCTGTACAATAAATATCTCAAAACCCCTACACAACTCTTACATCTCCCTCAATATCCTATTATTACCTCCACATTCTCTTATGCCTCCCCTACTATCTATTATATCTCTCTCATAAAAACCAATTAAAAAATGCAATCATTTCTTGTCCAAGGTGGGCCACCCAACCCAAATCCGTTTGAAAAATGAAATAAACTCTTATTCCTCCTACATATAATATCCCCATAGTCCCCTCCTACACCACACTAAGTAAATCTACCCAAGCACCCAAAAAGTATACCAAAACACTCAAAAACATACACATATACACAATATAAAAGAATACATTTAACAAGAGTGTAGCTCCTACCTTTCCATGGTAGATCTTGATCCAAGAATCACACACAAAGCTCCTTGAACCCCAAACTATCACCAAAAATCTCCAAAAACATCCACAAGCACTCCAAAATCCTCCAACTATAAAAATGCAAGAGGAAAAAAGAAATGAAGTAACCCCCAAACAAGAAAAATAAATTGAATAAATAGAAAAGGGAGAGAGGAGGTAGAGGTGGCTCCATATAGGATGCCACACCACTCATCCTCAACTCCACCTCACAACTCAAACCTCAACCCCAAAGCACAATAAATTGGAGGGTGAGAGGAATGACAGAACCTCTTACAAAAAATTCAAGCACACACACCCCTTAGGACAAACTTTAAAACCCATGTAAGAAAAATGCAATAAATGCCACTTTTTATCTTACAAAACACATAATAGGGTCTATTTTTGACCCCCCAATCCATAGGTAGGGTTGGTATAGCAATTTAAAAGGTGTGGGACAAGTTTAACTTGTCCCACAAGCCTCCAAAATTGGCCCTTAAAGCCAAATCCGAATTTCCAAGATGAGGTAGAGTGTACAACACTCAATATCACAAGAACTCAACTAACAACACATAACCCAAAGAGCCATCTAATCTAATAAATGAATTATTTTGTCCCATCCATAATTATTTTAATAACATGATTAATTTACTAATCTAGACACAATTTAAATAATTAATACAAGGAAAAATACATCACTATAAAATCACATACTAAAATTAAATAAAGGAAACTAAATAAAAGAACAACACACAAACCCCTTGGTCACAATTGGAGGTAATCCCCTATGGGGACCCCCTAACAACAATTCAAACACACACACAACAAAATACATGTTGCCATGGTGACCATTGTTGAATTCATCTAGCATTCCAATGTGGTTGGTATCCAATCCCCATGTTGTTTGTTGTGATATGTTTACCTGTAAAACACATAATACATCTGTTGGCCTCGTGGTCGCATCAAAACATTCAAGATAAAATATACAATATAAATCCACAATCATCTATATGTGAATTAAATCATCGTCTAGGCAAGTAACGTTATTATTTTCAATTTCTAACAACATCTCAAGTCTACATTTCATCAACATCAATAGGTTCAAAAGATTAGCTCAATTGTTAAGGTCTACTCGGTATGATGAAAATATCACATGTCAGAAATATATAACTATGTCAACAACATATCGTCATCAATATAAAATGTCTCTAGTAAACCACACACATCATAATATGAATCGAAATCCAACAATAGTCTCAAATTATCTCTATCATCTAACATCATGCTCAGCCAAAATGAAACAAAATATCCATAAGTATATTCAACAATATCGAAATCAACTGTAATAAGTTTCGAAGGGAAGTGGGCACTACATCCCCCTCTCCTTAGACTCAACTTCCTCCTGGAAGTCAACTTTGGAATAGGTGTGGAAACTAGACTCATAGTAATATAGCATCCTCCCATGTAGCAGCAATCTCATCATATCTGTCCCCACAGACTCGAACTTGGTCAATCTCTCTACCTCAAAGGCCCGGGTCCTACACTCTAAGCTATGGACCAGGCTCCACCATCGCCTTCCCATGATCCTACACACCTGTAACGTGTTCCAATATAATACATGAGAAAGATGACAAATGAATATCCTAAACACATAAACATGAAACACATCATGGACGCAACACAAGCTAGGAGGAAATGCTTTAGACGATAGGTCGAGGGACCGATATGCACCAAGATCTAAAAGGGATCCACAAACCTAGGAGAAATCTTAGATCCTTTTCCGTAATTCAAAGGGCTCCTATGTGGTCTAAAATGAAGAAAAACCTTCTTGCCCACCTCAAAACTATGATCTATCATATCTTGGTCTACATACTTCTTATGCCTATCTCACGCATCCTACAATATCTTCCCGATCATAAAAACCTACTACTCTATATCATGTAATAAGGCTAGCCCAAGAGAACCTCTATCATCCAAGCTATCCCAACTCAACGGCTCCCTGCACTCTCTACCAAATAGTTCTGAAAAGGAGCCATGTTTCTTGAACTATGGAAACTATTATTGTAGGAAAACTCCACCAAGTACAAATAATCCTCCCATCTCGACTGATGATCCATGATATACATCCTAAGCATGTTCTCCAAAATTTGATTCACCCACTCAATCATCAATTTGTCTCTAGGTCATAGGTTGTCCTAAAATTTATCTTTTCCCCGAGAGCATAATGCATGGTAGTCCAGAAGTGGGAAGTGTACAAAGGATCACAGTCGTAAATGATCTTCCACAAAATCCCATGTAATCTAACAATCTCATCAAGATATACCTATGCCACTACACTAGTGTGTGGTAGGTGGTCTTCACCGGAGAAAAAATGAGCCACTTTCATCAATTTATCCATCGTGACCATGATGGCGTCGTGGTGGTATCTCAATGTCGGTAACCCAACAATGAAGTCCATGGAAATGGTGTCCCATTTCCACTCTAGTATAGCGTGAGGAAAGAGAAGGTAAATTGGATGTTGATGCTCGGACTTCATCTTCTAACACAATAAACAACATGATAACAATTGATCCACTTCTCTCTGAAGTCCCCTCAAATGGTATATTTGTCTCAAAGTGGCATGCATCTTCTTCACCCTAAGATGGGATAAATAAGGTGCAATGATGAGCTGTATCAAAATGTCTTGTCTCAATCCTCCATCACTAGGAACATAAATTCAACCTCTGTGCTTGAGAAGGCCATCTGTCTCTAGTGAAAATATATCAAACTTCCCCTCGAGGGTCACTTTGAGACTTGGTATTTTCTCTAGCTGAAAGGTAGAAACTGTCATGAGGAAGATGCTGCAAATCCTACTCCATGAGTCTGTACCCACTTTGAAGGAGCCATAGCCACATGTCTCTGTCTACTCAGGGTGTCTGCAACCACATTCTCATTCCCCTTCACATGCTCTCTATCCATATCATACTCACAAAGAAACTCCATCCAACACCATTGATGAGCGTTGAGATTAGACTGCAAAAGAGGTGGCGAAGACTCAAGTGATCGGTTCTAAGTGTGAATCTCCAGCCAAGAACAAAGTGTCTCCACTTTGCACCAAGGCGTGCACAACTATTGCAAGTTCAAGATCATGAGTTGAATAATTGAGCTAATAATTTTTGAGTTTTTGAGACTCAAATGCAACTAATCTACCCTTTTGCATCAACACACCTCAAATCCATGCCAAAGAAGCATCTGTACAAAATGAATAACTCACCCGGAGGGTCTGGTATTGCAAGAATAGGTGTTATCGTCAGGCATTCCTTGATTTCTAAAGGCCTGCTCACATCTATCTGATCATACAAACTTCTTTCCTTTTTATTGAAGGGAAGTGATGGGGTACACAAATCGAGAAAAGTCTTGTATAAATCTCATGTAGTATCTTGCCAAGCCCGTGAAATCGCATGCACTTGGTCACACTAGTGGTGCTGCCCAATTCATAATAGCTCAAATCTTGGAAGGATCGACTTTGATCACTTTCCCGAAATGATGTGACCCAAATACCACACCTCTTTCGGAAGAACGTGCACTTTTCCAAGTTCCCACAAATCTATTGCTCACAAAGACACTTAAGAATTTAGAAAAGGTGCCCCTCATGCTCGTCACGTGTACATGACTATATAAGAATTTTTCCAAGTAAGATGAGCATGAAGTGATCCAAAAATATCTTGAATACCCCATTCATCAATCTCATGAACACTACGGGGGCATTAATCAGACCAAAAGGTACCACTGTGAACTCGTAGTGGCCATATCTCGTACGAAAGGTGGTCTTATGAATATGTACCTCTGTGATACTCAGTTGATGATATCGACTTAAGATCTATCTTAGAGAATACTATGGCCCCCTTTGTGCGATCAAATAAATCATTAATACGAGAATGGGGTAAGTATTCTTGATCATTACTTTATTTAGCTAATGGTATTCAAAACACAAATGCCTGAGATACATCCTTCTTTTTACAAAAATCACTGATGCTTCCCAAGGGGATACACTAGGACAAATTAGGCCTTTTTCCATAAGGCCCTCAAGCTACAACATGAGCTCACGAGAGGTTAGGGTTAGTCATCGATAAGGTGCTCGTGAGATAGACTCTGCACCTAGAACCAAATCTATGTGAGAAATATATCTCATGTGGGGATGGTAACCCTAGTAGCTACCCTAGAAATATATCAAAAAACTCTCTCAAGATGTGATGTTCATCAAGGGATGGTCCATTAGAATCATCCTTAGATTTGTCACTAACCACAACTGACAGCATACATCCAAAACCTCATCACACACACCACTTAAGTTACATAGTGAAGATAGTGCAAATGGAAATGCGCCTCCTAACTCCTACTATCACTGACTCAACTCCTAGATCATCTGTACATGAAATAGTCTTACGGTAATAGGACACTCTAGCTTTGTGTCCAGAAAACCATTTCATGCCCAAGATGACTCCTTATGAACCCAAGGGAAGGATTCAAAGATCCGCGGATGGTGGGGAAGGGTCCCAAATACACTACACATTCCTTAACTAAGGAGTCTACAAAAATTTTGATTCCGAAGCCATCTCATCATCCTAACTAAGACCTTTTCTAACTACCACAAGCTGCAACGATCTACTAAGGATTGTGTAATCAAAGAATCGGATGAACTATAATCAAACAAAATAGAGGTAGGAACACCACCAATGCTACCTATCGTCTCTATCACGGTACTCTGGTGCTCAACCTAGAGGTTCTCAACCACCCAGGTACATCCGATGACTGTGTCCCATGTCACCAACAATAGGCTCTGAAATTTGCATCTTACCCTTGTTACTAGGGTTCTATGGGCACTCTCTCAAATGATGTCCAACAACCCCACAACCATAACATGGTGCTTGGTCCTCTCCAGTGAGATACAGCTCCATTCAAGACTTACTCTATAAGTCTACACTATGGATCCTAACGATCCAACTATGGACTATTGAGGTCTCTACTAATGAGCTCCTATTGTGTGAGCTCTCAGTGCACAATGTGTCCTAATGGGACCCCTATGAGGAGGCTCCATACTCCACCCCCTCTGTGTGTCTAATCTCTAAGGAGTGCAGCAAGGTAGGTGGGTTAGTTGTTTGCTACTATTGAGGTGGCTGTTGTGGTGGCGAATGAAGATTGTACTAAACCCTATCCACCACGAGGAGGAAATGTTAATCCCCTCTACCTGTTATCCTGCATCTACTAGATGCGGCTCCGGCACTGACCCTTTCTGTTGCATCTTTCCCCGTGTCTCCTCTGCAATATAGGCCTTCTCCACGGCCTCTACTAAGGTTTGTGGGTAGTGAATGTGTCTTTGGACCACCAAAATCCAAGTTCAGGCCCTTGATGAACCTGTGAATCCATACCTACTCATCCTACATATAGTCGACATACTGGAGTAGGTCCAGAAATTAACTCTCATACTCAGCTACAGTCATAGATGCCTGACAGAGGTCATGGAACTCATCTATCCATTGCTCAAGAAACATTGAGAAGACTCACAATAGCTAACATATTTCTCTTCTCCTAATTGTTATCACTTTTTCCCTTTACATTATATCTACTAGATCAAGTTGAGTCAATAATAGAAACACTTTCCATAGAAAACCATGTATTGATGTTGTACTCATAAATTAAATATTTTGCATATTCTTCATAGTCATATTCATCAATTTTAGTTATTAGTTTGAATGTCTCACTAGAAACATTCAAATTGACAAATACTATATATCTCTCTACCAACAAAAGTTGTAACATGTTTCTTGTGCCCAAATGTCCATTTTAACGATTCTTTCAATTAGAATCATCATATATGCCTGAACTCCTAATTTATTATTGTTTTCATTGTTTACAAACCTATGTTTGAATTTTATTTAATTGTGTACTTGGTATATTCGATAACTATGTCCTTAACAAACCTTGTTTAATTTTATTTAATTGTGTACTTGGCATATTCAATAACTATGTCCTTAGAAACCTTTTCAATATGCATCTATTAACTCTATATTCCAATACACTTTTTAAACACACATATACATAACAAGAACTTCTATTTTATACCTTAATTCATAAATCCCTTGCATGTTCCCAATTGTACAAAAAAAAATTGTAAATTAATAAAACACTATAAATCAATAAATCAACACACATCATGTATATAAGGTTATATAGATATTTGAAATCATATCTATTAACTCGTAAATATGTGCTCACATTGAAACACCAAACTAGTAGAGGTATATATACAAACTACCTTACTTTAACATACTTAACATTTATATATCCATCATTTTTCCATAAAATAGTATAACATGTTATAAAGAAAATTGAAATTATTTATTTGTCACCCATCAATCAATGTAGTATTTATCATAATTGAACTAAATTTTTCATTGAATTTTAATGGTATAATTGTGTACGCTTTCATTGTGTAGATTAAATTTGGCTTCTATTTGTCAATCGTTTTTTTTTTAATATTTTTTTGTCACTAATCATTGAGAATATGAAAACAACGTAATGTAAAATCCAATATATTAGCCTAGAGACTCACTCCTATTGTCTCTTCTTGGCTATTTTTATTAAATAATTACTTTTTGCATTATTATATTTTATTCTAATATTATTACTATTTATTAAAAATTAAAAACTATTGCAATTTTTAAATATAGATATCGGACTAGGTAATTGTTATGATATTATTGTTTTTAATTGTTTTAATTATTTCAATATTAGTTTATTTATATGTTTATTAATCATTAATACGACTAATTAATTCATAAAATATTAATGTATTTGTATATTTATAAATATAATATTGATTATTAATAATATATTATTAAAAAAATATCAAAAATAAAATATTCTAGAATAAAATTTTGAATATTTTCCCCTTTATTTTCTAATATTAACTTTTAAAATTATTAAAAGATAAAAATAGTAATGTAAAATTGAATATATTATATTGAAACAAAACTTTATCTCACACGTATTGATAAATCCATATATATTAACATTAAAAATAGTGGTATGTTTGTATTTAGGATTTTAAAGCGAAAGAAAGTAAGTCTCGACTTTTAAAAACTAAATTACCAAATATAAACAATATATTTAAAATCAACCTCGTATCATAAGCATTTTATTTGTTTATGATAATGAGAGTGTTTGTTAATTCACTAGTAGGTGTTCTCCTTTGAATATGCTCCTACCGAAAGTTTTAAATTCCAGTGGATCCAATGTTTACAGTTACGGATTTTAGATTTTTTTTTTTGCCATTTTGGATATTTATAGTTGCACGGTATTGACAATTAATATATTTTGTGAAATAGTGTGAGTTGTCTTGCATATCTATTTGCTAAAGAAATAATTTTTGTTGATCGGTGTTCGAATTAATTAATTTGGTGAAACAACATGAATGGAGAAGTAAATATCTTCTTTTAGCCGCCTCCCTCTACTGCGTTTCTCTATTTTTTTAACCAAAACAACATACAGACGGGAGGAAGCAGCCTGGAGTGATTCACCTATTCTTCCTCATTTAAAATTAAAAATTGTAAACATAAATATAATGCATTCAATGTAATGTGAAGAAGAATCTACAACCCAAAGCTGGTAGTTCTAATTGTAGCGGCTTTTGCAGTGTTATTTGTCGATTATTTGGCCTTGTCTTATCGATTATTAGGTAATGATTGTTTCTTTATTTTGTTTTTCATTTGATCCACCAAGAAATAACGAAGCGAGTTTTTATTTTTTCATCGGAGTTATGACATGGTAGTTGTTTTGTGTAATTCAATTTGTATTTATATGTCTATTATTTCTTCATGTTTTGAGATCTATACAATATAGTTATGTTTGGACGTCTATTGCATCTGAATGAATCATTTATTGCTTACGTTTAATTTAGTATTTTATTTTTGTTACAACAAAAAATATACAGACCCTAAAGCTATGTTTTAAGTATGTGATTTATAGTTGCGTTCATATATTTGACAAGATTCAATTTATTGCTACGGTTTTCTGATCTTCACCTAAAGTAACTAGTTACAAAAGATTATGATCGTGTATTTTTGTTATTGAAGAGGCTATAATTCTATTGTTAGGGATGAATTTGAATCGTGTTGGTTGCCGATAAATCTTTATCAGTCATTTGAATGGATTTTGTGTCGATAGTTTAGAATTTTATAGGTCAATTGATGTATTGTTAAAAATTAGTGTTCGATTAATACGAATTCGATAGAAGATTTAATTAATTTGTTTCTATGAGGTTTTTGTCCTGATCTTTTGAAACTTTGTGTAGTGCCCACTTCCCTTCGACACCTTTTGTTATTGATTATGATACTATGGACTATACTTATGGGCATTACTATAGCTTTCAAGTTGGTTTGATGTCATACATTAGAGATAATGGATTGTGGTTGATTTGATTCATATATGATGCATGTGGATTATTAGAGACATTTTATATTGATGTTGATACAATGTTTGGCATGGTTATATGTTTGTGTGTGTTTTTCGTACATGTTATATGTTGTCATATTGGGTAAACCTATACGATTGAACTAATTTTATGATCATATGGTTATTGAGGAAATTGTAAATGATGTCGTTACTTTCTTGATGATGTTTGGATTTATATATATATGACCTTGGAGATTATTGTATAATTATTTTGGATGATTTGATGCGGCCACAAGGCCAAAGGTGTAGTTCTCGCTTCCCTTTGACACCTTTTGATACTAATCATGACACTTGACTATACCATGGACATTATTATAGTTTTGATTTAGTATGATGATTAGATGTTAGAGCATGGATTATTGCTAACTCGATTCATATATGATGCATGATGATTATTAGAGATATTTTATATATTGATGTTGATATCTTTATCTAAGATGGTTATATTATAGATGTTGTTAGGACATGTGATATTTGGATATTTTGAGTAGACCTAGAAAATGAAAATTGAATTAAAAATGATGATGATATATTTGTTGACAAAATTTTAAGTGACAACTTTGTTGATTGGCTTGATGATTGTTGTGATTCACATATATATTGATGACTTTAGAAGTATAAACACACATCGAGGATTGAAACCAACCACTTTGGAATTCTAGATGAATTCAACAAGGTCACCATGGCACTTTATTTATTTGTGTGTGCTTGATTGTTGTTAGGGATTCCCATGGGGGTCACCTTCAAATGTTACCAAGGGTTTTATGTTTCTTTATTTATTTTCCTTGGTTTAATGTTACATGTGTTTATTTTGTGGTGCTTTGACCCATTTCCTTATTTATTAAATGGTGTGTTAATTAATGTGAGTAATCATATTGTTAAAAATTAATTAATCAAATTGGGTCATAAGAAAGTAATTATTAGAGTTGTTGGCCTAAAATTAAAGTGTTGTAAGAAATGTGTAAGTGATGTGTAAGAGATGTGTAAGTTGATTTTGGAGTATGAAACACTCCATATTCTTTTAAATTCGAAATTGTCCTTGGAGGCTGATTTTGGAGACTTGTGGGACAAGTTAAACTTGTCCCATGCTTCTTAAATTTATATGCCAACCTTACCTATGGTTGGAGAGTTAAATTTAGCCCTTCTTTATGCCTTTTTATAAGTCAAGTTAAATGTTTTTATTGTACTTTTCTTACATGTTTTAATTTCATTCCTTAAGGGGTGTTGGCTTGTTTGAGTGTGTAAGTAAAACTATCATATTATTCACCCACCTATTGATTATGCATTGGAGAATGAAGTTGAATTTTGTGCTTGGAGTTGAGGATGTGTGATGTGGCATCCCACTTGGATCCACCTCATCCTCTTCCCTTCCCTCTTCTATAAATTGGAATTATTTAACTTGGTTTTGGGTTGCTCCACTTTTATCACTTCATTTTAGGAGACTTATTTTGGGGTTTTTAAGAGCTCTTGCTTTTGGAGAAGATTGGAGATTGTTGCATGCTTGTAGATTGTTGATCTCTTGGACTATTTTGCATTGGAAAGCTTGTTTTTTTTAACTTGGATCAAAATCCATCATGGAGAGGTAAGAGCTTGGCTCTTGGAAATGTTATTATTTTCCCTTTTATGAATATGTAAATGCTTGTATGTTTTTATTGTTTGTGGGATCTTTGGGTAGATAGTCTAGGAATGGTGTAGTAGAAGGCTATTGGGTTTATTTTGTGGGAGGCATAAGTTTTTTTGGGGAGGTATAAGTGTGGAGGAGTTGGGATTTAGGTTCCACCTTATAAATAAATAGCTTGCATTTATTTACTCATTATGGGGTGCCATAAGTGGTTAGGGAGGCATAAGGAAATGTGAGGAATAAGGGGTACTTGAAGGATGCATTAGGGCATGTCAGGTATTTGAAATGTTATATTTTGGTAGTTTGTTCTCATGTGGTGATACCCATTTCCCCTCTGGGAGGCATAAGTAGCATCCCCCATAGTTTCTTGCTCCTTTGGCTTGCATGAAGAAGCCTAAGTTTTGTTTGTTGTCTTTCAGGTGGTTGTAAAACTATTGATTTGTTTTGGACTCTGTTTTAATAGGAAATGTGCATGTTGAAATATTTCCTTTGTGTTGTGGAATCTGTTCTTGCCATGTGTTGAAACACATTTCTTATTGCATTGTTGTTGGGGCTAGGGGGCAATGAAGAAGGATAGCTTCTCCTTTAATTAGATGTCTTGGTTGGGTGGAGAGTGTTGCCTTTCACCTGATTTTGTTGTGATCAAAATTGAAAAAGATGGAGAATCTTCATGTTGTTGTTCTAGAACAAAGGAAAAGATAGTTTTGGCGAGTCCTTGTTGGGATCATTATTTATTGTAACCATATCCCACTTGAATTGGATAACCTTGTAGATTTTTTTGTTGGAAATATTTTTGTATTGGTTATGAAAGTTGTAATTTGAAATGTGAAAGATATGTACTCTGTTTTCTATTTTTGGATGAAATAAAAAAAATATTTATATCTTATAAGTTGTATTTAATCGGTGGAAAAGAAAGTTGTAAGAGAATAATACAAGTCAATAGAATTTATTTAGTTCTATTAATATGATATTGTCTTCATTGGAAATCTGAGTTTGCAATGTATACTGAAATCTCTGTTTGGAAAATTGAAAGAGAATACGTATGAAGAGAATATATTACTCTTTTCCTTTGTAATGCATGATTTTGAAGGAAATAGAATATTGTAGTGATTAGATTAGAATGAATTCATAAAATTATGTCGGTAAATGTAAATGGATCAAATCTAAATTTAATTTGTAGAACTCTATTAGAGAATTATTCAAACGAGGAAAATATTTTATTCAAAATACACATAATGACCCCTCTAATAATGAACAATAAAATGACACATTGAATTGAACTTAATATGATAAAGGTGCCCCTGAAAAAACTAAACCACTTAAGAAATGGTTGAGGATCCTTCCAAATCAAACAAAGGTAAAATTACGGTCGTTTCGATGTACGAATTGAGAAATTTCGAATTGATATTAAATAAAAAAAAGTATACATTGAAATCAATCCTAAATTATTCTAAGAGAAACCCTCTATGTCTTTTTGGCATGCTCGAGAAAGGAGCGAGGTCAAAGTGAACAAAATTTTATAAGTCGAATGTCACCAATTTTCATTTTATAAGCCTGCAGAGTGTTTTCTCAAAATTGGACCTTAAAACTTTATCCAAATTAAATTTTTAAGGTTTACATGCAAAGAGGACATCAAGATATTTCTAAAAAGTCCTCGTTTTCCAAAAGCAGAGTTCCCTATCAAATGGTATGGCCTTGAAGTTCACGAGAAGAGGAAAAGCCTCTTCCACGCCCATCTTGTGTCTTAGGAGAAAAAGAAGTCTCTTTCGCACCCATATTGTATGACCGGGAGAAAAAAGTTTCTCCTGTGCCTCTCTTCTGCGCTTGGAATAAAATTTCTTTCCACACTGGGAAATTTTTTTCACACGTCCCATGAAAGATAATCTATCTCTTGCTAAGGATGATTGTCTCTCTCTTGGTGTTTTGTAAGATGTTTTGATAACTCTATATGATTCTTTCTAGAAATTACAAGCAGTTCATTTTTTTAATACTATTTTAGGCATAATCCTTGATTCAGATGCTTGTTAAGATCTCTGTAACTTGTTTCTTTTACATAGATGCTTTATTTCCTTTATAGTAACATTTCTGGCATGTTGGAAAATCTGAAATGTTGATTTTTCATGGTGAAGCCCTGGAAAAATTTCAAGAATTCTCTCTTCCATCCATTTCTAGCTATAGTAATTGTATTTTCTGATTCAGAATATGGAACATAACACTTCATGTTTGAAGCTGGATTGGTAAAAAAATGAGACATCATAGCTGTTTATCTTGATCATGGCATGCTTTACTGCTTTTCTATATCACTTACTTGATTTAAATAATTATTTTAAGCATGTAGTAGTTGAAAGTAGCATGATGAAAAGTTGTAAATGTCTATTTTACATGGTGAAGCCCTGTCAAAATTTTCCCAAAATCTTCTTTTTTGTTTTGTTTCAGCTTTAACCCTTTTTTTTCTAGTCAACTTCAGCTTCTTGAAATCTGATTCTTCTTCTTTAGTTGCAATTTGAAACATGTGCTTTTATTGCTAGTCTCTTTTTGTATTGTAACTTGTTCCATTTGAAGAAAATATTGAGTTTGAGTTACATTAATTCTTCTTTCCAACCTATACTTATGAATTTTCTATTTCTTCTTGGCTGACAACCTGTACCTGCACACTTAAGAAAACAATTAGAAAATACTTAGGATTTTTGGCCTCTCTTGTGTCCATGTTTCTTCCTTTCTTTTCTCTTTCTTCTTTCTGAATGAGTAGAGCATGTATGCAATCTATTCTTCAAGTAAATTATATCTCCTGTTTTGAAGAGATTCATATGCATGAACTAGGACAGTAGGGAATATGAATTGATCCCTGAGCTCATAACTGATAGTGCATTTTATTCTTTTCAAGTACAGTGGCTTCCACAAAGAAGATGAGAAAGGAAAAAAGTTGGAATGGAGCTACCCCGAACAACAAAGAAAACCCCAAGGCAATGATGGGTTCACTCATACTCTTTACTTTATTTTTCATGCATGTGTACCTCTTATTTCAGTAGTTGTACTTTACTTTCCAATTACATCCCACGGATTGTGTGGGAAAATTTAAAAATTCCTTATGAATAAAACATTAAATTTTGTAAATGAGTTGTATATTTCTTTCTACATTTCAGCTTTCTATATGAATTGTATGATGAACTAAACAACTCAGTCATTTAATTGAATGTCTTAAACATGAAGGAAATAACATTAATGAGAACCTGTAACATTCAGTAATGAACTCTAATTTATGAAATCTGCACCTATGTTTGCTATCCCAAAACTCAACGCTCACCTATTATGTAATTTGGCATCTTTATCAAGACAACACGGTTTTCCTTGAGGCCCTTGTGTTCTTTTGCTGAAGGTATCATGAAATTGCAAACTATGTGATCAGTTACGTTTTGTAACAACACACATAACTGCAGATTTCACTTAATCATTAACTCATTCAACAATAACCAATAATATCAAAACTCCCTTAGCTTAGGTTTACTTAACCAATTCCCTTTCATCGTAATGAAAAAGTTTCTAGTTTCCCATTTTTGCACAAGTGCAAAAATTTTCAAGAGTATGTTGTTGGTGGATGCGTAGATTGCATAGGTATGATGTAGGAGAAGAATATGGGGATCTCTTGTGGGGAGGCATAAGAGTTTTGGGGAGGTATAAGTGTTATTGTGGAGGGATTTTGGTATTGGGTTCCACCATGTAAAATAAATAGCTTGGATTTCTTTACTCGTTATAGGGTGCCATAAGAGTGTGGGGAGGCATAAGAGGATGGGAGGCATAAGGAAAGTAGGGGTTTTGAAGCATATATATATTGGTGGGTTTATTTTAAGGTGGAAACCCATTTCCCCATTAGGAGGTATAAGCAGCTTCCCCATAGGTCTTTCTCCTTTAGCTTATGCATGATGAAGCCTTTGAGTATTGGCTTTTGTTCTTCATGTGGTTGTAAACTGTAGTATGTATTTTGACTATGTTCTATTTGTGTAAACTATTTTTATGTTGTGGGCTTGATTTTTGCATGAGTTGAAATATATTTCTTATTGCTTTGTGGTTGGAGCTTAGGGTCTAATAAGGAGGACTTCTTCTCCTCTTCATTATAATTCTTGCTTGGGTGGAGAGCATTGCCTCTCCTCCTTTTTTGTTGTGATCAAAAGATATATGATGGATCTTCTTGTTGTTGTTCTAGAGTTAAGGATGAAGACAAATTTTTCAGTTTCTCCTTGGGTTCCTTATTGTGAAATTTCCCACTTCAAGTGAATGGCATTGTAACATTATTTGTGGTAGAAAGTTGCTCTATTTTTGAAATGGAACCTACATTTGAATGTGAGAGATGCATATTCTAAAAGTTGTATTTGATGAATGAAAAAGGAATTTGTAAAAGAATTATTGGAGTTCAATATATGTTGTTTTAATTACCACAAATGGTATGGTTTTCATTTGAAATCTATGTTTGAAATATATTGTGAAATCTCTATTTGAAAATTAAAAAAAAAAGAAATACGTATGAAGAAATATTACATTCTTTGTTTCATTCGAAATGCATGTTTTGAAAGTAGAACTATATTTTGGGTTTTCACGCATGGATTGAAGTAAAGTTAAGCATTGTAAAATTGGAATGGAATGAACTTAAATATCTAAAGTATGATAACGAAAAGTAGATCAATTCGGGCTTAAGGATGTTTTTCCATTTGGATTCTTTGTAAAGCCCTGCAAATAAATAGTAGAAAATATACAAAGTAATGAACTTGAAAGACAAAATGAAACCTTGGAATGAACTAAGGATGAATAAATCACATCATAAAACAATTGCATTGCCCTAGTAATTTATTCAGAACTCCAGTAATCAAGCAAGAGGCATAATAATGCCATTTCACATAAAAGAAAAGAAATTTGTATTGAAATCTCAACGTTAATCAATTAATCCTTACAATCCATTATAAATCTTTCAAGTACATTTCTCCACACCTGTTTGGGGTGTTGAAGAAGAAAGAATAGTGAATTAGACCAATTCTAGCAGTTGAAAAATTTTAGTTCATATTTTTATGGTAGGAAAGACGTTTTCTTAAAATTCACCCATCTAAGTTTGATGAAAATGAATTTTTAAGTTTTCTATGCAAAGTGGAGTTCCAACCCTTTCCAAAAATTCCTCATTTTCCCAAATCCGATCTTCCAATAAAAATTTATGGCCTTCTAAATTTTTACTTGATTAGTTTCAAAAAAACTAATTGTCCAAAAAAAAAAGGAAATTTTGGCAAATCGGATCTGCGGGCTGAAAATTACTTAGCATACATTTTGCAAGAATGTAAAAAGTCACAAGTTCCTTCGCAGCCCCGTATCCTTCACTTTTGAAAAAAAAATATATACTTCCACGGGTTCGTGGGCCTGCACCTTCAAAATCTACATTTTTGAAAAGGGCAAAAAATCTTAAGTCTCCCATCAGGCCCGCCTTTGGGAAAAATTTCCTCCCGAGGTCCATCGGCCTGTAACTTAAGAAATATAAAGAGTTAGGAGTACTTCTTTATATCATTGGAAATGGGAAGAAATTTCCTATCTAATAGAAATGTTTTCTAGAAACCTTAAGAGCACTAAATATGTAAAAATCAGGTTGAAGTGCAAAGATGAGTCGAGAGTGGGTAAGTGGGAATTACCCTTTTTAACTTACATGAGTAACTCTAGAGCATGGGTTAAACTTTTTGAGCAGTCGCGCTAGGATAAGAGAATTTTTTCTAACCCATGTAAATAGGACTGGGTTATTGTTTAGACCTAGTAAAATTAAATACCTTGGGCATTTAATTGTTTTGACCATTTGACCCTTTAAATTAATTAAGGAACATTTAAATATAGTGTTAATTTAATTATTAATTAAATTAAAACCTAAGAGATATTTAACTATATTAGATTAATTACGGTCATTAATTTTGTGATGTGGATTTAATATTTTTTATAATGGGAAAATTTTATTTATTAATTATAATTGACTTTGAATCTTTGTTGTGATAAATGTTGCTTAAAGCTTGGTAGTGGTCATGCTTTTAAAAACAAAAAACAAAAAAATTATTCTATAATTTTTCTATCTAAACCTAGGTTGTTCTTGGGTCTCACTGGTATTTTTAGTGGGTGTTACACTTTGTATCAATCTTGTGACTATTTTTGAAGCCTCGATAATAGCCGATACTATTTGACATTCCTAGGTACTATACATCACTAAAAAGGACTCCATTTTTTCATATTCATCACTATTTGTAATCGATGCATCATAATTTGCGAAGACTCTAATTTCCAAGGCGTATATCAACCCAAAAGTATTTCTCCTCTCTCTTCCCTTTAATCTTTGTCAATTCTACTGCTTTAGCTATTATTTTTGTCTCATTTTTGACACTTTTTGTATTATGGATCTTTATCCCCTAATTTTTTAAACCTCGTAGTTTCAGATGTTTTCCATCATGTTTTCAAAATTAAATTCCTAAAATGGTGATAATTCCAAATCTAATTCTGCTTGGATTTGAAGTAATTGATGACGCCTTGAAAGCAAACATAGAGAGAAAATTTGCAGTGTGGTTTCCTATGCTGCGACATTAACTCACTACTTGTTTGAGATGCGATTGTTGCTACGATAATTACATTTGACTACAATATTATATTTCATGGTTATAAATACCTATTAATATTTTGCAGCAACATATTAATTGAGTGCTTCCCCCTTTCCTTCTTGTTCGTACATTACACACTACACTAAATGTATCTCATTATGAAATTTTCTTAATAATCATATAATCTTATTCTTTGTGTTTAACTTGTGTACATAAGCCTAATTCATAATATAAAATCATGCTTCTCTATCCATTTTAAATTTTACTTCTCACTATTAATAATGGTTTAGAGATCTAGCCTTAAAACATTATGTTGATGATAAGAAAATTGAGTTTACTTACCAATTCTTATGTCAATTCTTGTACTTTTTTATTTATCAATTTCAAACAAATCCATGCATGAATACTTCTTGTACTTTACAGATTGGATGACCATTTTGGTGGGTAAGAAGTGGGTACAGGGATGGAGTAACATCTATTCAGAATGAGGTCTGTAGTAAACTTCACGCCCGTTGTTCAACTTCCCACGGCTCAAGACCTCTTTTTCAAAGAAAGGGCTTAACGTGAAAGACCACATTTTGCTTTCAAGAGGGTAACCAATTCCTACACCACTTTTTGCATTATAATAAAATTTGATAATAACTAATATTTATGATCATACATATGGACATATAATTGGAATAGGTCATTGTAATACAATAAACAATAGGCTTTATAACTTCAAAGGAAAAGGAGGCATTAACCCTTCCCTCAATCCTTCCCACACAAATCACTTGAAGATTAAATTCACCCATCTTATAGACATAACCATTGTAGTGGAGATGGATCCGAGCACTCCCTTTCTTTCGATATTTTTACTATAAAAATTGCTCAATTTATTTGTAATACTTGTAATGATCACTACAACACTAGGGTACTTATGTATGTGTAGAAAATTCAAATTCACACACTACAACAAAAGGGGTATTTAGAGACATTAATTAGAGGAAAAACTATATTTTTATTTCTAAATACCATCCTCAAATCGTACCCCTTATAAAGTTTTATATTTTTCGCCAGTAGGCATTCTCCTTTGAAGATGTTCATGCTAGAAAGTGTCAAATTCCAGTGGATCCAATAGTTACAAGTTGTCAGATTTTAGATATTTGTTCTTTGCCAACTTTTGGATTTTTATAGTTGCAATAGTATTCCCAATTAATATGTTTGGTGAAATAGTGTGAGTTGTTTTGCATATCTATTTTCTAAAGTAATGATTTTTTTTCTGAAATGTTTTTGGAATTAATTAATTTAGTGAAACAACATGAATTCAAAAGTAAATATCTTCTTTCAAATTGCCTCCCTCAACCACCTTTCTCTGTGGACTAAGTAAATAATTCAATCACGTTGTTCTAGATCCAATGTTGTGGACCACGTGAAACCCAGTTAACATTGTAAATTTAGCGAGAATCAATTAAATATAGTAAGGGCCTCTCTCATAAATGGGGCATTGTTACAAAGTTTGGCCGGGTGAAAGAATGAGACAAGTTTTCAAGGAATATGTTGTGGCATTGCACAAAAGACATGGGTTCCTTCGAAAGACGCTCACATTTCACATATGCAATAAACATATCTCCATCTGGATCATTTTACATTTTCCCATGGACTCTCAACCTTTGCTAAATATGAGCTTTGGTATACATGGATGTAAATGTGGTCTTGTGGATAGTATAGACTACAAGATTTTCATGAAATGGGTTTGTTGAAACGTCTTGAAACATTGAGGCAAATACTATTCGCATGTGTAAATCCAACCTGCTTTAAAATAGGATATTTTAAAATAAGGTATGGATCATCTTGATTCTATGGGAGTTTTAGATTTGTTCGTTTGGTTGATATCTAGGAAAAGAACGTTCTACCTTTCAAATTGAGACTTTTTTGCTCTGTATTTTCTCTATTACCCTAAATTTCACCTTTCGGTTTGTTGCACCACTTCTTCAACCATGGCCACTATTAGTGTTATCATTGAATCACAACACCCTATGATTTGCACAATTGTGTGTGCTTAAGCTCACGGTGTGACTGAGTAACATGGGTACTATCTCCAAGTTGTGGGACTTGCTACTTGAGTTAGACCTCTAGAGAAAGTTGTTTCTTACTCCTAAACTACCTACCACAATATATCCCTAATGCGGGCAAGACTATCTAATCCTAATCTAACTTTCCAAGGAATTAGGCGAGAGAGAGTACATGAATGTAAATCCTACACTAACAGCAGTGATACATCAGAAAAGGAGGGAATGAGAATAGCTTTCCAATGTGTGAAAAATGGAAGTGAAGTACATACTAGAGAGGGTGATAATAGTTCTCCACAATCTAGAAACTAGATTCATGATAATATTTCATACACACACAATGATAATGAATCCCTATAAGAGCATAAAATAGACACAATATATTTGCAATGAGGTTGAAAAGGAAAGAAGAATGCAAAAAAACACAACAAGGGAAGATACATCCACAACTTGCATCTATTGCTTCACGAATATGCACAGTTCAATCTCTTGAAAAACAAGGTCTGGATCACCATGGAAGAATTCCACTACAAGGACCTATAGCACATTGGCTTCACAAAACTAAAATGACAAAGTTTTTCTACTCAAACTATTCCCCCTTACAATGAGCCCAGTATTTCAATTTATAGAGTTTTGGAAGAGAGAGAGAGAAGGGATGTAAATCCTAAAATCCACTTTCCAACCACTTGAAATATGTCATAAATGTTCCCAAATTATGATATATGACCTTTAGAAGGAACCCCATACTGTCCCATGACTTACAAAAGTGAAAAATATCTTCCCATGCTTCATTAAATGCATCTCCAACCACTAATAAAATCATTGTTCAAAACTTAGCACGTTTTCCTTAAAATCATCACCAAAATTTTATCAATTTATTCATTCCTTGATTGTTTTCCGTTGCACTCTAATTCATGATTCAAATGAGAGTAATTTTGTTAAAATTCATGGAAAATTGAAAAAGTTATGGTCTTATGAGTTTGATCGGTTATTCTCGAATTTATTAGGGACTTCTTGCATTTTATGGGGCTGAATCGGAGCTCCGATCAAAAATTATGAATATTTTAAGATCAATGTCAAGATGTTACATGAGATCTCTCACAATCTGCAATACAATGGCTTTTTACTCCCTTTAACTTATATCGGTATTACAAATTTTGGGAAACTCATGTGTCCTGCAGATACTTGGACCATGCAGGCCTCCTTTTTCCGCATCACCCAACTCAAGTATTTTCTATCCTCACACGTCCTTTGTTGATCGTGGCCAAGTGGTCCATTAACCACCAACTTCTTTGTACCACTCACCCATGGGTATTTTGATGATTTCGGGTTCAGGTTGCACTCAAGTCCCTCAGGCCACTCTGTCCGCTCCAACCCGCTTCACCCACATCACGGGCCTCCAACCTCCTTCACGACCACATAACCTTCTATGTACAGTGTTGACCAGGCCATGAGGACTGTTAACCCTTGACATTTCAACATTGCACTCCCATGGCCATTTCTCCTTGTGTACGCACGTCACGCCCAAGTCCGACTTGGGCCTTCCAACTCTTTCTTTTCTACATAAGTCCTTCCCGCATAAATTTTAATCTTCCTAAGCCCATGTGTTCCTTGGGCCACTTGGGCCTCTCTCATGTGATTTTTCTACAAAAACCTCAGTAACTCATTTGATTTCTCGATCAGCTAGGGAAAAATGCATTCGTGTATGAAATAATTACTGTTCCTCTCGCATAGCAGCTCGGTTCTGCAAAATATAGATTTTTGCATGGTTCAAATAGGTTGGCTCAATAACATACAAAGAGATTGGTTCTCACATTACATGGCTCAAAGGATCCTTTAGGAGTTTGGTTCCAAAAAAATTCTCACTTAGGTGGATGCTACCCATGAAACAACCAGTTCTCTCTACAAGGCAGCTCGATGGGAAATGGAGTAGCTCAGTCATGAGCTCGACCAACCCATTGGAACCCAAAGGAAAATTTTAACCTTTCTCAACCCCTTCTAATTGACAGATCTCCCTAGCATAGGGAAAAATGCATGAGCACTAAATTTCCCATTAATTTTGTATAGTGGGCCCCTCAATACAAGCTTATCAGTCATCCAATTTTGTCAACGTAGTGAAATTGGATAACAATTAGAGGAGATTTTTTTGGTAATTGATATGTTGGTAAAATCCTCAGAAATTCATGGTTATTCATCACTCTTCTCTTAATATTTACCATGGCTCACTTCGAGTCCTCAACTCGAGTTCTCTATTCACAAAATGGTTATGCTTTGTTGTTTTCTCTCGATTGCTTCTCACATATATGGCCGCTACTTTTCATGCTTGGGAGATTTTAAGATTTTATTTGGCTTCTCGGATAGTTTAGATTAAGCCCCAAATTCTCTTTTTCAAGGAGGGTTTGACTCACCATTTTTCTAAGGTTGTTGTTTAAGAATTATGTAGATGTATGGAGAGATTTTATTTTCCTAACTCAGATTTACATCCAACTCGCACCAAGGAAAGTACATGAAGCATCATTAGATGAAGATGGAACAATAGCTGAAAGATAGGGGATGCTTATCGAGTTTGTGTTTGCAATGCCTTGGAGGTTGATGTGGTAAGACCAAGCACAAAAAAAGCTCACAACTCTAGCGAAGAGATTGAATTTTTAGTCAAGATACATATCTCTTCATGTAGATTCATTAATGAATATAAGAGAGAGAAAATATATAAATCACATATAGTTTATTTCCTAGTTCTTGTAAAGGCACTAAATCAACTGGATCATGACACTTCCCGAAACATTTAATTTAAAAACAATGTTCCCTCAATGAAGTTTCAAGGACCAAGGATTTCATCGCCATTAGAGTAGAGCTTGGAAAAACTTCACTCGATAAAAATAAATAGGACCATGTAGTGCCCACTTCCCTTCGACACATCTTGATATTGATCATGATACTGGTGACTATATTATGGACATTATTATATTTTTGATTTAGTATGGTGTTAGATGTTAGATCATGGACTATTATTGACTCTGATTCCCATATGATGCATGATGATTGTTAGAGACATTTTATATAGAAGTTGACATGTTGTTGGACATGGTTATATATATTTATTGATGTTGTTAGGACATATGATATTTGGATATATTGAGTAGACCGAGAAAATTGAATTAAAATTGATGATGATATAGTTGTTGATGAAATTGTAAGTGATATTGTTGATTGTTTGGATGTTGTTGTGATTCATATATATATTGATAATTTTGAAATTATATTTATATTCATTTGGATGTTCTGATATGGCCACGAGGCCGAAGGGGTATTTGTATTGTGCAAGTTAAAAATATCACAAAAAACATCAAGGGATTGGAGACTAACTACATTGGAATTCTAAATGAATTCAACAAGGTCACCATGGCAACTTGTATTTTTTATGTGTGTTTGTGTGTGTTAGTTATTCCCATGGGGGATCCACTTTAAATATGACCAAGGGGTTATGTATATTTATTTATTGGTTCCTTTGTTTATTTTTGTATGTGTTTATATTGTGGTGCATTGACCCTTTCATTATTCATTAAATGGTGTGTAATATCATGAGTAATCATGTTGTTGATTTAATTAATTAAAATATGTCATAAGAAATTAATTAATAGAGTTGTTGGCCTTGAATTAAAGTGTTGTAAGAGATGTGTAAGTGATGTGTAAGTTAAATTTTTAGTGTGAAACACTCCACCTTCTTGGAAATTCGAATTTTTCCTTGGAGGCTGATTTTGGAGGCTTGTGGGACAAGTTAAACTTGTCCCATACCTCTTAAATTTATTTACCAACCATACATATGGTTGGAGATTTGAAATTAGACTTTTATAATGCTTTTGAGAAGACAAATTGTAGGTTTTAATTGCACTTTTCTTACATTGTTTGATTTAAGTCCTTTGGGGTGTGGGTTGGATTTGAGTATGTAAGTAAACTATCATATTATTCACCCACCTATTTATTATAAATTGGAGGATGAAGTGGACTTTTGGGTTGGGGTTGAGGATGTGTGATGTGGCATCCTACATGGATCAACCTCATCCTCTTCTCTTCCCTCTTCTATTAAATTCGAATTGCTTGCCTTGTTTCAGGGGGCTTCACTTTTGGAAACTCCTTTTAGGGGTGAATTCTTTGTTGTTTTGGAGCTCTTGCTTGGAGAATTTTCTAAAATATTGTTGCATGCTTGTGCTTGGCTTATTGGGATTGCTTGCATTGGGATAAAGCTTGTTGTTTTGGAACTTGGAACAACTCCATCATGGAAAGGTAGGATCTTGGCTCTTGTAAAGATTCTTTTTCTATTTATGAAAGTGTTATTGTGTGAATGTTTTTGGATGTTGGGTAGATGGCCTAGGTATGGTGTAGGAAGACTATGTGGTTCATTTTGTGGGAGGCACAAGTTTTTGGTGAGATATAAGTCCGGAGGAGTTAGGATTTGGGTTCCACCTTACAAAGATATATATTGCATTTATTTACTCGTTATTGGGTGTCATAAGAGATTGGGAGGCATAAGGAAATGTGAGGAATAAGGGGTACTTGGGGAAGGCATAAGGGCATGTCGGGCTTTGATATACTATATTTTGGTGGTTTGAAATCGAGTAGTGATACCCATTTACCCTTTGGGAGGCATAAGTAGTATCCCCATATTTTCTTGCTCCTTTGGCTTGTTTGATGAATCTTTAGTGTTGTTTGTCATGATTTAATGTAGTTGCAAACTACATTCTGTTTGAATGTGTCTTAAATGTGAAATTTTCATGTGTGTTTTTAGAAGGATGTTGTTGCCATGAGATGAACCGCATGTTTTATTTATTTTTGGTTGGGGCTTGGGGGCCAATGAAGAAGGATGGATTCTCCTTTTCATTGGATGTCTTGGTTGGGTGGAGAGCGTTGTCTTTCCTCTACTCTTGTTGTGATCAGAATTGGAAGAATGATAAATCTACATGTTGTTGTTGTGGAGAAAAGGAAAATGAAGTAAAGCAATTGTGATGCCTTGTTGAGATAAATCTTATTGTAACCTTCCCACTTGAAGTGGATGAAATCATATATGTTTTGTAATGGAAATATGTTGTATTGAATATGAAAGTTGTAAATTGAAATGTGAAAGAGATATGCTCTGTTTTTGTTTTTGAAAGAAAGAATTGTATTCTCTATGATGAATTTGAGGAATGAAAGAAAGAAGTTATAATTTGTCTTTTGGAATCAATAAATGAATGTATTACCTTTCTCAAATGGTATTATTGTATTGAATCTGATCATTTCAATGTATTTGAAATCTCTATTTGAAAGGAAGAATTATGAGTGAGAGAAGAATACAAAATTTTGTCTTTTGAAATGTGTAAAATTTAAAATCGAATTGCATTTTGGTTTTGAATAGTCTGATTTGAATCAACTAAATGTATTAGATTGGAATTGGAACGTATTCTAATACTTGGAAGAAGAAAATGGTAAATAGACCCTTTAATATTTGATCTTTGTTTTGTATTTTCAAACTGCCAATTATTTAATCCAAAATGCATGTTGAAGCTGCAGCAAAAATAAATAACAAATGAAACATTAAATCAGACATAATAAGATCCAAACGAACTCATCTAGACATTAACACTTAAGGAATTTCTTATAAAAATTAACAAAATCGGGCTCAAATTGGTTCACTGTCATTTGTTTGTCAAAGTTGTAAATTTTCAAATTGGAGCTCAATCAAACAAAATTACCTTCCAAATCCATCCTAAATCCATCTAAGAACAATGATTCATGTTTAATGGACCAGTTGAGGGAGGAAGAAGATAAATTGATTAAAATTTCATAAGTTAAAATTTACCGATTTTCCTTTTAAAAATTTGTAGATCGTTTTAGAAATTGACCCCTCCTTTAGACACAATCTGAAAACTTTGTAATCATACTATTAGTGCAAAACAACAAAACTCCTCCTTATGATTTACATTACCGACTTGTAATTTGATTGTCATTCATTGTTGTGACCACAACCTTATGCACTGTTAGACCCAGGGTATCGAAATTTGGTGCTCGTTTCCGTTGGTATTTCCAAGAGCTAGATGAGTCATCAACTAAATCAACCATTCTATCTACCTTGTAAGTTAGAAAAGCACAATTTTGAGAAACTTGCAAAACAACACCGTAAACCCCGCTCATGAGATGACAAGTGTTGTATGTGTTCTTTTTATGTAAAGAGTCATGTCAAGCATTATCTCAACCTCGTTTGACCATTTATGCTCTCTTTTTCACTTCTCTAGGAGCCTTGTCACTCCATTTTGCACTTTTAGGAAGCTATTAAAATTGAAAAGTTTGCATTCATTTTGAACCACTCTTGAAACCCTAAACAACAAAATGCCTATCCACCTTCACAAACCTATAGTATTTTTACTAGACAATTTCTTCAAGCCTTTGGTTCAGTAAAATCACATTCATGGTTAGTTTGGAAAAGGGGTTTTGTATGCCTCCTAACGTAGTTTGACTAGGTTAAACTGGACCAATTACGACTAGGGGCTCAGGAAGACCACGCCATTTGAAACCTGTTTTTCATTTCTCACTCTCGTCATCCCTAATGAATTATCCATATATAGGGAGCTTGTAGGAAAAAAAAATTGTGCATTCGTCCATCGAATGTTAGTTTTGGACGTAGTTTTTTGAGCCCTCGACCTAACTTTTGATCATTTTCAACTAGACCAATTACGAACAATAGCATCGAAAAACTAGCTGCCAATCATAAACCATTCACCAATTTTGAATTCCATTAGTTCCTATGAATTCTTTGTATATAGGAGGACGCGTATAAATTTACCTATTGTGTATTTTATCACCGAAAGATAATTTTGGAACCCACTTTCTTAGCCTCTTAGCCTAAATTGAATGTTTTTGCAACTAGCAAGAAAGCGTAAAAATAAATTTGGAGGACCCTCATCCCTACATTGAAAGAAATCCTAAATTGGAATTGAACTTTTGGAAAAATAGTGTTTCTCTCTCTTCCTATCTCTTTCTCTCTCCTTGATTAAGAAATGATGAGAAATGAAATGAAATCAATACATGTCTCTAACCCTCTCCTTTCGAATGCAAATTATTATTATTATGTAAATGGAAAACTGAAAACATTAATTATGCTAGATCTAGGTGGATGTCATGCCAGCGATTTATCACTTATTTCATGCTCACTTGGTTTTGCATGATGCAAGAAAGATGGAAAAAGGCATGGATTAATTCATTGTTTATGATGGTAATTTATATCGGTCATTGTAAAATGTCTATATGTATAATGAATTTCCATTTTACATAAATGTTATATTTGAAATTTGGTTATATGTATGAGATGCATTTTTGATAGAGATTTGCGTAGGGTAAAAAGGTGGGATTATGAATTAATTTAATATTTAACACTTGTTGTACCCTCCCTCTCATTCTAGCCACATTAGTTTATAAAATTCTATCATTCTAAGAGATAATTAATCATCACAACTAGAATATTTGGTACTATACCTAAGAAATGTATTCAATAGATGATTTCTATAACTTAAGATTCATTGTTCCAAGAAACGACTATGCGATGTAACCTTACCATAAATGGATTAAGTACAACTAACACTTCCTTAGTATCCTATTTGACTACCAAGTCTTATCATGTAGATCTAGAAAATAACTTCATCATCAAATGAATCCCTTGTGGGATCCGACGAAACAAATAGAGCTATTGAAATAGTTTTTCTATGACTTAAAATCTTGTTAATGATCTCTTTAGTTCCTCATAGATAAATGTGTTACCTTGGTTAGTAACAACATAACACCTTGGTCTTTCATTAAGGTTATTTACCATAAATATTTCCTCTCACCTTAAACTTATATATAGTCGGAGCATAGATCCTTAGGTGCAATTGGAATTAAACCAAACCTTGGCTGATTAAAGGGTTAACTTGTGGGTGGAAAGTGTACATAAATCTTAGCAAATGCAATTGTATTTAAAATAATTTGACTTAAGATAATTTTAGAAACAAAAAAAATTTGTCTCGTTACCCAGTGTGCCTAGTTTCCCTTTGTACCGAGAGAGTGGCCCAAAACCAAACAAAGGTAGTAGGTGATATTCATATGATTGATCTCATGGTGGAATTTAAATGACGCAAGTGGATTTCTTTTTTGTATCATGTGTTTAATACTGCAGTGTATAAGAGCACGGAAATTGGATGTCTCATGCTAGGTTACACTCCTCATAGTAGCGAATCCATTAGTGAAAATTATTTGTTAATTTGTTTACAATTGTTATAAAACAATGCCAATAATGAGACCATAATGTGATGTAAGAGTAAATCATATAAGAGTAAAACGATATTTTAGGTTAGGAATAATGTCACTCTTGGAGTCCTTATAACTCAATTAGACATTTTCATGTGTTAAAAAGAATATGAATTGCCTTTGGTGAGATCAAACTTTGAGAAAACAAAAGATATATATAAATCTAAATAAAATTTCTTGATGTGGAAATGTTGAATGGATTCAACAAGTTATTGAACTATATTAACTATGATAGGGAAATAAAGATACCGTGATCGAAGAATGTTTATGGGAAAAGGTATCTTGAATCTAAATCTCCCTTAAATCCTAAGATTTCTTTCTTGACATCACGTCAGATTCACTTGTGTAGTAAGGGTAAAATTTAAACATTGAATAAATGTTTGAGAAGCATAATCTTAACATAAGAATGAGAGAATTAGGAACTTTGTATGCAATTTTAATATGAAAATAATTATGTAAGTTATGGAGATTTTCGTAAGGGATAAAGAGCCAACTTAAATGGTTAAACTGTAAGTTGAATGTGAAATGAATTTAAGAATATGTAGGTGGAAAAAGATAAAATTATCCTTGCATAATAATGTTCTTGGAATGTTAATCATAACTAAGATGTAATCATGGTAATGATGTGTTGTGGGTTTTCCAATCCTTGGGTCCCTTTTTGTGGTTGGGTCATTACTAGCATTCGTTCATTGGGGAAAGTGTGGCATCGACATGTATATGGTGTTGTCATGTGTCTATGTGATTTGATGAATTGCGTAATTTTATTATGTGGTGTTAAGTTTATCTATTGGATCCCATGTGGTGTTGTGTAGTGGGCAATGTAATTCAAAATATATATATTCTGGTATTTTTGCTATTTTATTTGTGTATAAAATGTGGGCATTACATCTTTGATATTAGGGAATCAAATTTACATATACATGGGTGAATCTACCAAAAAAGGACAGAAAGTGAAAATTAATAGAGGAGATATTTTTATCCCTATAGGAAAATCATGGTGATGGTACTATCTATTACCATATGAATGTGTCCAAAGTGGACTTCCAAATGTTCATATTTACTTAGAACATTGATAAATATATTTCCTTATTTCACATATCATCTTAGTACACTAGATTGTTTTCTAGATATTATTGTGATTCCATTACATGCTTTAACTATATTTTCATTTTATCAAATCTAATGTATTGTAACATTTAATGTTCAAGATTTAAGATATTTCAAGATTAACTTAGGAATTCCTATTAATAGTTTTGAATTAATATTTTTTGGGTTAGATTGGGAAGAAAACCTAATTTCCTATCACATTTGGTGAACTCGCTTTATAATAAAATACACAACATGGGATCGTATCTTTCTCGATATCCATAGAAAATACCTTGGGCGTAATCACTAACACCGACTCCCAAACCTCGATTTCACACATAAAACCTATGCAAGAATCCTATTTGAGCTTTATACTTCAACAAATCTCCAAGCCCACATTGAGCTTAAAGTGTAAAATCGAACTTGGACTCAAATTTCTCTAGAATATGAGGATCTACCTTTCGGATCAAGAGAATTTTTTCTTTCGGAATTATGTTGTTGATTGTGATATGGTAAAACATAAAAATGAGAATTCTAATTGGTGGAGGAACACCCTCCCGGTCCTAAGGATATCCATGATTCGAGATCTTTGAGGAGGAATACATTGTCGAATTGGTCCTTGAAACCCCTTTGAGAGAGATCACATATCATGTCAAAAGGGGTTATCTTTGGGTAAAACTTAGTGGACCGTAAATACTAAATCAAAAGTGTATATAGTGGCAAAGGAGAATGTTCCTCCTTGTTCTCCTTGTTTAAGTAAAAAATATCAATCAAATGCATATTTTGAAGTTGTTATTCCTTAAGAAAAATATCTTGATGAGTGAATAACAGTTTGTAACAAGAAGAAATTTGTTCACACAAAAACCACTCCCTCCACTTCGAGAAGTTAGCTCCTTTTCTTCTTCCCGGTTGTTCCTCTCATGTCATTTTTGTTGTCGGTAAGTAGTTGTGTTGTTATTTTTCTTATGTCTAGCAATTGTTGGGTTCATGATGTTTTTTTATTTGGTTTCTTGTTGGAATATTTTACTTTTCCTTTGTTCTTCATTGTATTTTTACTTCTATGGCTTTTTTTTCTTGGGTGTTGCCTCCACTTGTCAAAAAACCCACTATGGTTGAAATTATTTATCCGGCTTCTAATCCCTTCTCCATTCTTCGGTTTATGGTCCCCTTCAAAACCATTTACCATTAATAAAAAAATAAACAACATGCGGTTTCACTAAGGTTTGACATAGGGTTTTTTAAACTTTAGAACTTATATTTACATTCTAGGGTTTTAATTCCTATTTTATTTTATATCAATAAAATTGATGCACTTATCATGGATGACTCGTTACAATATTTCAATGGATAAAATTATATGATTATGAATGATAATGAATCAGAAACTGATGCTAATAGTGAATGGAATTATGTGTCTTACTCTTTTTATAGTCCCCATTACTATCTCCTTCCTCTCCTAGAGTTTATTTTATTACATGTTGAAAATGAAACTATGCATGTGTTGAACAAAAACCCACTCCTTAAAAATCATGAGGCTTGATTTGATAAATTTATAAAAGAATTTAATAATAATTCCAACATGTGTTCTCATGAAGTTATTTGTGTTAGCAACAATGATTCATGTAATAATGATGATGGTTTGCTACATACATGTAATGATAAAAAATTTGATGCATTAATACTCATGTTTCAAGATATTCACCTAGTTCATGTGTTGATAATCATACCTCTAATAATGAATCTATGTCATGTGTAGATTCTCATAGTAGTCAATATGAGTGTATGTTTGAAAGAAATGGTCAATTGAAGTCTTTGAATGTTCCTCTTCAATGTGACATTACCATATTTACAATTTTGCTATTTTTCATTATATATTTAATAACTAAGTTATAAAATAAATATAGGGTTTTCCATTTATCATTTGTATATGTCATAATGACATATATGGCCAAAAATTAGTGCACAAAATATTTAACTCTTATCATCCAAGTTTGATTTTATCTTCCTAGTGTTCTCATTACTTGAAAGATGTTGGAGTTCTTGCAAACATTTTGAAACTTCTTCAAATATCTTGGGAAAAATGGATACATGATGGAGTTTATTTAAGGTACTTCCATATAATTTAGTAGGTTATGGATTATATTTGTTTGGTTCCTTTACTAGTGGGTCAATTAGTTCACTTCATGCATTGGAAGAGTAATTATTATCACATTTTAGTGAAACTCAAGGTCCCAACCTTACATTCGAATATTTGGCAACATTAAAATTAAGTTTCAAGGATCCTATTAGACATTGTTCCCTTCACTTCAAGGATTTCATGCATCAATTGATATATCCCCTATGTCAGTAATAAAAAAACTTGTGTCTACTAAGATTATATTACCACCACTCAAAAAGAGTGAATTTGTTTAGAAATATCGATATTGTGATCATATCGTGTTTGACATCATAACATATAAGAAGGGTTTTATTGATGTGTGATCTCATGCAAATGATATATTTATTATAAATACCTCTTAAAATTCTTTAATTGCATTAAGTGTGGAATAAAATAAATTTTCCAAGATTTAATGTTTATATAAATTAAACTATGAAACACTATCTAATATTACAATCACACATCATAATGTTAATGCTTTATCAAAATATAAATGATAAGAGAGAAACAAAGTGTAATATTGCAACAAATTGTAGACAAGAATTGGATTAGATTACCTTCTACTAGGTATCACCAACAACTTTCATTTAACATGATGGTTCAAGTATAGATGGGTTATTTAATTAGGGAAAACCTCCAATTATGTGATGCAAGGGTTATTCTACTTTCATGTAAATACATGAGCACTCCCACAACCTTGGCACAACTCAAAAACTATTCTCATTAATGAATTAATTACACAATTGATGCACATACTATTGAGTGCACTCTACCACTCACATACCATCATCTACAAGATTATTTCCTTATGAACATAGAGAAATAAATGGCTTTAAAGAACAACCCTATCTACATAGTGCACAAAGTTGTGTTGGTTTTTCCTTTTATCTGGAGAGATTTTTATTCGATGTCTCCCTTCTTCCGCTTTGAGATTATTTTTTCCACATTTACTGATGTGTTCCATGTCTCTTCATCTTCCCAAGGATAAAATAAATTATTCCCATATCAATTATCATTTCAAGAATATGGTATTATATCTCTTTTAATGATTAAAATTGGTTTAATCGAAAAAATTTAAAACTTCAATGCATGAAAATAATTTCATATTAGTTTAGGAAAACACCAAAACTGAAAGTTATAGAACATGATTTCTTAAAAACCTTTCTTCTTAAGGATTCCATGTAGGATCACTTACACCATGTCAAGCCAAAACCCAAAAAAAATAAAAAATAAAACAGACAACACTATGTTTTTGGTGATTCAAGATTACTTGTTTTCCATATGTGCTTCAAAGATCGACGTAAAAGTAATTAGATTATGATTTCCTACCATGGGGTTCACTTAGTAAATTATGGTATAGCACGTTCATTTAACGGGTACTAAAGAGTGCCATTTATGTTATTTTTTACCTCCAATTGTTCAATTGATAATACCCCTCCTATTATATTATTAGAATGAAAATACCCCTATTTTTACCATATACCTTACTTAACTATTTTTCCATTACAATTTTTTTACCCCTTTTTATTTCTACCCTAATATATCAAATAGATAATATGTTTATTTCTACCCTAATATATAAAATAAAAAATATATCATGTTTTTACTCAATCATTATTTTCATTATATGCCTCTCGCTTTCTAGAAATATATTTTGAATCCATTCAAGACATATTATAAATTACATTAATGTTAAACTTTATTCATTAATCAATAGTTCTTCAAATAATTAACATGGTGAAATAATACCATTTGTGTTAAAAGTATAGTCAATCCTAATTTTCTACAATATTATTACTTCTTGGTTAAGAATATCCTATTTGAGATTTCCTTATGCAAAAAGAGATTATAATTTAACTTCATGAAAACACTTATTTTTAAATTTTAATGTTTTTAATTTCAAAACTAGGGGTCAAATATTTAATTTTAAATTAAAATGAACCCCACTTGTCCTTTGGCCCACCTCTCTAACCTACCCCCAATACCTAATTCAAAATATTAGTAAATTAGACCCTTTCAGCCCATAATATCTACGGTATAGTGCATTTGATATTATCAATTTTAATTACCTCAAAATGAATGAACGTGTTGGGATATTCCCTAACTAATGAACCCCCATTGCTCCTACACACATGGGTGGATTAAGTGGTAAAACCACTCTTTTGGCCATTGAAATTGATGAACATCGTGTTCCTTTCCACACATCAAATACCTCAATTTCATTTCTCTCTTTCTCTTTAATTTCCATCTTCTTATTGTTGGTTTTAAATATTCTCTCTTCTTCTTTCCTTTTCTCTTTCTTTCCTCCTTTGTGGAATTAGACCCACCACAGTCTAACCACCTCCACCAAATGATTCTTTTCTTCTTCTTTCATCTTATTATGGGTTGAAACCCACCTTCATCTAACCACCTCCACCAAGATGATCTTTCATGCATCTTGTTTTATCTTGTGGGCTTATACCCACAACCATCTCAACCACCTCCTAATAAATCCTTATAGGATTTTTTTCAATCACTATTCAACATGTTGTTGGTTATTTCAGATCCTCTTTTCTCATGGATTCCAAATATTTCTCTTCTCTCATTATCCTTATTTCTATATGTCAAGAAAATCCTCTACCTCGATGTAATATCATCTTCTTTCTTGTTTATATCCTTCAATGTTTCTTCAAAAATAAAAATTATATCCATTTAGAATGATGTATCAAATAGAATCTCATCATCTTCCTTATATTTTTCACCATGTGATTCTAAGGATTTTAGAATCAATACGTCAATCCCATTATATTCAAACTACACCACTGTTATTCAAAAATTATACATTTCATCACATGCTTGGGTGATAACAAACTCATCTCGCACCATATCATCCTTGTTTCTCTCTATCATTATCTAACTCTTTACATCAATTGTAGGCTTACTGAAATATTATTTATTCACCTCATCCATGTCATGTGCAAATATCTTTGTACTCTCCTTTTCCATATGAAAACAATGTGTACCATGACTCATAAGAGTTTCTTCACCACCTCTGGATTACTCCCTCATGTGCAACATTACTTATATCCTTTAATATTCTTGATAGAAAAATTTCCACCATCTTTATGTTCATGTTTACTTTTATACCACATGAGTGAATTTATTTATCTTTCCAATATCTTCAACTTTTCCTTGTGAGATTATTCTCTCCAACCTATAGGTTATACAAATGAAATTCCTCTTATATGTCCTTTTGAGAACATTCTTGTACCATTAATTTTCCAATCTACATAATCTCCATGATGACTTGAAGATAACCCTCTTATCCTATCAAATCCTTACCAAATATCTCTTCAACTACTAATAAAAATTTACTTTCATGTTCTACCTATTCACTTTTCTTCTCATACACATGAGCATGCTATATTAAACAACACCTTTTTCCTTTCCTTTGTATTCAAGTTACCTTTTTGGACATACACATTTAACAAAGACATCAATTTAATCAAGATTTTTTTCCAACACATCATCATCCCTCGTAAAAAGATGTACAAATCTTCTCCATTGCCTACATTTTTCTCACAACCTATGCTCGCATGATGGACTCCAAAATCCCCAATATTAATAATCTCCATGGTTTTTCTTTCCTCATTCTTATTTTTTTACTTCTTCATATGCATGGTATTCAAAAAAACTCTACTCATGTGCACTAAAATTCACTTTAGCTACCTCCATTGATTCCTTCATGGAAACAGAAAAATTCTTGTGTGTTTTCCTCAACCCTTATTCCCTATAAAAGAGAAATATGATTTTTTTAATTTTCATATTTTAAATATAAATGAGCCTCTTCCTACTTATGGGATTCCAAAAATGATTTCCCATCATCAAATAATGGATATCCTCCTTTTGGTTCACAATATCTCACCTCTACATCCTAATTAATGAAGATATCTTCTTCTATGGTCTCAAACAAACCTCTTTATCTTTGTTGTTCTGAAAATGAGATTTGGGCTCCTCATATAGAAACATATTTCTCCTTTACCTTTCAAGATATAATTCTCCTTCTCACTCATATCCTTTTCTTCACTATTTCGTGGAATAGCTTTGACTTGGTCATTTGGAAAAATTTCTCATCTCATGAGCTCCCAAACTAGGTCCTCCTCTCAATTTTCTTGCTTTTATTTTTAATAGCATAGCTAGCTCTACTTCAATTAACTTAAAGTATATATCATATTCCTTATATTCCTCTTATTTTGAATCATTTTTCTCTTCAACACACACGCATATCTTCTTATTAATGAGATTCATAAGAGAATATTCTACACATGTTGTTGCTCTACCATTCATGAGTTCAAATATCTCTGCTCCATTTCTCGTTATGATTTCTCCAAGTAAACCAATTTTAGTGTTCCCAAGATCTTTATTGTGTTCCAACTATTTGGATCAAATATTTGGGCATGGAAATACCTCCGACAAGTCCTCTTGAACTATAATTAGCAAGGAGATAGTTAATATCTCTATCATTCAAAACATAAGGAAAGGTAAATGCGGGGAAATTTTGTTACATGGATTAATGAAAGCACAAATTCTCTATTTGGATGCCATTGATTCTGATACATGCCCTTGCATCTTAGAAAATTATTTTCAGCTATGTTGAAAAACTTGGGTCTAAATTAAAGAGATTGAAGCATATCTAGTATAAAATGACATTTTATCCTATCATAGCATTATTTGAAAGTCAAATATTATAAACATTGTTCATTAGTTTGATAACTTGGTTCATTCCATGAGTTAGTTAGTTTGATTAATCTATTGAGAAACATAATTGATCTCTAGTTGGCGATGACATTTGGGTCGTCGGCTCTAGGTATGAATTTTATGTTTCCTTGATTGATCATCTTTGTAAGTCAACCGGTGTGAAACACTTTGAGGTTAAATTTATGTAGGTTTGAGCCCATATTCTCCCATAACTCTTGGTATAATTTTTAGGGGAACCAATCAATCCGTAGAGCTATATCAACAACTAAAAACATAGTGGTTTTATGCATTTCTTTGATAGATAGGAAGAAGTCACACTCCACCCATTATATTTCACAAATAAAATAAAGGACTACATGCATGCATTGAGAAATGCCTATTATTACTTGAGTGTGGACGGTTGAGAAAAAACACCACAGTAGTGAGACAAAGGCTTTGAGAATGTTTGGAAGTTGTGTGTTGGCATCATGAATAACTTTAATTCAATCCAAATTCACGCTAAAATGAAGGAGGGAAAAATCCTTGTGGTTCTATTCCTAATCTTTAACAAATTCATTTGATCTCCGATTTGAGATCCATTGTCTTTTTAGTAGTCCTCAACCTTGATTTTATGTCTCCACATTATAACTTCATCTTAAGGATTCCTTGTTCAATGGAGTCAACTCCAAATCATATGAAATTTGAAGGAATTCACACATTGAATCTTTCATGGTTTTATGCCTAAAAACCTTTGCTTAATAGCCTTATATGCATAGGTATGCCATCTTGCGGATAATGACATTGTCGTACCATTTACTATGGCTATATGGAGCATCAAAATAGGAAGAAATGTTACACATTTGAATAATATGATTTTCAATCCGGACATAGTTTAGATGTGCCACGTAGAGATAAAATCGAGATTTAGTACTCCTCAATCATGGAACGATTTGTTTCATTTCTAATTTTACAAGGCCATGTCCTAAAAGCAATGCTCAAGGAATGACAACCACTGGGAATTTAAATTATTAGTAAAGGTGAAAACATTATCATTTGTAAACAAAACTCTATCAAGTCATTTCACCACCCATTTGAAACATTAGCAGAGGTCGACCAAGTGATCCATGGAGAGGTAGTAATTTTGGTTATCATCTAACAACCCTAATCTATTACACAAATAAACCTACGCCATCTATTTCAATGGCATGTCATGATATCACGAGATTGTTTTCTTTGTCTTCTCTAGATTCAATCATGTTGAAGTTTCCACATAGGATCCAATTGGCACATGTCAATGAGTCTACAAGCTACCTCCAAAATTTCATCTTTTGAAAAACATCATTGGGAGCATGATTAATAGCAATCCCAAGAAAGAGACAATTGATATACAAAAGGGCCCACATAAACCAATGAATATTGGCTAAACCCCATGTCACCACATGACGTGAAAGAAAAGGGGCTATTAAAGTGACAACACTTGTCTTTACCATTATTATGATATGACATTTGGAAGAATGACCTAGGTCAAACTCGATCGATAATGGTGTTGTGAGTAAATCTAGTAACCTTAACTTTTTGCATGAAGATAATTTTCTTCTTGCCAATAAATTGGCATGTATCCTGATAATATATTGCTCTTACATTTCATGTATAAACAATAGGGATAACCTCGTATTCATGTACCCCTCCTTCTCATCATCAAATAACATTGAAAATTTGTAACAAGATCCAAATGATAGTTTTTCGTATAATCATTTATAGTAAACATTCTTTATTTTTATTGCATACATATCCACTATCTTTCGGAGGTGGAGAAGGTTTGTGTTATCATTTTATGATTATCTTCTAGTTAAATACCACTAAGCTATCTACCACCTTCAACTTTTTAACTTCCGATGGGGTTGTACAATTGAGGCACAATTTCTTGGGTATGTGAATCATAAAATAAGTCTACGACTGTTGCAAATGCACTATGGGTGATGTATTTGTTGAAGACATGAGCATCAATGCTTTGTTGACAATTGATTTATTCGCCTAAGTTAATACACATGATATGAGGTTTTCTTCGTAGTGTAGGTTTGTTGTGAGTGGTGCTTGTTAATCACTATGTCCATCTCCATAGATTTTTCCACGCCTTTGTTCATGTTTGGTGTAGTTTTGGACATAGGCATGGGCAAGGAATTTACCATCAATGGTCAATCATAGATTTTGTGGTTCATGGATTAGCACCAAAAGTGTTGGGTGCATTGATGTATAACATGCATTGTGTTAACCTCTTATTAATCAATTTGAACATCAATTTGTTTCCTTTGAGGTCATTGGAGAGATCTGCGATGATACAAAAATGTTTTTGTGCCCTTGCTATGTAGAACTTGGGTTGTTCAATCCCTAAGAAATGGCCAAGCGATGTAACTAGGGTATATGCTAAAAATAATTACATGCTTTATTAAATTCATTCAATCTAACACTACAATAGGAAGACTTTTAGGTTTTTATTCATTCTCTCATGAAAACATTTGGGACGAATTTCCTACGTCACTTCTACACCATTTAAATCTATTGTTCCAACAATATCACCTATATAAAAATGACAACATAAGCCGGGGAAAGGCGTATTATAAAATCCCATTTTCGTATTTAATGGCGGTGTGGGATAAAGAAATCCTAAGAGAGCTCAAATGACCATCGCCCTAATGCACAAAATAATTACTCACACCTTATAAAATATATAAAGGAGTCGTTAACTATTCTAGAGTATTGTTTCCGGAGCTACAATAATTCAGGTCATTGGGCTCGGTGAGTATAATACACAACGCCGTATAAAACGATGGGTGCACCTTGATTTCAATTCCGACCTTTGTTTTACTCCCTTCCCTCTTAAATTAATGAATGCTATCACATGCTTGTTTCACATTCGGAATGCGATGTTTTAGAAAATATATTCATGACAAAAATGATGAAGTTGAAATTTTCCATTGATAAGAAACGTGAAAGAGAGACATTATATTGGTTGAAATAATATCGTATTTCTGTGCTGCATTATACAGCTAAAATCTAATTTCATGTGAGGACTCCTGTCACTTATCACCTTCGTTTTCAAATTCATTTCAATCAATTGGTCGTCTCCCACACACAATATTCCATTCATTCATACCCAACCATTTTCCTTGATATCTAAACACAAATCAAATATTACCTGGTTGTAAACATTCATTTAAACAATTACTTGCATCAAGAACAAGGGAAATGTTATGCCAATAGCTAAATGTGTGGATTTGTAGTGTCTTGAAGTCATTTGAAGATGCACTAAAGAGGTATGTTTCTATAAGGTTTGTGGAGTCATCAAAGCAATTCTAAGGTTTATTGAGCCTCCAGCACCACGCATGTCTGCCACTGCTGCTTTCGCACCATTTTCAGAGTTAAAGATAGAGGTTGGGATGTAACCTTTATCGGCATACTATCTTAATGAAATCATGTCTAAATCTTTGTGATATTATTTGTTACTTGTCAATAAGAAACATATCAAGAAAGCTATAAAATTATTAATTATTTATAGTTAAAAACATATAAACATGTGTAAAAAATAGTCAATTGTAAACATGGGCTACAGCAGGGACCCCAAAGTCTCCTCACATTAGATATTTGTGTACATCACAATATGATATTTTACAAAATATATAAATAAAATATCGATTAATAAGAAACATGAGAAAGAGACATTATATTGGTTGAAATAGTATAATATCTTAATAAAAGACAAAAAAATCTAATTGCTTTAGTGATGGCTCGTGTATTTTCTAACCTTCCTTCTCAAATTAATTTAAATCCATGGGTTGGCTTCACCCACACGATACTCCATCCATTCATGTCAAACCATTTCCCTTAAATTCCACACACAAATTGTATAACATTCAATGTAAACATTCACTTAAATAAATGCTAAGCTTTGATGGATTGAGTTTTTTATATTTTTTCAGTTATGTTGTTGAAAAAATGTGGGGGTTTTATGAATTTCTAATTTCCAAAACAAATTTTATGAAATTTAAGATATATTGAGATTCATATCACTTTGTCAATATAACATATTTGAAATATCTTTTATTTTCATGTCAAGCCTCCATTTTATATCTTGAGAAAATAGAAAAAAATCAAAACAATATAGAATTAAAACACGCACAACTCCTTTCATTTAGATTCATTTGCAAAAACAACATATCCACATTGAATTGCAAAGAAATGTAAACAATGTAAGAAATTTAAAGATTTTTTTATTCTCACAATCTTCCCGCCTAGGTATCTAGAAAAAAAGTAAATTCAAAAACCCTTCAACCCCATTGGTATGGAATATGTTTATACCCAAATAAATGACATAGAAATGAGAAAATGTGGGGAAATAGGGTTTTAAAATATTGCGTTTACACTAAATTTTTATTTTGATATTTTAATTTTCAATGTGATTAAGTTGTATCATCGGACCAACTATTTTTATTTTTATTTTTACTTTTGCAGCTCATAAAGTGCATTGTATTTGTGTGATGGGTGTAACACCCGTTTTTTTTTGGCCTACATTCAGTCATTCTAGATCATAATTTGTAAGTTTGTTCTAGAGAGTAGTATAAGAATATGAAGCCTTTATTTTTTCAATGTGTCGGTGTTATATTTTATAATCGATGTATATCTAAATGGTGGTTATTGTAACGCCCGCTAAAACACCCACACGAGACCCAAGAACAACATAGGTTTAGTTAGGAAAAAAATATGGAATATTTTTTTAGAAAACGTGTCTGCATACATGCTTTGAAATTACAGTTGTCAAAATAATGTTTCAAAGTCAATTATATTTAATAAATAAAATTTTCCCATTATAACCAAATATTAAACCCACATTAAAACTAATGAGTATATTTAGTCCAAGCATGGTTAAATTATCTCTAAGTGTAATTTGATAAGCAATTAAATTCTCATTATAGTTAAATATTCCATAATTAAATTTAGAGGGTTAAAGGGGCCAAAATAATTAAATACCCAAGGTATTTAATTCCACAAGGTTCAAACAATTAACAAGGTCCCTATTGTACATGGGGTTAGAATTAATTAACAAACCCCTACCCAAAAGTGACCCCTTAAAAAGTCAACTCATGTTTTGAAATTAAAACATTTAAATTAAAAAGGTAATTTCCACTCACCCACTCTCCACCTACTTTTTGTAGGGATGAATCTCATCCCTTGGATGGATTCAATTAGGACCCTTGATGAGAAAAAGGGCATTCTAACCCTAAAGCATCCTTATGAAAGCTTCTTTCTCATTTCATTTGGTTCATTGTTTCTCTTTTGTTTTGTTATTGGAGGAGGAAAGGAAGCCATTGAAGGCCATTCCAAGCTTTTGGAGGAGCTTACAAGTTTCATTATTTTCTTATTTTGCTTACACCCTCTCCTAGGGTTTCAATACATTTATATATTTTATTTAACATAGTTTTCCTTGATTTTCCCAAATGGGCTTGTGGGTTTTGTCCCATTTTATTTGTAAAGCTATATTTAGTATGCATTTTCATTTTGATAGGGTATATATACAACCTATGTGTATATATACATTTAAAACCATTTGTATTTACTTTATATATATATATATATATATATATATCAATGTACAGAAGCCACAAAGAAAAAAAATGTGCAGGTTTTAAAAAATGTTGGGCCACAAAAATTAAAGTGTTGGGTACCCCAGCCCCTCCCCCACCTTTGGGGTTTAACCTTTCCAATACATGCTTTCCAAGTAACACAATGATATGTAACATTTTTTTTAATACAAATTTCCAACTCACTTAATGAAGGTTGTCATTCCACTAAAAGAGTAACAAGCTATTTTCCAAATCACCCTTTTATTACATCAACTAGCTTCACTAAAAGAGCCTTTCATTTCCACATACATTACAACAAAACTAACTTTACAAAGACAAATCTTTCCTTCCCCTTTTCACATACAATACAATTTTAATGTCCAAGAATCAACACAAATTTTCATTACAATTACTAATACAATGTCCTCCACTTTAAGTGGGAAAATTATACAAGAATGTAGCTAAAATGAAATGCAATATTACAAGTTCCTCCACTCTAAGTGGGAATAACAAAAAGAATTTTCACAAGAATGAATTTCTTAAGGATTCCAACAAAATCTCCAAGCTTCACAACACCAACAAGAGAGATCCTTCATGATTTTCTTGATCCACAACAAAATGGGGAGAGGAAACACTCTCCATCCAACCAAAATATCTAATGAGGGAGAAAATTCATCCTCTTCATTTGCCCCCGAGCCCCAACCCATTACAATGAGAGGTGATTCCAACACATGGAAAAAACAATCTTCCACATCACAAATCAAGTATTTCAAAACCATTCCAAATGCACATTCAACTCAAACTACAAACACAAGGAGGAGAAACAACAAAATATACAAGGCTTCTAAATGAAAGCCAAAGGAGCAAGAACCTATGGGGAGGCCACTTATGCCTCCTAATGGGAAATGGGTGCCCACCTTAAAACCTCCAATGCAAATCTCAAATCCCCTACATACTCTTATGTCTCCCTCAAGTACCTCTTATGCCTCCCTCATTCTCTTATGCCTCCCTCATATAAGAAAAAGTAAGAAATGCAAGCATTACTTGTCCAAGGTGGGGCACCCAATCCAAACTCCTTCCAAACATGAAATAACTCTTATGCCTCCCTACATGAATTCTCCCCATAGTCCCCTCCTACACCACACTTAGAAAATCTACCCAAGTACCCAACAAGCATTCCAAACACTCAACAAAACAAGCACACAAACACAAAATAAAGGAATAACAGAAAAAAATAAAGCTACTACCTTTCCATAGTAGAGCTTGTTCCAAGAGTCAAACTCCAAGCTCCTTCAAACTCAATCAATCACCAACAAGCTCCCAAAAGACCACAAGTTCTCCAAAATCTTCTAACTCCAAGAAATGCAAGAGCACAAAAGAATTAAGTAACCCCAAACAAGAAAAAGAACTTGAATAAATAGAAAAGGGAGAGAGGAGGGTGAGGTGGCTCCATGTAGGATGCCACATCACTCATCCTCAACTCCACCTCACAAGTCAAACTTCAAACTCCAAAGCAAAATTAATAAGTGGGTGAAGAAATGACATTTTACTTACACACACAATCCAAGCCCACACCCCTTAAGGACTAAAAGTAATTACATGTAAGAAGGTGCAATAAAAACTTACAATTTTTCTTCCCAAAACACATAATGGGGTCTAATTTTGACCCCCCAACCCATAGGTAGGGTTGGCATAGCAATTTAAGAGGTGTGGGACAAGTTTAACTTGTCCCACAAACCTTCAAAATTGGCCCTTAAGGCCAAATTCGAATTTTCATGAGGGGGTAGAGTGTACAACACTCAAGGTCACAAGTACTCAATCTTACAACACAAAACCCAAGATCCATCTAGTCTAATAAATGAAAAATTTTGGTCACATCCACAATTATGACAACAAGATTAATTAACTTAAATATGACACTAAAACCCATTAAGATAAAGGAGAAAATACATCATTTTCTAAATAATTAAAACAAGAAAATTACATCACTAAAAATCACATATTACATTAAGTAAAGGAAACTAAACAAAATACAACACATAACCCCTTGGTCACAATTTCCCCCTAACAATAATTCAAACACACACACACAAACACATGTTTTCATGGTGACCCTTATTGAATTCATCTAGAATTTCAATGTGGTTGGTCTCCAATCCCCCTGATGTTTGTTGTGACATGTTTACTGTAAAACACATAACACCTCCTTCGGCCTCATGGCCACATCAAAACATCCAAAATAAATATACAATATAACTCCAAAATCATCTATATATGAATCAAAATATCATCTAGGCAAGTAACGATATCATTTAAAATTTTATCAATAACCATATGATCATAAGATTAGTTCAATTGTCTAGGTCTACTCAATATGACGAAATATCACATGTCTCAAAACACACACACACACACAAACATATAATCCACATGCATCATATATGAATTGAAATCAACAACATTCCATGATCTCTAACATCTAACATCATGCCAAATCAAAAGCTACAATAATATCCATAAGTATAGTCGACAGTATCATAATCAATAACAAAAGGTGTCGAAGGGAAGTGGGCACTACATCCCCTCCCCTTAGACTCGAATTCCTCCTAGAAGTCACTAGAATAGGTGTGGAAACTAAACTCGTAGAAATGTAGCATCCTCCCATATAGCTGCAGTTTCATCATATCTATCCTCTACCGCACTCGAACCTAATCAATTTCTTTACCTCAAAGGCCCAAGTGGTTCTCGCACTCTAAAATATGGACAAGATCCACCATCACGTGCCCCTGATCATGAACCTGCAATGAGGTCTAATCTAGCACATGAGAAGGACCTGCAATATATCTCCTAAGTAATCTTTGAAACATGAAACACATCATGGACGCAAGACAATATAGGTGACAACACTGGACGATAAGCCAAAGGGCCGATATGCTCCAAGATCTCAAAAGGACCCACAAATCTAGGATCTATCTTAGAGCATTTTCCGTAATGGATAGGGCTCTTATGTGGCCTTACATGAAGGAACAAATTCATGCCCACATCAAAACTATAATCTGTCTTATGGTTATCTGCATACTTCTTCTGCCGGTCCCCGAGCCTCCTGTAATCTATGTTTGATCATAACAAGTTACTGCTCCATGTCCTGTAATAAATCTGGCCCAAGAGAAACCTTATCCTCTAACATGTCCCAACTAAGAGGTGTCATGCACTCTCTTTCATACAATTCCTTAAAAGGATCCATGCCTATCGAACTCTAAAAACTATTATTGTAGGAAAACTTTACTAAGTACAAATACTCTTCCTATCTCGATCGATGATCCATGACGTACATCCTAAGCATGTCCTCTATAGTGTCCTCTTTCCTTTGACACCTTGTGATATTGATCCTGATACTACTAACTATATTATGGACATTGTTATAGCTTAATTTAGCAAGATGTTAGATGTTAGATCATGGTTTATTATGGACTTTGATTCATATATGGTGCATGATGATTATTAGAGACATTTTGATTATTGATGTTAATATGTTGTTTGACATGGTTACATTATATATGTTATTCGAACTTGTGATATGTGGATATTTTCAGAGACCTAGAGAATGAGAATTAAATTAAAATTGGTGGTGATATAATTGTGGATGAAATTGTGAGTGATATTGTTGATTGTCTTGATGTTTGTTGAGATTCACATATATGTCAATGATCTTGAAATTATGTTTATATTCATTTAGATGTTCTAATATGGCCACAAGGCCAAAGGATCTATTTGTATTTTGAAAGTTTAAAATATCACAACAAGCATTGGGCGATTGAGACCAACAACATTGGAATTCTAGATGAATTCAACAAGGTCACATGGAAACTTGTATTTGTTTGTGTGTTTGATTGTGTTAGGGATTCTCATAGGGGGTCACCTTTAAACATGACCAAGGGTTATGTGTATTTAGTTATTTGGTCCCTTTTTATCGACGTTTGTATGTGATTATTAAGTGATGTGTTTACCCCCACTTTATTTGAATGAATTGTGGTATATAATGTGGGTAATCATATTGTTAAAATAAATTAATCAAATTGGGTCATAAGAAAGTAATTATTGGAGTGGTTGACTCTTGTATTAAATGTTGTAAGATATGTGTAAGTGATGTGTAAGAGATATGTAGGTAAAATTTGGAGTATGAAACACTTCTTCTTTGGAATTCGAAATTGTCCTTGGAGACTGATTTTGGAGGCTTTTTGGACAAGTTAAACTTGTCCCATAGCTCTTAAATTAGCATACCAACCTTACCTATGATTGGAAAGTTTTAAAATAGCCTTCATCATGCATTTTTGTAAGTCTAGCTAAATGTTTTAATTGCACTTTTTGCTTGAAATTAATTTCAATCCTTTGGGATATGGGCTTGATTTGAGTGTGTAAGTAAGACTATAATATTATTCACCTACTTATTTATTATGTCTTGGAGATTGAAGTTGACTTGTGAGTTAGAGTTGAGGATGTGTGATGTGGCATCCTCTGACAATGATCCACCTCATCCTCCTCTATTCCCTATTCTAGATATTTGAATTCATTTTAATTTTTGGGGGTTACACCCTTTGGTTGCTTCACTTTTTCATACATTATTTGGGGCAAATTCTTTCGTTGTTTGGAGCTCTTGCTTTTGGAGAAATTTGCAGAATTTTTTTTTACTGAGTCTATGTTTCGTTGATCTTGGGTTGTTTTGTATTGGAAAGCTTACTGGTTGGAACTTAGAACAAACTCCATTATGGAGAGGTAAGATCTTGGCTCTTGAAATGCTCTTCTTTTAATTGCACAAATGTTATTGTTTTGAATGTTTTGGCATGTGTGTGGGTTGTTTGGGTAGATGGCCCAGGGATGGTGTAGGAGAAAACTATGGGATATTTTTGTGGGAGGCATAAGTGTTTTGGGGAGGTGTTATCAGATAATTTTGACTAGGGAAAATTATTTTTAAAAAACAAAAATGAAAATTTTGAAATTTTTCAAAAGTGTTACTTTGCGTGGTTCATTGCCCTCATCACGATCGTCTCATTTTTGTGATCGTTTTGGTCTTTGTTTTGTCCTTTTTAGGTGAGAACTCTTCCCACCAGGCTTTAAATCACATTAAAATACATTAAAATTAATTAATTAATTTCTCCTTGTTTGATAAAATTAATTTTTAAATAACTTGAGAGTATTTAATTAAATAAATATTAATTAAAATTTCATTCGAAAATTTTTATTACCGAGGAAGTAAGCTTATGCTTCCAACTATCGGGAATGCCAATTTGGCTTCCCGAACCCGGATTTCCCCTTTCCTGGCAATCTTCTTTAAATTTCCCGCTTGTGGGATTTTCTCCACCAATTGCCAAATCATGGATTGGCTAACGGTAGAAATCTCCCAATTTCCCACATGGGGAAATTGAATGGGGATTGCCAGCCCACTTTTCCATTCCCGTTGGCAATTGGCTATTGCTTTCCCCATTTCCCCCTGGCACTTAATTCCACTACCCGGAAGAGAGGAAGTTGGATTAATCCTCATAACTTCCTCCGTCAAACTCGTTGGAAAAATTCGTGTGAAGCTTTCCAATTGCTTCTTATTTCTTCTGAAGGACATAATATTTTGTCACATCCCACAATACTGTGAACGCCAAGTAAGAAGATTTTTGTATTACAGAGAAATCCACGCCTGAGAATTCAACTAAGAAGTAAAGAAGGAACATTTCCCACACACAACCCAAGGGAAAACTACCAAAGAAAGATCATTACCCACGTTTTTTGAAGGAGGATAGTTTTTTCCATGTGTGAGGAGAGAGAAGGAAAGCAAGAAGACAAAAATTTCTTTCCACACACATTGGCGGGGAAGTTTTAAATCATTTGCTACCCAAAACATCCTCCATGCATTTTCTAGGCCAAACCATGCGTGAAGAGAGGGAGAGAGCAGCATTAAAGAATAGTTTTAAAAATCCCAAGCACAAAGCTTTCCACGCATGCAAGGGATAAGGAGGTGAAAGACTAGCTCCCACGCAGGGAGAGAGAAAGATCATTACCCACATGGAGGAGAAAGCAAATACAAGAATGCGCAGGTTTTAGGGACAGCAAATTACAACACATTTTCAAAGGCAGTCTCTATGTATAGAAAGATGATCTTCATGCACCCGAAGGAGAATCCACGCCTTGGGAAGAAAAATAACAGTTCATGAAATAAAAAGAGAAGAATCCACGCATTGGAGGAGGTGACCAGGAGGAGACACACTAATTTTAGCAAAGCCCATGCATTGGGCAAAGGGAAAGATTTAAAATCTTACATATACTCTCCAAACATCCTCCACACATTCTCCAGGATAGTTTTAATCCACGCATGAGGAGAGGGAGAGGACAGTCAAGAGCAATAAAAACAAGAACATGATAGTTTACACATGGAGAGATAAAGAAACCTGCACATATTTTAAAAAGGAAAAGTTGTATACAATATATTAAAAAAGGAAATCACCATGCATTGGTTGAGGAGTTCTCACGTAGGTTTCAAGAAAACAAGAACAACTCCCCATGCATTGGTTGAAGTTTATGCATTTTGATTGTTTTTCCAAAGGAGACCACCACACATTCAAAAGGACAAGCATACACCATGTGCCCAACTGAAGTAGACCACCATGCATTGAAAGAAAAGGAAAAGAAATTTTAAAAAAGAATTTCACGCCAAGGAGATAGCAAAGACAAGTCTCCATGCATAGGCAAAGGGAGCAGCAAAGTGCAAGCACAACCCATGCGTGAGAAAGAGAAGAGGATGTTTCCATCACGCACAACCCACACAGCCTGAAGGAGGATTCACGCATTGACCTATAGATCACACCGAAGAAGTAAATATCAAAAATCGGGATTATTAGAATCAGGTGATTTTCACATACTAAAGAGAAATTTGTTTCCAACAAATTTAATAAAATCAGTGATTTTGTTTATTTTAAATTTTAAAAAATAAATAAATAATCATCACCGAAATCAGAAATTGTAACCTGATCAAGTTATTTTCATTATTATTATTATTATTATTATTTTAAAATAATAATAATATTATTATTATAACAGAACATATTTTTCTTGCATCGACAGGGTTTCGGAGACTGAGACCCGACCCCATTTGCATTATTTTGCATGCCTGAGTCATTCTTCTGTGAAATTCATAATGGCCGAGAAATCTAACAAATCTGTAGGAAGATCAAGGAAGCCAGTGGAAAAATCAAACAAATCCACCCTGAAGTATGAATTTCAAGGAATTATCCCTCCCAGTTCCATTAAGTCAACATATGACAACATCACCGATACAAATCTAGGTCACATCAACGTGCAACAGTTTTGCGAGTGGGTGAAAACTGAAGGTAAAACCATTTTCTCAGATAGACTTTACCATAGTGGTCTACCCCAAGCAACAGCATTTCCTGTCTCGGTGCAGTGTCTAGAATTGGTTATTGCTTGCACGAGCATTATGATCCTAAGAAATGAGGAATTTTTAAAGATAATCACGAGCCTTTCCTCTTAATCACACCAGAACACATTGAGGAATTTCTCGACATACCCAAATTTCTGAGAATGTGGATATCACTCATGCAAGTCAAAGCACAAGAATTCTAGGATGAAGAACCCCGAGATGGAGCAATATGGTTAACAACAACCAAGGTTAGTAACCAAGAGACCTCGAATTGATAGGATTCCATAAGAACTGTCACCGCATTGAGTTTGTGGAAGAAATCGAGAGACATGATTACTCTCTAAGTCAAGTTTTGGTCTACCTTCTCGCTAAGATTTTCCACCCATTGATGTATCATTTTATCGTATCATCCTAGCCAAGACGAGTTTGTGGATTGGGCCACCATCATCGAGTAATAGCCTTCACAAGCAATTGATAGAAGTTAAGATGACTGGATGCTTCTACATGACATCGTATCGACCTATGCAGGTAGTAAGAAGAAATATATTTTTGGGACTTGAAATGAGAGGATTCATGGGGCCGTCGAACAGTGTTTTTCATTATTACCCTCAACTCAGCTTCAAAAATAGTTCTCACTATTTTAGAAGAGTCAACGATGCATTCACCTTTTTCGTGATCTGAAACCTGAATCAAAATACTAAGGAAAGGTTTTCTAAAGAATCCATGAGTTTCATTTCCCAATGGGGAACCTGGTTTATTCAATTTTCATCTTTTCCTGACATTCGTGTGAGTGGTTTTGCCGGTACCCTATGGAAACTTCCTAAGTACATTAGTGACAAATGGGCATTAATGGAGTTGGCACGACAATTATTCCAAGTTCACTACCTTCTTAGTGATAAGCACCGTTCAGGAATTCATTTCCCAATTCAAATCGGGAATACCAATGTCAATATTTTTAGTGCACAACTCATGGAAAAAGAATTTGCTCTCATAATCATCCATCCATATGTGAAGAGAGCCCAGTTTGATATCAATGGATATATGCAAAAGATTCTAGGATCAAAGTACCAACATAATCATACAATGGAAGATTTATGGGCTACTTGTTCGGATGAACATGAGGTAAGAAGACAGGAGTACTCTCACCTAACACTTGCTCAAATCAAGGCCTTCCGCATCGAGTCCTCCCGATTCATTCATAAATGATGATGAGGATTTCGTCGATCTCTCATATGATGCCATTGCCTTGAATTGACTAGACCAAAAGAGATGAATTTTCTCTTGATGGCAAAAACCAACCAATTATTGAAAGAAGCATATCTTGGTATGACAGAGAACTTGCCAAATTGCAATCAATTCTAGATCATGTTTTGAGATCACAAAAATTACCAATATGAGGGGGCCTCCATTCGACCAAAGTCTCTTCTCAATCAACCTCATTACCATCCAATCATACACACCAAGAAAGAAAGGAGTGGTTTCCAAAATCCACTTCGCCAAGTAACATGTCACAAGGAGAAAGATCTAAAGATCCTAACCCCAAAGAAGGAAGAGAGCGTGTGTCTGAAATTTCTACCTTGAGTATATATTCTTCTACCCACATCGTTAATAGTGCTCAAAAGCTAATAGAAAATGATCCTCAGCCATGCTTCAAACAATCGTCTACTCAGGTGCAGGTAATTCAAATATCAAACACTTGAGCATGTAGTTCATCAAGGGATTTCCCAAAATCTCCAAAATAATCAGGAAGTGGATATTGAGGTTATGTCTCCTCAAATTGAGGTCGTAGATAGGATTTAAGAAGGATCTCATGATTTCAATAATAATGAGAATATTGATTCGAGCTCCAATATTTTGTATGCTGAAATAGTGAATGATACTCCTTCCTGGGTTGATTCTGAAGTTTAGAAAAGGAAGAGAGTTGTCAAGCCAATTGACATTGTTTTTTATGCCATTTTCAAACTTTTGAATGACACCATTCCTAAGAAGCCTAAGGTGCTTTCTTGAATAATGGTGGATAATGATGGAAACAAATTTGCAGACCTTTCCATTCCATAAGTTGATAAAGAGCGTGATGCTATGACACCTACCGACTACGAAGTTTCCAGACTTGGACTTGGAAGATCTACATTAGAAAGTGACATGGCGATGGCTTGAGATTCAATTAATATCATGCTAAAGAGACTTGAGAAATACAAGTCTCAAAACTCTCAGCTCAAGGACGAAAAGAATCAATTGGTGGAATATGTTCAACATTTGATAAATACCATATCATCCACCTTCCTAGTACTTGATGCAGTGGCTACCCCAGATCAAGACATTCTCAATTTGTCAAAGGAAATAAACACATTGGGCCATGTCACTAAAACTTGGCTTTTAGAGATTCTCGTTTTACGCCAGGGGATGATCAAGACCACGATTAAGCTTCATGAAGATGTCAGTACGTATCTTGATCCAATTCTTTCTTTCAAAGAAACTTTTGTTTCTACTATATCAAATTTGGAAGAGATATTGCCCAGTTTATAGGAGATGACAAGTATGGAATCTTCAGTTTTAGCTATTGAAGGAATTCTCGAATTTGAACATCGAGGGACACGTTTTCTTTGGTGTCTGCATCTCAAATCAAGAAAAATGCTTCTCGAGGATTCTATGATCCATTATGAAAGCATGTGCAATGAAGCCTTCACTTCACTCTCCTTGATTCAGGAATTCATGACTGAGATTCCTTGTAACCTCGTAAAGGAGCATAATCAAATGTGTTCATCGGACCGAGTGGAAGAGAAATTTTCACAATTGTTTAAGGACATGTACACTTTGCCAACAATTTCTCATCGATTTGAATGGAGCGATTTATTTTAGAACGCTCAATCCAAAATTATTAATTTAAATGATATGCCAAGTAGAATTCTTGAATTGTAGGTATTTTGTGAGGCTATTCTTTGACCAAGTGAACCTCCAGAAGAACAAAAGATGTTTGAAACTTTGGGAAGGTTTAGATCCTTTCAACTGGTGAAAGCAGTAGATCCTAATTTCACCGGCAGTTCAAAGAGTTGATTTTCTTGGTATCTAACGAAGTGGGAGAGTCCATTTCTCATACGCTTGAGATAGGCAAACCCCATTTCAATGGATAAGGCATTTGTTATTATTGTATATTTCAAAAGGTGTTGTTATTTGTTTTTGGGAAAGTATTAATATTTTAAGTAATTTCTATTTTTGAGTTGTCTTTAATAAATTTGTTGAAAAAGTCAAAGGTCACTTAAGTGCATTATTTAATGATCATGTAAAACCCTAACTACTTTGTAACCAGCTTTTGGGTTATAAAAGGAAGTGAGGGGCTCATTTGAAAAGGGTGACTTTTAGAGAGGAGAAGAAAATACTTTTGTGTAAGCTTAATTTCAAGAAGAAACTTTGTGTTCTTTGTGAAAACATTTTGGCTTTAATGAAATACGAACTTTGTATCTCATTCATTGTCTCTTGTAACATTTGATGTTCTTATGTTCATTAGATGTTAGTTGTCTGAATATTGCATGAAAATATTATCTTTGATCTTATTGTCAATGTTATTAATCATTTTTTCTAGTTCACAGTGATCAAGCTCTGATTATCTACTTGCTCATGTGTGTTCCCTTTTACACGTTCTTGTTTGGCTAACTCAAACTCCATTTTATTTGTGTTAGTTATTCGTCTTTCTTCCTCATGCAATATTAGGCTTTGTTTTACCTAACTCTTGCATGTTCTTTTAGTTCATTCCATTTCACTCCTTTCCTTCATTCCATTCCATCTCCCTCATTCACTTTTCTTTCCATTGATGTTCCAAAACACCCCCACATACAATTTTGAATGTATAGATGTAAATACAGTTTTGGTTTTCAATAAAGTCAACCTCACCTTCATTGAGGAGGGACTTCATTCCCACATTGTTGCATGTCATTTGCATGCGTTCAAATCCATATTCTAATAGTGTTTGGTGACTTTTTTGGGGATTTAAGAATCGTTAACCAGTGCTTGGTTAAATCTTTATGACTATCCCCACAACACAAGCTCCAGTTCTTCAACCGAACCTTGTTCCCGACAAAGATTTCCAAAGAGACATTGCTGCGCTAACCTTCGAACAAAGAGCTTGGGAAACCCATGAAAGCTTACAACAATTTGTGGCTATTGACAGAGCCATTGATAGAGAAATTTACATCGAATACCTTAGAATAGGATCACCCGTACTTGTGGCCAGAAGACCTCTTGGACACATGTTGATCATTGTTCACTGACACAGTCCTCTTCCACCAAGGTAATAAGTTGTATGACTATTACAGGTAACCCACCTATCTTACAACCAAATATTGTTTTTGTAGATACTCAAGAAGACACATCATCAAATTTGAGGCAAGCTATTTGGGAAAAGTGCACGAGTAACTATCATTTTCATCTCGTTACATCAGATGCAGATAATGAAGAAGAGAAAGCCGCAAGAGTTTCTAGAGCTATTCAGGACAAATAGCTCAAGAAAGAGAGTGAAGAGAAAAGGCTACAGCTGGTCAAAACACGCCAATAATCCCTTCACAATAAAGATCTCAAACTTGAAGGGAAGAGGTTTACACGAAGAGAAAAATCTAAAGATCGATCTGACCCACTTTTGACTTTCAAGGAAAATTTGGTTTCAAGTTATCTCCTCCAAAGAAGAACACGCCTCATAGATCTACAAGCCTTGCATCAAGTCCTGAAAGAATAAGAAATGAAGGAATCACTACCAAAGCACTCATCCCTTCTCACATTATTTTACCTTTGCATACCACCTTTCCCAAAATGGCAGTCAATGTACCATGGGGAAATTCCATAGGCCCATTGGCCTTACCTAGCTCGACATGAACTCCCACGAGGATCAAGAAAGATTCTTCCCAAGTTCGACGGAGATGGGAAGACATCACTAGATGACCATATTTCTACCTTTTTCACTACATGTGTTGTTTTTTCGGTAGAATATGAAGATGTTGTTATTCACCTCTTCGTCGAAACATTACATGATGTTGTTGTAGATTGTTTTCATCATTTTCCCAATGAATGTATCAAAAATTGGGATCATATGAAAACTAAGTTTGAAAATTGATTCAAAATGGTAGAAGATGAACATGCTCTTCTTTCCCAACTATCTCAGGAAAAGAAAGAACCAACAGAACCCATGAGGAATTTCATGGCTAAATTCAACAAGATGGTGAACAAAGTTCCCACCGGGATTCGTCCAAACCTTGATGGACAAAAATGTTTCTTTATTAACACACAACAACCAGAAGTGTGCTATCAGCTGAGAAGGGCTAGGGTGGCTACTTTGGAACTTGCTCAATCTTTGGCGATAGAAATTGAAGATGACATAATCATGGTGAAAAATTCATAAAAACTCCCTCAAAGGAAAGAGTCAAGAAACTCCTAACGCTTGAAACTATACTCACTAAGTCAAGCTAATGATGTGCTAGCTTTGAAAAATTAAGTTTCTCAAAGTAGTAAACTTTCTCCTTACAAAGACATCCCGAGAAAAGGATATGTTCCCAAAAAAGCTAGGATTGTAGGTGCTCCAACAAGGCTTTCTATTAAAGAATCTCCCGCAACTAATTCAAAATGTGATGTCATTGAAGAAAGTGATGATGAGATTGAAGTCGTTGAGGTTGATGAGGAAGAGCCGATTCTGAGACATCTGAACCTGAAGTTGAAGATCCTGAGGGGGAAAGTAATAATCATTTCTTTGAGTACCATTCCGATGAGGAAGACGGATACGAAGAAATTATAGAAGATATGAATAGTCAATCCTTCATTGTCTTCACACGCTCTCAGAAAAAGGAGTAGGATACCACTAAGGTGGGAGATAAAGAGGTTTCTAAGGAAACTCCCAAAGAATCCAAGACAAATGAGGCTCCTAAGTAGTCCAAGGTGACTGAGGTTTCAAAGGTCAAAACTATCTTAAAGAAAGGAGGGTCCTTGTTAGATCAATCGGTTGGTAAACCAACTATGAAGAAAGCTTCTTCTTCCACATCAGTGTCAACCAAGCCCGAGGCCAAGGTCAAAAGTGTGCCATCATCAAGTTTGAAAGAACTTATATCTGAGACATCAAGTACGGTTACTTTACCTAAATTTGATATCATTGATCATATCAATAAAACAAAAATTTCCATGTCACAGGAGCAGAGTACTTGAAGTCCAACAAGGATCAGCTTGAGAAATTGGTCTAGTTTATCAAAGGTGACTCTACTATTCATTCCTCCAAAGGAATTCTGAAAACTCCCAAAGATGGGAAAACTCAAAATATTGTGGTGGCCACTACACCTTCTAATGAAAAGATTGAACCTTTCTTTGTGTCCTTTCGATCAACGGATGCAAATTAAGTAATTGCATTATAGATTCGGAGCCTTGGATAATATAATGATAGAAAATTTAGCACGTACTCTTGGTGTGACTTATACGAGAACATTCGGATCATGCTACTCCATGGAAACCAAGTAAATTCCTCTGATCGGGCAGATTAAAGATGCCCAAATGGGTTTAGCACAATTCCCTCAAAAGCAAGTTAAGGTAACTATTTTAGTTGCTAATATTCCCACTTCATATGGAATTTTGTTGAGCAGGAAATTTTGTAGAGATCTAGGTGGAGAAATTCAAATGGATTGTTCTTGTGCTATGATCCCTATCAGTGGAGAAATGAAGAAGCTTATGCCGGAAGCTAGGAAAAGTTCACGGTAACTAAAACTGAAGATCCTCATGCACAGATCCTTTTCCAAGGCTCAAGTATGGGTAATTATATGATGACTGCAGAAATTCATACCCTTGAGATCACTTGCCAAGATCCCAATGAGATATGGACTCTTGATTTCAATGGAAGTTTTTGTTCAATGGGTTCTGGTGCAGGAGTGGTGCTCATATCTCCAAATGGTAAAATATTTCTTTTTCCTATAAACTCAAATTTTCAAATACTAATAACACTGTAGAGTATGAGGCATTGATCCTTGGCCTTCAAGTTGTAGAGGAGAAAGGGATCAAAAATTTATAAGTCTTTGGGGATGCCGAATTGATCATGAAACAAATAAGAAATCAGTTCCAAGTAAAGAATGATCGTTTGAGACACTACAGAAATAAAGTATGGGGCATGATAAAAGTCTTTGATGCTTTTTCAATTAAATTTGTCCCTCACAAAAAGAATGAAAAATCAAATTCATTAGTATTCTCATATTCATTAATGATTCCTCATTCAGAATTTGATCAAGACAAATACACCATTGAAATGGTTTTTAGGCCAAGTGTCCCTGACAATGCAGAAAAATTGGCAAGTATTTAATGATGATCAACAAATTATTGCCTTCTTAGAAAAGAGAGAGGATTTTGAATAGTTGTACTTTGAAGGAAGTGATTATGCATTTCACAAATCAACTACCTCACCCATTCAGGAAGGAGTTGAGAACGAAGATCTTGGTGATGGCATCATTCAACTCAAAGGAAATAAAATTCCCAAAGGATTGGTTTCACTTGAAGAACTTTTTGACAAACATGACAGGTTTATCAAAGAGAAAGAGTAGGTAGGACCTATGAATTTTGCTGACTATGAGCAAGTTAATATCGGTACCAAGGATAAACCTCACTTGATCAATATTGGTAAGTGTTGCTCACCTGAGGAGCGCAGGAAATTCATAAGCCTCCTTACCAAATATTCTGACATTTTGGCTTATTCATATGAAGACTTGAAGTCTTTCCAACCTAGGGAAATGGAGCATGCCATACCCTTGAAGCCTAGTATAGTTCCATTTAAGCAAAAGCAAAGACAATATAATCCCAAGATTGCAAGGACAATATTTCATGAAGTTCAAAAATGCTAGATTCATGAATGGTGTTTCCTATTCGAAATTTGACATGGATAGCTAATATTGTACTAGTTCACAAGAAAAATGGAGAAATTAGGATTTGCATGGATTTCCACAATCTTAATCAGGATTCATTGAAGGATAACTACCCACCGATCCAAGAACCATATTTTACATGTAGTAACTGGATCAGAAATGCTATCTATGCTAGATGGTTTCCCTGGCTATAATCAGATTGAAGTGGCTAGAGAAGATCAACATAAAACCGCATTCACTACCCCCTGGGGTACGTTCGCATATAGAATAATGCCCTTCGGTTTGATTAATGTTGGCGCTACTTTTCATTGGGCTATGGATATGGCATTTGCAGATTATAAAGACAAAATCATCATGATATATCTAGATGACTTGACAGTATTCTCAAAAAAATGAGAAGATCACATAAGAGATTTAGAGAAAATATTGCAAAGGTGTAGACTTCATAAGATTTATCTAAATCCAAAAAGTCTGTGTTCGAGAGATACTTTGAAGGAAACTCCTAGGTCATATTGTTTCTAAGGAAGGAACTAAGATTGATCCCTGACGCATTCAAGCTATCAAAAATCTTTCCTTGCCTCAAGTAATCCTCGTCGACTCCTTCTTTGGGACGGTTAAATTTTTGAGAAGGTTCATGCTAGATTTTGTTGAGTGACTAAAGAAAATTCTAATATGATGAAAGGAAAAGAATCCTTCAAATGGTCAAAGGAAGGTAGAGAAGCATTTGAGTAAATCAAGAGTGTTATTGCAAAAGCTCCTACATTAGTATGTCCTGATTTTAAAAAGGATTTTATAATTTATTGCTATGCTTCTCCGCACACAATCTCCACCATTTTGACTCAAAGAAAATCAAGAGGGGATCAAATCTCCTATCACATTCATGAGTTTGGAATTCAAGAAACATGAACTTAATTACACTCCTCTTGAGAGACATGCATACGTGGTGGTGAGAGCCTTGAAACACTTCAGGTATTACGTGTTGAATTCTCACACCAAAGTCTTAGTTCCAAACACCGCAGTGAAATCAATGTTGACACAACAAGAACCAGGATCTAAAAGAGGTAATTGGGTCTCCAAGATCCAAGAATATGATCTAGACATCAAGCCTACCAAGTTGGTTCGAGGAAGAGGAATTTGCCAACTCATTGTAGAGAATGAACCACGAGATAACTCACGAAGAAGAACCAGTTGAAGAAAATTTACCATTGGTAGTTTTTGTCAGTACCACAGATGAATGGTATTCTGATATTGCCTACTTCCTCACATATGGCGAGTGTCCAGAGAATCTGATAGCTAAGGAGAAATGAGCTATCAAATTAAGAGCTGTCAGGTACGTCATTTGGGATAACACGTTGTTCAAGAAAGGGATTGATGGCATGTTCCTCAGATGTGTTGATAAAGAGCAACAGCCTAGGTTGTTGGAAGCTTTCCACAATCATGCTTGCGGTGGTCATTTCTCTGGGCCAGTAACCCATAAAATTTTGAGAGCACATTATTACTGGCCCACTATGTTTTCTGATGCTTAGAAATGGGTGACAAAATGTGAAGCCTGTCAACAATTTGTTGGAAGACCAAAGTTGGCAGCTTTTCCTTTGAAGCCAGTTGTCATTGAAGAACCCTTTCAACAATGGGGTTTAGATTTCATCAAGGTTTTGAATCCTAATTCTAGTGCTGGTCATACTCATGTGCTCACCGCCACTGATTACTTTACAAAGTGGGTGGAAGCTATACCGGTGAAACAAACATCTACTGCGGTAATCTATGATTTCATCAAAGAAAATATATTGGTTCGTTATGGAATTCCACACAAGATCGTGATGGAAAATGCCTCAAATTTTTATTCTGTAGAGATGATAGGTTTTTTTATGGGTATGGGATATCCTTGTCTCATTTGTCAGATTACTACCCTCAGGGAAATGGTCAAGTGAATCCAGTAACAAAAACATCATTACTATTGTGTGCAAGTTAGTAGAAGAAAATCAAAGAACTTGGCACAAAAAGTTATATGATGCATTGTGGGCTGACCGCATAACTCCCAAAAGGGCAATCGAATGTCTCCATTTCAACTTTTATATGGAACCGATGCTCAAATTCCCGTCACACTAGAGTTACCAACATTAAAATTAGCTCAGGCAGTTGATGATGAATGCTTCACCAATGCATTAGATAAAAGGATCATGTTCCTAAGAAAGCTCGAGGAACAAAGAAGTCAAGTGGAAAACAGGATCGAGGAACATCAATCCAAGGTAAAAATATGTTTGATAGGAAAACTAGGGAGAGACAATTTCAAATCAATGACTTAGTCCTTCTCTAGGACAAAAGACGTGAACCAAAAGGAAAGCATGGGAAGTTTGACTCATTGTGGCTAGGCCCGTTCAAGATAAGACATTTCTATGGAGATAGTACCTATTACTTGGCATATCCTGATGGAACTCATTTTCCTTTTCCCTACAATGGGCAATATCTCAAGCATTACCAAAATTGAAAACAGGTTGTTCCCCGTATGTACATAGGTAATTAGGATTTTGGTTTGTTTGTTTCCCTATTTTTCGGTCTCCTCTCTTGTGTCGCCCCATTTTTGTGCCCCATCATTTTGAGATCATGTTCATGAATATTTTGGTCTGGGTCCATTGTTGCATCCATGAAGTCCTTGTCCCCAATTAGAGCCAGTTGTTATCAGCTAATTTTGACTTTGGAAAATTATTTTTAAAAAATAAAAATGAAAATTTTGAAATTTTTCAAAAGTGTTACTTTGCGTGGTTCATTGCCCTCATCACGATTGTCTCATTTTTGTGATGTTTTGTTCTTCATTTCATCCTTTTTAGGTGAGAAATCTTCCCATCAGGATTTAAATCACATTAAAATACATTAAAATTAATTAATTAATATTTAATTAATTAATTGCTCCTTGTTTGATAAAATTAATTTTTAAATAACTTGAGAGTATTTAATTAAATAAATATTAATTAAAAGTTCATTTGACAAATTTTTATTGCCGGGGAAGTAAGCTTATGCTTCCAACTACCAGGAATGCCAATTTGGCTTCCCGAACCCGGATTTCCCCTTTCTTGGCAATCTTCTTTAAATTTCCGCTTGTGGGATTTTCTCCACCAATTGCCAAATCATGGATTGGCTAACGGGTAGGAAATATCCCAATTTCCCACATGGGGAAATCGATTGGGGATTTCCAGCCCACTTTTCCATTCTCGTTGATAATTAGTGTCATTGCTTTCCCCATTTCCCCTATACTTAATTCCACTACTCGGGAAGAGAGGAAGTTGGATTAATCCTCATAAATTCCTCCGTCAAACTCGAACTTCGGAAAAATTCGTACAAAGCTTTCGATTTCTTCTTATTTCTTCTGAAGGACATAATATTTTGTCACATCCCACAATACTGCGAACGCCAAGTAAGAAGATTTTTGTATTACAAAGAAATCCATGCCTGAGAATACAGTCTAAGAAGTAAAGAAGGAACATTTCCCACGCACAGCCCAAGGGAAAACTGCCAAAGAAAGATCATTACCCACGTTTTTGAAGGAGAAAAGACTTTTTCCACACATGAGGAGAGAGAAGGACAAAGAAGACAAAAATTTTCTTTCCACGCATTGGCAGGGGAAGTTTTAAATCATTTGTTACCCAAAAACATCCTCCACGCATTCTCCAGGCCAAACCACGCGTGAAGAGAGGGAGAGAGCAGCATTAAAGAACAATTTTGAAAATCCTAAGCATGAAGCTTTCCATGGATGCAAGGGATAAGGAGGTGAAATACTAGCTCCCATGCAGGAGAGAGAAAGATAATTACCCACGTGGAGGAGACAACAAATACAAGAATGCGCAGGTTTTAGGGACAAAAATTCCAACGCATTTTCCAAGACAGTCTCCACGCATAGAAATAAGATCTTCACACACCCAAGGAGAGAGTCCACGCCTTGGGGAAGAAAAATAATAATTCAGAAATAAAAAGAGAGGAATCCATGCATTGGAAGAGGTGACCAAGAGGACACACACTAATTTTAGAAAATCCCTTGCATTGGGCAAAGGGGAAAGATTTAAAATCATACATATACTCTCCAAACATCCTCCACACATTCTCTAGGATATTTTTAATCCACGCGTGAGGAGAGGGAGAGGATAGTCCAAGAGCAATAAAAACAAGAACAGGACAGTGTACACATGGAGAGATAAAGAAACCTACTCATATTTCAAAAAGGAAAAGATGTATACAATTTATTAAAAAAGGAAATCACCACGCATTGGTTGAGGAGTTCTCACGCAGGTTTCAAGAAAACAAGAACAGCTCCCCACGCATTGGTTGAAGTTTTTCATTTTGCTTGTTTTTCCAAAGGAGACCACCACGCATCCAAAGAGGATAGTTACACCACACGCCTAGCTGAAGGATACCACCACGCATTGAAAGAAAAGGCAAAGAAATTTAAAAAAAGATTTTCACGCCAAGGAGATAGCAAAGAAAGAGTCTCCACGCATAGGCAAAGGGAGCAAAGAAAGTGCGAGAACAACCCACACGTGAGAAAGAGAAGAGGATTCTTCCATCACACACATCCCACGTATCATGAAGGAGGATTCACACATTGACCTATAGATCACACCGAAGAAGTAAATATCAAAAAATCAGGATTATTAGAATCGGGTGATTTTCACAAAATTGGGTGATTTTATTTATTTTAAATTTAAAAAAATAAATAAATAATCATCACCGGAATCAGAAATTGTAACCTGATCAAGTTATTGTCATTATTATTATTATTATTATTATTATTATTTTAAAATAATAATAATAATAATAATAATAATAATAATAATATAACCGAACATATTTATCTTACATCGACGGTGTTTCAGATATCGAGACCCGACCCCGCTTGCATTATTTTGCATGCCCGAGTCATTCTTCTGTGAAATTCATAATGGCTGAGAAATCTAACAAATCTACAGGAAGATTGAGGAAGCCAATGGAAAAATAAAACAAATCCACCCTAAAGTATGAATTTCAAGGAATTATCCCTCCCACTTCCATTAAGTCAACATATAACAAAATCACTGATACAAATCTAGATCACATCAACATGCAACAGCGGTTATGCGGCGGTGGCGAAAATGAAGGCAAAACCATTTTCTCATATAGACTTTACCATAGTGGTCTACCCAAGCACAAGCATTCTGTCTCGGTGTAATGTCCGGAATTGGTTATTGCTTGCCGGAGAATTATGATCCCGAGAAATAAGGAATTTTTAAAGATAATCGTGAGCCTTTCCTCTTAATCACACCAGAACACATTAAGGAATTTCTCGGAATACCCAAATTTCCTAAGAATGCAGATATCACTTGCCAATCAGCACAAGAATTCTAGGATGAAGAACCCCTAAGATGGAGCAAGATGGTTAACAACAACTAGTTAGTAACCAAGAGACCTTGAATTGACAAGCTTCCCAAAGAACTATACCGCGTTGAGTTCGTGGAAGAAATCGATACATGATTACTCTCCTAAGTCGGAGTTTTGGTCTACCTTCTACTAGGATTTTCCACCCATGGATGTATCAGTTTATCTGTATCATCCTAGCCAAGAAAGAGTTTGTGGATTGGGCCACCATCATCGATGAACCTTCATAAACAATTTATAGAAGTTAAGATGACAGGATGCTTCTACATGACATTATATCTGACTTATGTGGTAGAAAGAAGAAAGATATTTTCGAGACTTGAAACGAGAGGAGTCATGGGGCCGTTGAACAGTGTTTTTCATTATTACCCTCAACTCAGCTTCAAAAATAGTTCTCACCATTTTAGAAGAGTCAACGATGCATTCACCTTCCGCGTGATCTCGGAACTGAATCGGAATATTGAGGAAAGGTTTTCTAAAGAAGCCATGAGTGTCATTTCCCAATGGGGAACCTAGTTTATTCAATTTTCATCTTTTTCCTACATTCGCGTGAGTGGTTTTGCTTGGTACCCCATGGAAACTTCCTAAGTACGTCAGTGATAGATGGGCATTAATGGAGCTGGCACGACAATTATTCCAAGTTCATTGCCTTCTTAGTGACAAGCACCGTTTAGGAATTCATTTCCCAATTCAAATCGGGGAATACCAATGTCCAAATATTTTTAGTGCACAACTCATGGAAAAAGAGTTCACTCTCATAACCATCCATCCATATGTGAAGAGAGCCCAGTTTGATATCAATGGATATATGAAAAATATTCTGGGAGCAAAGTACCAACATAATCCTACCATGGAAGATTTATGGGCTGCTTGTTCGTATGAACATGAGGTAAGTACATAGGAGTACTCTCACCTAACACTTGCTCAGATCAAGTCCTTCCACATAAGGAGTCCTCCCGATTCATTCATAAATGATGATGAGGATGTTGTCGATCCCTAATATGATGCCATTTCCTTTACCCCATTGCCTCAAATCAACTGGACCAAAAGAGATGAATTTTCTCTTGATGGCAAAAACCAACAAATTATTGAAAGAAGCATATCTTGGTATGACAGAGAACTTTTCAAATTGTAATCAATTCCATATCACGTTTCGGGATCACAAAAATTACAAATATGAGGGGGCCTCCATTTGACCAAAGTCTCTTCTCGATCAACCTCATTACCATCCAATCATACACAACAAGCAAGAAAGGAGTGGTTTCCAAATCCACTTCGCCAAGTAACGTGTCACAAGGAGAAAGATCTAAAGATCCTAACCCCGAAGAAGGAAGAGAGTGTGTGTCCAGATTTTCTACCTCAAGTAGAGATTCTTCTACCCACATTGTTAATAGTGCTCAGAAGCTGGTAGCAAATGATCCTCAACCATGCTTCAAACAAGCATCCACTCAGGTGCAAGTAATTCAAATATCAAACACTTCAGAGCATGTAGTTCATGAAGGGATTTCCCAAAATCTCCCGAATAATCAGGAAGTGGATATTGAGGTTGTGTCTCCTCAAATCGAGGTCGTAGATAGGATTCAAGAAGGATCTCATGATGTCGAGAATAATGAGAATATTGATTCGAGCTCCAGGATTTTGTATGCTGAAATAGTGAATGATACTCCTTCCTGGGTTGATTCTGAAGTAAAGAAAAGGAAGAGAGTTGTCAAGCCAATTGACATTGATTTTTATGCCCTTTTCAAACTTTTGAATGATGTCATTCCTAAGAATCCTAAGGTGCTTTCTCGAATAATGATGGATAATGATGGAAACAAATTTGTAGACCTTGCCATTCCACAAGTTGATAAAGAGCTCGATGCTATGAAACCTACCAACTACAAAGTTTCCAGGACTTGGAATTGGAAGATCTACATTAGAAAATGACATGGCAATGGCTTGAGATTCAATTAATATCATGTTAAATATACTTGAGAAATACAAGTCTCAAAACTCTCAGCTCAAGGCCGAAAAGAATCAATTGGTGGAATATGTTCAACATTTGATAAATCCCATATCATCCACCTTCCCAGTACCTGATGTAGTGGCTGCCCCAGATGAAGATACTCTCAATTTTTCAAAGGAAATAAACACATTGGGCCATGTCACTAAAACTTGGCTTTTAGAGATTCTCATTTTAGGCCAGGGGACAATCAAGACTGCGATTAAGCTTCATGAAGTCGCTGTCAGTGCGTATCTTGATCCAATTCTTTCTTTCAAAGAAAATTTTGTTTGTACTATATCAAATTTGGATGAGATATTGCCTAGTTTATAGGAGATGACAAGTATGGAATCTTCAGTTTTAGCTATTGAAGGAATTCTTGAATTTGAACATCAAGGGACACGTTTTCTTTGGTTTCTGCATCTCAAATCAAGAAAAATGCTTCTCGAGGATTCTATGATCCATTATGAAAGCATGTGCAATGAATCCTTCACTTCACTCTCCTTGATTCAGGAATTCATGACTGAGATTCCTTGTAACCTCGTAAATGAGCATAATCAAAGGTGTTCATCGAGCAGGTGGAAGAGCAATTTTCACAACTATTTAAGGACATGTACACTCCCACCAACAATTTCTCATCAGTTTCAATGGAGTGGTGCATCAAATTAAAGAACTTATTTGAGAACGCTCAATCCAAAATTATTAATTTAAATGATATGCCAAGTAGAATTCTTGAATTGTAGGTATTTTGTGAGGCTATTCTTTGACCAAGTGAACCTCCAAAAGAAGAAAAGATGTTTGAAACTTTGGGAAGGTTTAGATCCTTTCAACTGGCGAAAGTGGCAAATCCTAATTTCACCGACGGTTCAGGGAGTTGATTTTCTTGGTATCTAATGAAGTGGGAGATTCCATTTCTCATACACTTGAGATAGGTGGACCCCATTTCAATGGATAAGGCACTGGTTATTATTGTATATTTCAAAAGGTGTTGTTATTTGTTTTCACAAAACTATGGATATTTTAAGTCATATCTATTTTTGAGTTGTCTTTAATAAAGTTGTTGAAAAATTCAAATGTCACTTAAGTGCATTATTTAATGATCATGTAAAACCCTAACTACTTTGCAACCAACTTTTGGGTTATAAAAGGAAGTGAGGGGCTCATTTGAAAAGGGTGACTTTTAGAGAGGAGAAAAAATACTTTTGTGTAAACTTTGTTTCAAGAAGAAACTTTGTGTTCTTTGTGAAAACATTTTGGAGTTAATGAAATATGAACTTTATATCTCATTCATTATCTCTTGTAACATTTGATGTTCTTATGTTCATTAGATGTTAAGTGTTTGAATCTTGCATGCAAATATTATCTTTAATCTTATTGTCAATGTTATTAATCGCTTGTTCTAGTTCACAAAGATCAAGCTCGATTATCTACTTTCTCATGTGTGCTCCCTTTTACACGTTCTTGTTTGGCTAACTCAAACTCTATTTTATTTGTGTTAGTTATTCATCTTTCTTCCTCATGCAATATTAGGCTCTGTTTTACCTAACTCTTGCATGTTCTTTCCATTCATTCCATTTCACTCCTTTCCTTCATTCCATTCCATCTCCCTCATTCAATTTTCTTTCCATTGATGTTCCAAAACACCCCCACATACAATTTTGAATGTATAGATGTAAATATAGTTTTGGTTTTCAATAAAGGCAACCTCACCTTCATTGAGGAGGGACTTCATTCCCACACTGTTGCATGTCATTTGCATGCATGCAAATCCATATGCTAACATGAGGTATAAGTGTGGAGGAGTTGGGATCTGGGTTCCACCTTAAAAATAAATAGCTTGCATTTCTTTACTCGTTATGGGGTGCCATAAGAGGTTGAGGAGGAATAAGGAAATGTGAGGAATAAGGGGGTACTTGGGGAGGCATAAGGGCATGTCGGGGATCTCAAATGATATATATATATATATTGGCGCTTTGTTCTCGGTGGTGATACCCATTTCCCCTTTGGAAGGCATAAGCATCATCCCCCATAGTTTCTTACTCCTTTGGCTTGCATGATGGAGCCTAAGTTTTGTTTGTTATGTTTTAATGTAGTTGCAAACTAAATTCTATGTTGGAATGTGTTTTAATGTGAAAATGTGCATGTGTGTTTATGGAAGCCTATTGTTGCCATGAGTTGAAAACACTTCTTCTATTGCATTGTGGTTAGAGCTCGGGGCCAATGAAGAAGGATGAATTCTCCTTTTCATTGTATGTCTTGGTTGGGTGGAGAGCCTTGCCTTTCCCTTGAATTTTTTGTGATCAAAATCGAAGAATGATGGATCTGCATGTTGTTGCTAATTCGAAGCAAAGGAAAAGATAGTTTCGACAATCCTTGTAGAGATTATTAATTATTGTAACCCTTTCCCACTTTGAAGTGGATGAACTGGTAATATATTTTTGATGGAAAGATGTTTTGGAGTGGCTATGAAAGTTTTAATTTGAAATGTGAAAGAAATGTACTCTATATTTTACTTTGTGAAAGAATGTGAAAGAAATTGTAATTCTGGTCATTGTATTCAAGGAATGAAAAAAACCAAAGTGTAAAGGTATCTTTTTTTTTTAATCAATAAAAGATTGTATTAATTTTCTCAAATGACATTATTAGGTATTGAAATCGGATTGTTGAATGTATTTTGAAATTATGATTAGAAAGATGAAAAAGGTGAATACGTATGGAGAAATGTCATAATGCTCTGTCCTTTACAAATGAATGCTTTAGAAATCAGAATCATAATTTGGCATTTGAATACTTTGAATCAGCTTAATGTGTTAGATTAGATCTGGAATGAATTCTAATACTTAGAAGATGATAAATGGAAAATAGATCTTTCTTAATTTGATCTCCGTTAGATGTTTTCAAAACTACAAAATATTAATCGAAAAATGTACATGACAACTCTGTAAACTATAGAGGCAAATGAAATGAAAAATTGACCCTAATATGACCAAAATGATCTCAATTAGATCTTAACACTTAAGAAATCATTATAGAATCTTTCGATTGGGAAAAGGCAAAATTACGGACATCTTGGCTTTGTATAAAAAAATTGGTAATTTGGAATTGCAAATCAATCAAACAAGTTAACCCTCACAATTCAACCTAAATTCCTCCAAGCACAATCATCCATGTTCGTTGACATATTGAGAAAGAAATAAATTCAAAATTGGACAAAATTTTATAAGTTTAAAATACCAGAGTTCACATTTTAGAAGCTTGTAGAACATTTTCTAAAAATTTACCCTTACAAAATTTATCGAATTGGAATTTTATTCTTCATGAGAAAAGAGGGCTTCGATATCTTTCCAAAATTCCTAGTTTTCCCATAACCGAGTCCCCAGTCAAAAGTTATGGCCTTCTGAAGTCTTACTTTGTTTGGCTTCAAAAAAATAATCTAACTGTTTAATTTAAGTGAATAAAATATTCTTGACGGACCAGTGGGCTAAAACCTTCCTTTTTCACTTTTTTTTCAAAAAGTACAAATTCATGAAGTTTCCTATGCTCCGCTAGCCTGCAAGCCTTCATGTGGACTAAAATTAATCTAAGTTCGAAAAAGGAAAATTTGGAAAATTTCCCCACGGCCCCGCCCTTCACTTTTGGAAACATTTCGGTAGGTGCGCGGGCCCGCAACTCTTATCTTAACCTTTCAAAAATTTGGAAAAAAATTATTCTTTTCTCCTCACCTTGCATCCCCACCCTTACCTTTAGAAAGCACTTCCACGGGTGCATGGACCCACATTCTAAAACTTAACTTTTAAAATTTTCAAAAAAATCTAAAATTTTCTCCATCGGCCTGCCTCCCCACAAACTAATGATTGGTCGACACGTGGCTTCACAAGATGATGGCAGAGGAGCAATTGACACGTGGTTTCAACCTTAACAATTCAAAATTCTTTTGGAAAAAAATTAAAATTTTCTCCACCACCCGCAGCCATTTGAGATCCCGACACGTGGTATCGTTTGGCATCGGCGGAGGCGTGGGTGAATTTTATTCTTTGCTCTTTTGTATCACAAAGGTATTTAATTCTTAATTTTCCCCACAAGTTCATTTCTCCGCACAAATTAGGGCTTGACACGTGGTGCCTTGGGTAATAGCAGAGGTGTGGACCATTTTGATCCCGTATCACTTTCGGTAAAAGAGTTAATGTCTTAAGTCTTCCCGCAACCCAACTTCCCATTGACGCTTTGAAATGCTTTGACACATGTCCCTTAAGGGCTCGCAGCGCGGGGGTAGAGCTAAAATTTTCCCCACCCCGCCAAGGCTGTGCATAGGACAAAATTTCTTCCCCACCCCACCGCAGTGAGCGGAAGTGAAATGTGCTTTTCACCCAAGGATGCTAAGGGAAAATTTTCTTTCCTGTGCCCACACGCCCACCCTTAGGAAAATATTATTCCTAAGGCCCATTAGCCCATAACTTGAGAATTATAAGGAGTTATAAGGACTTATTTATATCATTGGAAAGGGGAAGAAATTTACTATCTAATGGTTTTGTTTTCAAGAAAATTTTAGTGTGTTAAGTATTTGAAAAATCAGGTTAAAGTGCAAGGTAAGCCTAAGAGTGGATAAGTGGGAAATAACTCCCTATTAGTTTATAATGTTAATTATAAAGTATGGGTTGACCCTTTTAGGGGTCATATCATGGGATTATTGAATGTTTTCCTAACCCCATGTAAATGAAAATTGTGTCTATTTTTAGACCTAGTGGAATTAAATACCTTGGGTATTTAATTGTTTTGACGCCCTTTAACCCTCTGAATTTTATTAGAGAATGTTTAATCTTAGTGTTAACCTAATTACCTAAAAATAAGCACCTAAAGGAAATTTAATCTCTACTTGGCTAATTATACTCATTAATTGGATTGTGATCTTTAATGTTTGTTGTAATGGAAAACTTTATCTTCTTAACATAATTAACCTTGATAAATTTCTTTGTGACAAATGCTTTGCTTGAGGCTTGTTTGTAGTCTCACCTTAAACAAAAAAAATTATCCCATAATTTTTCTCGACTAATCCTAGGTTGTTCTTGGGTCTCAAGTGGGTTGTTTTAGTGGGCATCACACTTGGTATCAGAGCCATGGGTTCAAGAGCTTGGACCCTTGGGCACACTAGAAAACTTGAGACATGAACTTTAACCTAGCACATTTTTGAATCTAGAAAACAACTTTGCGTGGAAATTACATATTTTAGTAAACATGGAAACTGAATAAAACTTAGAAATATGAACTAACTCTCGCTTTGGTCTATGCAAGAGGCACAGATGGGATGAGGGGTCTTTTCACATAGACCTAGACTTACCACCACCAGATCATGTTGTAGCAGCTATCCTACCACATTTTACAGACACTTCAGGATGTTAATGCCGCTCTACGTGGAGGGACCATAGGAGCACATTTAGTCAGACATGATAGGGTGACATCCATTGAGGCTCATGCATCTCCTCGGCATAGTGAGGAGCATAGAGGAGAGAAATCTCATGAGGAGACATGTAGAGGATAGTCACCACAGACGGGGACAGGGGCCGGGGTTTCAGACACAAAGATAGGTCTCGAGCCCTAGGCTTAGGGATGAGCATGCAGAGAGGCCTAGGGGTTACCAGACCACCATTGCAGACCATATTAGGGAGATCCTAAAGCTACGGCCAGCTCATTATTTTGGTGACATAGGTGGATTTTAGGTAGAGGCTTGGTTGGTGAGCTTGAGTGGGTGCTTCAAGCTCTCCTTGCTCTAGTAACACGAAAGCTTGTGTTGTGATCCATCTTCTAAGGGATGGAGCAGGCGTATGGTGGAGGAAAGAGGAGTAGAAGCTCCATGTTGATTCTGAGATAGTTACCTGGGAGCTCTTTGAGGAGTGGTTTAGGAGTAGATATTTATCTCGAGGTTCATATAGTAGAGGATTGATGAGTTTCATGACCTCCGACAGGCATCTCTTACAGTGGCTGAGTATGAGAGTAGATTTTGGATCTACTCCAATATGTTGATTACATGCAGGATGAGTGGGTGTTGATTTTTGAATCTGACATTGTAGGTGCAAGGTGCAGATCCATTGGCTACGAGACATTGGCCGAGGTCACTTGACAAATCCTATATAGAAAAGGAGACTCAGGGAAAGACCAAACAAGCTAAAGACCAAGTCCGGAGCCGTATACATGTAGATGCAGGACAACAGATCGAAGGGGTCAATACCTCTTCCTCATGGTGGATAGGGTTCAACACAGTCATCCTTTAGACCACAATAACATCAGCAGTAGTCTCACCCACCATATAGACCTCCACGGAGATTTGATGCACAAAGGGGTCAAAGTACAAGGCCTCCTCCTAGGGGTCCCATTAGGACACAGGGAGCACCTAGAGCTCAGTCAGTAGGAGCTCACCAAAGGCGAGACCCTAGCAGTCCATAGTTGGGTCATCGGTTCCACAAAGACACCCTTTAGGGAACCAATTGGAGCTACTCGGGGAGAGGATCAGGTGGTTGTTTTGGGTATGGCATTGCTGGACATTTTGGAGAGATTGCCCACATAACCCTAATAACAAGGGTAAGACACAGATCTCAAATCCTACTATTAGTGACATGGGGCACAGCATAGGATGTAAACAGCGGTCAAGAACTACCAGCAGAGCATCAAAGTACAGTTATTGAGACTACAGGTAACATTGGTGGTATTCCTACCTCCATTTTGTTTGATTCTAGTTCTTCTGATTCTTTTATTGCACCATCTTTAGTAGAGCGATGCAAGCTGGTGGTAGTTAGGTAGGGTCATAGTTGGGATGTTGAGATGGCTTCTAGAGCCAAGATCTCTGTATAATCCTTAGTTAAGGAGTGTGTAGTGGATTTGGGACCTTTCACCACTACCTCGGATCTTCGTATCCTTCCATTGGGCTCTTATGGAGTCATCTTGGGTATGGACTGGTTATCTGCACATAGAACTAGAGTGGATTATTACCACAAGATCATATCTTGTACAGATGATCTAGGAGTTGAGAAAGTGATAGGGGGTCGAGACCTGTTTATTCACACCATCTCAGCGATGAAGCTTAAGCGGTGTGTGCAACGAGGGTGTCAGATATTTGATGTCATAGTTAGTGACCGATCAGAAGATGGGTCTAGTGGACCATCACTAGATGACCATCCCAATTTGAGAGATTTTTCTGATGTCTTTACAGGGGAGCTACCAGGATTACTACCCCCATGGGAGATAGATTTTTATATAGATCTAGTTCCAAGAGCAAAGCCTATCTCATGACCACCTTATCAGATGACTACCCCTGAGCTCTACGAGCTCAAGTTACAACTTGAGGGCCTTCTAGAGAAAGGCCTAATTCATCCTAGTGTATCCCCTTGGGGTGCACCGATGATCTTTGTAAAGAATAAGGACAGATCCTTGCACTTGTGTATTGACTACCGCCAGCTGAAAAAAGTAACGATCAAGAATTGTTATCCCCTTTTACGCACTGATTATTTGTTTGATTAGATGAAGGGAGCCACAGATTACTCTAAGATAGACCTTATGTCAGGCTACCATCAGCTAAGGATTTTGGAGGAAAACATTCATAAGACTGCCTTTCGTACAAGATATGGCCACTATGAGTTCACAATGGTACCTTTTGGTTTGTCGAATGCCCCGCAGGTGTTTATGAGTTTGATTAATGGGGTATTTATAACCTTCTTAGATCACTTCGTGATCATCTTCCTTGATGACATTTTTATTTACTCACGAATGTGTGAGGAGCACAAGAGGCACCTTCACCAGTTCTTCAAAGGTGTCTTCATGAGTAGCACTTTACGGGAACCTGGAGAAGTTTTCATTCTTTCGCACGAAGGTGCAGTATTTGGGTCATATAATTTATGGGGAATGTATCACCATCGATCCTTCCAATATTAGAGTTATTATGGATTTTCTAGCACCCACTATTGTGGACTCGAGGTGCGCGGCAGTTTCATGGGGTTAAGCGGTGTTACTACAGGGAGATTTTTCTAGGAATTCTCTCGGATTGTACACCCCATCACTTCCCTTCAATGGAAAGGGAAGAAGTTTGTTTTCTTAGATAGGTGTGAGTGAGCCTTCGTGACACTTTGAAGGAATGTCTCACTACAAAGCACCTATCCTTGCAGTGCAGATCCACAGGTGAGTTTTTCGTATGCACGATGCTTCTTTGGTATGACTTGGAGGTGTTTTGATGTAGGAGGGCAAAGTGGTGGCTCTAATTCTCACAAACTCAAAGATTATGATCTTAGTTATTAGACTCATGATCTTGAGCTTGTGGTAGTTTTGCATGCCTTGGTTCGATGGAGAGACTTTCTTCTTAGTAGGAGGTTCACACTCAGGACTCGATCATTTGAGTCTTCGCCACCTCTTCACGCTACCCAATCTCAATACTTTTAGTGGCATTGATGGAGTTGCTTTTGATTATGACATGGAGATAGAGAATATGAAAGGGAAGGATAATGTGGTTACAGATGCTCTTAGTAGACGGAGGCATGTAGCTATGGCCACCTCAGTAAGCATAGATTTGTGGAGCAGGATTCTACAAGAGCTTCCTCACACCAACTTCTACATTGCATCCAAAGCATAAACTGAGTCTCAGAGACCCCTCAAGGGGAAGTTTGATGGTTGTTATTTAGAGGTAGATGATCTTATCAGGCACAGAGGTCGAATTTATGTTCCCAGAGATGGAGGCTTGAGGCAGGGCATCTTGGAAGATGCACATCATGCACCTATTCAGCCCATCCCAAGGTGAAGAAGATACACGCCACCTTGAGATAGTTATATTATCGAGAGGACTTTGTAGAGATGTGGCTCAATTTGTGTCACTGTTGTTTAGAGTTCTAGAAAGTAAATGCCGAGCATTAGCATCCAGCTAGCCTTCTCTATCCTCATGCTTACCTGGAATGGAAGTGGGACACCATTTCCATGGAATCCATTGTTAGGCGATCGATGTCAAGATACCTACTCCTTAAGGCCTACTCACATCTATCTGACCATATAAAATTCTTTTCTTTTTCTTTGAAGGGAAGTGATGGGTTTTGTAAATTGAGAAAAGTCTTATATAAATCTCTTGTAGTATCATGCCAAGCCCATGAAGTTGCGCACCTCAGTCACACTAGTGGGTCCCACCCAATCCATAATAGCTCTAATATTTGAAGGATCGACTGTGATACCTTCCCTCAAAATGATGTGGCCCAAATACTGCACCTCTATCTAGAAGAACGTACACTTCTCAAGTTTCCACAAAGCTATTACTCACAAAGACAATTAAGAACTTAGCAAAGGTGTACCTTGTGCTCCTCACGTGTACATGACTATATCAAATTTCATTAAGAAAGATAAGCACGAAGTGATCCAAAAATGTCTTGAATACCCCATTCATCAAGCTCATGAACACTGCAGGGGCATTTGTCAGACCAAAAGGTACCACTATGAACTTGTAGTGGCCATATCTCATACGGAAGGTAGTCTTATGAATATCTACATCTGTGATCCTCACCGATGATGATATCCCGACTTAAGATCTATCTTGGAGAATATCAGGCCCCCTTTGTCGATAAAATAAATCATCAATGCATGGAAGGGGGTAAGGATTTTGATCGTTACTTTATTTAGCTAATTGTATTCAATACACAAATGCAGAGATACATCCTTCTTTTTTACAAAAATCACCGGTGCTCCCCGAGGGGATACACTATGGCATGATTAAGCATTTTTCCATAAGTCCCTCAAGATGAAACTTTATCTCATAGAGCTTAGTGTTAGTCATGATAACATGCTCATGAGATAGGCTCTGCACCCGCAACCAAATCTATGTGAAAATATATCTCACATGGGGGAGGTAACCTTGGTAGCTCCCCTGGAAAAAAATCAGCAAACTCTCTCAAGATGTGATGGTCATCAAGGGATGGTCCATTAGAATCATCCTTAGATCTATCACTAACCGTAATAGCATACATTTGAAAACCTCATCACATGCACCGCTTAAGCTACATAGTGAAGATGGTGTGGATGGAAACGGGCCTTCTAACTCCTACTATCCGTACATGAAATAGTCTTATGGTAATTTTCCACTTTGGCTTTATGTCCAGACAACCATTCTATGCCCAAGATGACTCCTTATGAACCCAAGGGAAGGATTCGAAGATTCGTGGTAGTGGTGAAGGGTCTGAAATCCACTACACACTCCTTAACTTAAGGAGTCTACGTAAATTTTAGCTCCGTAAGCTATCTCAACATCCCAACTAAGACCTTGCCTAACTACCACCAACCTACAATGCTCTACTAAGGATGGTGCAATAAAAGAATCTGATGAACCAAAATCAAACAAAATAGAGGTAGGAATACCACCAATGCTACATTTTGTCTCTATCATGGTACTGGTGCTCAACTGACGATTCTCAACCGCTATGTACATCCGATGATCGCGTCCCATGTCACCAACAATAGGCTCAAATCTACGTCTTACCCTTGTTACTAGGGTTCTATGGGCACTCTCTCCAATGATGTCCAATAACGCCACAACCATAATAGCTTCTTGGTCCTCTCTAGTGAGATGCAGCTCCAATCGGTACTCTAGAGGTCTACACTATGGATCCTAATGAACTATGGACTGTTGATGTCTCTACTGATGAGCTCCTATTGACTAAACTCTCGGTGCACCATGTGTCCTAATGGGACCCCTATGAGGAGGCCCCATACTCCACCCCCTCGTGCATTGAATCTTTGATGAGGTCCGTAAGGTGGGTGGGTCTCGTTGTTGTTGTTGTTGAGGTGGCTATTGTGGTGGCCTGAATGAAGACTATACTAAACCTTGTCCACCACAAGGAGGTGTTAATCCCCTCTACCTATTATCCTGCATCTATTGGATGTAGTTCCAAACTTTTTCCTTGGCCTTTTACATCTTTCCCCATGTCTCTTATGCAATATAGGCCTTCTCCACGACCTCTGCTAAGGTCTATGGGTAGTGAATGTACACCTTACCAACCAAATCCAAGTTCGGGCCAGCATGAACCTCTCGAATCCATACGTGCTCATCCTGCATATAGTTGACATACTGTAGTAGGTCCAAAAATTTACTCTCATACTTAGCTACAATCATAGATGCCTGACGGAGGTCATGGAACTCGTCTATCCTCTGCTGAATAAACCTCCTGGGTAAATACCTGCTCTTGAACCGCTCCTCAAAGAGCTCCCAGGTAACTATCTCTTAGTGAACATGGAGTTTCTTCCCCTCGGTCCTCCACCGTACACTGCTCCATCCCTTAGAAGATAGATCGTGACACGATATTCTGTGTTTCTAGTATAAGGGTAGAGCTTAAAGCATCCGCTCAAGCTCACTGACCAGGCCTCTTCCTGAAAACCACCTTTATCTCCATAATAGTGAGATGGTAGTAGCTTCAGGATCTCCCTAATATGGTCTATCTACAAATGATGACCGACGACCCCTAGGTCTCTCCACATTCTCCTCCCTCTACCTAGGGCTCAGAGATATATCCCTATATTCTAAAATCATGTCTCCTTTTCCCCTTTGTGGTGACTCTTCCCTAGCCAACTCCACGCGGAGTTGTCTTCCATATTCTCCTCGATGTTTCAAGGAGATTCCCGAGCCTCAAATGATGGCTCCCTATCCTATCTATCAAATCATCCTCCTAAGGACCCTCTCGCGTATAACAAAGATTGACGCGTCCTTAAGCACTTGTAAAATATGAGGTAGAATGGATGATACTACTGATCCGGTTGTGGCAGATCTCGCATCTACATGAAAGAACCCATCGTCTGTCCGTGCCTCCTACATAGACCAAGGAAAGAGTTAGTTCATCATTCTAGGTTCTTGTTTCATTTTTCTAGGGTTTCTATATTATACAATTATTAGACAATGTGGTTTTATTTCTCATGTTTTCTAGTGTGCCCAAGGGTCCAAGCTTTGAACCCATGTCTCTGATACCAAATTTAACGGCCACAAAAAATACGTTCTAGGAACACATTAAAATCTTAAACACTTATCCCGAAAGTTGCGGCAATTTTTTTTTTTTTTTAAGTTAAAAGGTTACAAGGGTGTCAACCCCTAGTGTGCATTAATTTAATTTTCACCAATAATCTCTACTTTACAAAAGATGGACAAAGTCTAATTTAAATGATTAAACTTTCTTAATTTATCTCTAAGTTCAAATAATTAAAATTCAACTAGGGAGGTGCCATAATTTAATTTACTTGGTTAAATATTTTTCTCCTCCTTAACTAACATTCACACCCTAATAATTTACCTTATACTTAGTTACTTTAGTTCCAAAATCTAAATAACTTAAATGTCCATTTCATTAATTTTCTAAAACATACTAGGAACTAAATTAACGACTTTGCACACAAAGGTATTTGAAAGGCCCCATTCACCCATCTAAACATCTCTTTAAATTTATTTAAAACATCTATAAAATTCATTCCTACCAAGAAAATGTAGGGTTGATCCTCAACCCTTGGATCAATTCAATTATGGCCACTAGATCCTAGGGTTCCAAACTAACCCTAAATATCCTTATGTATTCTTATTAAATCCTTTTCTTTACCCTAGTCTCCTCATTTGGTCACTTTGTTTTTGTTTAATTTGCAGGTTGGAGAAATGGAAGCCATGGGAGCAAGGAAGGAAGAAACTATGGAGGAATTTACAAAATCAAGCTTAGTTTAGTCTAGGTTGTAGATTTATCATTGTAATTTCTTTCATTCAAAGATTGAAGGGGTTTCCACTCCAAATCTGGAGTTATTACAAAATTATTTGTATTTTGAGTTCTCTATTTGGGGAAAACCCTACCTCCATTAATATGTATGAGATTGAATATTTTTAAGTAACCATTTGAAGATTTATTTTCTTTGAACGATGAAATTTAACCATCATTTGCTAGGTGGAGGTTTCCTATGTAATTTTTACAAGCTTAAAATTTAGTTAGACCAAGTTAAAATTTGCATAGGCACGATCTACATTTTTCCACCGTTAGTGACAGAATCACCGTCCAAAGTAGGTCGGCGATCCTGGTACCACCACCCTAACTAGGTGACGATTCAAATACACCCACTTGCCCGAGTGGTGGTTCTGAGACCACCGCCTTGCCTAAGTGGTGGTTACAAGACCGCTGCTCTGCAAATGGCGGCATTCATGTTCCTTAGAAATAGATCCTTCATTTCTGAGATTTTTCAAAAAACAAAATTCACTAGAGTGATGTAAAATTCATCCTGAACTTAAATGTATGTACCTAAAGTTTCCAATACGCAAGATTTAATTCATCTATTCCCTCCATAGTAAAATTACTCAATTTAAGCATTTTCTATTGCAATAGTAACAACAACTACAAGATCATTTTCATTTCTCTCAACAAATATTCTTTCAAGACCAAAATTTTAAATGAAGCTAAATCTACTTCTAATGTTGTTGTTTTTCCTTACTACAAAATGCAACATTTCAACATAATAATATACTTCAAATTTTTTGCTTCTTTCCATTTCCACTACAACTTATTTGTTCAAATAACTACTAACAACTTTGTTCCACATCCAAGGTTTCCAATCATACACTATTAGTATTTTACAAGTTCTATAATCTTTCTTTCCTCTTCACAATACTTTAACTTCAACAATGATAATGACCTTTCTTTTCCTTAGGCATATCTCATTTATTTTAATACAAAGAACTTACTTTCTCACAATACAAATTATAGGTAAACTTTTAAACATGATTACCATTTTGGTTCATTTCTTTACATACCAAAATTTGAGGAGAAAGGAAGTTATACAACTCCTCAATGAGCTTCCTTCAAATAATAATACAACTTACAATGCAACATTTCCTTTTTAAAAATACAATATTACAATTCTTCCACCTTAAGTGGGAATAATAAGAAGGTTTTCTCACAAGGAAATATTTCTTTTGGACACCAACAAATGCTCCAAGTTTCACATCACCAACAAGAGCTCCACCATGTGTTCACTTGATCACAACAAAAAAGGGGGAAGGCAACACTCTCCACCCAACCAATAATCCAATGAGGAGAAGAAGTTATCCTCCTCATTGGCCCCGAGCCCCAACCACAATGCAATGAAAGATGGATCCAACTCATGACAACAATACAAGCTTCCACATCACAATACAAGGATTTCACAATCATACCAAAACACAATCAACACAACTAAAATCACAAGAAGGAAACCAAAAAATATACAAGACTTCAAAATGTAAAGCCAAAGGAGCAAGAATCTATGGGAGATCACTTATGCCTCCCAATGGGAAATAGGTGCCCACCTTAAAGCCCTCCAATAAACATCTCAAAACCCCTACACAACTCTTATGCCTCCCACATTCTCTTATGCCTCCCTACTATCTCTTATGTCTCCCTCATAAAAACCAAGTAAGAAATGCAAGCATTTCTTGTCCAAGGTGGGGCACCCAACCCAAATCCCTCCAAAACATGAAATAAACTCTTATGCCTCCCTACATGTAAGATCCCCATAGTCCCCTCCTACACCACACTTAGGCAATCTACCCAAGCACCCAACAAGCATACCAAAACACTCAAAAACATACACATATACACAATATAAAAGAAAACATTTAACAAGAGTGTAGCTCCTACCTTTCCATGGTAGATCTTGATCCAAGAGTCACACACCAAGCTCCTTCAAGCCCAAACTATCACCAACAAGCTCCAAAAAAATCCACAAGCACTCCAAAATCCTCCAACTCAAAAATTCAAGAGCACAAAAAGAAATGAAGTAACCCCCAAACAAGAAAAAGAACTTCAATAAATAAAAAAGGGAGAGTGGAGGGTGAGGTGACTCCATGTAGGATGCCACATCACTCATCTTCAACTCCACCTCACAAATCAAACCTCAACCCCAATGCACAATAAATTAGTGGGTGAAAGGAATGAAAAACTTCTTACACATACCATCCAATCCCACACCCCTACGGAAAAACTTTAAAACCCATGTAAGAAAAGTGCAATAAATGCCACTTTTTGTCTTACAAAACACATAATGGGGTCTATTTTTGACCCCCCAATCCATAGGTAGGGTTGGTATAGTAATTTAAGAGGTGTGGGACAAGTTTAACTTGTCCCACAAGCCTCCAAAATTGGCCCTTAAGGCCAAATCCGAATTTCCAAGATGAGGTAGAGTGTACAACACTCAAGATCACAAGCACTCAACTTACAACACATAACCCAAAGAGCCATATAATCTAATAAATGAATTATTTTGACCCATCCATAATTATTTTAGTAACATGATTAATTTACTAATCTAGACACAATTTAAATAATTAATACAAGAAAAAATACATCACTATAAAATCACATACTAAAATAAAATAAAGGAAACTAACTAAAATAACAACACACAAACCCTTCACAATCACGAGGTAATCCCCCATGGGTACCCCTAACAACAATTCAAAACACACACACAACAAAATACATGTTGCCATGGTGACCATTGTTGAATTCATCTAGCATTCCAATGTGGGTTGTCTCCAATCCCCCTTTTTGTTGCGATATGTTTACCTACAAAATACATAATACCTCCTTCAGCCTTGTGGCCGCATCAAAACATACAAGATAAAATATACAATATAAATCCACAATCATCTACATGTGAATTAAATCATCATCTAGGCAATTAACATTATTATTTTCAATTTCTAACAACATCTCAATTCTACATTTCATCAATATCAATAGGATCACAAGATTAGTTCAATTGTTAAGGTCTACTCAATATGAAAAAAATATCGCATGTCAGAAATATATAACTTTTTCGACATCATATCATCATCAATATAAAATGTCTCTAGTAAACTACACACATCATACTATGAATCAAAATCCAACAATAGTATCAGTATCTCTATCATCTAACATCATGCTAAGTCAAAATGATAGAAAACATCCATAAGCATAGTCAACATTATCGAAATCAATAGTAATAAGTGTCAAAGGGAAGTGGGCACTACAACTTGTTCCTAAGAAAGGGATTTTTCAAAAATGGTAGACATACTAGTGTGGACAACAACCCAATCTTTTTGCAAAGCTTGTATCTCCACAATGTGTGAATAACATTCTCTGAATAATTTTAAATTGGATACTTACGAGAGATAAATTCCATAAATCATAAGTTATCTCCAATCGGAACCTTGTGGAAGAAAATTCATTTTTTCATTATGATATTACATGAAAATAAATCTCACTTTGTCATTTGGTAAAACACTAGGTATCAATTTACTAAACTTTCACACTTTTCATATATATACAAATCCCATAAATTTTACAATTTTCTCTAGGATCTTCACAAAACATATTCCAATTATTTGTCTTATAAGTAAAAGTATAATTATTAATTTAATTTAATTTATCTATTGCAAAAACCTAGACATTACATTAGATGGATGAAAAATTATGTTAGACACTCATCATACATAGTGGAGTTCACAAAGATGAAATTCTAAATATATTTCATGGTCATTCCAATCAATATTTTTGCCAATCCACTTATCAGCTTACTAGTAGAGAAAACAATAATATCAAGCAAGCAATAATATTCTAATTTGACCATATACTTGTATGGAAATGGCACTAACTAAATGCATTGTTGTATCACATTACATGGAGGTAATGCGTATGGGAGAAAACCATCTGCAAGTTAAGGATGGTGAGCTTATAATTTTTTTTAGTATTTATTTTCTAAAAACATGTAAAAAAATCCTAAAATTCAAAAAATAGCTTGTAGAAAAAAATCTCGCTTAATCATCAATAGTTTGTTATAATTCATTGTGTGTTCAATCTCATCTTGGCTTAAAATCGTTGATGACATTAACTCGATTAGACGATAATATTGGGAACCTATTTTAAGATGTAACAATAGTATAATAATTATTAGTTTACAAGTTTGACTATAAGGAGGGATCCACCTTGATACATATCATTATATTGGAACAAACTATAAATTTAAGTTGATCTCCCCAAATGTGTTACTTGTGCTTGACCTAAAACTTTCAAAAATCTCTTTTAAACTTTCTCCCATGCTAGATATACCCAATCCTGGATTCATTATCTTTTATAACCCTTTCCCTAAGAGCTCATCAATCAAAGAACTACTTTTTTTGAGGATATCTCAAGCAACAAATTTACATTGATTTAATAAGGAATTTCTTTAGAGCTATTATTCTCAAACACTTCTTTTCCTTCATAAGAAGAGATCCAAAAGGCAGGAATGAGTGAAAAGGTTAATTTTGAAATTAATCATTCTAAGTTCTCACATTTTGTCATGCCATGTTATAAAGTGGAAAAAAAAAATTGACAATTAAAGAGCATCTATTTTTTTGCAATAACCGAGGAATGTGAAAAGTACTATGTAGGTGATCGAGTGAAATAGAAACATAGTGAAATGGAGAGAAGCATTTTGACTATTTAGAGGGCCCCACCAACTAGTTGTTGATTTGGAAGAAATTCACTAACAATATATTACGCTTGAAGGAACAACCACTATTACAAATAATATAACTCTAAGCACAACCTATAAATCATCATGAAAAAATAATAACAAAATAAATCAATCGTTGTGTAGATAATGCTACGAGATGGTTTAAAATGATGGAGTCAGTTTGCATTACCAACACCATTTTCTCTTGTAATGTGAGTCTCGATGCCTTTGAAGGATGACCATATATTTTGTACGCTGCGCTTATGATATTCCATGGAAATAAATCTAATTCTATCATTTGGTCAAACAATTGGTGTCCAATACTAAACTTTCACACTTTTCATACATATAAAAATCATGTAAAGAGTATCACTATCATCACAAACCACATAGCCCATAAACTTTACAATTTTCCATAGGTTCCTCCCTTAACATATTCCAATTATTGATCTGATAAATCCAAGTATATTTCTTATTTTCACCAAATTTATCCATTTCAACCTAGACAATAGTCACATTACATTAGATGAAGGCAAAATTGCGTAAGTAAGATACCCGTTAGATGATTTGGGGCTCACAAAGTTGAAATTGTAAATATATTTCATCATCATTTCACTTGAAGTTGTCACTAATCCACTTGTCATTGCTATAGTAGAAAATGAAATTCCGCTAAATCAATAGGAATTCGTTAATTTGATCATACAAGTATAGTAGCGACATTGACCGATGCATTTGTTGTGGCACAGTAGGTGGAGGTGGCAAAGAGTATGGGAGCAGAGCATATATAAAAATGAAGAGAATGGTGATCTCTAAATTTTGGCAAGTATTTATAGGCTTAAACCATGTAAACGATCATCAAGTTTAAAAAATAATCGCAAAAGATATGAATTTCTTACATCTTTTACGATTATATAATTTCCTGATGCCCACAAAATTTTAAAACTAACCTGTGGAACATTCTTTTATATATATATATAAAGGGGATACCAGTTATAAGGATATTATATTTTATATATATATATATATATATATGACATGTCTGTTTACGGAGGAGTTTTTTCGAGAGGGAATTGGAGGACTAGATAACAGATTCCAAACAAAAGCTGAAAGAAAAGAGTAGACATCTGTGCGCCATGTTTATAAGCATGTGCTGCCTTACATTTCCGATGGCTAAATCTGATATATGAAAGAGAATGTTCTCCGAGTCAGACAATATCAGATGCGTTGATAAATAGCCTTGGGAATTGCATAGTTCCATTCCTAAATTATAAATATGTCACGACTCATGAATACAATACTTTGTTTTACATGAACCCACAATTTGTACCGAAAAGGAAATGGCATTTTCATTTTTAAGAGGTTATTGTTGTTATTTAGTGATTAATTGTATGTTTGTCATTGTATGTTTTGACAAGTTATAATTTTGATGGGTACCATACCCCATCAATCACAAGTTATAATTTTATATGGGCCATTTTAAACAATAGTAAATACATATCTTAAATTTTTAAATTTTATTTTATTATTTAAAAAAAAAACATTCAATACCCCTAAGATATCAAAAATTTATGTGCCTTGTGTAAGGTTCTACAATTTACACACGTCTACCAGAGCATTTGCAACTGCAATATTTGAAAAAAATCCTCCATTCTTTTATACTTTGATGGATGTTGACACCATGTTCCAGAGCTCATATTTTGGCACAGGTTGGGAGTACACTTTGTCAAATGTAAATTGAGCAGGTTGGAGACTTGTTTGTTGCATACGACGAAGTAGTGATTCTCTCTTAAGGAAACCCATATCAAAATAAATATATACAATTGCTAGTGATAAA